>OV838919.1:1257500-2507500 GCA_929442735.1 Watsonalla binaria | reverse complement strand
CACTTGTTTGTTTGGCCCCCAGTTTATTACCCCATAGTATTTATTACATATTAATGGTTATTTAGATTCATTGTTCGGCCGACAGTATGCTCGAATTTATGGCCTTGCAAATATTGAACTCACCCCCTTGTGTGTAATACAGTGAAGAAAAGAAACTTATTATTTACCGTCATTACGCTGCACTGTAATTGTATTGCTATTGTGTTATTATTGATTTGATTTTCTATTATTCCAGTAATAACATAATTATAATGACAGTATTGGAATATTTTGTTGTTATACTTAACTAAATAATTTACATTTATCTTAAAGTAATATCTATAAACTTATCTTCGTGATAATGCAACGAAAAATCATATGGACAGAGTAGAGGCCAAAACGCTAGTAAGGAATAATTGCCTCCATGGCAGACGTCACAAACCTTCTCAGAACGTGATAATTGCGTTTCTAAACACAAATTGAATTACAAGCCGTCAGTCAAGTGCATTTTTTCCTAAGCGCCAGTGCATTATCGTCATAACCACCGCATATTTGTGTTCTTAATGCAATTTTAATTATAAAAGGTGCGGTCTATGCATTCAGATTGTTATTTTTCCGAGAGCTTTTAACAAATTAAAAATACGCGTTGCGGTACGAATGTGGTTGTATTAATGCAACGATAAATTTGCATGATACAGCGAATCCGTTGTGCATTTCCACCGGACTGATTCGTTGAAATACCTATGTGTCGATTTACGGTTGGTATCGACATGGAAATAAATTGGGGAAGGTCGGTTGATTGGTGTTAGTTGTCATTTATTGCAACCTCAAAAAAAAAAAATACTTTTATTTTAATAACACTTAATTACTACCAAAGGGATACCGATTTAGACTTGAGACTTGAACATGTGTCGCTTACGTGGCAGGTGAATACTCAAAACAAAATGCCACGTGGATTTATTAAAGTATAATTATAATACGTGATCAAACTTCCAAGTGAAGTTCGATCAGTATTATGAGTCACTTTATTCGAAGATATAGAGACTACTTGTTTGACTAATATATGTAAGAAATACATATAATTACATAAGCTTCTCGTGACAAGCGGGCTGGGACTTTTCTCGCTCAGAGAATCAGCATTGCTATTCAACGTGGCAATGCTGCCAGCCTTCTTGGCACGATCCCGAGGGACACCGATTTGGGCCAAGTTTTCTACTTGTACATAGTATGCTCACGCCTGTATTCCCCGAAGGGGTAGGCAGAGGTGCTGTAATCACAACACCCACTTTTCACCGAAGATGATTAAGGATCAACGTGACAAATGGTGAGTCCATCGCCGTCTCAGACACTTTACATACGTCATTGAATTACTTCAGAAATATGCAGGTTTCCTCACGATGTTTTCCTTCACCGTAAAGCACGTGGTGTGAAATCACTGTACATACGTTTTTTTAGAAAAACTCATTGGTACAGGCCCCGCTGGGATTCGAATTTGCGTCGCTTGCGTAGCAGGCGACTGCTCAAACCCCGAGGCCACCACGGCTATATCTTCGAATATTGTGACTAAATAATAATAATATACTAGTACAGCAACTACACATTGTGATATTAAATTGTTTGTATTGCAGAATCTTAATGACCAAGAATAATCAGTTGGTATAACGATTTGTTTTTCTGAACCAAGTGCTTTTAACAATTTTACAGAATATAATATGTTTTATTTTTCCTGTAATTAGCAGCGGTGTAACAAAATCAAAAAGCCAGCCTATACGTTGTGTTTTAGTTAACTGTGTTGCTTTGCCGATAACACTTATCACACAAACAGACCACACAAATGTTATATTTAATTTCCTCCTAGACGTGTTTTTGAAATAGTTGCGTTGCGGTCAAGTCAAATCATTAACATGCCATATTATGTTTTTTATCAAATAATTAGATAAAAAATTGAAAAAAGCACAACCTCTTCGTTTTCTTTTAAATCGGTTGATAAAAGAAATATAATATTAGATACTCACGCCTGTATTCCCCGAAGGTGTAGGCAAAAGTGTTGTAATAACAACATCCACTTTTCACCGAAGATGATTAAGTGCCAACGTGACAGAGGGTGAGTCCATCGCCGTCTCAGACACTATACATACGACTTTGAATTACTGCTCAGGCATAATATTCAAGTTTCCTCGCGATGTTTTCCTTCACCGTGAAGCACGTTGTGTGAAATCTCAGCACATTAGTTTTTAGTAAAACTCACAGACACTCCTTCACCGATATTAAAATTACTATTTACCTTCTTTATCATACATACATTCCATTCCACCTTATAGTAACAATATCTTAAAATAATAATCATTGATGTGACATCTATAAGTCTATCTAGTTACAATATTTGAGGTTTGTTAAGGATACCATTTTTTTTAAAGACACGGATAGCGTAGCTTCCCTAAAGTGATAGATTTTTTAATCTGTCCAGTAGTTTTGCAGCATATTCAATGCAAAGAAACAAATATTTTTTTCTTCTTTATAATATAAATATAGATGTAAAATAAAAGCAACGCAAATCAGTTTAAAATAAATCTGTCATTTTATCAGTGATGAAATCTTGTACTTTGATTGAAGACCTAATTCTGATAAATATGTGTGATAATAACGCATTATATGTAGCTCTGACATGGTCATATTGCTCATGTGTCATTGAAATATAATTTGATATTTTGAATCGGTTTTTTTCAGTGACTTTTTCGAAATATTGTATAATGTCAGTGGTCTGTGTGAAGTGATAAGCGATAATTTCTGCATTTTTTAAATTCACATTAAAACATGCTTTACGGTGAAGGAAAACATCGCGAGGGAACCTGCATATATCTTAGAAGTAATTCAAAGACGTATGTATAGTGCCTGAGACCGCGATGGACTCACCCTTTGTTATATTAGCACTCAATAATATTCGCGGAAAGTGTGTTGTAAAAATCTCAGTTCATGCTTTCAGGACCTTGATGAGAAGCCACGAAAATGTTATACCTTCGAATGAAATAATAATTATTCGACATTAAATATAAGTTAATTTCGAAAGTGCGAAGTGAATTGAAGAATCATTGTTATAAAGATTCCTATAGCCAGAGATCACAACATGCGCAGTCACGGACGAGTCGTTAATCAGGATTATCAGCAATAGTTCATGCCGAAGCATACGGGAACCGTGGCTAATGTTACCATGTTTTAATTAACTCTAAACTATTTGTAATTAAATTTCAAATAAATCGTTTAACTATCGGATTTACTATATTACTGACGGTTAAAATTATTGACGATTCCTGATTTTTTCTTCTCGAGTTTTTCGATCATCGGAATTACGAGTTACGCAATTATTTTTATAGTATATTATCTAATATATAAAATTCTCGTGTCACAGTTTTCGTTGCCTCCTCCGAAACGGCTTTTTTTGTGCTTATCCGGTATCTATGAGAATCGGCCAACATCTATTTTTCATCCCCCTAAATGTTAGGGGTAGTCCACCCCAAAAAAAAATGGCAATACAACGTTTGCCGGGCACAGCTAGTGTTTACATATATAAAGAATATTATGTTATGCAACTTATTTACTTTTAAGTTACTATACTTATTAGATACTAGCTTCGTCACCAGCTTCGCCTGCATATCATTAGAGATCCTCAGTAATAATCTAGCATTATACTTAATAATAGAAAGTTTTTTTTAAACGATCTAGGATTTTCGGAGTCTATTCATTACAAACTAACAAATACGCAATCAACTATTTCCCATTTATAATATGATAGTATAGAAATCACACGAAGACAATCACATGGTATACAGAACACTTTTTTAATTCCACTTTACATAAAGAGTTTAAAAAAAGTTTCAATAAACTTTTTTTTTTCAATATATTTTGGATTGGCATCTTTTTACTTCGTCGCTGTTAAGTTTAAGGGCTATTTTGCGTGCATTAGAAGCTGTGTAAGCAGTTATCGAAATCCTAGGCTTTATGGTTAACCGACTTTATATGCGGTGAAACTTTGATTACTTGTTCAACTAAGTACATATACAACAACTGTTTGTACCATTAACTGCTGGGACTAGAGGCTTTCGAGGTAAGATTTAAGGTTAGTTACGTCATATAATATAATACCTTACTATGAGCACGGACCATGGGCATATCCATATTTTTTTTATGATTTATAAATATATTACTCAAAATTTTAAAATAACTTTTTTTTAAAAGAGTTGCTAAGTTCTTCTCAGTAAACGCAACCTTCCGAACCTGGCGGTAGTATATATAATCCTGTGTAATCTTGTCGATTTGAAAGTACTTTGTTAAAAGTCTAATCAAATAAAGATATTTTTAATTTGAATTTGTTGTAAAAAAACATCATGACGTTTCAGTTTTATTACGTTTTTCCGTTCACAAGTCACGTGTCCATCTATTAATTAGAATGTGTGATTATGAAAGTATGTATAAATCAAATGTTATCATTCACATTTAATGCCCCTTATCACATGTAATAATATGATTTTAATCCCTTTTATCTGTGGGGATTAACTCAATCTATCATTGTAAATGAGTTACAGCTACATCGATTTTTTTTATACATGACTTTTTCGCACACACGAAACGATGGGCGATGATTGGCTGTTTGAACTCTTCGTGCAATGTTCGGTGCAGTCAACCTTTGGTGTGAAAATCATTATTTGCTTTTATCAAAAAAACCTCAGGGCTTATCGCAAAGGATTTGTTTCGTGCCACGTAATCCGAACGTAACTTTTATTTAATCAAAGCTGTATTCTGAAGGTCTCCCAACGGATAACATGGTTTTATTGATTGGTATCCGATTATTGATTCCTTTTATCTTTACGACTATGTTTTTTAGAGTGGAATCGTATTCATAAAATACATGGTTGTATCTCGATTTTAATATTAACAAAAATAATTTTGACATATTTATACTTTTTCTCGAGCCGTGGTGGTCTCGGGGTTTGAGCAGAACGATGAGTTTTTCTAAAAAAAATTTATTTGCAGTGATTTCACACAACGTGCTTTACGGTGAAGCAAAACATCGTGAAGAAACCTTCATATGTGTGAGAAGTAATTCTAAGACGTATGTATAGTGCCTGAGACGGCGATGGACTTGCCCTCTGTCACGTTGGCACTTAATCATATTCGGTGAAAAGTGGGTGTTGTGATTACAACACCTCTGTCTACCCCTTCGGGGAATACAGGCGTGAGCATATTTGTATGTACGTCACTTGACTAGCTTTAACGCCCATGTTTTAAAACTTTAGCCAAAGTTGCAACTTTTACATATGAAAAATTACACTGTCATAAACGTTTCCGAATGTTGTTGTCACGGCACCTCCGCTTACCCCTTCGGGGATGGCGTGAGCATAATATATACGTATAATCACGCGACAATACTATATATTGGCACTTGCGAATTCCTTATCTCAGAGTAACCATAAATTTATCAAATACGTAATCCCATATGTCGTCACATCCTCTTCAAACGTGTTAACAATGTCAGTTTTTTTGATAAATCTGGGCTTTGCGGTATGATCTGAGGGAATTGTGAGATATCGAGAGCTAGGATTAATGTGGGCACGCCTTTATCTTGATACGGGAATATTTTGATACGTCACAAGTGATACAGTTTTATCTAAAAAATAATGGCTAAAATTCATGGTACTTGTCACGAGGATACAGCCGTCTGGAATCACATAGAACTGGGACCGCGGTCCCAGTTGCCTGAGGGCCTAGTGCGAGTTTTTCACTGCTGCGGCCACTGTTACAAGTCACCGCGACGACGTAAATTCAGGTTTGCATTGAATCGAAACAGCGCCATCTGTCGGCCCTCAGATGGCACTATTTTCAGGTCAAATATTTTCAGACGTAATTTATAACTATATTTTATATGTATTATACTTTGCAAAGTCAGCATACCGTTTGTATTTACATACATACGCTCACGCCTGTATTCCCCGAAGGGGTAGGCAGAGGTGTTGTAATCACAACACCCAACTTTTCACCGAAGATGATTAAGTGCCAACGTGTCAGATGGTGAGTCCATCGCCGTCTCAGACACTTTACATACGATGTTTTCCTTCACCGTAAAGCATGTGGTGTGAAATCACTGTACATAAGTTTTTTAGAAAAACTTATTGGTACAGGCCCCGCTGGGATTCGAACTTGCGTCGCTTGCGTAGCAGGCGACTGCTCAAACCTCAAGGCCACCACGGCTGTATTTAGATGTATAGAGTTATTTTTTTTAAGTAAATTACTAGGTCTATGCAAAAATCACTTTACAATATTGCAAAGACGAATCCTCAAACTTATTTAGATGAATATTAAAATAACAAATAGCGTATACTATATAATATATTTTTTTTATATTTATGATGCTAGACACTACGCTGTTCACCATTGGCTTAAGCTGTAGTGTGATTGATGTGCAACGGACGCTATCACCATTGCAATAAAACTGTCATAAGGTTTTTTTATTTTATCATGGCTATTGGTTTTCCCCAAAAAATCTACGTTTTCATATGATTGATTGATATGATGATAATGTAGATTTCGATAATCCACACGTCGAACTCCTCACGGGGTAGGCAGAGGGAGTAGGTATTTCCAGTTCTATTTGGTAGTTTTTAGTTTTTACATTTTCTCTCTCTCTCTGTCGTCGTTCTCAGGTATAATCGGGAAGCAGTATATTCATGAAAATTGTCCCTTATTTGTCATGAGGTTGCTGTCGGCGCCAACTCCGCTTATTGTATAATACTGATGTAGAGATGATTAAAATTTGTTTAATAAAGACTAACATCAATATTAGATAGATTATGTAGGAGTGTATGGAACACTGATGAATGATATTAAAACTTAAATCGGGACATAGTGACATTTCTAATCTATAAGTTCTAAAATTCTCACGTACACATATTTATGTAAACATAAATACCTATATATAATAAAATACTTTAGACAAAATTCCTAAGATCACAGTATCTTCCGATAACAACATTTCAAAGAATAGAATGTGCCTTCTACACAATTATCCGACAATATCTGGCGATTCCGGATAGGTAAGTATTCGATTTTTAAAAGTTTATCGATCATGGTGACCCTACCTTATCTAAGGCGGCACCTTTGTGTGAGCATGTCCCGATTTCTCTCAATGTTTCCACGAATTATTTGCTGAAACAATAGCACGCTTCATATTTGTAGCGTTGACAGAGACGTGCACTTGACTGATATTAAAAAAAAACAACACCCTTATCTCAACAGTTTTAAGGCTTAAAATGGCATGTCAAGTGGATAAACCAGATGAAGACCATGTTTGTACGTCAGCAAACATTGACGAAATGCCGGCCGCGGCGTCTTTGAGATTAAATTCTACTTTGATAATTACTAGTCAACAGAGTGCCTAGATTTGTGATTACGAACTCCTTTCTCGGTTTATTTTGTGTGTAGTTACGAAAATTTTAGGCCAATCTGCTTAACCCTGATAAATGGATAAGCAAAACTTTCCACTTTTATTTAACGCTAAAAAAACTTAGTATCACTGCATTACGATCTAACTTCCTATTGCGGATACGCCCGCATGGTATTATAATTTCCCCACCGTGGAAGTTCATTCCACAATCTAAATATTGCCGAAATCGAAGGAATACAGGCGACTAGAACCACAAGAACTGGAACCACGATCCCAGTTGCCTGATAGCATTTTTTTATCGGTCGTCTGGCACTACATACCTAATTAACTTCAATGTATAGTAAACAGAAAAATCTAAAAGTACACAGGATTTAATTTTATGTAGAAATGTGCTGGGTTAAAAAAAACTATAAAATGTCCTTTCCTTTCCTTTATTTATTTAATGGCGATAGTAAAACTATTCCGCCAATGTCAAGTGATTGTTGAGAAAAATATCTTGTAAATTGTTAAAAATATGTGGGGGAACCCATTGGATTCCTTTCCTTATCTTGTAAATTCTATAAAATGTCGAATGAGTTATAATTTAAACTTCACTCCAAACTAATGTCATTTCAAATACCGTCCTTCTAAACACATAATGTGAAATTTCAAAGCTGATAATAGTCCTGTAGAAACAATTAAATGCATTTTAAATATTTATAGATAAAGTATAGATGGATCACCATTATAAACCCTCACCCGATTATGTGCAGAGTCAACAAATGCTATTCCAGACAAATTATAATTTGTTCAACAGTAGATAACGAATATAAACGCGGCGGGCTCCACAACACTTGGAAATTACCCCAAAGCTCAATCAAAATACCATGAATAATCAAAGAGGACTGACATAAAATTCAATTGTCATGGCTTGAAGTCACGCGAACTTAAACAAGAGCCAACTTGAGTTCACTTCGCAAACATGGAGGTGAATAATAGCGTAAATACATACAATGTCGTGTCGTGGCCACCGGGCCAATATTGACATTGGACTATGCAGCTACCTTTTGATTGATCGGACCCTGAGCCCTGTGCTTGCTCAAGCATTTTTATAGCCGACTCGGAGGGTGGAATGTCATGCCATGCTATTTGTGTTAAGCGTGAAACATTGTACATAAGAATTTTTCTAAATTTTGCATGTGACTCATACAGGGTACGAGTTATGACCGCTGCCCTTAATGTCCAGTAGAAGTTTTATGAGTCGGTTTCTGACTGTCTGTATGTCTCAACGCGTATAAAGTACATGCTCAATCGACCCCACTATTTTCGGGACCTGCACTGATTCTTGCATAGCTCCTTACTAAGGTGTAGTCAATATATTTTAGTAAAAGTTCCAACGATATTATTAGTATCATTATTATTATAAGCCTGTCGTGTCCCACTGCTGGGAAAAGGCCTCCCTTCCACTTTTCCAACTTTCTCTGTCCTCAGCAGTTCTCTCCCAATCGTTCCTGAAAGCATCAAGCTCAACCCGCCATCTACGAGGCCTGCCGCCTCCAACGATATGTTAAAATTATTTCGGAAGTCTAGAGTTTCTAAATATACTACTTGTAAATTCACTTATATCATAGTTCTTATACCGCAAAGGTGATTGGATTGAAAGGTCACTACTTCAAGATACCATTATTTGTCTGCAACCTTCTGTTAGGTAGACTTACATTCCCTGGTGGGGCTGCTCCGAATTTAAACCCATTATGGCCTGCCTATCTTAAAACTGTATTACAGAAATTCTTAGTGAGTTCAGTACGGTTGCGAAAAATGGATATCTATGTACTATCTGCAAAATAGTATTCTGATTTATTCCTATGTTTGACTGGAGATCATTTGCTTAATACATTCAGCAATGAATTGTTTTAAAATAGTTACCATCATAAGGTGTTCGAATGCCAACAATCCATACATTCCAAACATGTCAGTAACGTTATCGTCTACTAATGTTTGTTCGCCAGGGTACACATGTCCAAATCGGATTTACAACACCGAGCCGAGACCTTGGTACGGTCAGCTTGCAAATATCTTGCCTATTCAAAACCAGAGAATTCAATTTTATGAACTGGCTTTTTTTCTGCAGATATTTATACATACAGCTTGTATTTCTTTAAGAAGGTAAATATCCTGTCACTATACGAATGCTTTGTATTCAATTTTCAAATGTTTGTCAGTCCGTCGTTGTGCCAGTCTGTTTGTTGCGAAACTGACAAATCAACGAAATGGCTGAACCAATTGAGATGTGTTATACCTTTATACTTAATAGTAGAAATGGAATTAGGGTAAGCAGAGTTAAAAATTAAAACCTATGAAAAATAATCACGGTGCAAATGAAATTGCAAAAAAAAACAATTATGCCCGAGATTTCGACCGCGTGGATAAATTCTTTCTCGATAAATGGGCTATCTAAAACAAAAAATATCAAATCGGACCAGTAGTCCCTGAGATTAGCGCGTTTCAGCAAACAAACAGACCCTTCAGCTTCAGTTTCAGCTAGATTTGACACAAAATTAAAAGAAGACGATAAAGACTTCTTATGCTAACGGTACATCTTTATCGCCTTATATCGAAAATTTGTGTTCGACACAAAAATTACAACCATCATAACATGGAGTGTACGTTTAAAGTCGATAGTCGATAATATTTATATCGTTATCGATACCACCTTTGTCGTTGCCGCCGGCAAATCAAAGCCATAAAACAAGCGTAATTTTGCCCGCGATATGCGCTGACGGCCCCGTGATAAGATATGTCACCCTAAATCTGAAGCCGTGGGATTTGGTGGAACTGTATGTTATTAGAATTCTGTTCAATACATGTAGGATATTGTTTATGGCCCATTCGCCTTTATTGAAGGTTGACGAGCAATTTTGAGTGCTCAAAAGTATCTTTCATTATTAGACTTTAGAAAAAGTACTTTAAATGATACAAGCCGTGGTGGCCTTGAGGTTTGAGCAGTCGCCTGCTACGCAAGCGACGCAAGCTCGAATCCCAGTGGGGCCTGTTCCAATGAGTTTTTCTAAAAAACTTACGTACAGTGATTTCACACCACGTGCTTTACGGTGAAGGAAAACATCGTGAGGAAACCTGCATATTTCTGAGAAGTAATTCAATGATGTATGTTTAGTGTTTGAGACGGCGATGGACTCACCATCTGTCACGTTAGCACTAAATGATCTTCGGTGAAATGTGGGTGTTGTGATTACAACTTAAAATCGAAATTTAAAATCGTCAGAATGACATAATTTTACAGGATTATACATGCTACCGCCAGGTTAGGAAGGTTGCTTTTACTGAGAAGAACCTTAAGTTCTGATAACTTCATTCACCTTCCAGTGTTTATCTGAAGGTGTAGCAGTTACAGTAGCAGCTCGGAGCCTGGGTTAGTGCTCGTTTAATGGCAATAGGGTCGCCCCATATTGCATGGGACTTGACATAACTGGCAAAATGTGAGTGTATCTACTATAATACACCTCTGAGAGGTCATGAAAATCATAAAAACTCAAGGTATTGCCGACCAAGGAACTTATACCTTGTCTTACGAATAACTTTGCCTTAGATGGCTTTGTATCTTGACGGTGAAAGCTATATGGAGTGTCGCTCTACATATTATATCTGTTGTCTCACGTTTGTATCCCATTGGGGTAGGCAGAGATTAGGTAGGCAGACGACGACGTATTGTTATTTGTTAACCAGGCAAGTTATCTTATCTAGTGTATCTAGTGGTATAAACTAACCTTTAACCAAGTAGGAGCTGTGGCTCTGTGGCGGTGATGCTATACGTGGCTCCGGTCGAGTTGCTGAAGCACCCCAAAGAGACTGGTACAGGCCGCTACGTAGAGCCTCGCTTGCAGTCACTCCTGGAGAGAGAGAAAAGAAAAAACACTTTAGGCTGTAGTAATAAGACTCGCATTTAAACGGCCCAAGGTTTAAACCTCTCTTTGGTCGGAGTTTCTATAGAGCTATTTCTAATGGTCAAAGAAAATTGTCGGTAAAAAAATAAGAGTTAAATTATTGCCCATCCCTTCTGAATCCCTGATAAAGTATGCTGATACAATATATGTTTTATCAGCTACTATCAAATTGAATGAGATTGACGAATACATCGAAATAACAGAAGTTGTAAGGTTAATGCTTTAACAGTTTCTGGGACACTTCCTCATTGGAGTTGCACGCGATAATTACAGTGACTCACAGGCATCTGTCTAGTTTACCATCATGGGGGATTTTTTAAATTGTGAGTTTGGGACTAAATTTCGGGATATGCGCAATAGGAACTGTGCCACGAGCTCCACATATTATACATTCGTTAGAAAATAATCTTTGAGCAATCTAAGAGAGTACCAAGGAAATAGATATTCAATTCTTGTCACTAAAAATGTTACACGGAGTGGTGGTAAGAACGATAGAGATAGATATTAGCGGTGATATCAATCAATTGAACAATTGAATTGCTTAATTCTCAGATTAGCGGTTTTCCTGGTAAAAGCGGTTACGATCACGTTACTATATACTACATCGGACGATGGCAGTCGCTTCGTATAAAAATCAGGTGATCAGTCGCATCAGGTTCAATCAAGTGTCGCATTAATACATGGGACAAGGCCAGGGAGATGAAGCTATGTCGAGTTATGAACTTTTTTGGTCGTGAATTTGTATCAAGTCAATAGTGTACTGACCTACCAATAAACACCATCAATCATAATGCAAAAGTCTAAATATAACAACAACGATCCACAAAGCCGTAACAGTGTTGATCCAGAGTGACTCAATGATGCTAAAATGTTGCACACACATTTGTGCGAACTACAAAAATATACTTATTTCGTGAAAGATAAAATGTAATTAATTACGATACTATCAAATTGGAGAGACCAATTTGAAATAATTGATGGGAGTAATTTTAATCGATGGAATCAGATTAATTTGTTATCCAATTTGTAATGATATGATTAATTTCGTATGGCAATGTCAATGCTGTTTTGTTCATAGATTCATATATTTATAATAATTAAGATAATATTTCGATTTCTATGATGAAAGTTATTCAAGACTATGCGTTGACTTAAATTCACGAGTGGGCCGAAGAACACAAATGTTTTTTTTTAATAAAACATGCCAAAGTAACTCCATGTTATTAGTACGTATTAACTATCTGCCAGTAAGCGACCCGTTAAAATCGCCGTCTCGGTATCATATATACTTTCATATGCATTTAGTGAAAAGCTGTTTGAAATTACAAATTTGAAGTTACAAACAGATACTTAAATTTTATTTATCTTTATAGATTTCATAGCTTGTGGTGTATTGAAAAGTTAAATTTTAGCGCTGAACCGATCCAATTGAATGTTGTGCTATCAATGAAATGGACAGTCTTGATTTGCCGGCGCATGCCCTCGAGTCGTGCCTTGTTGGCCTGTAGACACTTTCTCAGTAATCTAACCACCTATATTACTGACTATATCACTTGATGTATCAAGATGTCGAGCACATTCTCCTCGTCAAGAATTTTCATTTTAATTGTGCCTCATTTATATTGATTGTATTATAAACTGTTGTATGCTGTTACTTTTTATATTCCCTCCTTTCTACCGACCGACCAAGGAGCCGTGGTGGCCTTGAGGTTTGAGCAGTCGCCTGCTATGCAAACGACTCAAATTCGAATCCCAACAGGGCCTGTGAGTTTTCTAAAAAAGCTTATGAGCAGAGATTTAACGTGCTTCTGAATTCATAGTTTTCTGTACCTGCCCAAACTTTAGTATTTAAGTGTGCTGTCTTGTACACAAGGTCGACGGCGAATTTTCTTGATGATTCAATGCTAAAGGATGATAGTCCCCTGATGACGACTTATCGGTCCAGTCGTTTCGGAGATTAGCAGGAACAAATACACAGATTTTTTTTTAAATAGTATTTTTTTATTTTTGTCAGTACCGTAAAAATTTTCATATGCATTTAGGCATAACTGTAATTTGGGAATTACAATCAAACACTTCAATTTTATTTATCTGTATAGATTCGATATGGTGCCTGATGTGTCGCCATTTAGATAGATAATTTAATTGTATGCCTTCTAATCGCAAGTATAAAAATTACAGTTTTTTTTCAGTAGGCTATTTCTTGAACCAGATTTGTTTTCCGACGTTTATATTCAGTAAGGAATCTACAGTTTTATCACAACGCAACGATTACATCGAAAACATAATTCCAAGAGGATTAAATATTGTGTATAGATAAGTATTATCATAGTACATGTATTTAGGTAATCACAGCCGTTGTTACAATATATTAAAATTATCGATTACACCTATAGATAACGTACCACGTTAGTTGTTATTATCAACTTCTGACATAATTAATTTACCGAATGTCACAAATTTATATTTCTTTTTAACATATTATATAATTGGTTAGAAATATACGGAAACCACGCAGGACCCACGACGGCCACGGCCGGGCCGCACAACTGCATGGTTTGCACATGCAGTTGTGCGGCCCGGCCGTGCAGCTCAGCTTTGAGTCCAAGAACTGCGGACAAAGTTACAAGTAAAAGCTAGTCATCATCTCATCATCGCCCTGGGCTTATATCATACACTGTTGGGGTCGGCACTTGATACAACCTGATGTGACCGATCACTTGATGTTTATACGAAGCGACTGCCATCTGACCTTCGCATCCCCTTTAACGAGGAAAATCTGTGATCTGGGTTAAACCAGTTGTCAGACTATTTCAGGCCTCCGACTGACCTGTAACGACTGCCAAAGACGATAAATTGGCAACCGGGACCGACGGCTTAACGTGCTCTCCGAGGCACGGAGGGAACTCGGGCGGTCACCCATACAATTACTGGCTAGGGGTAGGGTTGCTTAACTTCGCTGATCGAATGATATGCACAATAGCAACTGTGCCACGCGCTCCTCTTTAAAGTAAAAGCTAGTATATGTGAATATTTTAATCAATACGGAAAACTTGTCACAAATGTTTATAGAAGTATTATTTGTGTATACAACATAACCCGCGTCATGAATTACTTAATCAAGGGATATAAAATCGTAAAGAAATAACATAATTTTATTGAGGCATTCAATATTTAGAGCCTGTGGATAAACTGATTGGTGATACTACCGCCGCCGCTGGAATAATGATTGATGAATATACATAATGTAATAATACATTCTAAATATATACATAACGAACACTATCAGAGCATACGTCTAATCACCAGTGCCAGTGATCCACGGAGAGGTATAGTAGAAATTATGGCTGGTCTTCTGCTTATCTTGTCGATGACAGACATTTTAAATTGTTGTAGCCCAGAACTTGGCTACTTCAACAGCATTATTGGTGGCAGCCATCAGATCTTCCCGCGTGGCCCACCTTATATCGTGCAGCTGCTGGGGCATGCAGGGCACGATATAAGGTGGGCCTTAGTTTGGGGTGCAGTGCATACACATCTTATGTTGGCGTCATCATCTAAGTCTATTTAGTGACTTCCAGATGGGCCATGGTGAGGAGAAACTTCTGCCTGGACATAACTTATGTCCAGGCAGAAGTTTCTCCTCAGTTGGGACAGGAATAGGCAGAGAGACATCCCAAAGGTTGCACCTCGTCTTCGATGGCTGTTCTAACAATAGCTGATATCATGCATGTCTTTGTATTTTATACTCAAACTCAAAATATCTTTGTTTGATACGAAATTCATACAAATTGATACAGCTTTTAATTCAACATTCATTAGGGCAACGCATTCGAAAACTTGCTTTTACTGAGAAGAACCCGGCTAGAAAATCAGCGATTATGAATTGTGTCCAATTTTGATCGTTACAATAATGGAACTGTATGTCCATAGACACAGTTCCAATGCTCAAATTAGGACTCGATATTATCAGCCCCCACAAACAGCACATGTTCACAAGTATGACTTTAGCACAGCGATTTCATAATTTATAAGGTGTCCTGAGTGACGGATAATACGGATGATATACATGCTGTCTATCATAAGTTATGTATTACATAAACAGCATAAAAGTAAAATATATAATTCACGGCATTATGAAATAAAATCTAAGACCACTTCTGGTATCATGATGCACCACAAAAAAACTAATTATAAATCTCCAATATACCTTCTAGTAAATAGCTATAGAGATCTAGATCATTCGAAATTACAAGTTCAACCGATTGGGAACAAATTTCCAAAACATTCATCCACAAGCGGAGATACTGACAAGCGGACATCTCAAAACAGGATAAGGACGATAACAGGCAAGGGCAATCAGTGCGTCCCAGAGGAAGAGACCGATTCGGTGGCGCCACGACGGCGACCGCGTGTTAATGTCAAGAGTATTACAATCAGGCCTTACTTACTATGTACTGACTAATAGGAATGATCTTATAAGCTGCTAGCATGCCTTATAAGCTGTAAGCAATATGGCCTAGGAAAAGGTGCGGGAAGGGAGTACTAAGGTATCCAAATAATATAATTTCTCAAAATATTTATGACTTTGATATATGCATTAGATTGAGGATTTGATACGAGGTCGGTGAGTGGGTTTTTGTAGTAAGTTGCTACGCAAGCGAGGCCAGTTCAGACCCCAGAGGCGTTAACCAATGAGTTTTCCTAAAAAAAAATTTAATGAAACCTGCTTATGTCTGAGAAGAAAATCCAAGGAACCATTTTCACGTTAGCAGCAAAACATCTTCAGTGAAAAGAGGGTGTTGTAAAGTTCAAACCCTTTCGAAGACCTCCTTGGGAAGTCAGCGTTATTAAGATTTCATATGAAGGCTATTTATTAATTTACATAGTTTACCTATGGATACCATTAATAAATAATTTGTATGGCAAACAAAAATAGTCTAGAACCCAAGTTAATCCTAGCTATGTAATTACAAACAACTCCCAATACTCAGTTCACGCAATATAATCCCAAATTGGGGATATTACATCGCCCGAGTCCCGACCAATTGCCACGAATAGAAAATGTGTCATTCAACAATTATTGTATCTATTTTTAAATCGCTTCTTATCGTTGCATCAATGAGTCACGGTGTTTTTTACTGTGGCCTCTTATTTGTAGATATGTCTCAGTCTATTGGTAAGATTGGTTTAAAAACAAAAGGTTAACCGGCGCCAACGCTGCTCAAGAATCAATGACCGGCGTCCGGGAGCTGAGCGTCATTAAATTGACGCTGACGACGCCAATTGTATCGTTGCTTCCTGTGTTACGAATGGACTAAGAGGCGAGCCCTTGGCGATTGGTTACAAGCGAATCCATTAATCGATTGACTTCCTTTGAATCGCCTGATTGACGCAGGAAGTTAGCTTTTAAGCCTTTGAGTTCGCAAATCAATTTGAAGTAGGTACTCAAATGTCGATCGTGTGGGTACTCTGTTCATTATTTATCATGTCAGGAAATAATTATTTCACTATACGTTGATATGAGGTTTTGTTGCATATTATATTTACATCATTCTATAATCTTTCGACGTCATATCCGAAATATGAATTGGAATTCGTCAATCCGAATCGAATTGAATTGGATTGAGTGCGGGAAATATTTAGAAAGTACATAGATGATTTTCAGTAAAGATTAGAAATCAAAATCAATCTATTATCCGCTACATTTTCTCACTCAAACCTAAATATAAGTGTCGCGTGCTGATTCTCCACGTCGAAATTTAACCGGGATTTATCTACCGACAGCCCAGTAATTTGACGGGGTCTCATTTTAACTCACGGGCTCTTTATTGAATGATATTCCATCGCAGACTTAATGAAATTGTAAGCCATTATTACTACTAGTTTAACAATAGGATGGATCCAGTTATTTTTTAGGATTTAATCCATGTCAAGGTCTAGATTATTTTTTTAACAATCAAGCTACTGTGTTACTTCATCCGTATAAAAAGTCGACAGCAGTATGTTTTAAGAGATATTTAAAGATGGAGATTCCAAAATATAATCGATTGCTGATTTAAGAACTGATGTGATTGTTCACTATAACATTTAGAGTAAAAGATTCAGCATTACTTTTCAGTTTGTTTTTGTATCACCGGGAGAGTATTGTGCGTAAAATTTAATAAATTTGACCACTGTCACGAGTTTCACCAATAAAATCGTCTACAATTAAAAGACCGATTGCTATCTGGGCAGACGGGCGCCATGCCCTCAGTGGCGCCCTCTCAAATAACCTGTGTCCGGCACTCCCAGCCGATCGTATGACCGATGCACGATGATTGCTGTTTTATTTGGACGATATCATCGTTTATTGCAACAGTTGATATGGCTAATATATTTGGTGACGATATATCCTGGATTATTGCTAGACGTCAAAAATATGTATATCTATAAATATAAACGGCAACTTTGATTGACACATTGCACATGCCATATTGTTACGGATGGAAGCTTAAAATTCCTCTTATATCGTAGGAAGGATTTTTCAAAACTTAATTCTTACAATTCAAAATCTTTTTGCTGTCGTTGAAAATCTTATTGTCAGTCAGGCAAAGCTGCGGGCGAATACTAATCAAAACAGGGATCGAAAGGCGTATCTGAACAAAATTTTTTTAAAGTGGTATGCATGTAAAAGGTCATCCATGATACTCAGTAATAATAAAGTAAAAGTTGTTATTACAAGCACAGAGCTCTATTTTAACACTTTGTAAAAAGTTGTCGATTACCGGAATACAGCGAGGCAGATTGATAGTGATATGGTTGGCTCTTTCAACGGTTCTAAGAAACCTTTACGTATGATAACACATTTCGAAGTAAAACGCTATTATTTATTCTGTGGTTATACTGATGACATTGTTTATAATGTCAGTTCAATAAATAATGACGAAGTGTTTTTATAAGTAGGCAATAAATCACAGCTAATTGATACCATAGCGGTACCATCAAGAGAGAAGCTCAAGCGGTAAATTGGACTCTATTGCATAATAAAAAGGTACTCTACATTAGGCGATCTGATATTAGTAGGAGAATTCGTTTGAACATTAATATTTATAAATAATATCATTTAAATTTTTCGAAAACTATTTTAGTGACACCTGCATAAAAAACGCAGAAAGAAAAGAGAAACACTCTGCAAGGCTTAAACTAAATCTAGGATTGCATATTGATGACAAAGTATCTGGATCGATCCGTTAGGTGTCAATTCAATCTCGAGCTCTTAGGCTCGATCAGGTAAACTGTTATTGTGTTTTCCATCTGTAATCGGCTCGGCACCTATTACATGGGACTTAAACATAACTGGTGAACCTCTGCCTACACCTTCAGGGATACACCTTGATCTTATAATGCTGATGATATTTAAATGAATATGATTCCAATCACAAAGGAAGCAAATGAAAATGCCACCGGGATAGTCTTTATCAATGCTAAAGGGTACCGCAGCATCAATTAGCCTCAGTTATCATAAGACAATACTGCATTTACTGATCAATGGGACCGAGCGTTCATTCATTCACCCACTCGATATTATTAGCGAGTGATCCACTTAAATCGTTCTATACGATGTTGAAGAATAATAGGAGTAGAGTCGAATTTCTTATTTCTTTAACTGTAGACAATGAAACTAATGTTTATTCAATTAATGCTATTCATGTACTTGAAATTCATAACACATAATCGGATCTCAAACAGGAGGCTTTTAGTTCTTGTATTGATTGTACTTAAATGAAGTAATTGAGAGCCGTGATGGCCTTGAGGTTTGAGTAGTCGCCTGCTACGCAAGCGGCGCAAGTTCGAATCCCAGCGGGGTCTGTACCAATGAGTTTTTTAAAAAAACTTATGTGCAGTGATTTCACACCACCTGCTTTACGGTGAAGGAAAACATTGTGAGGAAATGCCTGCATAAGTCTGAGAAGTAATTCAATGACGTATGTAAAGTGTCTGAGACGGCGATGGACTCACCATCTGGCACGTTGGCACTTAATCATCTTCGGTGAAAAGTAGGTGTTGTTATTACAACACCTCTGCCTACCCCTTCGGAGAATACAGGCGTGAGTGTATGAAGTAATTGAGCCTGAAAACAATATTCAGTGTAGATATTAAACAATTATATCTATCTCAATACTTTCCGATCACTGTATTAGATATCACAACACAATTGTTATTGATGATTGCAAGGTCAAAACCATTACAATATTCGGAGGACAAATGCACGTGGAGGTCATAATAATCCTTCTAATTAAAAGTAACGTCATTCTAAAGCCCGCTCTTCGGATTCGTTAGTCTAATCCCGGTGTTGCATTACAGTACGCCTGGGTGGTCTTGTACCTAACACACACAGTACATTATAATGCTACAAACAACGCACTGAGGGTACAATCAAGAATTCTTAGTGGAAACCAATAAGATAATAAAATTATGTCGCACGAGATAAAATAACACTAGCGCAGGCTTTGTGATTGCTTGAGAACGAGTTGGCAAAATTTAATGCAGTGAATCCTTCTGATATGAAGACTTCCTTGAACATACATACATATGCTCACGCCTGTATTCCCCGAAGGGGTAGGCAGAGGTGTTGTTATCACAACACCCACTTTTCACCGAATTTGATTAAGTGCTAACGTGACAGATGGTGAGTCTATCGCCGTCTCAGGCACTATACATACGTCTTTGAATTACTTCTCAGAAATATGCAGGTTTCCTCACGATGTTTTCCTTCACCGTAAAGCACGTGGTGTGAAATCACTGTACATAAGTGTTTTATAAAAACTCATTGGTACAGGCCCCGCTGGGATTCGAACTTGCGTCGCTTGCGTAGCAGGCGACTGCTCTAACCCCGAGGCCACCACGGCGACTTCCTTGAAATTAGAACAAATTTTGATAATTTACCCTTTACAATAGTACAGGCAGGATATTTGAATGCGATTAGGTAATCGAATGTAGCATAAGGGTAACAACATTATTGGGCTGCATTTGGCCACGTCTCTATAGACCTATAAAACAAAAGAGAGAAACATCAAATGTAAACCCAACAAGTCTGTCCATTCCACAAAAGAGCTTTTGTCCTAAGACCAAATACGTTGATAAATAAACTGGATGTTCCCTTATCACTGGTGACATGCCGTCTACCAGGCGAGTGTTATCTCTAAACACTGCTCTATTATCCACGGGGCATAAAGAATCTTTCATTTTTAATTACTGACCATGTACCACGCAAAGGCCGGGAGAGGTCGCGGTTTCCTGACTACAGATTATTAACAAAATATGTTTTTCGACGATAACAAAGTTGCGTTCAATTAAGTCTAATGCCTACACATGCTAATTAAAGGAAATAGTTAATTAGTAGTGTTTTCGCTAGTTTTTATCTGAAATTTGTTTTGTCACGTTCAATACAATTTGATCAACGTAAAATAATTATGCAAATTTAGATTGAAGTTTGAAATCGCGTGTATGTTCTAAATCTCTTTCATTGTCAATATCTTTCAGGTCAATAATAGCATTAATCACATTCTGTATATTATAAAATGTTTTCTAGTACGAATCTTAGCTTCATATACCTGTTATTATTTACTACAAGTTTTTACAAGTTTACTTAGTCAAGTTTTTACAAGATTAATTCAAGGCTAGATTAATAGGATCAAATGTGTGGCTTACCGTAGCGGAGTAATGCGCAGTGGCATGATTGATTTGCCAAAGATATTAGTACTGATAGCCAGTATCATGCTTATCTACATTGTAAGACCACCAAAGGACTGCCGCTAGTGTCGTAACCATTCTCTGTCACTCTGGTTTTAGATCGCATTGATTACTTTTACGACACTGTCAGTATATTCGATAATACTCTATATTCTCCAGCATTATTTCCTCAGGAGCGTATGGTATCTTAAATTCTAAAAGAAAAAAAGTCTAAAATGCCCTGGAACTAAATATATGGGCTTCTGATAGGCACAACCTATGTGCAGTAGGTACTTGACATTTTGCTGTATTTTATGTTGCTTTTTAGACAATCCTGAGGTATTCCTTGTTTCAGTTCCTTGCAGTTGTGAGTCATTGTGTACAAGTCGACCACTAGCAAGTTCCCACGTTCAGTTGTCGCCGCCTACATCCACAGTTTTCAGATGATGCGTCCGTGAACGCCAATCAACGTGTTTCCTCTCTTGCGCATAGCTTTGATGTCTTGGGGATGTTTAGGCATTAGATAGGCTTATAAGGATTTAAAATGGTTCTTGTATCATTGAGTTTCATTGTGTTAATTTATATCTACTTTGATCATACTGATTTATTTTGAACTTTAAGCAGTTTTATTGCGAGTCCTTTATTTTGCGAGAAGACTCATAAAGCATTGTTAGGATACCTATGCCAAAGTCGGTGATGGACTACTTATCATCTTCAGCGAAAAGTAGGTGTTCCATTCTGGGGAGCGTGTGACCTTATACAAGTATTTTAAATTTCTGCGGGAATTTTGCCCAGAATACTAGCTGTGTTACCTCGTTGGATCGTTAAACTGATCCGAGGTAAGAACCAGGTCGAGGGTCACCAGAGTCGTCAACCAGGCATTTGAAGAGGTCTTTAAAAATATTTCGCAATAGTAGTGATGCCATTCAGGGTTGCTTAAAATTTTATAAAAACTCATCTTTCATGTTAGAGAAAAACTTTTTCTCAAATGCTTGGTTGCCGAATTCAGTGTCTGGCATTTGTCTATTAAAACGCTAGTCAGTACAAATTCAATCGTAACTAGACCGATTCCCACGGACTCACGACTCCTACGCATGTCTTAGTCATGTCCACAGTGTTTGTCATGTGCCACTTTAATTGATCTAAGAGATCTACTCGTAAATTAAATCGTGGTTCATCAATGTCTTGCCAAGTGTGTGAATATTTTTTAACTATTCGCGATAGAAACGACCTCGGGCGATGAATCAGAGTGCTCTATGCTGTTTGTGATTATGTTTCTTTGTGTGCATTATTAACTTAATTCAACTAAATTGTATAATGGTTACGGATCATATTAGCAATGACAATAGTTACTATGGCTTTGGGTTACATATCCGCATTGGGTGAATTATGTGAAACAGATTTTTCAAAAAAATTTACACATTGTACAAAATGTTATTTTTTGGTTATGAATCACTTCTTCACTTCAATCTCAAAAATAATGATAAATTCACTTGCATGAGAACTTATTTTAAATACGTTCAAAATCTAAGGTAATTCATACACCATGTTTGTTGAGTATTACCTAAGTACGCAGTATTCGCATTTTTAGCAGTATTTAAATTCGAATTTAAATTAAAAGAAAACATTCTAAAATAAAGTCTAAGAAAGTTAGTTAAAGTCAATTTTGTGAAATAGCAAACGATTAAATTGTAGGAACCAGCGTCGTGTGTTGATTGCCGTGCGAACGTTAGATCGGGTTAAGAGGTGTTAATTGTGCGAGATTGAATGTTTTCTCAGGGCAGAATCTCAATTGGACGCAATTGCTGGTCTGCAAGCTTTTGATATGGACCAATCCAATTCTTATTGTAAAATAAATCTATAAAACCTCCATATTAATGTTATATGTAAAGTTGAAAGTACATAATGAATATAAGCCGTAAGGAATCTGGGAAACAAAATCCGAAATGACACACTCACACATACGCGTGTATCTAATAATAAGTGACCTCGGCCGTGGCTGATCGCATATACGTGAAATTCGTACTTTTCTAACCTTCAAATTTGTTACTTTGACAGTACAAAGAATATTAAAAAAAAAGTTAAGAGTGACAATAGAAGAGCACGCTCGATGGAGCAAAACGTTTTTATTTCAATCATTTGGTCGTGGTTTCATACTACTGGGAAAGCTTATTATGCATACTGTGGTAAAGGTTCCTGTAAGCTGTGGGATGAGTGAAGAGAGTGTTCACAAATGATGGCATCATCGTTAGTCTGGAACCTTTTCACGCCTGAACCACGGAGACTATTTTGACGAATTTGGAATTGAGCTAGCTTTAACTCCAAGGATGGATATAAACGGACAAGTACCTACTGAGACGCGGTTTAAAGATAGATTAAAATAAATTTAAATCTATTTATTTATATCTCTTTGAAAAAATATATATTAATGTTGCAATGGAAGGCCTTCAACTAGACAGTGGACATGAAATTTCAAGTGAAACTAATGAATGTATTTCGTAGATGAATGAAAACGGTCAAGTAGTTATAGGACCTTATAATGTATGTGCAACAATATTAATAAAGTTATCACACAGCGCCAATAAGTCCAGTAAGTAAACATAAAAAACTAGTTAAGCATACAGAAGCTAGTACGAGACTACGGATATACTGAATACTCAAATAACTGGGTACTTTTCGAAAATAGTGGGGGTAACTGCACCATATAGTCAGATAGAGTCAGAAATGACAACTGTGAATTGAAGATCAGCGCTCATGGCTCGTTTCGGCACCTTATAATACATACTAAACGACCAAACTCAAGAATAAGTGGAGTTCGAATCCGCGTCACTTAGGCAATCACTAGACTAACGGTGCCGTCAAATACTGTGGTACACTCTCCCTTACAGTTGTATGTCACAAACATTATGTAATTTTATTAGAATCGGCAGCATCAAAGATGAATTAACATACTCCGGGGCAAATAGTAAAGCGCTTGTAATTCAAGTCACGGCCGGCAGAGACAGTTTCAATCAATTTTAACGGCGGCTATGATTCATTTATTCGTCATTGGTCACAAGAGTGCCGTGTTGTTTGATGTGAACCGCTCTTTTGCAACCCAATTCGAAGACAGGAAGAATCTAATAAGGTTAAGATTTAAAGCTTTCAGGTCAACCGTGTTGGGAGGCCGTATGATGCGTGGCTAGTTGACGCAACTAGGAGATTGGAACTCGTGAATTTGTGCCGCTATTTAAACACTGAATTATTGTGAGGATGTTAGTTATCATTCTTTTTTTTAGCTTGGTTAATATTGCGAAGCAAAGCTCAAGGTGTGCAATGAACTCCCCTGGGAACATGGTTTTCCCAAACTAATGCAGCATGAAGTTCTTCTAGAAGGGTGTGAAGAGATATTTACAGGGTCAACAACGCGCGCGCGATCTGGTGGGCCGCATGCTTGTTTGACACCTCAGTGGTATAAACATAAAACAAGATCATAATATGGATGGAGAGGGGGTGATATCTGGCTGAGCTGATAGACAACATTACATATTTCTCGGATTGAGATTTTAGGTGTTCGAGTTTTAATGTTTTCAGCAGAATCCAAATCAAACTTTTTGAAATTAGAACGTCACGTGATAACAAGACTGAAAAACAAAGCAAAAAGACAAAATAAAATCTACATGCAAATTAAAAGTCTGAAGCAAAGCTTTTGATTCCTCGTCTCGAGCTTTTCTGGGAATTTATCTAAAAATCCGTTCGGCAATCAAGTAATCATGTACACAACCGCGGCTTCAAAGGGCCCATTAATAATGAATTTGGGCAGTAAATCGCCTCTATACGACGAAGGGATTTGGCAAATTTGCCGGCTCGCCACGTGTTAACCATTAGCCTAATGGGGCCCTGGAATCTTTCTCGCTCGTTGCAGCATGGGTTACATTGAGAATTTTTGATTGCGACATTTTTAATCCGTCCCATTTTTGAGGCATACACTTTTAGCTGTATTGAGATGTTTTTACAAATACTTATTGCAATGTTGCACTGTCTGATAAAGAAGTAAATATTCGGCGAGACAGTAATTCTTTCAGCTTGAAAAAAATAAAATGTTCTGTTACTTCCCCAAACTATCTGAAACTAGTGGTTAAGAGTACCAGATATATTTTTAGGTATAGTGAAATGACTATTAAAAACTTATTTTGTAAGAAGTAGTAGCTCCGCGAGCCTTCAATGTGCTGGCACGAGAATTATCAAGCCCTGCCAAAACCCTAAAGAATCAAATTAGATAAGCTCAGGTGCTAAGCTCGCGCAACGACCCCTAAAGATTTCGAATCCAAACTAAGGTGTCCTTAGGCATTATTATGCTTAGGCACAGCCTAGAGCCGTGGTGGCCTCGGGGTTTGAGCAGTCGCCTGCTACGCAAGCGACGAAAGTTCGAATCCCAGCGGGGCCTGTACCAATGAGTTTTTCTAAAAAACTTATGGACAGTGATTTCTCACCACGTGCTTTTCGGTGAAGTAAACCTGCATATTTCTAAGAAGTAATTCAAAGACGTATGTATAGTGTCTGAGACGGCGATAGACTCACCATCTGTCACGTTGGCACCTAATCAAATTCGGTGAAAATTGGGTGTTGTGATAACAACACCTCTGCCTACCCCTTCGGGGAATACAGGCGTGAGTATATGTATGTATGTACAGCCTAATTATGTTCTTATCTGGAGGCTTTTCTACTCTCACCATTGACGCAATAACGGCTCCTGAAAAACAAGCTGAGACAAAAACTCTAAGTGTCACCCTTCTAAAATAAAAGGCTCCGAAGGCCTACCCCTTCGGAGCCTTTTATTTTAGAAGGTGTTGCAACACAATTCAAAAATAGCCGAAGTTATTTCTCGTTGAAATCCAGCTTTTTTTACAGAAAAGTCGGAAGACAAAGGGGAACAAAGAACTAAAAAAAAATGTGCAGCATGTGAGTATGTCTCATGTCCATTAATAAAAATGTATTTAGAAAAAAGCTAATATTTCAACATCGAAAAATATACTTACGAAGATTTAGCATTACCTCCAACAAGAACAATGTGCTTGGAGCTGCCATTTTAAGAGCAGTCGTATTAATTTATATTACTCTGGCAATGATTTAATGCGTTACAGGCTCTGTGAGAACCGGATGTAGGATGTTACCAAGGTCGGGCAATTTAATTGTGTTCGTTTTGTCGTCGGCAACATGTGCGCGTCTGCGGCCATTGCGGATTTTAATTGTAGCAACTGTAATGAGCTGTTTATTGATGATTCCTTTTTAAGTTTCGGTGTTTTATCTCTCTAAAATGTCCAGCACAGCAATCACACCATACATTTTGTGGTGGAATCCATCGAACTGAGCTGATTAGTTTTTTTTTATTTTAGATGCATGTCAGTGATGTTGAATTCAATTTTATTGATCAAAACTTTGGAAATGTCGTTCAATTATGTTGTTTCATGAATCCCTTTTTTTGATGTTATGATTTTATGAACTGCAAAGCTCTCCTTTGCTTTTGTATATCTCTGCTTTGTCATCATAAGTTTGATAATTTCTTTCTGTTGTTCGCACTAACGTACTCTTTGCAACCTTGAAGAAATTTCTAATAAAAACTTATCCCCAAACACACTAGAGATCAGATATATTTGTTTCGTTTTCCACTTCCTTCCCTACTTTACCAGGACCATTGCAACGATATCCCAAAATGACCCTCACCAAAAACGTGGTAAAACCCAACTGTTCTGGCCAAATCGTGTTCTATAATCGGCTGTGCACGTCGGTAATTCATTTAAGGGCCACAGCGACTGTACGCGACAAATTAGATTTCCATCCGAGATGATGGATCGAACGCGGACGTTCAAATCACTGGAGTGGATAGTGAGGATACCAACGCTACTATGTTTAACATACAACGTGTTCTGAACGCTTTCTTTTATACCAAAACGTATAGAATAGCTAGTGACCTATCTATATGCAAGATAAACCTTAAACATGACTTTCATGTAATACTAGTGTACAGGTACTGTTTGTTAGGGCTGATCATATTTTTATCGACATTAGAGCTTTGGAAATGTGTCCACGGGCTTATATGTCCATTATTGAACGATACAATTTGTAAACATAGTGATCATGCTCTATATCAGTATTTTCTAAACTCTCTTTGGTTCAAAAGTAGCTCCATCTCTTTTTGTGATACGGATTTAAATGGGACGGACGTAGATTTAGTTCTAATTTTGTCTAGTCTTCGTTTAAACCATGTTTGCAATAATGGTGTATGCATACATTCCACATTATTAGCATGAACAAAGCATTAGTGTTGATTTCGTTTGCGTATTGGTGTGGCTCGAAATGTGTTGATACTTTTTCAGAAGCGGTTGAGGTTGAATTACAAAATCTTCATTGATATTTCGGACCATACCAATAACATCATATAAGCAATGGTATTCCAAAACCTATATTAGGATCGCAGTAATCAGTATCTTTATGAACTAAGTGTCGAACTAAGGTGAGGCGGTGATGATCTGTTCCCGAGTTGATCCGTGTGCGATAACCTCATGTAAAGGTTCCTGAAGATACCATTAGGTGGACTGTTTGCTTTTTTGCCACCTATTTATTTTAAAACTTTAGGTAATTGAACATAAAAGGAATAATCCCACCGGAATTCTCAGTAGGTACTTGCTGTGGTTCGTTCATACCAAATATGTAATCTGGATTTTTTCCTTTGGAATGGGGTTTTTGATTTTGTGGTAAAGTACATTTTACGACAACGACACTTAATTATTTTTACAATTCAACCAAATGTTTCCTTAACGTCTTCCCGGAAGAACCCTCGAATATTTCTTCCTATAAGTGAAATAAAATCCATTTATCACTGAAGCTTTGTTTTAGTAGTCAAAGCAGTAGATGGTGAGTCTGTCGCCGTTATCAAGGAGACCTAGTTTCAAACATCTACGCAATCACAATAAAATCAATGTGTTGTGTTGTATGCCGTACAAAAATACTGGCAAATTCAATAATGGCCGGTGTTCGATCAGGGAAATCCGATTACTGAGGGATCAGATGTCTCTGGGACGTACGAAATTATTGCCAATTCGGATTATAGCTTATATTAATTGTCTAGGGTGATCTGTCGGAGATATTTTATAAATTAAATATTCATCTGATGTTCTTCTTTAAATATTATTAAACAAAAATTCCATTTCCAGCTAAAATGACTTTGTCAGTTTGAACTTATTGTTCTTTTAAACTAATTTACGGATCTTGAAACGATTTGTGGAGGGTTGAACTTCGACGGGATTTTAAGCTTTAAGTGGCCCGCGGAATCCATTTTTTTATTACTAGTAGCCTTTATTACTGCTTGTAACATTAATTATCAGTCAGTGAAAGTCCCTTTAAAATCGGTCCAGCCGTTTAGGAGATTAGCTGGATCAAACAGACAGACAGATAGAAAGAGAAAAAAATTAAATATTGTTTTTTTTTTGTCAGTATCAGTCATATGCATTTAGTCAAAAGGTGTAATTTTGGAATTTCAAACGGACAATTCTATTTTATTTATCTGTATAGATAGTAGAGAGACGTCTTATAGGGTGCGAAAGAATTCTCTAATCAATAAATAATATTCATTGCAATGTTTGCTTTAAACCTACCCAAGAACCCAGCGAAGTTATTACCTACAACAATACCTACTTACAATTTGAAGTTTGTCTATGATCTTATGTCATTTTCCCAAAATTTGGAGGGTGCGATATAACACTATTTAAATTAATGTCTGCGGGAATCGTGCCCAGTAAGCTGGCTGCGTTACCTCGCTGCGTTACAAAACTGATCCTAAGACCGAGGTAAGAACCAGCTCGACGATCACCAGACACGTCAACCAAGCGTTTAGAGAGATCGTTAAAAAGGATAATTCCCATACATTTTGTTTCATTTAAGCGAGGATCACTTTGTCTACAACTGAGAGACGGAATATCGAATGCACAATTTAAACTTGGAATAGTCCCTAAAACGGTGTAATTCAACAATTACACTTCAATGCGAGGGTCGTGGAGACAGGCGCGTGCTCGCGGCGGATTAGTGTTATGGTGTTATTGTCTAGAGTGTGGGGTGTTTTTTGTACCCGACGTCGGCAGCACGGTTAATTCTACTTTTTTGTAGGGCTGGCACACTTCACTTTATAGTATTAGGTTTTTAATAGGAAATTATAGACTCTTGCTCGTGACTTTCAGACCTAAGATTAATCAAGTAATTATTCTCAGGTAATAATGAATGCTCGCTCGCCACTTTCGTTTTAATAGGGAACACCCAATTTTTACCGAAGATAATTAGGTGAAAATGTGACAAATGTGAGTCCGTGCCAAGTTACTATGCTTGTGATGGACTTTACAAAAATGTGTTAAAGCATATTCAGCAAAATAAATTCTAGAAATTCTTAGTAAGTAATAACTAATTATGATCTAAGATTTTTATAAAATTTATGTTTAATAAAAGAGGGAAATTAGTAACAAAATATAACCTTGAATCGTAGCCGTTGACCTTAAAAATAATATATTGCATTTTCCTCAACTTACTAATAACGGCATGGATTAATGCTAGGTAATTAAGTTAAATAAGTAAGTTATGCATAGGTATCGAAGTAATTTATAAACGAAAATATTCTTATCTTCCTTCACGCCTTCAAAAACGGTCCCCGAAAGAGAAGTACTTATCGGGCACTTCATTATTGTATTTCTATATGCGTTTAAACTAAAAATATGCTAGTTCCATTTTCAAAAATATGTATAATAAAAAAATTACGAAAAAAATGGAATGGAAATACAAATAGAGTATAAAAAAACATATAAATTTGCAAAAGTATAGAACAGAAATAAAAATTTAAAACATTCTCGAACACTGAACAGGGAGGGAGTTGGGAATTCAAAATTAATATTTGAACCGTATCGGTTTCCAGCGACCACAAAGGACTATCGAACCAACACTTTATGAGGTGCAGTAAGAGGTAGTTAGCTAGCTTTGACCAATCAGAATTAGGAGAGAGTAGTAGAGAGAAATTGAAAATGATGAAGATCCATTGCAATGTACTTATTTGGTAACTAAACCGACCCAAAAAAAATCATATCTACATTAGGTATATTTTTTCCGTCATTATACTATTTTTTAAGTCGAGTTTTTCTTTTGTGTATATCATACCACGCAGAATAAAGATTTGAGCAACGGAAAATAATGGATGGAAAAATTTAGGATAAATTAATAACTTAGGCAGATTAATTAATTGCTTCAGTAAATATTTATTTAGTTATTTTAGGAAGTCGCGGCATGTTAAAATAATGGGTTATATATAATTTAAACCATTTGTGGTGGGCGAAAAATAGAGGAGGCTCTAGTCGACCTGTTTTTTTATGTACGCATAAGATTTTACAGAGTAGTCCGATTTAGACAATAGTTTTTTAGTACTTTGAGTTTTGATCCCAACAAAATTTGAAAAAAGAATATCGTTCCTGAGTGCAGTAAAATTTCTTCACCCACTAGAGCTTATAATATTACCGAAAATCGAATGTTGTATAACAATTAACAATATTAGCTCATCATCGTCGCTGGCCTTATCCCATACATTGTTGGGGTCCGCACTTGATTCAACCCAATGTGGCTGATCACCTGATTTTTATACGAAGCGACTGCCATCTGACCCTCGCAACCCCTTTAACGAGGAAAATCCAGACTATCTTAGGCCTCCGACTGACCTGTAACGATTGCCAAAGATGATAAATTGTCAACCGGGACCGACGGCTTAACGTGATCTCCGAGGCACGGAGGCAACTTGGGCGGTCACCCATCCAATTACTGGCTAGGCTAGTTGCTTAACTTCGCTGATCGAATGATATGCGCAATAGCAACTGTGCCACGAGCTCCTCGATAACGATATTTTGGTCAGTGTGCTGTACTTTACTCATAGGCACTAAAATGTATGAAATAAAAATACATAGAAATTCTGTATGAATATGTAGAACCGACTACAGACAATGAAAAGTGAAAAACAATTATACCAACATTGTAACCCGACAATTTGTACTAACTTCAAAAAAAAGTCGGATTTTTTTTTTAATATTTACTCTCAAATTTTTTTTAAAGCTAAAATTAAATAAGTAGCAGAGATCTACCCAATAGAAATCTAATATAATATCTATAATAGCGTAAGTACAGTTCGCAATAATATAATACAGTCGGGATCATTTGTCATGGGGTCGCCGGGGTGACAATTAAGTTTGGTCTGACAGTTGTATTGATTACGTGATAGCTGCCGTCGTTGTGGGGGAGTGATCACTTTTAACTAATTCTGATTATCAATACCCAATTTGAATTGCGATATTTGAATTTAGAAAAAAATTATTCCGTTTTTTTAACAATTATTGTTTCTTTTTGAGATTTTTTTAGCTTTGTATTTTTTAGCCTATTAAGGCATTTAGTCTGCGATTATCACATCAAGGGGTAGCGCATGACCTAGGGGTGTCACTCGCCCACTGATGATATTGTTTTATTTTAAATATATTTATTGATTTCTTTAGATCTAAAAAATGTTTTAAAAATTTTTTACGAAAACTTTAGTTTTTTTTGACTAAGCTTTTAAAATTCTCTAAATGTAGATATACCATCTGTTTAAAAAGGGCAGTATTGCGCTCATTTCGTTTGTACTTCAGTGAGAGAATATTTCAATACAATTAAGTTATGCGAGAATTCACAATTTACTATGCATACTTACGTTTCGTTTCATTTTGGGAGAACATTCGTTTAAGCAAAAAGAATTACTTAGGTGCTTAGATACTTGATAGAATTTTTTTTAGATAATACAAATGTTGTCTAGTAAAAAGTATTTTTAAAAAAAAAACTCAAAATAATAAAGCGGTACAAAACTTACAAAAAATATTTTTTTTAACTACCAAACACCTCCGTAGAGTACAATCACAAACCATAACTTTACTTGGCTTGCTGACAGGAAGCGGAAAACTTAATATAATATTTAATGTGTGGTTTAATTATTATTGATTGTAATTAACTTTGGAAATGCCTATACACGATATGTAAGTGTGCGGCTATCTTTACCTAGAAAATTACATGTTACTTACCAACGAGTAGTATTGCATACCTATTTACTTCAATTACCGATCTCCTATTATACCTACTTAATTTATTTTTATTGACCATAATAATATTCTATGAACATAATACTAAATAATAATTTAACTACGTTTTTAGTAGTTTTTTTTAAAAAAAATCTTGCTTGAAAAAAACATATTAAAAGTCAATCTTTAGTTCGAGTTTCCATTTTAAGCTGATTACAATAAATTTACCCTTAACTTTTGGTTTAAGATATTCGTTTCAAATAAAAATTACTTTACCAAAAAGGCCGCTGGTTCAAACGCGAATGTTTAAGTTTTCAAACAGAGTTTCTAAGCATATAACTAACCTTTGGGGGTGACGACTCGAAAAGCGCTGTTGGATACAGGCCGCGGAGATCCCTCCCGCAGCGTCCCTGGTGAATCACTTCCACTCCTCACCATAGAGAAGTCCAGAGGCATTGGCGGCATTGCACTTACTTCCATTGTCAATTTAAAAAAACAGCGTCCGCCGCATAACCTCACTTCAAACTTAAAAAATAAAATTGGAATAGAGCAAATATTTAAAAATAAAAAATGAATACTAAAAACGAAGGAAAATTTTAAATTTTGGAAATGGAATATTCGAGTTCCGAATTTGGAATGGTCGCGAGCGTGCGCCCGCCGCGGGTTACGAATGTGTTTTAAGGCAGTCGCACACTCGGTCCGCGTTGCTTCGCCTTCGGGTTAGGTAAAGTCGAAAATCAGTAGAATCTCCATAGTGATTTCGACCTTATCGCTAGTGGCGATGTTCTGTGGGCGTGGTGCGATAGGCCCCGCCTCGGGCGTCCCTCATGCCGCCATGTGCCTCGAGTGACAATCACTTTGTATAGGTAACACAATAATATGATTCGTGATGGATTTTATTGTGCTACCAATGCATTTATTCGCGAGCAATTTAGTGGAAAAAAATGTTGCGGTATTTTGAAGATAGGTATGTGGATTAATATGTATTTGCTTATGTATTAAGCTTTTCTAGTGTTAATGGTAATAATTGGGTGTATATTTTCTTTTCGATTTTCAGCCCTTATTTATTTGTATAGGTAAAATTATGTTTACATGGCTCTAGATTTATAAAGTAAAAGCATTTTTTTTTTTCACTATCCTCAATTTCTAGTCAAGAAAATTATAAATAAGTACCTAAAAATTCATAAAAAAATCTCTTTGAGTAAAAAAATCGTATTATGCAAACAGCTCAAATTTTAATCACCGAAATTCGTCAAAAGATGATACAATTTTCCGTCGACGCGACCGTCCGACGAATTAACGCCTCGACCCCGTCACGTACCGACGACATTTAAAACAATGAACGGTTCAATATTTCACCGGCCGGCCCCCAGTACGGCGAATACGGCCGCTAATCCGGCCCTGCAATACCTACGCGAGTATTCTGCGAAAGTGTTTTTTTTTAAATTTACTTATATAATTAATTTTATTTCTGGATATCTATTTTTTTAAACATGTTATCTGAATATGAACTGAAATGAAATTCTTAAAAAAATTGGGTTCCATTTACTTCCTCACTAGACATATATATTAGTATTTAACTAAGAAACACTTTTAATAATGCAAGAAATCTCAGGCGTGAACAAGAAGTCTTATGATTAAAAATAAATATTTTTTCAAAAACAGACAGAATCAATAACTTCACGGAATATAAAACATATTTTTTTTTTAAGATTGTATTTACAGAATAGGGATGCAGGCTTTGCGAAAAACTAATTACACCTCCGGATCGCAATGATAAAGCAAAGCCGGCGTATGGGATATTTTTATTCGGGACAAAATGAAATTCCCGGCGTTTTCCTTAACGGGCAATAACCAGCTTTATTGTGTAGGGACTAAAGTATATTTCCAGTTGAAGTTTCATCATAATACATGGGAGTTGTGGAAAATTTTTCAGCGACACTGTAATAATCCTAGCATAATCTCGTCGAGTAAATCCCATTATTTTGATCATCCCTACCGTGATGGCTTGCTTTACACGGATATCTTTATTATATTATGTCATTAAAAAGGAGGAGCTCGTGGCTCAGTTGTTATTGCGCATATCATTCGATCAGCGATGTTAAGCAACCTTACCTCTAGCCATTGATTGGATGGGTGACCGCCCGACTTCCCTTCGTGCCTCAGAGAGCACGTTAAGCCGTCGGTCCCGGTTGCCAATTTATCATCTTTGGCAATCGTTACAGGTCAGTCGGAGGCCTAATATTGTCTGACAACTGGTTTAACCCAGATCACAGATTTTCCTCGTTAAAGGGGTTGCGAAGGTCAGATGGCAGCCGCTTCGTATAAAAATCAAGTGATCAGACACATCGGGTTGGATTAAGTGCCGACCCCAACAGTGCAGGGGATAAGGCCAGGGAGATGATGATTAAAATTGTGTACATAAGTATGTAATCCCCGTAGGGGTAGGCAGAGGTGTTATAATCACAACACCCACTTTCCACCGAAGATGATTAAGTGCCAACGTGACAGATGGTGAGTCCATCGCCGTCTCAGACACTTTACATACGTCATTGAATTACTTCTCAGAAATATGCAGGTTTCCTCACGATGTTTTCCTTCACCGTAAAGCGCGTGGTGTGAAATCACTGTACATCATTTTGTTTAGAAAAACTCATTGGTACAGGCCCCGCTGGGTTTTGAACTTGCGTTGCTTGCGTAGCAGGCGACTGCTCAAACCTCAAGGCCACCGAATTGAATCGTCGTATAAAAAAATATTCAGTATTTCTAAAATCAGATTTTGTTTATATTTAATCAGAACCGTGTGCTGTATTATGTAGTATATAATATGCTGCATGTACGAGGAAACACTCTCACCGTATCCATTAAAATAATCAAAAAATATGAAACAAAAAACTTTTGGTATTTGCCGGTTAAAAATTACCATATTTATTATGAAGCGGTAAATACCATTACAACCTCCAGGTTATTATCACCGCAGAGGCAACAATATAAAATAATCACCCCGGGAAGAGGTTGAATCCTTCATTCGTTTTAACAACCCTTTTAAAATTCACCGGTTCAAGCGGACATTTGCACACAAACGGCCAGTCCGGCCCTGTGTCAGATACACTGAGCAAATTTTGTATGCCCGTAAAAGAGGAAGGGAAATTAACCTAACAATTTTAAAGATACCACGCTTCGTTTTCCATTTACTCTGTGTTGAGACACAGTGCTCAAGATTGTGTTACGGGGAAAATTATATTTTCTTACTTATTTATTTTTTCGTCTTTTTATATAATTTTTTAATGTTTTTTTATCAAATGTTGATTCCTTTTTTAATTTACTTATCCCGCTGTTTTGTTAAAATGTCCGCGATTGAATCGAATACCTTGCCAAGTATGTGTAGAGGACTTCTTGAAACCGTCGGGTATTTATAAAATACATTGCTATGTATTTGCTATAGATTTATTTATTTATTCAATAATTAGAACGGCATACAATGCCAATTACACTAATCAGACACAGGTAATGCAATATACACATAAAATATAATACAAAAACTAAAAATAAAATATGAACGTTCATCCAGATACAGCGAAAGTGCTTTACAAGTCAAGAGAGTATCTAATGAGCTTCGTTTGACAGAAGATGAAATCCGTTAACAGCTAATCTAATCGTAAAATAAAAAAAAAAATTAATTACTTTCAGATTATAGAGCTCATTTAGTACAATTCTACCTACTCACAGCCACAGACATGAAATTTGCATTCTGAGCCTGTGTTACAAGTTGGACATTTTTTATATCTACAAGTACCTACACGAGTTGACACCAGTCAAATTGAGTAAAAATATAACATACTAGCGAACGTCACGCGGTTTCACCCGCGTAGTTCTCGTTCCCGTGGGAGTAAGGGGATACAATCTAGTCTATATGAATCAGTGATAATGTAGCATTCATCTGGTGAAAGAATTTTAAAATCGGTCCAGTACTTTTTGAGCCAGTTCGTTACAAACATACTTACATACAAATCTATTCTCAACTCTTGCTCTTACGTACCAAAAATTACAAATTTTTTTTCTGAAATCAAACGAGTATAGATTATAACTTGCGATTCATAGTGCTACTACTGAATTTTAAATGCTAATAATTTCCATGAAACCCATAGACACTGTGTCTCTGTGACTAGACACAGTGTCTCTATTAAAAAACAGGAATGAGGAATAAACCGGGGCCAGTGTTGGCACATCACTTTAATTATACAGGGTTAATTAATACAAAACATTACTTTTGTGTCCATTAACACGGTTAGAGGGGTTGACCTGAAGCGGTAGCGATTTTTTATCCGACTTCAAAAAAGGAGGTTATCAATTCGATTGTGTTTTTTTAGTTCACTTCATAAAGCACTTGCGTTGTTGTAACGAAGTACTTCGGGTAAAGTCGGGGGTGAAAGCTATCTCTACTTTCTTAACAATTTTTTTCTCATTCCTGGATTTCCTGTGAATGCAGTATGAATTACAACAAAATGTTGTATATTGTTATAGTTAACAATGTATATTTATATTGGTACCTATTTCATATTAATTGTCTCACATATTTTAATATTTCGCACCCTCAGAACAATGGCGGTTCAACTAAAAAATTTGCAAAAATAATTAAGTTAAGATAGCCACCTCAAAAAATATTTCTTAAATAAGTATATAAAAAAAGTTGGCAGTTATCGACTTTGCGCAATCTAAACTATACTTTAAAAATATAAAATCCATTGTGTTCAAAAAAAAAAAAAAATCATGTTTTTTAACTGAGCCCCTGTCGTTCCAAGGGTGATGTATATTCCTACTTCCCCCTGTATTTATAATCCATAGTTTCAGTTTCTACTACTTCTATTCCTTCAAAGATTTTGCACTACTAATTTTCTATACAAAACAAATTAACATCAGTAAACAAAAATAAAAATAAAATCTCCAAAATATTTTTTGCGGAAAAAAAATTTAAACCAGAGTTTTTTTTAAAATCGCTTTATTATATTTTTCGTAGCCACACAGTACCGAAAGCTTAAAGCAAGCAGGTAGTGAGCTTAAAATCGTTTGGTCCTCGTCTCCGGGCGCCGTTTTCCAGAATTAGGTTTTGATGTTTACTTTCAATTCACTGCCAAATTTTATTCAAACCGCCTCCCAAATGAATGTTAGGCCTCGGCTTACACCGTTGCTTTAGGGTAGTGCTTCAAATATTTAACGGTTTCATTGTAGGTTTATATCTGAAGGCAGGTATAATGATCCAGAAATTTACATAATAGAATCCAGAATCCAGATAGTCTTCATTTCTGAAGAGCTAGTTGCATTTGGTAACTACATACATCGATTTTTCAAAAGCATTCAGACTCATTGCGCTATATAATGTTTTCTAATTGTATGCAGAGGACAGGTCAAATAAAAAAAAAAAAATTTTTAATTTATTAAGCCTGTTATTATGCTTCCTTTAGGCTCGTGGTACAGTTGCTGTTGCGCATATAATTCGATCAGCGAAGCTAAGCAACCCTAACTCTAGCCAGTAATTTGATGGGTGACCGCCTGAGTTTCCTCCGTGCCTCGGAGAGTTAAGCCGTCGGTCCCGGTTGCCAATTTATCATCTTTGGCAATCGTGTTAGGTCAGTCAATCACAGATTTTCCTCTTTAAAAGGGTTGCGAAGGTTAGATGGCAGTCGCTTCGTATAAAAATCAGGTGATCAGCAATGAATGGGATAAGGCCAGGGAGTTGATGATGACTTCGGACTATGAACATTAAAGCACCAATTAAGGTCAAAACATATAAAACTTCAAATTCCTTTGAACAGAATACAAAAAGAAATACTTAGCACATCTTTCGCAAACTCTATAAAGTGTTTTACAACTGAATTTCACTTTGTGAACAAGTAACAACTTTGACAAAGTTGCCATCACTTTGTGAACAAGTTGACAAAGTTGCCACCGACAGGGGACAAAGAGTTCTTACGCTGACGTTTTCTTGCCCGCGTTAAAAACTGTGAGCCGTTTTTAGAGGGACAACCCTTGCGGTATTTACCGGGGTAAATTAGAGTTAAAATAAATACCCGGGGGAGGCAATTTGCATCTAGATGTGACATTAGGAGGCGCAATTTTATCTTTTTACGTAGAGGAACGATTAAAGGTGACCGTTTGAATTAGAAGACGGATATACCTAAATAATTGTGTGGAATGTAATTAAACTATATATACTTTTTAGTACAGTTTGGTTTACAATACTTTCCATATACTCTTCTCTTCTTTCAATGTAAACTTATTCATGCCCTCAAATCCCTGGCCATATCCCATACATTTTTGGAATCGGCACCTTATACCACCCGATGTTACAGGGGCCTTACTATAACCTCTTCTTGCCATGATAGTTTTACTCTTATTATGAAACAGATGTATTTGGCGTGCATACATCTGTCACTGTCACACAACTGTAATAACATTGCAATAAGCGCTCATGGTCAATTGATTTTTATATCAAGTACCTAAGGTAACCTATGTTGAAAATTAAGCAAATATTTTTTTTTCAAATGTCAATATCGATCAGTTGTGCCAGTATTTTAGCTGTCATAACAAATGTTTTTGGCTACTGACACCCATTTTGATTGTGGGCATAACGGTTGTAAGTTTCGCGGTGTCATTTGGTGTCGGGAATCGTAATTTCTTACTAGAATCGCGATATAGGTACACTTATCATCTTACTATACATCTTATTTTGTGTCTGGCGTATTGTTGTTGTTGTTGTAATATTATTATTTTAATGATTTATAAATAGAAATGAATCAATTTTATAATATAACCCATACTATTAATGATCATTTTAGCCCTAAAACACAACACTAGATTTTTACTGTCCATTAATGGTGTCTAAGTAGGAGTGTTGTTTATTTATATTATTTTCTTGTGCTGAAATTAAACATTAAATACTGATTGAGAAACGAGCTTTTAATTTACCTCCAAATCCCTAAAAATGTATGTCAAAAATAAAGAAATTACAGAGCAAATATGAAAAATATTCGCTTATACTGTCCATGACTGGTGACTTTACCATACCTAAGTAACGTAAGTAAATAATAATAATAATATATATTAAATATAAATTGAATAAATATTAGCCAATAAAAGCTTAAATTATTTTTAAGGAATAGAAAAACGGACAGCTGATGCTTAAATACCTAACAATTTTATTCTGCTATCTCTATCTTTATTCACAGAAATAGACCTGTCTCTATCCCTTTCACTCATCAGTACAAATAAACACTGATTAAAGTCTAGAAGCCCTTCGGTTCATTGACCTCGCCATATGACAAGATGGCTGAAGAGACTTCCTGTGGTAAGTACCATTTTATTATTTGCATGTGTGAATTACATTCATGGTTTAATGGTGCTAATCACAGAGAGTGAATTACTTTTTTTTATGTCTGATCATAAGTGCTTTTAATAAAGGGGATATTTTTAAAGAAAATTTATGTAGAAGTAGGGTAGGATATAAAATCGTTAAATATTTTTTTCTATAATAAATATCCTCACGCCATCCCAAAAGGGTCCCCAAAGGGCTAAGCAGTGAGGTGTTGCATCAACAACATCCACATTTCACCGAATATGATCAAGTGCCAACGTGACAGAGGGTGAGTCCATCGCCGTCTCAGGCACTATACATTAGTCTTTCATTACTTCTCAGACATATGCAGGTTTCCACACGATTTTTCCTTCACCGTAAAGCACGTGATGTGAAATAACTGTACATAAGTTTTTAGAAAAACTCATTGGTACAGGCCCCGCTGGGATTCGATATTGCGTCGCTTGCGTAGCAGGCGACTGCTTTAACCTTAAGGCCACCACGGCTCTTATTATTTGAATACTCTTGAATAGCGTAGATTTAGTTTTATATAATATATCGGTTTAACATTGACAAAGATTCATTCAACTTTCATTCCCTATTTTATCCATTTGGGGGTAGAATTAGTCTAAAATCCTTTTATTAGCGGATGCCTACGTCATAACATCTACCTGCATGTAAAATTTCAGCGAAGGGCTCACTTTATCATATTCGGTGAAAAATGGGTGTTGTCATTACAACACCTCTGCCTACCTCTTCGGGGAATACAGGCGTGAGCATAATATATATGTTTTCATCATTTCATCATTCCACTTGAGGACAACCTAACCCAAGATCCTGATGTCGCAAAGCCAAGTGCTCATCCACTGAGCCACAGGGGCAACATGTTCGAACAAGCAGCCACGAAGATATAATAACTCAGTCCACAATTGGCTGGTTACATAACAGATTCGCGCCTGTCTGTCTGTCGCGAGACTTACACATGTTACACAAAATGTGTCTCACTGTATGTAGCCTTCTGAACTTATAGAATTGCCGGTTCGAAATATGAAATCCAATGAAGTATAGTTATGTGTATGTGATTGCAATGATATGTACAGTGATTTCACACCACGTGCTTTACGGTGAAGGAAAACATCGTGAGGAAACCTGCATATTTCTGAGAAGTAATTCAATGACGTATGTAAAGTGTCTGAGACAGCGATGGACTCACCATCTGTCACGTTGGTACTTAATCATCTTCGGTGAAAAGTGGGTGTTGTGATTACAACACCTCTGCCTACCCCTTCGGGGAATACAGGCGTGAGCATATGTATGTTATGTGTATGTATATATATCGCACCCTTAAAACGATAGGGGCTTAATTCAGGAATGAAATGTTTTTGGAAATCGCAATCATAGTAAGTAATTATTTTACTAGTTTTGGGTACAATGAGATGTTTTTATATTTTTATAGTAAAGTCTAGGTTGTGTTTTGTCGATAAATAAAAAAAACAGATTTTTTAAAGAACTTGGGCTAGAACATACATTTTTAGATCTGTCTATGATGATCTTAATTTGTTTTCACAATATTTGGAGTTGAGGCCCTATCGTTCAAAGGTGCGATATGTACATACATAAAATTGGAATGTCTGTCTGTGATTTCAAAATAACAGCTTTGCACTAAATACATATGACACTCCATACGGTGCAGATATACAAAACCTCTTTTAAAAAAAATTCTGTCTGTCTGTCTGTCTGTCTGTTTCTTCCGGCTAAACTCCGAAACGGCTGGACCAATTTTAACGCGACTTTCACTGGCAGTAAGTAATTTGACAAGGAGTAAATTGAGCTAGTTTTCCACTGATCACCCATGAAATTAACTCTACGCGGGTAAAACCGCGGAGCTAGTACATACTAGTAACAACAAACAAGATTGGGTGAAAAGTATGGGTGAATAAAGCATGCCCTGTCTATGCAATATTAGACTCCACATTAATAAATAGAAGCGTATGAACGAACAGCCATAATAATACAGATGTAAACGTGTTCCATGAACCGACATGGTATGATTACTGTATAAACATACGCTACTATTTATATCAATGACTTTAGATTCCTTAAAAACTGTACTTAATCTATATCTATACAAATAAAATTGAAGTGTCTATAGGGTACTGACATTAAAACTTATTTTTAAATTTTTCTCTGTCTGTCGGTCTATCTTGATCCGGCTAATCTCTGAAACGACTGGGCCGATTCTAACGGGACTGTCACTGGCAGGTAGCTAATGTTTCAAGGAGTAACTTAGGGTACTTTTATTTATAAAAAATATTAGGGTTCCGGGAAATGAAGCATGACACTAAATCGATGAAGGACATAGCTAGTTAGAAGATAAAATTATTTGATGACGCAATCGAACTATTAAACTACGAGTCAGACACCCGCACTAAGGGTTCCTTACCATCATCATCGTCCCTGGCCTTATCCCATTCAATGTTGGGGTCGGCACTTGATTCAACCCGATGTGGCTGATCACCTGATTTTTATACGAAGCGACTGCGATCTATGATCTGGGTCAAACCAGTAGTCAGACTATTTTAGGCTTCCGACTGACCTGTAACAATTGCCAAAGATGATACATTGGCAATCGGGACCTACGGCATAACGTGCTCTCCGAAGCACGGAGGGAACTCGGACGGTCACCCATCCAACTACTGGCATGGGTAAGGATTGCTTAACTTTGCTGATCGAATGATATGCACAACAGCAATTGTGCCACGAGCTCCTCGAAGAATATTTGAGAACTTGCTTCGGAAATGCCATATCCAAACTGTACATTCACAAGATTAAGTGTGCTTACATTAATAAATAGGTACTGCAAACCGGTACCCAGGCCCGTCATGTGTTTTCAGCGAGTGATGCAACAAATCATTTGACGGACGTGACGTGGTGTGACGGCACAGGAAGTCGCCCATTGAACATGTGGAGTGTGGTCCCACAAATTGATACGATTCCATTCATTAACTGACTTATTATACGACATATTATGAGTGTTAGCAACGACTCTACAGATCTATACAGATACATAAAATTGAGGTTTCTGTTTATTATTCCAAAATAACAGCGTTTCTCTGAATACATACATACTTATGATAGGGGTATGACAGAGGTGTTTTGTGATAACAACACCCAATTTTCACCGAAGATGATTAAGTGCCAACGTGACACTTTACATACGTCATTGAATTACTTCTCCGACATACGTAGGTTTCCTCACGATGTTTTCCTTCACCGTAAAGCACGTGGTGTGAAATTACTGTGCATAAGTTCTTTAGAAAAGTTCATTGGTACAGGCCCCGCTGAGATTCGAACTTGCGTCGCTTGCGTAGCAGGCGACTGCTCAAACCTCAAGGCCATCACGGCTCTATACATTTTCTAAATTTTTCTCTGTCTGGCTATCTGTTTGTTCCAATCTTTGAAACGGTCCGACCGTTTTAAACATAAAAAAACAAGGAAATTCAAAAATAACAAAGACTCTCACTTTTCCGCTTTTTATTATATTTCCTGCGTACAATACCTAGACACTAGTCTAGTAAATCATTAATAGGGTATCCGAATACTGCTTATAAATATACACATCAAAAACAATAATCACATCGGCCACAACCGCAGACCACAATCGATATTTTGATTAATATATTTACAGTAACACAAATACCTAACGGAAATTAAATTAAAAGCAACATCAATAGAATGATGCGATCTCAATCTAACCCTAGCGCGGCCGGTACAAATTAGAGACGAAAAAAATTCAATAACCCTCCAGTGGGCACCGATCGGCAATATCAATGACATTTAACCCTAAACATAATCGAGTCTGAATCGAAACTACCTCGGGGACATCGGGACTGTTTTGTGCGCGGCGCAAAATTGCCGAGTATTTTTTGCAATAAAAACTCACCCTTGGTTTAAAATGTGGGGTCGTTGGGCCCCGGGCGGTTAAGGGTTAGATGTAACAGTGGCGCCCTCTTTTGGTCTCATCGTGAGGTTTAGGTAAAAGCCTATTGAAAAGTGGTGTTAACTGGCTTTGATATATTATATCGTCTAGTAGGCTTTTGCGTAGGGAATCTGTTCCTTAGCGATATTGACTACTGTATCCTTATATTTTACGGCGTTTTCAAAATTCTAACCATGTGTCATTTAGGTAAATAATATATATGTATACAGATAAATAAAATTGAAGTGTCTGTTTGTAATTCTAAAATAACAGCTTGTCACTAAATGCATATGAAAGTATATTCGGTAGAGACATAAAAAAAACCAATTTTTTTTTTTCTCGGTCTGTCTGTCCGTCTTTCTGTCTGTCTGTTTAGCCTAAGACCACCGTGGCTCTAACAAAAAAAACTTATTTCCTAAATACAGTTTCGTGATGAGTCAATCTCCAAACCACCAGACCAGCGGGTCTATACAAAATATGCTAATCCGAACCACACATTGAAAACTAACAAAATCTTCAAAGCTTCGGTGGAGCTATTAACCCTTGCAACGCGACAGCATGTTTGCCGCCCACCGATCCCGCTTGTCGCCTAAACGACCCCATAATTGATAAGTAAAGGAAAAGAAGAGTGCCGCCTAATACATATTTATGAGGTCCCGAAATTGCTACGGGACCATGCGAACGGGAGCACTTGCGCCCATTGCCGTCTCATTATGTTTTTTGGGAACCGTTGTTATTGCGCCTTTGATCTCTGCTGCTGAGAAATCGGCAGAAGGATTTCCTTTAGTTTTTGAATGATTTTTTTGCAAGGGCGGTTAAATTTACATTAAGAAATTTTTAAGTGTTATTTATTGAGTGTGGAGGAAAATTCATGCTGTTTATTTGACAAAAAACTTTTTCATGACATTTCATAAAAATTAACCGACATGAAATACAATTTAAATATAAAATTAAAGACTTAGAAATCGAGGTTTTGATCATATAATCTTGTGTTTTATAATCTGGGTTTGGAACCCGAAACCTCATCATCTCACACCAAATAAAATTCATCGCCGACCCGTGAAGACTATATACAATCTATATCTGTATCAGTACTAATATTATAAAGAGAAAATATTTATATGTCATGTTTGTATTGAAAAGGCTCCGAAACTACTGGACTGAATAGAAAACTTCTTTATCCAATGGATAGCTACATTATCAGCGAGTAACATAGGCTATATTTTATCCCTGTACTCCCACAGGAACGAGAACTACGCAGGTGAAACCGCGTGACGATCGCAAATACTTTATAACGTCGAATAAGTATATCGATTGCGTATTTTCCACATTTGGTATGGTAACGTTAAAGCGCTCTTGGCGGCGAATGATGGTAATTTTACGTTACGCAATCAAACTAGTCACGGTTAAATCACGTTAAAACCTAAACTTGTGGGTACAAATCATCATCGTCCCTGGCCTTATCCCATACATTGTTGGGGTCGCCACTTGATTCCACCCGATGTGGCTGATCACTTGATTTTTATACAAAGCGACTGCCATCTGACCTTCGCAACCCCTTTAACGAGGAAAATCTGTGATCTGGGTTAAACCAGTTGTCAGAATCAGTTAGCACTCCGACTGACCTGTAATGATTGTCAAAGATGATAAATTGGCAACCGGGACCGACGGCTTAACGTGCTCTCCGAGGCACGGAGGGAACTCGGGCGGTCACCCATCCAATTACTGGCCAGGGCAAGGGTTGCGCAATAGCAACTGTGCCGTGAGCTCCTCAAAAACTTGGGGGTACATAATGGACGATAAATTTAAAAAACCATTTAAATAATATTTCGAAAAACATTCGAAAGTTTAAGCCTCACGCCGCTTGTAACAATTCCCTGTTTAAATAAAACGTAGGTTAAACCTACCTTAAACGGCCGACCGTGCGTATAAAAGTACAATAAACGCAAACTTTATACGAACTCCGCGACGTTGCCTCTCTTTATGACAATAATCCATTTCTAAACGGTTTGTGAATTCTTTTCCACTCCTTTTAATGTTCCTGAGGTGGTAAACGAAGATGTTTTGAAGCAATCGTAAGTTTTCTCGGGGAAAATCCTCAGAGATTAAAGGGTGAGTTTGGGATATGTAGATAAAATTTCTGGAAGGGGATGCTATATCCTTCTATCTTTTAAAACTTTTTGCCTCCCGCGTAGACTGAATTTCGTTTCGTGACTTATTCCCAGACATCCACAGCCCATAGATTTGGAAAAATAAACTTCCATACTTTAATTCCTGCGACCTCCACGATAATCCTCTTTTCGTGAACAGAATAATTTGGAATTACAAACAGATACTTCAAGTTTATTTATCTGTATATATATATAGGTATAGATATATGTATGTATATCTATACAGATAAATAAAATTAAAGTTTCTGTTCTATTCACTAAATGCTAATTTTGCAAGGAAACCTAAGCTTTATAATTAAAAAAAAATTAGGTTCCGCGGTTCACCCATGAAATTAGGTCTACGCGGATGAATCCGCAGGTGTGCCCTGCGGTTTCATATAATAGTATCATTACATATAATAGCTAGTAATATAATAAAAAAAGCAACTTACGGCGATGAGTATTGAACCTCCGCATTTTTATAAATCGGTTAAAAATAGGTGAGTATACGGGATTGTCCCACCACAATACCCATCCCGTCACAAACTACTCGTAACAATTATTATCTACCATCTACGGAGGTAATGCCATAAAATACACATGCGTACCACCATCATAATACCAATTAATAAAACTTATCAAATAAGCGGAAAACAATAAAATAAAAAATCCAATAACCCGCATTCCGAAAAAGAGCAATCTTTCAATCTTAAAAATCGTAAACGGAATCAGACGTAACCGTTTTAGCAATTTACGGTAAATTTACAGTTGGGGGCCTTTTTTACCAATTGTCCGGCGCAACAGATCGCTGGTGGTTGATAAACTTGTGGGGCCCGCATGGTGCGCACACGCAACTGTTGTCAAAGACTAAACACATTTAAGAGAAGACATGTTTAACGTCCGTATATTGATTCTGCCATTTTTTGTGGGTCACTCGCGGAACACTATGTTTATTTGTTTTAAATAAAAGTTGCCTATGTTACTCATTGTAACGTTAGCTATCTGCAAAAGAAAAATTGGTTCTGCCGTTATGGACCACAAACAGACTGACAAACAAGCAGACAGATAGAGATTATTTTTGAAAAATGATTTATTTATATGGCAGTACCTTATATGTATTCATATGTAGTATGTATTTACATAGGTAAATAGTTGTTTAATTTCAAAAGAAAACTATTATATAAGCGTAGATGGACATCATGTCATGGGCATAGTGTAAAAATCCGCTGCCTTCAGCTTCTTTTAAGTCTATGGTGGTCAACTTCAGTACCAAAAATCTTGATCACATGAATTGATTAGTTTCGGGATGTCGTAGACAGCCTGCCTCTTGCAGCTCTCGTCAGTGTCCAGCTGCACCACTTCGTAGAAGCGTCCCTTTCCTGGAGTGTTTCTCTAGACTTTCATCTCCACCTCGTGCTCATTGTCGTGTCGTATTTCTGCACCTTGTAGACATTGACACGACCATAGGACACGTTGTAATGCTTCTGTCTTTGATAATCATAATTTCTCGAATGTTAGTAATTGAATTCTGGTACTTTTGCCATTGGAAGATTAATGAACACCTGTGTTAATTAATATGAAAGATAGAAGCATTAAAGAAATTCTATAATTAACGCATTTACCTTCATGTGTCGACTCTGCACACCTATTTACTCTATGCCCCACCCAGGATGCCCTGCAAGATTGTAATTAATAAATCGTTAACATAGAGTGGATGGTATTGTTTCATGGCGGTGTGAGTTGACAGTGCGATTGGGAGCGTACATCATGATTGATTCGGCCGATGATTGATACGAACAGATGTTGAATTTGTGCTTTTTGACTCAACCATTTATAATTAGATCATCACTCTATGTGGCTTGCTTAGTGGAGATGTTTGTCTCTTGAAAGCTGCGCTCTGTTGGGTAGTTCTTGAAAATCTATGCCAGATTTATAGTGGAACATACATAGTTAGAGTTTTTCTTCGCCCAAAGAATCTGCAATTTTTTTGTAATGCCAAAATTATTTTCTAATATAAAAGTACAACGCATTGCTGACCAGTCTAGTGGTCGCAAACACTACTCCGAAATACGCGGTTTCAATCTCAGGTCGGGTCAAGTATAATTGGGATTTTCCATCTGTAATTTCCCAGTAGCAAAACAGGTAGAGAAACAAGCGTGAGCACATAAGTAGGGGCATGCATTGGATTTTCAGAGTGGTAGGCATTAAAAATAAGTAGATAGGTAGGCAGGTTAAATTCATGCCAATGTGGCGTACGTTTTGGTATACACACACACGACACGAGTATTTTCAGTCATCAGAGATGGTAAGCACTGCTTATGTAGAATGCACGCCCTGCACATAATTAATATATGTATTTAAAATATGAATTATATTAGTTATGTCAATAAACATTCACACTGTCTTTCTTGAGTGAAACTACATAATAATCACGTGTATTCACCCCCAAGAAAAGCAGGAACAAACATTGATTGTGTCATCAAAAGCCCCGTTAATAAGCAATCAGATGCGTCACAATAATTAACGGAATAATCATTTTTAACTGATAATAATGACATGCGGGCATGTTGACTTTAACATTACGTGCGTTCACCCTTTTGTCTTTGCTTTGCGCAACGCTTTTAATTGGTGACAAGAGGTACTTGGATGTTTATAAGTGTGGGATTAATCGACCATAATATCATCTATTTAATTTAAATATGATTACGGCCAGAACAGCCCTGAAGGAGTAAGCAGAGATGTTGCAACCACAACACTCACTTTTCACCAAAGATTGCCGTCTCAAGCATTATACATACATCTTTGAATGACTTCTAAGGCTGCAGGTTTCCTGACGATTTTTTCCTTCACCGTACTAAAACCTCAATCGTACAGACTTCTGATATTCCAACTTGCGTCACTTGCGTAGCAGGCGAATACTTAAATACCACGGCCAGATACCACGAGTCTTCGAGTATTTTTGAGAAGTATTCTGAGAGAGAAGGGTGAAATGGGGCGAAATCGACTCGAATAGTTCAATAGCTCGGAAATAGCCATCGAAAAAGCTCCCACGCTTTTAACATTTATCTTCAAATCTTTTAGGGGTATTTTTATAGAAAGATTTCTTAACTTTTACATAAGTGAATCCATGCTAGCTTCAAAGTAAACTTTACTTTCATTGAAGTGAAGTTCGCAAGAATCGAACTCCAGTTAGTTCTAAATTCAAATTGCAACCGTCCGAATAATTCGGCGTCCGTTCTCTCGTTCATTCATTCACTCGACAAACTAGTCAAAGGTTGCCGACGTGAAAGTGGGCCGGTTAGCTCTAGATCAACTAATTACATGTTATTCCCAGTGATTAAAGCACAGCTTGGGTCTAATGAGTGAGTCACACGACTATCGACTCTGGAGTCCTTTTAGGGAAGACGACACGATTATTTTATTAAATAACCGACTAAATAGCTCGTGGCACAGTTGCTATTACGCATATCATCAATCAGCGCAGATAAGTAACCCCAAACCAAGCTAGTTGGTAGATATGGTTTTCAGTTTAACACCTTTGGTAATTGTTGGTCAGTCGGAAGCCTGACCCAATCAATGAATCAGGTTGAATCAAGTGCCGATCTCAGCATTTTATGAAATAAGGCCACGGAGATGAGTCCGATGAGTCCAGTCTTACAATATCCTTCACTACCAGCGAAGGATATTCGACTGAGTGAAGTGACAGATACATGCACGCCATTACACATCTGTTGATGCTGACCAAACGGCTGTTGATTCTATTCATCATCATCATCTCCTTGGCTTTATTCCATAAATTGTTGGGAAAAACCGGTTTATGGAAAAACTCTCTATAGGAGAAATCGTAGTGTATGTAAGTATGTTTGTAGCGGATTGGCTCCAAAAACTCCTGGACCAATTTTAAAAATTCTTTCACCATTTGAATGCTACATTATTACTGATACTATATTTTATCCCCGTGCTCCCATGGGAACAGGAACTACGCGGGTAAAACCGCTTGACGTCCGCTAGTATCTTATAAATGGGTAAAAAAAATACACAATCGGATGTTAAGGACTCTTTAGAGACGCGCGTGTCGCATGACACATCAAATCCTAATTAAAAAAGCTAATCTCGAAAGTAGTAAATTGTAAATGACCCTTATAATCTGGCGTAGAAATTGTTCTCACAACCCACAGTCATCTTTCTCAATCAACAGCCCATCGGGAGCACACGATTTTTATTGTTTTCAAACCAATTGCTACGGGCCACGGACCTTTTCTTTTTAAAAATTCTCCCAAAAACACAATTGGCTAATTAATTTTACAACCACTTTATTAGACTTAACTGTTGCATCTAAAACCCACTAAAAAGTCTTTGTGTTAAGTTAATTCGGGTTTATTCTGCTTTTTATAGCAAATAGATTGGGTTTTGTCGTTCTTGCTGCGTGTATCAGTCGTAAATGCTATGAAGTGTTTTATTAATTTTTCCGTAAACGCTATTAACTCTTTCATTACTAAGTATTAATAATTCGTTTTCTCTTGGTTCAAGGGGTTCTGTTGCGAGTAAACATTTCTTCTCTCTATACATTACTAGTGGACGTCACGCGGTTTCACCCGCGTAGGTCCCGTTCCTGTCGAAGTGCAGGGATAAAATATAGCATATATTAATCAGTGATAATGTAGCATTAAAATGGTGAAAGAATTTTTTAAATCGGTCCAGTACTTTTTGAGCCAATTCGTTACAAACATACATACAAAACTGACCTCTTTATAGTAGTATTATAAATTATAAGGGTAGGTCCAAGGGCTGTCACTAGTTATGAATGCTCCGCAAATATAGAGGGGGGAGTTCCCACTTCGCACGCATGTATTGTTTTCACAAGAGCGTATTGGTTTTATTTTCTGTTCACCCAAAGATACCCACCCAGACGTTCACCCATTTTAAAGAAGTGGTTTTGACATAAGATCACACCTCCCCAGAAAAATCTCAGAAGCAGTAAGCACAGGTGTTACAGCACCCACTTTTCACAGAAGATGATAAAGTGCCAACAAGACAGATGGTGAGTTTACGATAGTCTTGAATATCAATTCATACAAATGAAGCTTCTACAAACTCCTAGTGATATCATGTAATATTGAAATTTGCGCACAATACCATACTATACAAATCCTTTGTCAGAATAAGGGCTAGGTTTCTTCAGATCTTCACATCTTCAAGATCCTCAGTTCAATATGGATCACTGCTCAAGAAGTAAAAGTGTACTCAACTATTATTGTAGTTCCTAACATAAATAAAATACAAAATAGAGTTATTTATAAAGCTATTGATAGCATTATTAATCAAACTATGAGCACGCCGCACCCACCCCCAGGCCACCCCCAGGCCCGTCACTCAAGCCAGTAACAAACATTTAATATGGCTGGATGTTTTTTAGTTCGGTCGCGTTTCCCAATTCCCATCAGGGTTAGTAATGAACGCTCCTTGTTACTGACAGACTCGCATTGATAAATACTTTTTTTTGTTAATTAGGTAAATGCACTAATTGCATTTTTCTTTATATTTCGTTCTGTCACAAATAAGCACAAATTATGAACTATACGTGCATGATTATAAACCTAAAGACGCACAAATTATATTTTCGCCGCACATTTACGCAAAAATGTGCTCTCTGATCACAAAAAATGCTCTCCGATCATTCGCTTATGATTTTCTTACTGAAAGAACCCTAGCAGAAATAGTTTTCTATTTTTTTTTTAAACTACACAATTTTTTTAATGGCGTACTTTTGCCACAGATAACACACTAATTATAGGTTCCACTCATATATTTCTACGAGACATTTTCTTATAATGTACACGTTTAAGTCCCGCCCATGTAATAAGAGGTGAGCCTATTCCCATTAACCAGGCACTAATCCAGACTCCGGAAATTCCTCCGGAAGACTGGGAAATTACAGATGGTAAAACTATTTTGATGCCTAGGGGTGCCTGAGTTAGGTAGCGCTTACATTTTTATTTCGCACAAATATCCTCTTGAGACAACTCTCATTGGTAAGCAAGGTAACCAACTATGTTGGGCGATCGGAAAGCCGACCCCAAAAATATCCGGGAAAGGCCAGAATGATGATGAATTAAATTAATCAAACACGCAATTTCCCTATCAGAGATAGTAATTGTATGTGCCTGTTAACATGATTAGGCGGTTATTAATTAAATGGGACATTTACAACACTGATTTTTAATCTAATTGGGAACGGTTTTCACTGGGGAATTCTACATACTAAGGTACACGGGAAGGCAGAGTCTACTGTTTGACATATGCTACGAACTTTTTTGTAGGCAAAATTTTGTGGTATTACTCAGTCACTGAATTCTAATACATGACACTGAATTATCATCATCCTCCTTCTGCACTTATCCATATTTATGACTTTTGTAACACTGTTTCTTGACTATTTTCATTTGTCGAGCCGTGGTGGCCTCGGGGTTTGAGCAGTCGCCTGCTAAGCAAGCGACGCAAGTTCGAATCCCAGCGGGGCCTGTACCAAAGAGTTTTTCTAAAAAACTTATGTACAGTGATTTCACACCACGTGCTTTACGGTGAAGGAAAACATCGTGAGGAAACCTGCATATTTCTGAGAAGTAAATCAATGACGTATGTAAAGTGTCCGAGACGGCAATGGACTCACCATTTGTCACGTAGGCACTTAATCAAATTCGGTGAAAAGTGAGTGTTGTGATTACAAAACCTCTGCCTACCCCTTCAGGGAATACAGGCGTGAGCATATGTATGTATGTATTTCCATTTGTTTAACCTATTCAGCTTTACACTTAATACATTTTTCCAGCTGTATCTGCCTACATTAACGGTAAATTTGAGAAGATGTGTGAATCAATGTATTAAAGTTAACCATGTAAAAGCTTTCTGGTAATAAATCTTATTCTTATTCTATTCTATCCTTGTTCAATATTATTTCTGGTCAACGTATTCATTCCGTTTTTAGCCCTGTCATCTATTTTAGAATCTATCCTTCGTATATTTCTTAGGTCTTCATCTCCCCATGTAACATTCAGAAAGAAAAGTTTGACATTGACTTACTAAATGTAATTAAATAGCTTATAATATTTGTGATTCATAAGTACCAGCCCTCAATTCCAAACTAGCCCTATTAATGAAGATGACAAACCCTATACAATTATATTTTTTAAAGTCGCTACCCTACCGACAAAATGCCGAGCAAACAAGGGCGTCATTACCCCGGTGTTTTACAATATTTTGATATATTGCCCTTAATAACAGCATTGAGTCCACCGTTACAGAAAAATCGGACTCAAATGTGTTTGCTTTACTGGGAAATTGCCGTTTTAGTTCATAAACTATGTTGTTTGAGGTCTAATACTTTGTATTCTCGAAATTATTACGCAAGTAAGAACTCGAACAACAATAAAATTCTCATAAAGTTTGAAAAGATTGATGGAAATAAGATTGCTAATAAGGTGCAAGTTGGCCAAATTCTATTTGAAGTGTATATTATAAGTCGCTATTACAACAACATTGGAAAGTTTATCTGCTTTATAGTTCTCATTGGGTAGTTTGGAGTTAGACCCAATAGCCAGGGTGTAAGAATATGGCTATGGTATCCCCTGCCTGTCGTAAGTGGCGACTAAAAGGGGGCCGGAGGGCCTGCTGGCGGTGGTCGGGGTGGGAGCTTTGACCACCGAGCCGCGGGCCTGGGAAGGTGGCAGCGCGATGCCTTGCACAGCGAGGTCTCTGGGGGCGGCGTCACAGCTGCCCCGGGGATGTGCCCCGGCAAAGTGTGGGGGGACACCGGTGCGTTCTATCAGAGTACCCGGAGTCCCCCCTGAGCTCTGAGAATGGCCACTCATACAGGGCTGAGACTTATTAGGTGAATATACCTATTCGGCACAGCGCTTTGACATTTTTTATAATTTTATCGTTATACTTATATATAGATAAAAGCCCTGGTGGCCTTGGAGTTAGAGCAGTCGCCTGCAGGCGTGAGCATATGTGATGTATGTATGTACCTATGTCATACTTACTACTTTTATTTTGACTTCCTAGCTATTAGAGTTTCATTGAAAAGTGCCAAAAAAGTTCATCTTCAAAGTGTGGATACTGTAATATTTAACCTCTAGGTTAAATATTAGAACCTGGTTTACCGAGCTGTGCTCGGTTTTTTCTCAATGACGTTATGTATATATGCTGAAAAAAGGAACAAAAATTCAACCGGTGAACGTCAGTCTCGAACCGGGGTACTCTAGTTTCATTATCGCTCCGTAAGCTGGAAGCTTCACTGTTGAGCTACCATAACATGACAGATGTTGGCGAAATTTACTGTCGTGTTGTAATTATATTTCATGAGTTTTTCAGTGCCTGAAAACATGGTCAAAACGATGTTTTCCAAAATTAAACCTAGCTGGATACATTTTTTGCCCCTGAAACTCCCTGAGCCGTTTCCGAGATTCAGATTCTATATATACAAGAATTGCTCGTTTAAAGGTATAAGATAGTTCAAACATGATAAATATGAGCTTGAGTCGAAATGAATTTCAATTAAGGTGATTCAGATAAAATAATTGCGTTTCTCGTTCGATTTCAACCAATAGTAGCTATTTCGTACTTATTTTCTTTTTAATTCGTTTTGAAATTGTTTGTTTCGTAGGTTAATTTAAAGCTAAATAATGTGAAGCATCGTTGTTGGTTTTATGACACACGCCTGCTTAATGACCTAGAGACATTCGGTAAATTGGTTTGCGCGTATGCTCCTTGGGCAAGCATTATTCATCAGCAATTTTATAAAAATTATGCGATTATAATATTTTTGTACTTTCAATATTTTCTTTTACATACATACATATGCTCACGCCTGTATTCCCCGAAGGGGTAGGCAGAGGTGTTTAATCACAACACCCACTTTTCACCGAAGATGATTAAGTGCCAACGTGACACATGCTGCGTCCATCGCCGTCTCAGACACTTTACATACGTCATTGAATTACTTCTCGGAAATATGCAGGTTTCCTCACGATGTTTTCTTTCACCGTAAAGCACATGGTGTGAAATCACTGTACATAAGTTTTTTTTAGAATAACTCATTGGTACAGGCCCCGCTGGGATTCGAACTTGCGTCGCTTGCGTAGCAGGCGACTGCTTTAACCCCGAGGCCACCACGGCTTATAATTTTGAATTATACAATATAAAAATATAAGCCCATGGAAACAGTTCCAGTGCACAAAAGTCGATTAAAAAAATATAAAATCTAAAAGTAGGTACTACGTATAATTGTGTAGCTTGAGATGACCAGCCCCCACTAGCAGCACCTGTTCACAAGTATGACGAGAATGCCAGCCATCGCCCATCCTCAACCTATAGAGGAAAGTTAGCGTTACTGTGTTACTATGCCCCATTCAAGTATAGGTTTTCGTATGTCTCAATATTGTCGAATTTCAATGCGTATGAGCTTGTCAGGAAATGTTGTAATTCAACCAGAATCCGCCTCCAAAAATGTATGCAAGTTGACATAACTGCCTCTTTTTATATGTTATGTTATATAGCTGTAAGCAACATATTGAAAATTGCTTTATCCATCAAATTATTATCAAAACCCAGTGACATACTGGCCCCACCCATAATAACCTCGATGTCTCTATTAACCCCCCTAAATTCTGTTTACCTAATAGAATAATGACCTATCGTATAATAAATGAGAAGATTTCCATACGATAGGGACTAGCATTTATCATTTTAATACCTCGAGGGTATCATCAAAGTCGTTAGTACTCGGGTACATTTAGCGGTACTTACCAATTTCGTTTTTACGGTTGGTTTCAAGGGTTGATCAATTTTGAGTCTAATAACAACAGCTTAAGGGTGAAAGTTAGTTTTTTCGAATGGTATACTTTTTTGGTTTAGTCATAATAAATATCATTGAATTTGGTTCCGTATAAGTTGTCGGTTGAGGGAATTTTGGTAATAAGATTTTTTAGACGTAATACCTTTGGAAATTAATTATAGTTACAATTAATATACGTGATGAAATTACCACCTGGTCGATTGATTTACAGCATTTTTGCAGAAGGTGATTATGACAAGAATATTATCAATCCCTACTTGAAACATAATATCGATAATACTGGCTTAAAATACTATTAATTTGGTCATAGTAGCTCTTCCTTGGACGCCCTCTACCGACACTTCCGGTCACATATGACCAAATTAATAGTATTTTTCAGTAAGGTCAAATTCGGAGCACTCGTAACCGAAGAAAGTGTATGAAGAGATGCATGAATGTAGATGAAGCGAAAGAAGTTTGTAAGAATCGTAGCATGTGGCAAACAGTGATCTCTGCCTACCCCCATGGGATACAGGCGTGAGCATATGTATGTACTGGCTTAAAATGGAAGGGATTCTGCCATAATAAAAAAAAACATCTTAAAAACTTTTTATTCGAAAAAAAAAAATTTGTTATTAAAAACATTTGTTCCATTTTCAAAAGAAAGAACCCTCAATAGGGCAGGCCAGTGATAGGCATAACCTGTGATTATATGTGCAAATAACAGGCGAAGTAATGATTAGTTGTTATGACGTTATTAGTAGGATTACCGGTCAACACTGTTGAGGGAGGATTTATATTTGTTTACGGCCTTTGGTATGGTGCTGTAAACACTGATATTATACATTAAGATAGTAAATAGACACATTAGTTATCTATAGTATAGCGCCTGTAAGTCAAAGTCAAAGTCAAAAGTATCTTTATTCGATTAGACTTTTTACAAAGTACTTTCAAATCGTCAGAATGACATAATTATACAGAATTATACATGCTACCGCCAGGTTCGGAAGGTTGCTTTTACTGAGAAGAACCTGGCAAGAAACTCAGTAATTACTCTTTTCAAAAATATTATACAATTTAAAGAATACAAGTAAATAATTTATGAAACGTTAGCTAAGTTCCAATGCACAAATGTCGATAAAAATTAACATAACTAACAATCTAGTACATCTACTTATAACTAAATGCGTAGCTTGAGATGACCAGCCCCCACAAGCAGCACCTGTTCACAAGTATGACGTGAATGCCAGCCATTGACCTCCTCAACCATCATAGAGGGAAGTGGACAACCCGTCATCCAGACGCCGCCGCAAGCAAAGGCATTTTAGTGAGCTTGACAACTCAAGCCAGTCAAACAAAGATCAAAACTAATAAATATTAAGAATTGTAACATAAGTACAGTGTCCATGAGACTACTTACAATATTTATCTGGTAATGTAAACATAGTAACATTATCTCTCACGCTAGTAGAAACGATACAATATATTATACAAGAATGACATATGTCACTTAGAAACTTGGTCATCTCAAGCTACGCATTTAGTTATAAGTAGATGTACTAGATTTTAAGTTGTGTTAATTTTTATCGACATTTGTGCATTGGAACATTGTCCATGAGCTTACGTTTCTTAAATTATTTATTTCGTATTCTTTAAATTGTATAATATTTTTGAAAAGAGTAATTACTGAGTTTCTTGCCAGGTTCTTCTCAGTAAAAGCAACCTTCCGAACCTGGCGGTAGCATGTATAATCCTGTATAATTATGTCATTCTGACGATTTGAAAGTACTTTGTAAAAAGTCTAATCGAATAAAGATACTTTTGGCTTTGACTTTGACTTTGAAACTAATTTTTTTTTATGTTTACACAATCGGTTACTTAGCCCAATATCTCAACCCAGGCTAGGTCCTCAATTAAGCCCACAGTCAAAAAGAATATTTTTCGTCCTACTATGAACAAATGCACAGGAAAACTTGAGTCTTGCAGTGCACGCTAGAGTTTCCGCTAAATTGAACGTAATTATAAAACTGGCCGCATTGTGTTTTTGTTTCGGAACCGCGGACTGTTGTGTACTTACGGGCTTGTATTTCGAGCTATCGAGCTGAAAATGGCGAAGTTTTGTAAAGTAGCTAAAGTTCCTCTTTAAATGTCATTTCGATGCCGAATTGAATTCAAATACAAATTCAAATATCTTTATTCGATTAGACTTTTTACAAAGTACTTTCAAATCGTCAGAAAGGCACGATTACATAGGATTATACATGCTACCGCCAGGTTCGGAAGGTTGCTTTTACTGAGAAGAACCTGGCAAGATCTCAGTAATTACTCTTTTAAAAAAAATACAGCTTTGAGTAATACAATATAAATCATATAAAATATATATCAGCCCATGGACACAGTTCCAGTGCACAAAAGTCGATATAAAAAAATATTTAAAAACTAAAAATAAGTACTACGAATAATTGTGTAGCTTGAGATGACCAGCCCCCACTAGCAGCACCTGTTCACAAGTATGACGAGAATGCCAGCCATCGCCCTCCTCAACCATTATAGAGGGAAGTGAGCGACCCGTCATCCTGACGCCGCCGAAAGCAAAGGCATTTTTGTGAGCATGACAACTCAAGCCCGTCAAGAAATTGAAATTGCTTCATCAAAATTTCCTGGGCCTAGAGACAGAATAACATTACCTAACCTTTATCTAGACCTAGTTTATGTTTGCTAAAAGAACGAATTGATACACATTTATTATTAACCAGCTGTGCCCCGCGGTTTCGCCCGCGTAGATTTAGTTTTATATAATATATCGGTTTAAAATTGACAAAGTTTCATACAAACTTTCATCCCCTATTTAATCCCCTTGAGGGTAGAATTAATCCAAATCCTTTCTTAGCGGATACTTACGTCATAACATCTACCGGAATGCTAAATTTCAGCCCGATCGTTGACTGATCATAACAGTTTTATAACTTAAATGCATACCCTTCCTAGAAATAACTTGGAAACATAAATATTAGCGCTGTTTTCTTTTAATTAACAGCATTTAACTTAATGCATATGAAATGATAATATACAATAGTCACTAAAAAACTATTTTATTTTTTTTTCAATCTGCCTGATTGTTCCCACTTATCCTCAATACGGCTGGTCCGATTTTTACGGGACTTTTACTGCCAGATAGCCGCTGTTACAAGAAGGAGGATGTTACTTAGGCTTTCATTATGGTTTTCAAAAAAAATTAGGTTCTGCGAATAAAGCCACCCATTAAATAAAAATAAAGTCTACGCGGGTGAAACCGCATGATACAGCTAGTAATGTATAATACATTGAATTTAGTTATATTTAATAACGCTTATCGTTCTATAATAAGTCCTAAAGTTTTCACCGCACGGAGCCGCACACAAATATCCACCGTAAGTTTTCAGTTGGGTGGACCGTAATTCAATTTTGGGTAAAGCGCTTATTTGTTGTAACAGCAACACTGCTCTGTCTCATTTCGGGTCTAGTTAACTGAGCTTCGAAGTATAATTCGGATAATTGAAATTTTTGAGGCGAACACGCTTGTTCTCTCTTGCTTACCGTTTAGTTAGTAATTGGTTAGTTTAAAAAGTTTTTAAAAGCACGGGAAGAGCCGTGGTGGCCTTGAGGTTTGAGCAGTCGCCTGCTACGCAAGCGACGCAAGTTCGAATCCCAGCGGGGCATGTACAAATGAGTTTTTCTAAAAAACTTATGTACAGTGATTTCACACCACCTGCTTTACGGTGAAGGAAAACATTGTGAGGAAACCTGCATATATCTGAGAAGTAATTCAATGACGTATGTAAAGTGTCTGAGACGGCGATGGACTCACCATCTGTCACGTTTTTGGCACTTAATCTGCGGTGAATAGTGGGTGTTGTGATTACAACACCTCTGCCTACCCCTTCGGGGAATACAGGCGTGAGCATATGTATGTATGTAAAAAAGTACGGGAAAGTTCTAAGGTAACTCAGCTGTTTATATGCTTAGACGAATCATCATTCTCCTGCTCTCATCCCATTTTATTTGTGCTTTTTTTTCTATTTCTTTTCAGCAGTCGTCATTATCTGTCTTCAATCCCTTTCTAACAAACTAAGAACTTGCTCTCCTCTTGTGTAAATCTAAACAGATAAATAAAATTTAAGTGTCTGTTTGTCCAAAATAACAGCTTTCACTAAATGCATGTGAAAGTATATACTGTACTGACATAAACAAACAATTTTTATTTTTTTTCTCAGTCTGTCTGTCTATTTGTTCCGACTAATCTCCGAAACGGCTGGACCTATTTTAACGGGTCTTTCACTGTCAGATAGCCAATGTTACAAGGGGTAACTTAAGCTACTTTTTTTAAAAACGCATTTGGGATTCCGCGAGTATGAAATTAAATATACGCGAGTGAAACGGCAGAGCACAGCTGGTCCACAATAAAATAAATAAATATGTGTTGTTAAGCAAAAAAACCTAGTTGATGACGGAACAATGGTCGGTTTGGTGAATTTCCCACCGTTTTCGTAGCGCTATCTATACTGGCTAGCGTCTCCACGGAATATTAGTATGAGACATTGTGCAGCGACTCCCAGCGGTGACGTGAAGAAATACTTAAGCTAATAATTAAATAGCAACATAAAATACAAAAGCTGAGCTCAGCTGCCAAAGTCAGCTAAAACACGAGAATCGTAACTAGAAGGTCGTAGGCAGCATTGCACTGTAAAATCGTAACGTACGAGCTACGGACGAGGCCCATGACACCAGGCCACTAGGGTTGAACACAACAATATAGAGCCTATTACTTTAGCATTAACTAGCTATGCCCTGCGGCTTAACCCGCGAAGAGTTAATTTCATGGGTGACCTGCGGAATCATAATGTACTTTTATTAATTAATAACAGTTTTCCACTAAATGCATATACAAATATATTAGGTATACAGGCTGTCGGAGAAAAAGGAACAGTTGTCTTCTAGATGTTGTAGGGTTTTATGGATATATCACTATGTTGAAGTTTTAAAATATGTAGCTCCAACGATAACTATGGCTATGTTATAGGCTATGGTTGCCAAGGGCCGAAGAGCGTGCGGCCTTAAGCGATTAAATGAACGCGCGGCCGCATTTACCTACATTACGTACGCGGTCATTCAAATTGTTGAGTTAAGGCGAAGGTAAATTGGTTTCGAAAAATGTTTTTATGGGATTATTTCAGGTACTATTAGTGGGAGAAAACAAATAAAAACGTGATTTTTATGCGAAAACATGGTCTCGATATGGTCAATATATAAATGAAGATATTTTTGTCATAATAATTTTATTTGCTTTCTAAATTTATACCCTACCACATATTTCAACAGCTGTCCTATTTTCACCGACACCCTGTATACATAAAAAAACAACTTAAAGAAAAACTGTCGGTCTGTCTATTTATTCCGAGTAATTTCTAAAACGGCTTTATCGATTTAACGGAACTTTCACATTCATTGTAGGTATAAGTACATATCTCTCTTACATTTGTACGAAAGATGACCTAAAGTTTAAGTGCCAACCCTACACAGAATCCGTCGACATTCTTAACGAAATTGAGTCTCAGGTGCCCTTAGGGTCTTATCTTGTGATTTTCTCTAATCAATGAATTGGTATAGTCTGATCGCTCAGGAAGTAATTTCTTAGTGCTGCCTCGACAGGTGCGGCCTACGCTGTTTCCATCCTTATCTTCCTCCTTCATCCTTTCTGTACACTGAAAATTATTTTTCCTCACCCTCCTAGAATTCTTCCTGGTATCTACTTACATACATATGCTCACGCCTGTATTCCCCGAAGGGGTAGGCAGAGGTGCTGTAATCACAACACCCACATTTCATCGAATATCATTAAGTGCCAACGTGACAGAGGGTGAGTCCATCGCCGTCTCAGGCACTATTCATACAGTCCTTGAATTACTTCTTGAATTTAATGTTTCTTTAATTATCGGGTAGTTTATTTCATACGCTGCAGTATAAGCTGGAAACCAGGTGGACTGCAGGCTTGTTTCCACTTTTCTATACTAGTATTATAAAGAGAAAAGATTTGTATGTAAGTATGTTTGTATTGTGTAGCGGCTACTTGTCGAACCACTGCACTTTAATGTCAATGTGGGTAGAGGATGATGTCAATGTCAATAGGGTGGCGGTAAGGGTTGTCAAATAAACCGACCGATGTCAATGAATGCCTTTAATGCACTGAAATATAATTACTATACCAACTTAGAATGTAGGTCGCGCATGTAAGCGCTTGCAATGTTGAAATGATGTGTGTGCAGTTTTATAATACAATACAACATGTACGGCTTTGCCTGTACATATTGAATAGGCTCCGAAACTAGTGGACCGAATAGAAAATGTATTTCAGCAATGGATAGCTACATTATCAGCGAGTAACTAGGTGCACTCCCACGGGAACAAGAACTACGCGGGGGAAACCGCATGATATCCGCTAGTGTATTATAAAAAAAAATCTATAAATATAAGTAGGTAAGTAAGTATTTTTGTCGTGTGCTCAATATGTATGACCTATTCCATCAGTAGATATCTCTAAAGTTAGCGCTAAGCCCAATGACGTCACAGGATCGGTTAATGAGGAAGGAACCTCGGGATGCGGACAATTAGCGAGTCCATAACAAATCACCGGGAAACGGGACAATATGAGGATACGCACACTAGCGTACAGGTAATTAGTTGCTGCTGCAAGTCATACTGAGGTTGAAAAATAACAATATGGGAGCTCGTGGCACAGTTGCTATTGCGCATATCATTCGATCACCGAAATTAAGCAACCCTAGCCCAAGCCAGTAGTTGGATGGGTGAGCGCTCGAGTTCCCTCCGTACCTCGGAAAAAAATAGCCGTTTGTAGTAATTCAGTCAGAGGTTTCAATAAACATTCCACGCGAGCTATTCCTCCAACCAGAAGGCAGGCAGTGGTGTTATGACAACCACGTTTCACTGAAAATTATGATGTTTTCTTTTGCTGCGAAATTGAGCGATTCACTGCAACTGAGTCCTTTCAAAAATCTATTGGTAGTGACTGGTCGCACAACCTAAGTAAGGTAACGGCACCTATGTTGGACGCGGACCAGTGATGGACATGTTTTGTTTTTCTACCAAAATTAAGAAAACGCGCAGTATTTTTTTGCTGTGCCATAACAACTGTTTTTGACTACTGACACCCATTTTGATTGCGGCCATAACGGTTGTTAGTTTCGCGGCGTCATTTGGTGTCGGGAATCGTAATTTCTTACTAGAATCGCGATGTAGGTACACTTATCATCTTATTTTGTGTCTGGTGTATCAACGTTGTTTAAATTATTATTATTTAATGATTTATCAATAGAACTGCATCAATTTTATAATATAACCCATGCTATAAATTATCATTTTAGCCCTAAAACACAACACTGGATTTTTACTGTCCATTAATGGTGTCTAAGTAGGAGTGTTGTTTATTTACATTATTTTATTGTACTAAGTACTAAACTGAAATTAAACATTAAATACTGATTGAGAAAAGAGCTTTTAGTTTACCTCCAAATCCCTAAGAATGTATGTCAAAAAATTTTGTAATTACAGAGCAAATATGAAAAAAAATCGCTTATGCTGTCCATGACTGGTGACTTTACCTTACCAGACTAAACCACTCGGTCAGCACGGCTGTGTATTGATAGATGTAAATAAAAAATTGTATACAATGTTTTTCGCATGGAAAATATCGATTAAATCCACGGAATATAAGATTACCTTTATCGCAATAGCATCAGTCAACTATACTTCGAACATAAGGCTAGATTAATAGACAGGTCAAAATGTAAATTCATGTTCAATATTTCAAGATGATTCAACACCGCTGAAACGACAGCAGCAGATTGACCGCTTAAATACACAAAGATGATCTTTGAGAAGATATCAGAATTGAATACTGTGTATAAAGAGATAGGCGGTGGTCCGAGACAAGGGATTAACGGGTATTCGGGGATTTTATATGTTTCAGGATCGATTATTTCAATGACGAATCTACATAATTGTTGAGCAGAGTTACATAAGTTTTAATTTAGGCACGATCCCGAGAGACACCGATTTGGGCTTTCTACTTGTAATTAGTTTTAATTACTATTCCTTATATATATAATTCAGTTTTAATTCAATAAAAAAATCATTAAAAGAGCCGCGGTGACTTCGGGGTTAGAGCAGTCGTCTGCTACGCAAGCGACGCAAGTTCGAATCCCAGCGGGGCCTGTACCAATGAGTTATCAAAAAAAAAATGATTTCACACCACGTGCTTTACGGTGAAGGAAAACATCGTGAGGAAACCTGTATATGTCTGAAAAGTAATTCCAAGACGTATGTATAGTAAAGTAGCTAAGACGGCGATAGACTCACCCTCTGTCACGTTGGCACTTAATCATATTCGGTGAAATGTAGGTGTTGTTGTTACAACACCTCTGCTTACCCCTTCGGGGACCCTTTGGAATGGCGTGAGCATATAAAACAATTAAATAGACATACATACATACATATGCACACGCCTGTATTCCCTGAAAGGGTAGGCAGAGGTGTTGTTATCACATCACCCACTTTTCACCGAATTTGATTAAGTGCCAACGTGACAGATGGTGAGTCTATCGCCGTCTCAGGCACTATACATACGTCTTTGAATTACTTCTCAGACATACACAGGTTTCCTCCCGATGTTTTCCTTCACCGTAAAGCACGTGGTGTGAAATCACTGTACATATGTTTTTTAGAAAAACTCATTGGTACAGGCCCCGCTAGGATTCGAACTTGCGTCGCTTGCGTAGCAGGCGACTGCTCAAACCCCGAGGCCACTGCGGCTCTTTTATTAAATTAAATTAAATAGATAAAGCTATTAGTTAGATACAGTTAGATTGATCGAAATCGCTACTCGCTTTCTGTTTGTGACAATGCTAGCACGCCTGAAGTCTCGCAGAACTTAAATTCGAAATCTTTGAGATTCAAATCGCCTCAAATGTTGTTAGACCGCCAGCCGGTCGGATTTCAAAGTGGGTTCTGTATAATGTTATGCTGCATGGTAGCCTGGGGAATGGTTATAGGCTCGACCCCTTAAGTTATTTACTTATTGAAATTCTACCGTAGTCGTGGTTATAATTATTGGTCTTATGGTAAAGGACTGCACGAGGAGCTCGTGGTACAGTTGCTATTGCGCATGTCATTCAATCAGCGAAGTTAAGCAACTCTAGCCCTAGCCAGTAATTGGATGGGTGACCGCCCGAGTTTCCTCCGTGCCTCGGAGAGCACGTTAAGCCGTCGGTCCCGGTTGCCAATTTATCATCTTTGGCAATCGTTACAGGTCAGTCAGAGACCTAAAAAATAGTCTGACAACTGGTTTAACCCAGATCACAGATTTTCCTTGTAAAACGGGTTGCGAAGGTCAGATGGCGGTCGCTTCGTATTAAAATCAGGTGATCAGCCACATCGGGTTGAATCAAGTGCCGACCCCAACAATGTATGGGATAAGGCCAGTATATATATATATATAAATGATAAAGGACTGCAGAGCTTAGGTAACCATTCGTTATGAACTGTAATACCTGGATCATGCTAGTACGCATTGCTTATATTATAAATGCGAAAGTAACTCTGTCTGTCTGTTTGTTACGCTTTCCCGCTTAAACCTCTCAACCGATTTTGATGAAATTTGGTACAGACAATCTTTAGACCCTGAGGGAGGACATAGGCTACCTTTTATTGCGAAAAAAATGGTTGAAGATATTATATAAAACTAAATCTACGCGGGTACCGCTAGTAATCTATACATCTACATATACACATATACAGATAAATAAAATAGAAGTGTCTGTTTATAATTTCAAAATAACAGCTTTTCACTAAATGTATATTAAAGTATACACGGAACTGTCGAAGAAAAACCTGTCTGTCCGTGTCTTTGTTCCAGGTAACACAGTGGACAGCTGATATCACAAGGAGTAGCTTAGACTACTTTTTTTTTATGGGGATCTGTGTATTGAAATTAAGTCTGCACGGGTGAATCGGTGAGGAACAGCTATATATATAATAAAATATTAACAGACCGATATTGTTCAACACCAGTAATGGTGGGATCTTCCAGCCAGGCGCGTGGTATGCCTGGGAAACCGCGACACCAAACTGCTTTTGTACTTACAAGTACAAATAACTCGAATGTGCAGAAAATTGCAAGTAGCGAGATTTTGACCATCGACTAGTTGTTCATAAACTTGCGAGATACCTTATAGAGGGGGCCAATTATGATCGTTAAGAGGGGGCCAACTATGATCGTTTAAGCAGCGCAATTTTTCGTTAAATTTTTCGGTTCTAAAATGAAGCGTCGAAGCTCAGAAGGCCCCATATATCTGAGTGCATAGTTTGTGTGATCTTAAATCTTATGTATGTCCTTCGTCTACGCTGTGAATGATTTGATTCGCAATACATTATTTACCTACTCCAATAAATATCCTCTCCAACAATTCTAAGCTTAGAAAAATATGCTCATTCGTTTATTGGTATGGTAAGTAAAAAATAACATCAACCGTATCTCAGGCCTAACAAAAAAATATACTGAAAGGCTACTATAAACAAACACAACATATGCGCGCTCAAATATTCCTTTGAATAATCATTATGACGTCACAAAATCTCGCGTGTATTATAAAGCTTGGTACACACGGACACATTTCATAAAAATAAACACTTAGGTAATGGCACGCACCGTGCGAGCGAAATGGAATAATGTGAAAAAGTAAAGCGGACCTAGAACGACGCCCTGGGGACCACGAATCGGTTATTTGCCTTTGGATTGTTTTGAATACGGTACGGTGAGCGCAAGGGATGTTTGGGGTTGGACTTGTTTTGTCACTAGTATTTTAGTGATATACCGAATAAACAAGCATGGTTTACAGTACTGACGGGAATAAACATCGAAGGCTCATTCTCTTTCTTTAATTTTGTATATTTTTTTTTTATTTCACCAAATATTACGGCTACTAGATCAAATAATCATATCAATGATGTTACTGACTTCTGAGTATATTTCCAGATAATCTATGAGTTTTATTGAGAGCATGCGCAGCGTGCCTAATTATCAATACTCGTGTTTCCCAGGTCCCTCAACCAATTCTAATATATAGTACACCATAGTGATGATATCACTAGACCTGAAGTCAAAGTAATATTACCCTCACGCTTCGCTAGTAGAAACGATACAAAATGTACGGGAATGACATATGTCACGTGACTGATTTATGTAATTTCCTATTAGCGCAAGCGCGAGAGAAGGGAATGTTAATTTGTCTAGGCCTACTGGGATGTCGTTTTTATCCTAATCGGGAATGCCATTCAAGTTAGTAATTTCTGTCTAAATAATTAAAAGTGAAAGTTTTTGCTCCAGATTATTACATATCCACACTTATCCAATCCTTGCTCCACGCAATAGGCGTAGTCTGAGGCCATATTTAATTCATCGTACTACTACGCGTTAACCTCTGCATGGTCTTATTGTGCTGTTCCACGCTTTGCGTGTGTGACCTCTGCTTTATTTTGTGTAACTTTGTTATCTAAGAAGATTATTCTGGCAGACCTTAGAAAAATATTGAGAGTTTTGTAAAAAAAAGTTCAAAATTTCTTGCCAATTACCAAACTTATGAACTAGCACTAGAGTATCTGCCAGTTGTAACACTTTGAGTAGTTCTGCAATATCTTGCTTTTCGTAAACTGCATCACCATCATTAGCTTCAACATCTTGTCGGATCACCGATATAATAATACCTAAACGTGCTACGGTAATAGCCCCATGATATTACGACCGTAATCTCACACATGATCCATACATTCGCTGGATTACTTTGGGTATTCGAATAAAATTACCATACAATTCTATACCCAAACACATCGCGATTTGTTGCGAAGATTAAACCGGGCTACATTTACATAACGTTATATTCATTCTTTATTTATTGCCAGCACTCATATTGTGAACTGTTTGTGTTTTATACACACCCTGTATGCCCGTCATTTTAGTTTCGAAGACTTTCACGTTTATTACGGTTTTTAGATCTGTCAAATAATTTAACAGTTTAAACATTAATTAATAGTCCCGTGGAGATTGGGTCGGCCGCTGGTAGGATGCCACGTGTGTCGATACGTTGGCTCCGTCCCATCTCCCCGGCACTGCTACGGCGGCCGGTGCTGCTGCTGCTCAGCAGGAGTGCAAGCGCCGGAAATATGCTTGTATTGGTCAAGGATACATATTTTCTGCGTTTGCGGTTGAAACCTTGGGGTCCAGATGCTCATCAACTTTTCAAAGAGAAGTAGAAGCTTCTCGTAACAAGCGGGCTGGGGCTTTTCTCGCTCAGAGAATCAACATTGCTATTCAACGTGGCAATGCTGCCAGCCTTCTTCCTTCAGCCTTCTTCGGCACGATCCCGTGACACACCGATTTGTGCCAAGTTTTCTACTTGTAATTAGTTTTTAGCTACTTATTAATATATAATTAAAAGTCTAATCACAGTTATGTTTCTAAGGGTATTCAATTTGTAAAGCTTAAAACTAAAGAAAATGCAAAAATCGCAGTATTACAAATCCTCCAATGTGTAAAATAAAAAGAAAAACACGTGAGGTAATAAGGACAACGTATATTTCGTCAAAAATAATAATAACAATTTAGCCAGAAGCGGCCATTGCCATTTACAAAAAAAAAACAATCATAGACAAGCGAGGGCAGTGCAAATTTTCCTTATGGTTTTAATTAAGCACACTGGCCACTAACCGACCTACCGCCATTTTTGCACTCCCGCATCGCTCGTGCAGATTGATTAAAAGTCTATGGGCCATGCTTTATAGCCTGTGTCCATTGTTTTTAATGACGCGACATTATAGCCCACTAGGTTGTACCCACAACTTCATGCGCTTTTTTTCCTTTGGGTTAAAATTAGAAAATAACGTTATATCAAATTAGTTTTGCGGTTCATCCGTGAGAAGGTAAGTTCATTCACATTTCTGTCTGTCTGTCTGTTTATGCCGGGTAATCTCTGAAACGTCTGGACCGATTTTAACGGGACATTCACTGGAAGATGGCTACTGTTACAAGGAGTAACATAGGCTACTTTTATTTTTTTAGGGCTCCGCGGGAATGTAATTAAATCTACGCGTGTAAAACCGCAGAGCACAGCTAGTCTTATATTATAAAGAGGAAAGATTTGTATGTAAGTATGTTTGTAACGAATTGGCTCAAAAAGTACTGAACCGATTTCAGCAATGGATAGCTACATCATCAGCGAGTAACATAGGCTATATTTTACCGGTGAAGCCGCGTGACGTTCGCTATTCATTAATGTGGCTTATTATAATAATAATGGTACCTACTTAGTTTATTGTCATTTTTAACTATTCGTATCCAATCTTGAGCGTGCCTTTCACTTCTGAGTATCACAAAAATGATCAAGAAATACGATTAATTTATCGTTGAATAGAAATTTATCGTGTGACATTGGACATACGCGTAACCCATGTGCCGGCCAAGCAGCACCTAATTTATGGTTGAGGTGGGCGCTCGTCCCGCTAGTTACAGCCCGGTGCTAATTCCGATAGACACACTGAAAGCTCCCATTATACCTTACTACATTTATGTATATTAGGTGCACTCACGTTTAGGAGGGTTTGCGAGAGGGTTAAAATTTTATTAAAAAATGTACTGTAATTTCATACTGAATCTACGATTTTAGTTAAGCAGATTAAGACCAACTACAAAGAAAAGGTATTCATACATACACATGCTCACGCCTGTATTCTCCGAAGGGGTTGGCAGAGATGTTGTTATCACAACACCCACTTTTCACCGAAGATGATTAAGTGCCAACGTGACAGATGGTGAGTCCATCGCCGTCTCAGACACTTCACATACGTCATTGAATTACTTCTCAGAAATATGCAGGTTTCTTCACGATGTTTTCCTTCACCGTAAAGCACTTGGTGTGAAATCACTGTACATAAGCTTTTTAGAAAAACTCATTGGTAAGGCCTCGGGGTTAGAGCAGTCGCCTGCTATGCAAGTGACGCAAGGTCGAATCCCAGCGGGGCTTGCATCAATGAGTTATTAAAAAAAATGTTATGTAAAGGGACTTTTATTAAGAAAAAAAAAAGGGTTTCGAGGGAATGAAATTAAATCTACGCGGGGGAAACCGCAGGGCACAGCTTGTAGTAAATATAGATACCAAACCTATAAATACTTATCATACAAATGACTGCCAGACTGTCCCCGCAGAATGAAGCACTTGCTCGATTGGTCGAAAATACCATCATGAGCGTACATCTGTAAAATATCCACTAAACGATCCAGTGACGTGACAAATGGTACTCACCTTAATAGTGGACTATGGAAGGTCTTGGCGTCGGGCCACGAACCGAGCGTGAATATTATACCTTTAACGGGCAATTCTTGTATATACCTGAATCTCGGAAACGGCTCTAAAGATTTTCATGGAATTTTGTGTGTAGGTGGTTTCAGGGGCAAAAAATAGATCTAGCTAGGTTTCATTTATGGAAAACATTGTTTTGACCATGTTTTGAGGCACTGATAAACTCATAAAATATTATTACAATACGACAGTAAATCTCGCCAGCATCTGTCAAGTTATGGTAGCTCAGACGTGAGGCTTCCAGCTTACGGGGCGATAATGAAACTAGAGTACCCCAGTCCGAGTCTGACGTAAACCGGTTTGTTCTTATAATTTCTGTTGCTTTTTTTTTTATTTAGATTTTGTGAGAAAAAGAAACCGAGCACAGCTCGGTCAACCAAGTTCTGAATTTTTAAAGGCACAAGCGAGAGTGTAGGTAGTATGGATTTTGTAAGTGCGAGCGAAGAATTCGAAAGATAAGATTTATTGTTTTATATTTTTATATAAACTAGCTGTGCCTCGCGGTTTTACTCGCGTAAAGGTAATTTCATGGGTGACCCGCGGATCCCTTATGTTTTTTTTAAATAAAAGTAGCCTAAGTTACTTCTTATAACATTCGCTAACTGCTAGTCAAAGTCCCGTTAAAATCGGTCCAACGGTTTCGGAGACTAGCCGTAACAAACAGACAGACCGATATACCGACAGACGGACGGAAAGACATGCAGACATATTTACAGACAGAGGCCTAAGAGAGTCTAACTACTTGTGTTAACCCGGGCGATTTTCCTCGTAAATGGGGTTACTAACGTCGAAGGCAGTCGCTCCGTATAAAAATCTGGTGATCAGCCACATCGGGTTGAATCATATGCCGACCCCAATAATATATGGGAGATGAGTGTTATAAATTATAATAGATTGGTTTCGCTATTTCTTATAGATTCTAGCTCCAACCCAACAATCGTCAGTTTTGCGGTAGATATCATTGTGGGAAACACTAGATATTAGCCCTGCTTTCCGCCCACATTTGTCACAGTCAATCCTTGTCGCACGGAGAGTGTGCAGAGCGCCTTATGATATTGTCATGTCTTGTTCCTACTATGATTTATAACGGTATTATTGCGTCACATTTCATCAAAAGATGACCACTATAAAAAAATGGGGTAAGTTCCACGCTGTTATAAGACCGTATGATAGACCTATAAATATATATATATAAAAGAAAGACGTGTTAGTTACACTATTTATAACTCAAGAACGGCTGAACAGATTTGGCTGAAAATTTAGCTTAAAACCAGAAGAAGGCCATAGGATACTATTTAACGAAAAATCAATACAAACATAAATAAAACTGAAGTGTCAGTTTGTTATTTCAAATTAACAGCTTTTGACATAATGCATATGGAAGTATATACGCGTAAGTCTGTTTGTTCCGGGTAAACGGGTCTGAAACGTCTGGACCGATTTCTACGGGACTTTCACTGATAGGTGGTTAATGTTACAAGGAGTAACTTAGGATACTTTTATTATGTTAAAAAATACACCCATAAAATTAAGTCTACGCGGGTGAAACCGCGGGGAACAGCTGGTAGCTTAGAACCAGGAGAATTATATGGGATTTTTATCCCGTACCCTGAAAAAAATATAAATATTTATATATTTTTTTTTTTTTCAAAAGGTGACTGACATAGTGATCTATCAACGCACAGCCCAAACCACTGGACGGATCGGGCTGAAATTGGCATGCAAGTAGATGTTATGACGTAGGCATCCGCTAAGAAAGGATTTTGATTAATTCTACACCCAAGGGGATAAAAGTTTGTATGAAACTTTGTTAATTTTAAACCGATATATTATATAAAACTAAACTTACGCGGGTGAAACCGCGGGGCACAGCTAGTAGGTAATATTTTACATGAGGACTTTTTTTTTTAATTGGAGCTGGGTTAAATGACGTTGTTTACGATATTTCCCGCTTTACAAAACCTATTGACCAGGAAATGGTCTTAATGCGACAGACAAACTTACCCCAACATACTATATTTAACAGCAACGTTCTGAATCCGCGATTTATCATCTTTGGCAATCGTTACAGGTCAGTCGGAGGCCTAAAATAGTCCTACAACTGGTTTAACCCAGATCATAGATTTCCCTCGTAAAAGGGGTTGCGAAGGTCAGATGGCAGTCGCTTCGTATAAAAATCAGGTAAACAGCCATATCGGGTTGAATTAAGTGCCGACCCCAACAATGTATGGGATAAGGCCCGGAAGATGATGTTCTGAATCCGCGAATCAGGGTCTGATTAATAGGAGTGCATTCAAAAACTGCGAATTTCAGTTACCTATCCCATAAGTTCTATTGAATTACAAGAAACGTGACATTAGTACGTGACTTAGGAAGTAATGACATCTAACAATTGCGTCCAAACAGGAACAATAGTGGGCAATCGACGTCAGGAGTCTTCCCTATCATAAATCAGTCTTGGAATCTAATGCGTGGGAGAATGCCCAGGTGACATTTCGCGACTATAGTTTGAGTTCATGATGACGTGAAATGAATCTTAGGAAATGATATACCTATTTATCTTGTTGTTTTAAAAAATAAAGCTAAACATAAACCCACTTATAGGTGCCTCTACACCTAATCTAAAAAATATAATCCTGTATTATTTTTAAAAGTACATAATTTTTTCATTGTCCAAACAAATACGGATATTTTTCATTTCGATATTTAAAAGAAACTGCTTTTTTGTATGTCTTTACCAGTATTATATGAAGCATAGGTGCCGTCACAAGTTAAGAGCGCGTAGCGAAAATTGTGGGGGTGCTGAGCTACCATAACTAGACAGATGTCGGCGAAATTTGCTGTCGTAAGTATGAGTTGTATGAGTTTTTCAGTGCATGAAAACATGGTCAAAACTATGTTTTCTGGAGATGAAATTGAGCTGGATCAATTTTTTGCCCCTGAAACCCTACACACAAAATTTCATGAAAATCATTGGAGCCGTTTCTGAAATTCAGATTCTCTATATATATATAAGAATTGCTTGTTTAAAGATTTAGGATGTGTTTTTTGTTCTACGTAACAATCAATATGTTCATAGATTAAAAAACCACTGTTGGGCTTTATATATTCAATTATGAAATTACGTGTTACTTAATATTATACTTTAAATGTCATGCTAAATGACAAAAATGTATTAGAGTGCGCTGGAACAACTCAAAATAATTTTGACACTTCGTTGACAGTTGAAGTTTGTTTGTTTTTGATTTGAAGTTTGGCTTGTGAGAGTTGATATACATAACCTAAAAATGTCGGCTTTCAATAACTTTCAGTTCAAATAACTGTTCTGTTTTCGCGGTTCACACACATCTATCACGTTAATTCAGTTCAATATCATCCATTTCGTGTTTTTTCTTTGCAAATTAATATAGGATTTAACCCCAGACGGGCACGTGTGTTGTGAAACTTTTAGTTTTTGAATCATTTTGTTAATACTCATTTTAGATCGTTAATGAATTGAGTAGGGTCATTATTTTTTTAAAGATTATTACTTAGTTTGTTGCGGCGTAAGTATGTTTCAAAATTCGTTGTTAAATGATCAGATATTGGAAGAATTTTGTTATATTTAGTGACACATTGAAATATTCATTTTCATCGTGTTTTAGATATAAAAAAGCGTTCACCATGGCTGGAGAAGCTTCAAAAAGTAAAAGTGATTTGAGTTTGGGACATGAGCCAGTGAAAAAGTTAAAACTGGATGATGATGATGATGATAACTCCAGTTCAAAACATAGAACTGTGGCCACTATGTGCGGAGCCTGGAGGCCTGATGAAGTTGATGGAGGACTAGTATTTGTGTTCAAAACTCGTAATCTGTGCATCAGCCCGGATCCAACCAAGGAGTGTGATTATCCGGAGAACATTGAAGATTTCTGGGAGGCGAGCCTGCAATGCAGCAATGATATACAGGTTAGTGATTACAATATTGAAGCTGAACTATTTTTAATTGAAGAAAAACTTTGTTTTTCTAACACATTGTTGGTAATAAAACAAAAAATGTTGCAACTACTTTTTTTAAATAGGGTGTTATTATTTAAGTATAACCAGCGCCATCTATTGTAATATTGTGAAACTTGTAGTTACAGGTTAACGCTAGCAAATATAAAAGTTCTACAAAATTCTAACAGATGGCGCTGTGATACCTTACAGGCCTTAGTTCTGAACTTGGGTAAAGAAATAAATCTAATCGCAGTAAAAGTGTATCTTGGCTATGGAATGGTAAATTTACCCAATTTTAGCTATGCATGCCAGAAGTATTTTAAGTAATTTGTTCTATTTAAGATGTAAATTAGGTACTGTGCCATCTAGCGTGTTTCTGGTATTAGTGATTTTGTTTATTGATGTCATTGTACATTGATGTCATAGTAATATGTAAATACACGGATAGATGGCGCTAGTAGGTAGATTTTGAAGTAAATATATGTAGTTTGTGAAATACTAGTTTTCCGATGTGATATAAATGAGGGCGTTTTTTTTTAAATCTCTTCGATGGAATCTAAGTGGGTGGGTCCTGTATCAATTAGACTCAAGTGCCTGCCTACCCACAAGTGCCCACAACCCATTGTCAGCGGGATAAGATTATTTATGGACTAGCGGCCGGTTCAATATTTTAACCATTTGTCATTTAGGCTAGATTAAACAAATGTGATGAAATTTTTTAAATTTAAGACCCTAATGCGAAACTCTATATCTAATATATGAAATTTCCATGTTCATTCCACTCCTCCGAAACGGCTGGACCGATTTGTATGAAATTTTGGCATATATGGCAATACAATGTTTGCCGGGCACAGTTAGTAAATTTATATTTTTTAAAATATACGTAGTCTATGTTACTACTTGTAACATTAGCTATCTGCCAATGAAAGTCCTGTTGAAGTCAGTTCACCCGGAAGAAACTTGTTGAAAATTTGGTTTTTTAAGATCAAAACTTGTCGACCTTAATGCGTACTAATTCTGGATTGATATGAAGTCAGCGTTCGGTTAATAGGTACCTTCCCGTGATTGGGGTGAGTAGCTTATATTAATGAACCTCGAGTCGATCGCTAAATGAGCCAACCTTTCTTAATGTCTGTTTAATGGGTTTCAATTAGGTCCCTTGAATAATTTTTAAGCAGTCTTTCATATTTGCAAAAGAGTATTTTTATGTGATATATTTGCGTTTTCATTCGTTTGATTACTTTAGATATACGAATATCATATTTTTGGTAAGTTTATTTATTCATCATCGTCCCTGGCGTTATCCCATACATTGTTGGGGTCGGCACTTGATTTAACCCGATGTGGCTGATCACCTGATTTTTATACGGAGCGACTGCCATCTGACCTTCGCAACGCCTTTAACGAGGAAAATCTGTGTTCTGGGTTAAACCAGTTGTCAGACTATTTTAGGCCTCCGACTGACCTGTAACTATTGCCAAAGATTGGCAACCGGGACCGACGGCTTAACGTGCTCTCCGAGGCACGGAAGGAACTCGTTCGGTCACCCATCCAATTACTGGCTAGAGATAAGGTTGCTTAACTTCGCTAATCGAATGATATGCGCAATAGCAACTGTGCCACGAGCTCCTCCTAAGGTAAGTTTATTTATTCATTGGATCAAAAAGATTAACTTAGTTAGGTTCCTTAGTTTGCATGTAAGTAGACAATTAATTAATTAATTAACCATATATTTAGTACCTTGTCTAAATTAAATTAATAGTGCGTCGCATTTTTGTTATGAAAGACACTCTTTCTTCTTTCTAATATAAAGAAACCTGAAAATCCCCGTGCCTGAGAATAGTAGCACTGCAAAAGCATATCGCAGTTAAAGTCAGCGAGAATTGTCGGGGTTAATGCGCAGCTAGGTATTTGTTCGCGTCACGTCATATAGGCAGAGAGACAGACGCCTAAAATGTCTACTACATTCGCAGTCAGCGCTCTTAAATCGTGATAGCACCTATTATTACCTTTTTAATTCATATTCATAGTTTATTTTTGCATGTCACACATGTTTACATTAAAATTTATTAAATTGGTCAAGAAAAATACGAACATGAGGTGGGACTCGAACCCACGACCTCTTCAAACCGTGCCATTGCTCTTCCAACTAAGCTTCTCGTAATCCTACCTCATGCGTCAAATTATTCCTTCCCTTGTTTTGCGGTTTAGGTGCCGCCTTGCGCCATCTGTTGGTAGGTGTATCCAATTTCAACTGATACATCTAAAGTTACATTTAGCTACATATCAAATTGATGACACAACCCCGATCTGAATATTACATTGTTTTTCTATGACACACATGTTTTCATTCTAATTCTTAAAAATAGTCAAGAAAATACGAACACGAGACGGAGCTCGAACGACCTTTGTTATGGTAAAAACTTACTGACATTGTGCTTGACAGGAATTTCGCCACTTTTCATTATTATGTCAGTTTCTTTGAAATAACTCGGGCTTGTGGTCCGTCATTTTCTCCCCTCGTTAACGTCGGCTGCTGATAGTATTTAAAATGCGGCGATGTTGTAACAAAGGTGGATTCCTGGTTGCCAGAAATGACGTTGAAAATTGTCTGAATTCTACCCACGACCGTAATTGAAGGGATTTATCAGTACTCTATGTACGTAGTAAGCTTTGAAACGTTTTAGTGATTTACACGTACTTAATAAGAGTTCTTGTCCCATTGCATTATTATTAAAATATTGGATCTCTCTCTTAGTCAGGGCCCACTGGTCCCCTAGAATAAAGGTTGTAGATTCGACCCCTATAAAGGTACCCATTGGTAGCGGTGGTCCCGGTAGGAGAACAGTAAATTATGAATTTATTTTATGATACCCAATCGTCCCCTGGTATACATTTTACGAGTAAGCTGCGGACATATAGTCGATAACGGAAAACTATATCTTTAAAATTCTGACCCCCTAGTACTTGACATAGATCAGGGGACGAAATGAAACCTCAAAAATTATATATATATTTAATAGTATGCGCAGGGTGCGAATTTCAGGGGACGAGTGGGTCCTGACCCGTCTGTCTGTCTGGCCGTCTGTAGCTAACTAGTGAGATATCTTAAATTTTACAACATATTTTTTTTTATTTAATAATTTTTTAAACTATTCAGAGGGAGGGAGGGCCCTCATACAACAAACTTTTTTGTTCACAAATAACAATATGGCCGGTTTTTTTAACTATTATGTCTGTATATGCTGAATTCAACTATACAAGAAATAGTTTTCAACATATACATATACCCACGCCTGTATTCCCCGAGGTGTAATCACAACACCCACTTTTCACCGAAGATGATTAAGTGCCAACGTGACAGATGATGAGTCTATCGTCGTCTCGAGCACTATACGTCTTTGAATTACTTCTCAGACATATGCAGGTTTCCTCACGATGTTTTCCGTCACCGTAGTTTTCAAATATCGACATAAGTAAAGTTATTTGATGATAGTATAACTGTGTCTGTCCGCGTTTTTCCACGACACGTTGAGCTACTGCTTACGTATTATATTGTGCCTTAAACTTCAGTAAATTCTTGAAAACATTGTAGGAGGCCTTATTGTTTTCGCCTTGTCTTGGTACTTTTGATGCGTGTTTCTGGTATTAGTGATTTTGTTTATTGATGTCATTGTACATTGATGTCATAGTAATATGTAAATACACGGATAGATGGCGCTAGTAGGTAGATTTTGAAGTAAATATATGTAGTTTGTGAAATACTAGTTTTCCGATGTGATATAAATGAGGGCGTTTTTTTTTAAATCTCTTCGATGGAATCTAAGTGGGTGGGTCCTGTATCAATTAGACTCAAGTGCCTGCCTACCCACAAGTGCCCACAACCCATTGTCAGCGGGATAAGATTATTTATGGACTAGCGGCCGGTTCAATATTTTAACCATTTGTCATTTAGGCTAGATTAAACAAATGTGATGAAATTTTTTAAATTTAAGACCCTAATGCGAAACTCTATATCTAATATATGAAATTTCCATGTTCATTCCACTCCTCCGAAACGGCTGGACCGATTTGTATGAAATTTTGGCATATATGGCAATACAATGTTTGCCGGGCACAGTTAGTAAATTTATATTTTTTAAAATATACGTAGTCTATGTTACTACTTGTAACATTAGCTATCTGCCAATGAAAGTCCTGTTGAAGTCAGTTCACCCGGAAGAAACTTGTTGAAAATTTGGTTTTTTAAGATCAAAACTTGTCGACCTTAATGCGTACTAATTCTGGATTGATATGAAGTCAGCGTTCGGTTAATAGGTACCTTCCCGTGATTGGGGTGAGTAGCTTATATTAATGAACCTCGAGTCGATCGCTAAATGAGCCAACCTTTCTTAATGTCTGTTTAATGGGTTTCAATTAGGTCCCTTGAATAATTTTTAAGCAGTCTTTCATATTTGCAAAAGAGTATTTTTATGTGATATATTTGCGTTTTCATTCGTTTGATTACTTTAGATATACGAATATCATATTTTTGGTAAGTTTATTTATTCATCATCGTCCCTGGCGTTATCCCATACATTGTTGGGGTCGGCACTTGATTTAACCCGATGTGGCTGATCACCTGATTTTTATACGGAGCGACTGCCATCTGACCTTCGCAACGCCTTTAACGAGGAAAATCTGTGTTCTGGGTTAAACCAGTTGTCAGACTATTTTAGGCCTCCGACTGACCTGTAACTATTGCCAAAGATTGGCAACCGGGACCGACGGCTTAACGTGCTCTCCGAGGCACGGAAGGAACTCGTTCGGTCACCCATCCAATTACTGGCTAGAGATAAGGTTGCTTAACTTCGCTAATCGAATGATATGCGCAATAGCAACTGTGCCACGAGCTCCTCCTAAGGTAAGTTTATTTATTCATTGGATCAAAAAGATTAACTTAGTTAGGTTCCTTAGTTTGCATGTAAGTAGACAATTAATTAATTAATTAACCATATATTTAGTACCTTGTCTAAATTAAATTAATAGTGCGTCGCATTTTTGTTATGAAAGACACTCTTTCTTCTTTCTAATATAAAGAAACCTGAAAATCCCCGTGCCTGAGAATAGTAGCACTGCAAAAGCATATCGCAGTTAAAGTCAGCGAGAATTGTCGGGGTTAATGCGCAGCTAGGTATTTGTTCGCGTCACGTCATATAGGCAGAGAGACAGACGCCTAAAATGTCTACTACATTCGCAGTCAGCGCTCTTAAATCGTGATAGCACCTATTATTACCTTTTTAATTCATATTCATAGTTTATTTTTGCATGTCACACATGTTTACATTAAAATTTATTAAATTGGTCAAGAAAAATACGAACATGAGGTGGGACTCGAACCCACGACCTCTTCAAACCGTGCCATTGCTCTTCCAACTAAGCTTCTCGTAATCCTACCTCATGCGTCAAATTATTCCTTCCCTTGTTTTGCGGTTTAGGTGCCGCCTTGCGCCATCTGTTGGTAGGTGTATCCAATTTCAACTGATACATCTAAAGTTACATTTAGCTACATATCAAATTGATGACACAACCCCGATCTGAATATTACATTGTTTTTCTATGACACACATGTTTTCATTCTAATTCTTAAAAATAGTCAAGAAAATACGAACACGAGACGGAGCTCGAACGACCTTTGTTATGGTAAAAACTTACTGACATTGTGCTTGACAGGAATTTCGCCACTTTTCATTATTATGTCAGTTTCTTTGAAATAACTCGGGCTTGTGGTCCGTCATTTTCTCCCCTCGTTAACGTCGGCTGCTGATAGTATTTAAAATGCGGCGATGTTGTAACAAAGGTGGATTCCTGGTTGCCAGAAATGACGTTGAAAATTGTCTGAATTCTACCCACGACCGTAATTGAAGGGATTTATCAGTACTCTATGTACGTAGTAAGCTTTGAAACGTTTTAGTGATTTACACGTACTTAATAAGAGTTCTTGTCCCATTGCATTATTATTAAAATATTGGATCTCTCTCTTAGTCAGGGCCCACTGGTCCCCTAGAATAAAGGTTGTAGATTCGACCCCTATAAAGGTACCCATTGGTAGCGGTGGTCCCGGTAGGAGAACAGTAAATTATGAATTTATTTTATGATACCCAATCGTCCCCTGGTATACATTTTACGAGTAAGCTGCGGACATATAGTCGATAACGGAAAACTATATCTTTAAAATTCTGACCCCCTAGTACTTGACATAGATCAGGGGACGAAATGAAACCTCAAAAATTATATATATATTTAATAGTATGCGCAGGGTGCGAATTTCAGGGGACGAGTGGGTCCTGACCCGTCTGTCTGTCTGGCCGTCTGTAGCTAACTAGTGAGATATCTTAAATTTTACAACATATTTTTTTTTATTTAATAATTTTTTAAACTATTCAGAGGGAGGGAGGGCCCTCATACAACAAACTTTTTTGTTCACAAATAACAATATGGCCGGTTTTTTTAACTATTATGTCTGTATATGCTGAATTCAACTATACAAGAAATAGTTTTCAACATATACATATACCCACGCCTGTATTCCCCGAGGTGTAATCACAACACCCACTTTTCACCGAAGATGATTAAGTGCCAACGTGACAGATGATGAGTCTATCGTCGTCTCGAGCACTATACGTCTTTGAATTACTTCTCAGACATATGCAGGTTTCCTCACGATGTTTTCCGTCACCGTAGTTTTCAAATATCGACATAAGTAAAGTTATTTGATGATAGTATAACTGTGTCTGTCCGCGTTTTTCCACGACACGTTGAGCTACTGCTTACGTATTATATTGTGCCTTAAACTTCAGTAAATTCTTGAAAACATTGTAGGAGGCCTTATTGTTTTCGCCTTGTCTTGGTACTTTTGATGCGAGATAAAACAGTAATGTCGCAGGAATGCTTCCCTTTACGTTTATCGTGTTCATTTTACATGTTGACGTTTTCATGTGCATTTTTATTAGGTGTACTTACACCGTATCTCTTTATGTTTTACAGCATGGAGGATGGCATATCTGTTTAATCATTCAGAAATGTCATATTTTTTTATGACTGAGTCATTGTCAGCTTTTGCGGTGGCTTTCTGACATTTGATGGCACTGTAGTGGTTTGGAAGCGGGTTCGAGACCCGCGTCAGGGCATACATTATGTGTGATAAGCATTGATGAGTCTGCCAAGAGTCTGTAAATATATATTGTATAAATATTATATCCGTCGTCTGGTACCCATAGTACAAGAATAGGCTAATGATGGCGCTGGGTGATAACATCCAAGCATTACTAGCTGTGCCCCGCGGTTTTACCTGCGTACAGTTAATTTCATGGGTGACCCGCACAAACTAATATTTTTTAAAATCAAAAAGCCTACTTGTAAAATTAGCTACCTGCCAGTGAAAGTCCCGTTAAAGTCGGCCCAGTCGTTTCGGAGATTAGCCGGCACTAACAGACAGACAGACAGACAGACGGACGGAGAAACATTTTAAAAATTTGTTTTTTAATGTCAATACCGTGTATACTTTCACATGACGTATTTAGTGAAAAGCTGTAATTTTGGAATTACAAACAGACACTTCAACTTTATTTATCTGTAAAGATAGACATATTTTGCTTTGACTATATGCTTGTCTTTCTTATTAATGATTGGATAATATCAATCGAAAACTGCAGTTATGTAATATACATACATGTATGAAATTAACGAGCAATTCTTGTAAATAAATGTATAGAATCTGAAACTCGTGAACGGCTCCAACGATTTTTATGAAATTTTGTGTGTGGGTGATTTCAAGAGCAAAAAAATTATCTCGCTAGGTTTAGATTTTGGAAACATCGTTTTGACCATGTTTACAGGCACTGAAAATGTCATATAATATCATTACAATACGACAGCAAATTTTGCCGACATCTGTCATGTCATCTGACAAGTTATGGTAGCTCAGACGTGAGTCTTCCAGGCGACAACGAAACTAGAGTGCCCGGGTTCGAGACTGACGTTAACATGTAAAAAAAAATGTCAAAAAAGTCATTGAAAAGAAACCGAGCACAGCGGTCAACCAGGTTCAACATACATGTATGAAATAAGTATAAATAAGTAACAAGGCTCAGTACGTCTCTATATAAAAACCTCCGTTTATATACAACCCTATCGAATAAATAAAAGCAATTGAAATAAACAAGAAAATTCGAGACGTCTTCACATAACGAGACAATCAACGGAACGGAAAATAACTAAAGTAACGTCAGGAATTGTTAGCGTTCAAATTCAAAGAACTCTGGGTGCTGGCAAATCATTGTGGAAGTAATAACGAATATTACTCCGATGTCGAACTAACGAGATGCGACGCCTCGTATTTCACTCCAACCGACATTGTCCCAAGAAATGGAATGAATTTTTTATAACACCAGATGTTCTATAAACGCTTGGCAGAAAAATTTACGCCTCAAATCGCACTCAAGGATGATTTATAAAAGTTACTCCCTTTACAGGTTCCCGCAGAAAGCTTTCAGGTTTTAAGTCAATTGAGATTTTTCAACTGGATCTTTCACAAAGATTGAATTTTGTATAGTATTTATGATTTTCAGGTTGTGCATGTTTCCCTTGAGGAGCTCGTAGCACAGTTGCAATACCAGCGAAGCTAAGCAACCCTAACCCTAACCAGTAATTGGATCGGTGACCCCCCGAGTTCCCTCCGTGCCTTGGAGAGCCCGTTATGCCGTCGGTCCCGATTGCCAATTTATCATCTTTGGCAACAATTAAAGGTCAGTCGGAGGCCTAAAATAGTCTGACAACTGGTTTAACCCAGATCCCAGATTTTCCTTATTAAATGGGTTGCGAAGGTCAGATGGCAGTCGCTTCGTATACAAATCTGGTGAGCTGCCGCATCGGGTAGAATCAAGTGCCGACCCCAACAATGTAAGGCCAGGGGGATGTATGACTTGTGAATGTTTCCCAAAAATAACATTTGATTTGTCAAAAAAAAAAAGATTTCCTACGGGAGGTAATATCTGGATGTGATTTTTTTTCGCAAAAATTTTTAAATGCTTGAAATTGGTCATCAGCATCGGGTTGAATCCAGTGGCGACCCCGACACCATATGAGATACGGCCAGGAAGATGATGAAGTGAAAATGAAAATGACTTTATAGTTAAGCCCCTGGTAAGGCAGTTATGAATACAAAGAAAAAAACTATTATTTACTACTTTAACAATCACTTACTCCCGAATTATAAACGCAGATGTTTAAGCCACAGCATTGAAACAAATCGCAATTATGGGCTTATGTAATCCTTTACTAATTACTACGCTAATCTGGGATTCAGCTGAACAAACTATTTGCCTTGATAACGGAAATTTTACCTACCCTTAGGAACAAATTATCTGCGAAATGTAATACATTCTGTTAGGGGCTCTGAGATTGTTGAACTTTTCCATTATTCCATAAAGTTTGTTTTGTTCATGTTTTTAGATGTGTGTTTCAATTAGCATTTATAATTTCAAATTACTGTACCGTCTTAACGTGATCTCCAAGGCTCGAAGGTTGGCCGGTCACCCATCCAACTATAGATCGAATTGCAATAGCAACTGTGCTAAGAGCTCCTCAAGAAGCTCACAAATTGACTTCTATAGTTCAGAGTGAACCGCTTGTTAAATTAGCATCAATCTTGATGCCAATAGCTGTCGGCTATCCTAACAACTAGTCTGTTACTGGCTTACTGGCTGCCAATACCTTGTCAGGTTTATGCCATATTCGTTCAAGGCTATCACGTTGACTGATACACGGACAATGCCTTTAATTAGTAAAGCTATTTCCCACTAACATACGAGAATATATATGCTGCAATAAGCACAAAAGAAGGCATCCAAATGAAAAAAAAATTGAATAACAAACTTATGATGCTGGATAAAGCCCTCTTTAACCGACTTCAAAAAAATCAGGGTTCACAATTCGACCGTATGTAGGATGTCGGTGAAAAAGGAACAGTTGTCTTCTAGAAGTTGTAGGGTTTTATGAATATATCACTTTGTTGAAGTCGTAAAATATCTAGCTCTAACGATGACGTAGTTATAGGCCATGGTTTCTAAGGACCGAAGAGCGCGCGGCCTTAAGCGATTGAATGAACGCGCGGCCGCGTTTACCTACATTACGTACGCGGTAATTCAAATTGTTAAGTTAAGGCGCAGGTTACTAAAAATGGTTTTATCGGATAATTTCAGGATTTCACGTAAATAGCTCTACGTTGCCGCTGATTTGGTCAACTTTGAACATCAATTACTCGAAAACGGAAGAAGATATTATTGTCATAATAATTTTATCTGCTAAAATTATACTTTAACTAAATTATATTTTAACAGCTGTTCTATTTTTTCCGACACCCTGTATATACTTCGTCGTTTATGAACTGATTTTGATAAATTTTTTTTATGTTGGGTAGGAGAAATGCCAAGTGTGGTACTAGGATCTGAATATGGTATCCCAGAGAAATAGAACTTTCGAAAATCGTAGCGATGACTAGAGTGATTGTTAACTTTTCTATCAAGTCTTTGAAAGCTCTATTATTTAATGAAGGTCTAAAGTCGACCTGATGATGGAGCCGAAAGAAAGTCGAGGGAACGGCTCAACGGCTTACAGCAATTGCAATGGTGTTTGGTTTTGATTATTTTGTATTGACGAGAATTTTACATCTACATAAAAATTTTGCAACAAGCTCCCAAAAGTTTTTTTTTTATTTGATACCGCCTGCATTTGGAGAAAAATAAAATAATGTTAAATACATTTTGTTAAAACTTACTTCTGTAGTTTATCTTTGATAACGAGTTTGAAGCTTCATTTGACACCAACTTCAAAAGTAACTAACTAATTTATTTAACCGTATTTTATTTTTTTCTTTTAGAAGGCGGCTTCTTTTATTAATAAATAATGTTTTCCATATTAAAGACGTCAAAATACAATTATTTATCAAACAAAATAGAAGGAAGCTCACATTTACTCGTAATATTTTTTTACTTAGCTTTGAAAGACGGTTCAGTAAGTATTTATAACCAGGAAAAACGTTGTCACTCGATCCCACCCAATCGATTTCTAATGCGATCTGACCAAATTGAACTCGCCATGGACTTGTTAGTAGCTTTCCGGATCGGATATTAGTATTATATCATCTGCTAAGGAGCCATTAATATTAATGGATCTCCCTAGGGTTGAAAAACAACTGAAGGACTTCTTAATTATACCGAAATAGAAATCCTAATTAGGTTTACGTTTTGCTTTGTTTCAAGCTTACAAGTTTCGTCAAAAGTTTTGAATTTTACTTTTGGGGAGAAATCAGTACAAAGGGGATTGTGAATATTTTTTAAATTGCTTTAGTGTTAAAGAGTCGTCGCCTTGAGATTTGAGTAGTCGCCTTCTTCGCAAGCGTCGCAAGTTCGAATCCCAATATTAATCCTGTGAGTACCAATGAGGTTTTCCAAAAACTTTTGTGCTATTCACACCTCGTGCTTTACGATAAAACCTGCCTGGTTTCCTCACGATGTTTTCCTGCCTGTGTCTGAGACGGTGATAGACTCACTGTTACGTTGGCAATTAATCATCTTCGGTGTTATTATTATAACACCTCTGTCTACCTAATCGGGGAATACAGGCGTGAGCATTGGCTTTGCTATTGAAAATAATGTGTTTTCTTCAGCCTCAGCTAGCAGGAGTGTTTCTAACATCTCATCTCTTAAGATTAGGATTTGTTATCCGTCACGTCAATTAATAAAATGAAATAAAATCCCACATCATTTCTTTTAAATTTCACGCTTATTAGTAGCGTAGTGCTCTAGGGCTTTCTGAAAGCACAGAGGACTTTCTATCAACTAACACAACTAAATCATTATGCGCCGAACATAGAACCTGCTCCTTGAGACAGACTCGACAACAGCTTGGCTCTCAATCTTTCGTGAAAAATTTATAATTACCACCCCTCCGTGGAACCTCCTGGGAAGGCGTGAAGTGGACGAACTCATAAACGGGATAACAGATTTGTTCTTAAAAATGTTAATAGATTTCCGTCAAATTCTCGATGGTACCGATGTATTGATGCGCTGACGTTGATAGATCTCCATCCAGACTGTACATAATAAATAATTAAAATTCCCGCAGGAAAAGTTTCAGCTGAAGCAAATTTATAAGCAAATTGCCCTTTGCCCAAGTTGTTACAAATTATACAAGGTATTTTCGTAAACCTAAAAGAAGTCTGGAAAAAATTTGCGTCCGACATGTTTCGGGCTTAAAAGGTCTGGAGTAAGTTTGAAAGACGAGGTAAATAAGATTTATGTGCGATTAAAGCTTCTAACAATACACGTAGACAAGTACCTATATCTATACATATAAATAAAATTGAAGTGTCTGTTTTTAATGCGAAATAAACAACTTTTCACTAAATGCATTTGAAAGCATATTTTTCTATGTCTGTCTGTCTGTTTGTCCCGGGATTTTTTGAAACGACAAGACCGATTTTAACGAGAATTTCACAGAGAAGTACCTAGCTGATGTTACAAGGATTACCACGCCAATATTTTTTTAAATCAGGGTTCCATAAAACGACACCAACGTGGACCCAGCTAGGTTATACATATAGCCTTAAGGTTACAATGAAGAACTTAGTTGAATAATAATGTATAATGCTTTCATTCGACGTCTGTGCTTTCTTAAAACTTTCTAACATAAATACTGTTGAAGGATCAGTCTGGGCTTTTAAGATTGTCACATTCGAAGGCTTGTCACGGGATCTCCCGTTCGATGATTGCTGCTGCCCGACTAGGGACTGTATCTTCACCTTACAGATCGCAGCCAAATAATGCTTACTTTGAGTAGTGTTGTGTCCCTGCGGTCAGTCAGGGCACCAGTGCGCCATGGAGGAGAGTAAAAGTGTATTCGCTGCTAGCATTAGTTGTGGTTATGTTAGCATGGAGATTTCTGGGATGTCATATTCAGATCCTAGTACCACACTTGAAATATCTCCTACCCGCCAAAAAAAAAAATGAAGTATATACAGGGTGTCGGAGAAAATAGAACAGCTGTTAAAATATGTGATAGGGTATACTTTTAGGAAGAAGATAAAATTATTATGACAATAATATCTTCTTCCGTTTTCGAGTAATTGATGTTCATTGTTTATAATGTAGATAACGTGCGAGTTATTCGTGTTACAAGCATTCATGGGATGCAGTAGCCGCTTACCATCCTGCACGCTTGTGTCGTTTTAGTAGTATTAAAAAAAGAAGGCTTTTATTGTCATCAACTACTTATAGGTTAAAGTAGTTGAAATTACATACATACATACATATGCTCACGCCTGTATCCCATGGGGGTAGGCAGAGACCACTGTTTGCCACATGCTACGATCCTTACATACTTCTTTCGCTTCATCCACATTCATGCATCTCTTCATACACTTTCTTCGGTTACGAGTGCTCCTAATTTGACCTTTCTGAAAAATACTATTAATTTGGTCATAGTAGTTCTTCCTTGGACGCCCTCTACCGACACTACCGGTCACATTCGCTCTATAAATTTCTTTCGTTAATCGCCTTTCACTCATCCTTTCGATATGTCCAAACCATCTCAACATACTTTTTTCAATTCTGGTCACCACATCATTCTTCAACTTGCAACTGTCTCTTATCACACTATTTTTCATACGATCTACAATGGTGACCCCACACATACTTCGTAACGACCGCATTTCCACTGCATTCACTCTACTTTCATGTTTCTTCTGCCAAACCCAACATTCACTTCCATACATCAAAGTAGGTACTAGCACCCCGTTATGAATGGCCAGGCGCGCATTTTTTGTTATTGTCTGGCCACTCATCACGGCGTGCAGGGCACCATTTACCTTGTTTCCCGCAGACACTCTCCTTTCAATATCACTATCGCATTTACCATCTCTTGCAAACACACCTCCCAAATACACAAATTCATTCACTTGTTCTACTTTCGTACCTTCTATCATAATATTACAATCCGTAATCATTTCCTCTCTTTCTATCACCATAACTTTCGTCTTACTTACATTTATTTTCATTCCTTTCTTCTTAAAAGCCTCATTCATCACATTCAACATGTTCTGCAGCTCTGTCGCCGACGGCGCAAGTAAAACTTGATCGTCGGCGTACAGAAGACACTTAACACGTAGTTCATTCATTCTAAGTCCACACTCCATATCTTTCAGATTTGTCAAACAGCTGTCCATATAGAGGTTAAAAAGCCATGGCGACGCTACACATCCCTGTCTGACTCCCTTCGAGATGTGGAACCATTCTGAGAGCGCCCCATTCACCCTGATGCAGGCTTTAGAGTTTACATAGAGGGACTCTAAAGCCCGCACCAAGCGGCCGTCAACCCCAAATGCAGACAGCGTAGACCACAGTTCATCCCTTGGCACTCGATCATATGCCTTCTCCAGGTCAACGAAGGCGCAGTACACTTTTTCGGCTTTCGCCAAGTGCTTCTCTGATATGCACCTTAAGGAGAAGATCTGATCTATGCACCCCATTCCTCTTCTGAATCCTGCTTGCACATCCCACAATCGTTCATCTGTTTCATTTGTTACTCTTTCAATTAAGACCTTTGCATATAATTTACCGACGACGCTCAGAAGACTTATGCCACGGTAGTTTTTGCATTCCTGGTGTGACCCTTTACCCTTATAGAGTGGCACGATCACGGCTTTGCACCAGTCATCTGGCACTTGGCCATCCCGCCAGCATCTATTAAAAAGCAGCCACAGCAGTTTTGCCACAATACCTTCGCCGCTCCTCAGCATTTCGACGGTAATCCTATCATATCCTGCAGCCTTACCCAATTTCATACTTTTCATCGCTTTCATTATTTCATCTTCCGTAATCTCATCGCCTGCATCTTGTGAGTGGGTGGTCTGTAACGGCTCTCGGTTGTTGTCAGTACCATCCTCACCACACTCAAACAGATCTTCAAAGTAGTTTTTCCAGCGATGCAGAACTTCCCTTTCATTGCTCAACATTTCTCCATCTTCTCCTTTTATAATGTTTAACTTTGATGCCCCCGTCGTTCCCCGGGCCAATCTAACCTGTTTCCAGAACAGTTTTAGGTTGGCCCGAAAGTCGTCAGACAGCTTCTTGTCAAACTTCTCTTTCATACCTTTCTTCTTATGCTCAACTACTTTCTTAACCCTCTTTTTTGCTTCCGCATACAAGGCCTTTGCATTCACTATCCGTCTTGCACCCTCAACACCATCCATACTTCTATCTGCTTTCATAGCCAAGAGATCCATCCACGCCTTTTTTTTTACCTCCACAACTTTTTTAACATCATCATCCCACCAATTGCCATCCATCGTTCTTCCTTTCCTCCTTGTCACTTCCCCACATACCTTAGTCGCTGCTGCAACTATGCCGGTCTTAATCGCCTTCCATACATCATCCATACTTCCCTCAAATGACTTCTCCCATAGGTGAGATGTTCTTTCATCCAGCTCTTTCATATATTCTCCTTTCAAATCTGCGTCTTGTAGCCTCTCGACCCGGATGCGCCTAAGACTAGTAGTCGACTTCTTACTTCTATGTCGCCAGGTCCGGAACAGACCACTAATCCTGCTAGTGACCAGATAGTGATCTGTTCCGGTACTGACTCCACGAAAACTTCTTGTGTCGACCACTTTGCTCCGGAGTCTTTGGTCTACGATAACGAAATCTATCAGACTTCTGCTTTCATTCCTCTCCCATGTATACATATGTATTTTCTTATGTTCAAACATACTATTCGTCACCACTAAATCCTTTTCCAAACATACCTGTAACAAGTTCATTCCGTTATCATTCACTCTAGTGTCTCCATTCTTACCTAGGACCCTTTCGTATCCTTCTCTTTCCACACCCACCCAACTATTAAAATCCCCTAACATAATTATTCTTTCATTATTCTTGCATTTATTCAATACATCTCTCATACCTTCCCAAAACTCTTCCCTCTCTAGAACTGGGCACCCCATATCCGGTGCATATACGGCCAACACAAAAAGTCGTGCCAAACCGATTTTGAGTCGTACCCAGTGGAGTCTGGGGTTCACGCATTCATAATCTTTCATACAGTGAGCAAGCCGATCGGACAAGATAATACCGACACCTTGGCAGGCCCGCTCCGTTTCCGGGACTCCGGACCACATCGCTGCGAAGGTGTCGTGTTGGGATACGTCCTTCCCTTTCCGTTTAGTCTCACTCACCGCTAACATGTCAATTCGTCTTTCTTTCATCATCATACATACTTCATCAATTTTATCATTCATGCCTCCCTGAACATTCAGCGTAGCTATGCGACATTCCGCAGCCCGCTTTTCGCCCCGTGGGATACATTGACGTGATGTGTGGCGAGCATCATCGCCGCCTCCGAGATTTGTTGGAAGTCTCATTTTGTTCCCACGATTAGCAAGGGAAATAAAACGTCCATCCTTGCAGAGCCCCGCATGCAAGGGTAAGGTTGCTTAGTGCCTGGGTGCACCAAATCCCAGACAACCGGCTCGCTAGAGACTAGGCTCGCCCCTAGCCACGCATCCCTCGGCACGGCACCTTGGATTGGCGGAGAGGAATAGGAAATGGGAATTGTGAAAGGAGTATGGCAAATAATTAGGATTGAAAGGTAGGGGATACTACTACCACGAAAGGAAGGGGGAGTGGTAGTAGTAGCTCGAGGGGCCGGGGACGCATACCCGTATCCTCTGATTAGTAAACGGACAGATTACTATCAGAAAGATCCTCTGACGTCAATAGTTGAAATTACTGAGACCAAAACCCTTTCGGCATAAAAATATTTTTGTCAAATAAAAACGACATCAGGTATTTCCCGGCACGTTCGACCTCAACTAAATTCGTGAAGAAAACAAAAGAAATTCCCCCATAATGTTAGCTTTCAGCGTGTCCCTCACTCTTTACTACGTGACAGAGACAAATGGTGAATCGGAGAATTCGATTTATATTAACGAACGGCGAACACAACCATGAACTAGGCAATACCATCAATCAAATTAAAAGAATGCATTAAAGTCCCAAGTGCCAACTTGGGCTGCAATATTCGCTGTGGCAGATGCCTTCAACTGTTCAAGTTTTCCAGGACGACAATTAACGTCTTAACAAGTTGCCTGAACTATTTAGTCAGAAACATTACATCTTGTTCCGTCATCACCAGTCGATTGTTTCAGATTTTGAGCTTTCGATGATTTTCAATTCTTTAATAAGGGATTTGGTGTCTATTAATATAATGTATTGTATCAATGTTGAAGATCTGCTGCTGAACGTATGCGAGTTTTTTGCTAATCTACACTACTATTAAAGAGGAATGACTCAAAAACTACTGCGCAGATGTCAAAAATTCTTTCACCATTAGAAAGCTACATTCACCCTGAGTAACATAGTCTATATTTTATCCCCGTACTCCCACGGGAACGGGAACTACGCGGGTGAAATCGCGTGACGTCCGCTAGTATATTATAATGAATGGTTTCAAGACTGTAGTATCTCGTGTTCACCTTGTTATAGTTTATTTGAAATCATGTCTTGGATGAGATCTTTTCACATCTGTGTTAGTGTTTTACTGACTCAAAACTACAGGGCTACTTATTGGTAATGTGATATGAAAAAAAATGAAAATATTGAGACATAAAATAACTAGCAATTGGTTGAAATTTGCCTGAGGGTTCATCGATTGGTTGCAAATTACCTCGCCTACACCCTCGTACCAGATGTGAGAGAGGAAAAGGCGTGAAACCAATAATCCTGAATGTCGTATGTTCATATTAGGGACATACGATATTTTAATATGTTCTTAGTGGTATAAAAATTCTATTCAGCAAGTTTTAAGTCTCTAAGGTCTAAGTTGAAGTTCCCTTTCGCCTGTTGCACACCCTCTACACTCAGTGAAAGTGACTCTTCACCCTTTGTGTCTGCAATTTGAACATTAGCCCTTGTTGGAAGATCCGAAAGAGGATTTAATAGAATAAGATGCTTTGTTGCGATATTGTCGTAGGAAATTACGCCGTATTTACTCGCATTTATACACAATATATTTGCCTTTATGTGTTCCAATTTTCTGGCAAAATGATCGTTACATAATTGTAATTCTAGCGACGCAGTTGAGAACAATAGTTTTACTGTTAAGTTGTTGGTTAAATTGAATTCTTGGCATAGAAGTAAGAATGTGTTGCATTAGTTCTGTAAACTTATAAAATAAAGAAATAAGCTCGCGCAATCCCAGAAGGGTCCCAGAAGGGGTAAGCAGAGGTGTTGTAACAACAACACCTACATTTCACCGAATTTGATTAAGTGCCAACGTGACAGAGGGTGAGTCCATCGAAGTCTCAGGCAGTATACATACGTCATTGAATTTCTTCTCAGACAGGTTTCCTCACGATGTTTTCCTCCACTGTAAAGCACGTACAGGCCCCGCAGGAATTCGAACTCGCAACGTTTGCGTAGAAGGCGACTGCTCAAACCCGGAGGCCATCACGGATCTCTTAATAAACTTATATAGTTTTGAATTAGTGCATGATAATATTTCTGGATATAAAACATAAGTGAATGGACTGTTTAACAGTCTGAGTCAAAAGTAATGTATACAAAGTTACTGCATTCATAAAATTAATATTCAATGGACATCTAAATGCTCTCATAGCGCGTAAACGACTTTACGACGGATATCAATTGTAATTTATGCCCTGTTGCCGGTCGGTTGGATAGCGAAAACATTTTATGCTCACTTAAATGTAGCAACAATTTATTTGACTCACTTCCACTGGTCAAATGTAGGTCGGAGTAGGGGCTGGCAGTAATTAATAAAAGGTTTTCAATTTGGGTCCATTTGGTTATGGACAAACTGGTAATGGACAAGTTTATTTGCGTATAAAATGATTCCCGCATTCCACTTTTCTGACTGCCGTAAGGTGATTGCGACCAACAAGGACCTTTCTAGGAGGGGCATTAGTAGGTATTCTATTACACAGTGGAATATCTTTTTTCTGGGATTTTGAATATTTTTTATGCTAGTCATAATCCTTGAATTTTGAGATACCATGCATATACTCGTACCTAGTAAATGCGAAACTCTGTTTTCCAGCTAGACTTGAATTTTGATGAAATATGGCAACTTTGATTGATCACGAAAACGACTTCCACAAAGTCTCTACCGCGAGCAAGTTGCCAAATAATATAAAATATCCAGTCTTCAAAATGTAGTTTGATATAAATCTTCCTCAGAATGCCTTTACCTTGACGGCAATGTTTCATTATACACGTACCAGACATAATTGCCGAGAATATCTTAACGGTCGTCATTCATATTTTAGTGGAGTTTTACTGCTCGGAATCTGCCACTCACTCCGCAACCGCAAACAATAACAATACAGATTTGATATTCCTTGTTTTAAATGAGGAATTTTGGTACTTGTATAAGTCTTCATGTACAATGTAATTTTGAATTGTTTTGTTGGAAGCCCGTCACTAGTAAAGAACGTACGTTAATGAATCTGTCTCTATCTATGTGTATGGCGCTAGGCGAATAAAAACATGCGCAGTATCTCCAATATTTTTCGTTGCGCATTTTTGACTCATGACAGGACCTGGGGGTAGGTGCTCGTGGCACAGTTGCTATTGCGCATATCATTCGATCAGCGAAGTTAAGCAACTTTACCACTTTTCTTTTTTTTTTTCCGTGGGAAATCCGTCATGGATACGCCAACCGTAGCGGGGGCAGCGGAAGGGTTATGCCGGACTCATACCGGCTAAAACCCACGGGTGTTCCTCCTCGTCGCTTTTACAGGGGGGGCGTGCGATCGCGTTAGCACGCTTGCGTTGCCCCCCCTAACGATTGGCCGTTGGGCCACCCCTAGTCAGTAATTGGATGGGTGACCGCCCGAGTTCCCTCCGTGCCTCGCAGAGCACGTTAAGCCGTCGGTCCCAGTTGACAATTTATCATCCTTGGCAGTCGTTACAGGTCAGTTGGAGGCTTAAAATAGTCTGACAACTGGTTTAACCCAGATCACAGTTTTTCCTCGTTAAAGAGGTTGCGAAGGTTAGATGGCAGTCGCTTCGTATAAAAGTCAAGTGATCAGCCAGATCGGGTTAAATCAAGTGCCGACCCCCAACAGTATATGGGATAAGGCCAGGGAGATGATGCCAGGACCTGGGGGCCAACTATGATCGTTTACGCAGCGCATATTAAGAAAGTTTTAGCTTTCACGTTTAATTTTACGGGATACAAATGAAATGTCAAAGCTCAGAAGTTTTTGATGCGCTTTGCTTAAATCGATGATGTTAGGCCCGTAGTTTATGTAGTATCCTCCTAAAGCGATGCAAGTTCGAGTGGCAGCAGTCTATTCGTTTACCTAGTTAGTTTACCAGAGACTATTCTGAAACTTTTGTGTGATATTTTGTTTATGACACATATTCAACTTGAGCCGTGGTGGCCTTGAAGTTTGAGAAGTCGCTTGTACCAATGAGTTTTTCTAAATAAACTTATGTACAGTGATTTCACACCACGTGCTTTACGGTGAAGGAAAACATCGTGAGGAAACCTGCATATTTCTGAGACGTAATTCAAAGACGTGCGTATAGTGCCTGAGACGGCGATAGACTCACCATCTGTCACGTTGGCACTTATTCAAATTCGGTGAAAAATGGGTGTTGTGATAACAACACCTCTGCCTACCCCTTCGGGGAATACAGGCGTGAGCATATGTATGTATGTATGTATTAAAGTTGAATAACCTTATTAATAATGTAAGAAGCTTTGACTGCCTCGTTCGGTACTTTAGATAGACTTTTCATCTTTAATTTCCCAGTAGCTCAGAGTCTAGTATCTAGACTATTAGTGCCCGGTTATTAGGCTTGCCTTCTATTGCATGGGACCTAAATATAAATGGGTGTATTATACTTATAGTTCTGCCTACCCCTTCGCTAATTACAGTGTAATATGTATTTTTCTACTCAAAAGCAGCAAAAGTCATTGCAAATTTAGTTCATTAGTGACTAGCGGACGTCACGCGGTTGCTGATAAGAATTGTTTAAATTTACTTGTACTTTTTGAGCGAATTCGTTACAAACTTACATATAAACCTTTCCTATATATATATACATACATATTTATTATATTACGTATTACATATATGCTCACGCCTGTATTCCTCGAAGGGGTAGGCAGAGGTGTTGTAATCACAACACCCACTTTTCACCGAAGATGATTAAGTGCCAACGTGACAGATGTTGAGTCCATCGCCGTCTCAGACACTTTACATACGTGATTGAATTATTTCTCAGAAATATGCAGATTTTCTCACGATGTTTTCCTTCACCGTAAAGCACGTGGTATGAAATCGCTGTACATAAGTTTATTTAGAAAAACTCATTGGTACAAGCCCCGCTAGGATTCGAACTTGCGTCACTTGCGTAGCAGGCGACTGCTCAAACCTCAAGGCCACCACGGCTCAAACCTTTCCTCTTTATAATATTAGTATAGATTTCATACATAATTTACTTATGTCGCCATATTATATTGCATATATTTTTCAAAGTTTGTTTCTTCAGTGTATGTAACACCAAACGTTCTCGACGCTAGCAATTTAGCGCACAAAATCCACAATCTCACTAATGAGACGCTTCCCACCGACATTTCTTTCGGCCCTCCGTCTAATTATGGAGGGAGCAAAGCTTCTGTAAATTAATACCAGGTTGTTGGACGGTTCAGGTAGAGGTATTTGTGCGGATTTAACTTCAGTTTGGAGACATTCAATGTTTTATTTTTAACCTTTAGAAACTTATAAACAAGATTTCGGTGTATAGTCAAAGTCAAAGTCAAAAATATCTTTATTCGATTAGACTTTCAAATCGTCAGAATGACATAATTATACAGGATTATACATGCTACCGCCAGGTTTGGAAGGTTGCTTTTACTGAGAATAACCTGGCAAGAAACTCAGTAATTAATCTTTACAAAAATAATATTTTACAATTTTAAGAGTACAAAATAAATCGCTTAAGAAACATAAGCTGTAGGACACAGCTCCAATGCACAAATGTCGATAAAATTAACATAATTAAAAATCTAGCTGTTCTACTTATAACTAAATGCGTAGCTTGAGATGACCAGCCCCCACAAGCAGCACCTTTCCTTGATGTGCCCATATTTGGACATTGAAATTCAGTATTTGCGATTCAAATCAACGGACAGTCTAAATGGCTGGTTCTAGAGACTTGATTTTTTATTATTTGGAGGGTGTATTCTTGGTGAGGTATAGGTGCCACCAAGAAAAGGTTTCATGGATTAAACAATTTTACTCCTTAGGAGTGGGTGTAATGGGTGTATAATGTTCGTATGTGAAATTTTTAAATAAAACACTTTCTTACTAGATCTCTAAGAAGAATGTTGTTTGTCTGTTTTTCCCGCAAATCTTTGAAATGGATCACTCATATTGATGGAGCTTTTACGGGTAAGTAGCTGGTATTATAAGGAATAACGTGGGCTTAGTTTTTTTATAATACTAGCCCTAATGTTTTTTCAAATAGTAGCAGCAAAGTAGTAGTTACTCCTTGTAAAATTTGCTATCTGCCAGTGAAAATCGGTCCAGCCGTTTCGGAGATTTGCCGGAACAAACATTTACACAAGCCGGAATAAAAATTGATTTTTTCATATCTGTAACTTATATCATTTCATATGCATTCAGTGAAAAGCTGTTATTTTAGAATTACAAACAGACACTTCATTAGTATTTATCTGTATAGATGTATAGATATTCCATTCTCATATTACCTATATATCTTTTGATTTATTAGCTCTATATTAGGAGAAGTAGATATAATTCCATATTGAATTTCTTTTTGTTTTCCAGATATTTCTTGGAATCTGTGAAATCTTCGTCATGTACAGAAAGTGGATAACAATGACATCTTCAATCTTTGCTAATGGAATGGACAGTCAATGGACTGTCCATTCTTATGATATAGGCCTAAATGTGGACACAAATGGGAATGCCCATTTGTGTCCATATTTAGTCCTATTTCTATCTACTACTACGTAAATTTGGATCATATTTCATGCTTCGGTATTTATTATTAAGAATTCGCTTTATTCCTCTTGTTATTTGGAAACAATTCTAACATTAATCAACCCTCACTTATAATAGAAGCTCAGGTAATTTGACCACATATCATACCTTAATAAAGTAGTTGGGAATCTGTGTTTTTACAAGTATTTTTCTATTTATGAACTAAAATCCAAACAAACATATTTGAATTATTCCTTTTTATATCGACACTTAAGATAATAGATGATGTAAAAAAAAATCGGTTAAAGAAAGATTGAAAAGCAACTTTTCAATTTGGTTTTCGGTTGAATTCGTCGAAACGAATTTAAGAGCTCCGTCAAATAAAGATAAATCCTGGCTTTGATTACAGGTTCATGCTACAATTTAAACAATTCAATATACGATCTTTTAAAGGCAGTTAAAGGCCCGTTGGTATGCCCATACAAACGTTGTATCAAAACGCGTAAACTTACGTCTTCCAGAAGGTCGCTGAAGCGTTGGCAATGGAGGTTAAAAGTCAAAAATCAAAACTATCTTTATTCGATTAGACTTTTCAAATCGTCAGTATGACATAATTATACAGGAATATACATGCTACCACCAGGTTCGGAGGGTTGCTTTTACTGAGAAGAACCTGGCAGGAAACTCAGTAATTACACTTTTCAAAAATATTATACAATTTAAAGAATACAAAATAAATAATTTAAGAAACGTAAGCTCATGGACAATGTTCCAATGCTCAAATGTGAATAAAAATTAACATTACTAAAAATCGAGTACATCTACTTATAACTAAATGCGTAGCTTGAGATGACCAGTCCCTACAAGCAGCACCTTTTCACAAGTATGACGTGAATGCCAGACATTGACACGTTACAATTGCAAGTCTCACTCATCACCGAATACGATAGAATAGTAAGTATTTCGCCGTCTCAGGCATTATAAATTACGATCTTGAATAGATATTCAAACATCTGAAAGAAAGCTGCATATTATATCTGGTGAATCTTCACCAGATATAATATGCAGCCATGTTTTCATAGGCTGTATAACTCTTGTTGTGACATCGCTGCATTTAGGTATAGTACTCATTGGTTTAGTAAATGACTTCGGTGATTGTAGCTCAATACGATATAAATAAGTCTCGTATTGTAAATTACTTGTATTTCTAGTTCGATACAGTAGGAATAATGTTCGAATTATGAATGACTTCGATATTCAATCCAGGAGAAATACAGTTCGAATTACAAGTGACTTCCATCGTTCTAGTTGAATACAGTAGAAATAAGTTTCGAATTCCAAATAACCTTCTAATTCTATAGGTCAATACTGTAGAAATAATGTTCTAATTATAAAATACTTAGACATTTCGAGTTCAATACTGTAGAAATAATGTTCTAATTATGAAATACTTTGATATTTCTAGTTCAATACTGTAGAAATAATGTTCTAATTACAAAATACTTTGATATTTCTAGTTCAATACTGTAGAAATGATGTTTCAATTACAAAATACTTCGATACTTCTAGTTCAATACTGTAGAAACAATGTTCAAATTACAAAGACTTCGGTTTGAATGATTTCGTTTGTATGGTAAAGCATGCCACAGGCAACTAAAGCGGCCCAATAAATATGCAATGAGCCGACGCCCAGGATCGATCAATCCATGCCAGCGTGAAGTGCAAACTGTTTATCATAATCTCTTTGGAACATGAAAATGTTAGATTGATGGACACAATATCGCGTGTGAGTTATTTCATGGTATTTGAATACATCTGGCGGGAATATGGGGTGTTTATTGAGGATATAAGGATGCTGCATCATGCTGTATCCCACAAGGAATAGCCAAAGAGATCCGTTATAACCTCTCTTGAATACAAGTATTTCTTTATTTAAATACATTTAGTGTATAGTCACTTGTTAGAACAGTATGATATATTGTGGGGACGCATAGCTTCCTTCTGGGAGAAATCACCAGTCTACTGTAGGCTTATAAATTACTTCCTTCTCTTATATGTTACAAACTAGCTTTTGCCCGCGAATTAGTCCTCGTTATTTTGGGGCTTATGCTAACATAAACTTTCCTCGATAAAAGGACAATAAAATCCTGATATTAGCGCGTTCATCATCGCCCTGGCCTTATCCTTTCCTATTAATTTCGCATTAAGCCCCATGGCCCCAAGGCTCAACACCAAACGGCAGAAATATACAATTATGACTGATATCTGCACATTTCCGTCGCTTGAGGTTTTCTGCACACACTGCCTCCCCAGCTTGCTCCGAAGTTGAATTTATGTGGCAGCGAGCAAGTGTGTCCAGGCAGGTCACGTCCCACACAACGGGAATTATTGGTTTGAATAAGAACGCTTTTAGGACTTAATTTGATTGTTGACACACAATTCCACAAATCTGACGATATAAGCTCTGACGTAGGCGTTTTACGAGCGATCACATGTGAAACCAATAATAGCGTAAGAAAATAAACAACAGACTCTGATTTTTCCATCTAGATAGTTTTGTTTATCTTACTAACTCTTACGTTTTCATTTCAAATATCTATATACATACATATATATGCTCACGCCTGTATTCACCGAAGGGGTAGGCAGAGGTGTTGTTATCACAACACCCACTATTCACCGAATTTGATTAAGTGCCAACGTGACAGATGGTGAGTCTATCGCCGTCTCAAGCACTATACATACGTCTTTGAATTACTTCTCAGAAATATGCAGGTTTCCTCACGATGTTTTCCTTCACCGTAAAGCACGTGGTGTGAAATCACTGTACATAATTTTTTTTAGAAAAACTCATTGGTACGGGCCCCGCTGGGATTCGAACTTGCGTCGCTTGCGTAGCAGGCGACTACTCAAACCAAATGTCTATATAATTTTAAAGAGTATTTGACGAGGTATGTTTGTGTATGTAATTGTGTTCTTTTTGTAGAATTGCTGGACTTAAATTATATTTGTGTATTATGCCGAAAAATAATTATACCATTTTATCTAAATTAATTTATCCGTTGCTGGTTGGATTCAATAGTTTGTGTTAAAAAAAATAAAAAAATTTAAACTTACAAAAATCGAACACTTGACCTATTTTACAGAAAATACCCGTTAGTTATTTAAACATATAGATACATCATCGTCCCTGGCCTTATCCCATACACTGTTGGGGTCGGCACTTGATTCAACCCGATGTGGCGGATCACCTGATTTTTATACGAAGCGACTGCCATCTGACCTTTGCAACCCCTTACCAAACCTTGGCTAAACCAGTTATCAGACTAGTTTGGGCCTCCGACTGACCTGTAACGATTGCCAAAGATGATAAATTGGCAACCGGGACCGACGGCTTAACGTGCTCTCCGAGGCACGGAGGGAACTCGGGCGGTCACCCATCCAGTTACTGGCTAGGGCTAGGGTTGCTTAACTTCGCTGATCGAATGATATGCGCAATAGCAACTGTGCCACGAGCTCCTCTTAAACATATAGATACAGATTCATAAAATGACTACCGCCCATTCAATGTCAACGCTCATAACTCGTGACGGCGCCTATACCTATTTGATGCTGAATCTAGAAAAGTGGTCATCTATATTTGTTACTCTTAAAATTGTAACTGAATCTGAAATATAGAAGATAAATTATGTGTTGACACAATTCCTTGGCTAATAGATGACATCGAACGGCGAAAGAAAATGTCGAGAGGTCAGGTTTTCCAACCTTTCTACTTAATTAGTTTCTCGTCTATTTGCGACTTTTTTGCCAAGCTGCTTTTGTTCACTGTTGTCCTTATGTAACTCGGTCATTTAGGATCAAAGCCTAATATGCTTTCAATGTTAATTGATGATGATGATTGTTCCGACCGATTTCGGTCATGGCGACCACTTTGACCTCTAGTCGGATAAAAAGCGCTGATGCGCTCGAAGATGACTTATGTAGCCTATCTTCGCCGTTCCCAATGAGAAGGCTCTATATTGCATCTCTTCATGTGTCGCTTTCGGACATCCTTGTATACGGAGGGGACCTTTTTATTGATATGCTAACATGGTATAACTGTTCATAACTTTGCAGCTCTGAACTGCTTGCAGTATTTTGTAGCATGACGTTTTAGCTTCGTTGATCGAATGTTATGCGCAATAACAACTGTGACACGAGCTCTTCTTATCCATAATGTATTTCAAATCGAGTAAATACATTCCACATATGGCGAAACAAAAGTTAAAATAGGGATTCAATCAGGCACGACTGATCTGAGATTATGACAGACATAATGCTCTACGTTATAGGCTTAGACACGCTTCGCAAATGATGAAATTGTATCAGAATGACTTTTAGTTTTCCGAAATGGAAGCCGGAATGGATTTTCGTGAAAAGTTTAGCCATCAAATGATCAAGCCACCAATGAGCTCCATTATTTCATAGTTTATTTTTACTGTTACCTTTCCATGGTTTCTTTCACCTTTGATACACTTTTGTATGGTTTTGTTAATCACTTTAGTTAAATACTAGTTGCTACTAATCCTACTATTCTACTAATATTATAAATGCGAAAATTTGTAACAATGTATGGATGTATGTTTGCTGCTCTTTCACACAAAAACTACTGAATGGATTTTGATGAAACTTGACAATAATATAGCTTACACATCAGAATAACACATAGCATAAAGATAAGTCAAATTCTGCGCAGATAGAGTCGGGGGAACCAGCTAGTCTTTTTTGGCGTATCGGAATCTCTCGGTCAGTCCAGCAGTTTCAGAGATAAGCCGCAACAGACAGAAAGATTTTTTTTTTTAAATAAATACATATTTAGGGTATATGTACAAGTGTACGAAGAGATGCATGAATGTGGATGAAGCGAAAGAAGTATGTAAGGATCGTAGCATGTGGCAAACGGTGGTCTCTGCCTACCCCCATGGGATACAGGCGTGAGCATATGTATGTATGTATGTAAAAGTACCCTATATACATTCATATGCATGTAGTGAAAACCTGTTAATTTTAGTGTTTCAAACACACACTTCAATTTTATTTATCTTTATAGTTTATAGGTCACCAACAAAAATACCTTCGACCCGTAGCATCACTGTATGGTTCTTTATACAGGTGCACCTCACCAAGAACACAGCCCACAAATTACATATATCTAAGGCCAGTGGTTCAGGCTGCGCCTTGAGTTATAAGCCATTCAACCAGGACTTCATCTTCCCTACAGAGCCTCAATATTAAATGCGTGTTAAAATAATATAATCCAATTTTCCGTTGAAGAGCCGTGGTGGCCTTGAGGTTTTAGCAGTCGCCTACTACGCAAGGGACGCAAGTTCGAATCCCAGCGGGCCAATGAGTTTTTCTAAAAAACTTATGTACAGTGATTTCACACCACGTGCTTTACGGTGAAGGAAAACATCGTGAGAAAACCTGCATATGTCTGAGAAGTAATTCATAGACCACTCACCATCTGTCACGTTGGCACTTAATCATCTTCGGTGGAAAGTGGGTGTTGTGATAACAGCACCTCTGCCTACCCCTTCGGGGAATACAGGCGTGAGCATATGTATGTATGTATTTCCGTTGAACAAAATAATTAAAATTGTTGTGTTGGTCGTTAACACAAAAGTTCCCGCGAGTGCCTGCAATCTTTATTTACTCTCTAATAACTTTTAATTAACGTATGAAAAGTTTACGCGCCTGAAGTTAAGTCAATAATGTGTTAATTAATGTCTTAATACTACTAAGTATGAAAGATGTTAACTTATTATAATGCTGATATTAAATTGTTGAGGAAAACTGTTTGTTAATTAATTTTTAACGTAATTGACAGTCGAAAATATGTGCTTGCAAGTTTTTGAGAATTTTTTTCCTCCCCTCTTAATTTTTTTGTGATTTGATATCCGTTATTCCCATTAATATTTAGCTAGTGTTTCATGTAGTTTAAACGTTTGGTTTTATTTTGACGTGACTGCTATGCCAGAGGTCGCAGGTTCAATTCACGTGTTAGTTTAAACTAAGCATTTATGTCATAATTTAAATAGTGTAAGATTATATAAATAAAAAAAATAAATTTCTCATTTGAGAAGGCGCTGTCCGAATATTCTACATTTACATAAATATGCTAACGCCTGTATTCCCCGAAAGGGTAGGCAGAGGTGCTCTAATAACAACACCCACTTTTCACAAAAATGATTAAGTGCCAACGTGACAGATGACTCTATCGCCGTCTCAGGTACATACGTCTTTGAATAACTTCTAAGATGCAGGTTTCCTTCACTGTAAAGCACGTGGTATGTAATCACTACACATAAGTTTTTGAAAAACTCAATGGTATAGACCGCTGGGATTCGAACTTGCGTCGCTTTCGTAGCAAGCGACTACTCAAACCCCACGGGCTACCACGCGCATTTTACGTAACTAGTGGACGTCACGCGGTTTCATCCGCATAGATCCCGTTCCCGTGGGAGTACGGGGATGAAATATAGCCTGTATTAATCAGTGATAATGTAGCATTCAAATGGTGAAAGAATTTTGAAAATTTGTCTTGTACTTTTTGAGTCAAATCGTTACAGACATACCTACATTCTTTCCTCTTTACAATATTAGTATAGATATACATTCTCGTGGATATTTATTCGTAAAAATAAATATATGTCCTTTCTTCTTAAGTATATACTTATTATGAATGTTATATGGATAATTAATTTACGGTTTAACTGGCAATTAACACTCCGAGTTGTTGTCGGAGCCCTGAGGCCCTCCAAACTTTCAGGGTTCCTGAACCGCCGAGTTAATTTTAGATGTCTTATGTTAACAAATTTTCCATTTCATGTTCGGATTATGGAAAGCAGTGTTATTATTAAAATATTAGCCATTCAATGAATATGGAATCTACATTGTGCTCGAAAACACACTTTATTTCCTTGGGTTAAAAGATATTAAAACAATGGTTTAACAAACAAGGTGAGGAGTGATGTGAAGGTACCCTTTGTAGGACCCTTACGCCTTTTCCTTTGTTGATCTAAAAGTCCAAATAAATGTTAAGTCCTGACTGACTGAAATAACAAAATACAGCCTGTACTGCTGGTTCTAGAAAAGTAAAATTAGGAGGATATTTTTCTCAGTGAGTTTTAAGTAGGTACTTTACTAAGGAGGGGTTTTTGGATATTCCACCCACCACAGTGAAATGAGTTGATAGTTTACACCGGTGCCGTCATAAGTTACGAGCGCTAACTTTGAGTAGTAATTTTTTGAGTCGGGTTCTGTTTGTCTGTATGGCGATAGGTACGCTATAGAATGAATGCCCAGTCACTCCCAATATTTTTGTTGAGCGATCATACCTAATAGCTGCCATTCACGTCATATTTGTGAACAGGTGCTGCTTGTGGGGGCTGGTCATCTCAAGCTACGCATTTAGATATGAGTAGAACTACTAGACTTTTAATTATGTTAATTTTTATCGACATTTGTGCATTGGAACTGTGTCCATGGGCTTATGTTTCTTAAGTGATTTATTTTGTATTCTTAAAATTGTATAATAATTGAAAAGAGTAATTACTAAGTTTCTTGCCAGGTTCTTCTCAGTAAAAGCAACCTTCCGAACCTGGCGGTAGCATGTATAATCCTGTATAATTATGTCATTCTGACGATTCGAAAGTACTTTGTAAAAAGTCTAATTGAATAAAGCTATTTTTGACTTTGACTTTGACTTACTTCGGGTCGACTTCTGTACTGAACTAAAGCTTTTGGAAAATTGATTAAGCACAAGGAGCCTCAAGGTAAAATAAATAACGTACGTAATAAAATACATCAGCTCCATATTGCGAATGAAATATATTATCCCATAGCTAGCCCACTATTCGTATTAATATACCGTTACACCCGAACTGGTCCTTCCCTCATACCGCCATTACTGGGAAATGTTTCACGTGCTCGGCTCATATTTCAACTTTAGCGATTCCGTGTGCATTTCCCAGATATTAATATCACTAGCCCACGTGATCTGAATAAGGTGTTCAAGGTGAACGGTGGTTGTATATACATACATGCTCATGCATGCATTCCCCCAAGGGGTATCCGTTAAGCAGTATCCGATATTATGTCATTTAACTTCCCCAAACAATCCCAAGTTTATTTAAATTGGATACAATTGCAATAACTTCCGGAAATACTGCTCCAATAAATATTGATTTAAATGTAATTAAAACGACCCTTAAATAATTTGAGCCATGAAACCTTTGAAAGGATTCGGCAACGCTCATTCGACTTCAAATTTTGTTTGTGATTACTGATTCCGAATATTTGTTGGTTTTTCCGGGAAAAAGTTGTTTGATTGGGCTGATTGGGTATTTTTAGAATGTAATGATTATGTATTAGATTTCACTTGCTAAACATATTTAGCCTAACGCTCAAAAATTATATATAAATCTAAAATTTCCTTAGTAAAAATATCAAAAGCAACGCAATATCATACTATAGTATTCCTTACTTTTGTGTGAATCTGGTTTTGTTCAGCAAATTACGCGAACAATTAATATCAAACAATGGGGCCGTTATCAAGAGATTTTTCGGCGTCACGCATTCTGCGTTTGACGTGAAAACCTGAAGAACCTCTGAAGATCTCGGTCCCTTATTAAACAGCTTTTATTTCTGAAATGACGCGATATAGCCATGTTTATGTTTTTGATTAAAAGCTGCCATGTTCAATCTCTTCACGGATATTCATAAGGGTGTGTTGATATTGGCCGGTTTGGTAAAAAAACTTAAGGAAATTATAAGATATCATTTTTATTTTATACATACATACATATGCTCACGCCTGTATTCGCCGAAGGGGTAGGCAGAGGTGTTGTAATCACAACACCCACTTTTCACCGAATTTGATTATGTGCCAACGTGACAGATGGTGAGTCCATTCCCGTCTTAGACACTTAACATACGTCTTTGAATTACTTCTCAGAAATTAGCAGTTTTCCTTGCGATGTTTTCCTTCACCGTAAAGCGCGTGGTGTGAAATCACTGTATATATGTATTTTTTAGACTAAACTTATTTGTACAGGCCACACTGGGATTCGAATTTGCGTCGCTTGCGTAGCATAATATAATATAATTAGAAACAATCATATTGTATGAATGTATAATTGTAAAACATAGTATCACAAAAATCCCTTCCCCATATTAATTTCATTAGTAGCATCGCGCCGCATCCCTTGACAGCGTAATACGTAAAATAATCCGATTATGCGTTTGAAATGCGAACGTCGCACTTAATCGCATTAAAAAAGTGTTCCATCTGTACCCGCCCTTAGTCAGATGAAAATTGAGTTGAATCTGGAACATAATGAACACTTTAAAATTTGTGCTTGAAATTAATATCTCGCCGTAAGCTGTTTTCTGTACGCAATTTGAAGTCCCTCAGAGTTTTGCAGAACTCAGTTAAGATTGTATTTCAATGTAAAAAGGTCGTGAACTTTAATTTACGCGGAGGTAATGGAACTTGGCTAGTTTCATTACTTGCCAAAGAAAACTGGATGGACTGCCCCTATAGTTTGGTGGTAGCAATTCGCTACTATGGTCATGGGTTCGGTCGAGTCTAGTTACACGGGAGTGGGGTCCTACCGCTATGCGGCTTTTTAAAGTCAAAGTCAAAAATATCTTTATTCGATTAGACTTTTTACAAAGTACTTTCAAATCGTCAGAATGACATAATTATACAGGATTATACATGCTACCGCCAGGTTCGGAAGGTTGCTTTTACTGAGAAGAACCTGGCATGAAACTCAGTAATTACTCTTTTCAAAAATATTATACAATTTTAAGAATTCAAAATAAATAATTTAAGAAACATAAGCTCATGGACACAGTTTAAATGAACATAATTAAAAATCTAGTAGATCTACTTATAACTAAATGCGTAGCTTGAGATGATGATGAAAGAAATAAAAGAAAGGTTAGTTGATATCACAGGAGACCGAAAAGCTGGCAGCTACCTCGGTCAAAAAATTAGTCTTGCCATTCAAAGTGGGAATGTTGCCAGTATCTTCAGAACCTTGCCTTAGGGACTCCTTTTAATAGTTATAACATTATATTTTTCAGGTTTTTAATTATTTGATTATATTTATTAAGATTTGTTGTTATAGAGCCGTGGTGGCCTCGGGGTTAGAGCAGTCGCCTGCTACGCAAGCGACGCAAGTTCCAATCCCAGCGGGGCCTGTACAAATGAGTTTTTCTAAAAAACTTATGTACAGTGATTTCACACTACGTGCTTTACGGTGAAGGAAAACATCGTGAGGAAACCTGCATATGTCTGAGAAGTAATTCAAAGACGTGTGTAGACGTTCCTGAGACGGCGACAGACTCACCCTCTGTCACGTTGGCACTTAATCATATTCGGTGAAATGTGGGTGTTGATGTTACAGCACCTCTGCTTACCCCTTCGGGGACCCTTATATTGTTGTTATAGTCTCCTGGAATGAGATATGGTTATTATTTATATAATAAATTTCCAGTAGCGAATAAACACTAAGAAGAATTACTTAGAAACACTTCATTTTATTTATCTGTATAGATCTGTATGGCACATCTATACTGTCTACAGTAAGTGTTCCTATGTGACTTTCGTCACGTTTCATATTGGCTATGATCGCTTTATCTTAATAATACCATGTTGTTTATATTTGCTCTAGGTAAACGCTTATCACGCTGTTTGTGCGACTTTGTGGACTAGCATTGGATCGCTAATTTGAAGCTAAATAACTTATCTCAGAAAGTTACTCTAATGGGAGCTCTTTTTTACAACATCCAGTTTCCACCGAATAATTTGCCATGTCAAAGGACAATGGCTTTTCCAGGCTTTTTCTGAATTATATGCAAACTTCTTCACGATGTCACAGTATAAATATATGCTATACAAGCAGTATGGAATCCAGGCCTATATTTTTAAATTAGAACTTTTGCTGCATTGAGCGTCAATTGGATAATATTTAAATTTTTTAAAAGTATCCTTTTATTTACTGTAAAAATATAGTAGATTAATTGTTGTTAAAAATACAGTGAAACACGGGAATGACGTATACGCGACTTACTCTCAATTCGCATATTCCGCTTATTTTATCGTAGATGTGCACGTGTGTGAGTGTGTCGTTTCGAACAATTCGTTCGTAATTTCCTAACTCTTTCACCGTGAAGTTTGTCATATGACATCACTACACTTAAGTTAGTAGAAATATCATTGGTGCGACTTGTCAATCGACTAGTCAAATCACTCTGCCACTACATAGCTATTAATATGTAATCTTTTTTGAAATGCTTGCTCTAAGACTATTGTTTCAATGAAGAACATGTCAAATATCCACGATATAGATCATCACTCCGATTCCTTTCACGGCGAACGAGAAGGATTCATGAATATTTGAATGATCAAGGGCCTTACCATGAGCTCTTATTGCCATGATAGTTTTACTCTTATTATGAGACAGATATATTTGACGTGCATACATCTGTCACTGTCACACAACTGTAATAACATTGCAATAAGAGCTCATGGTTGGGCCCCAGACCTCGGCAAATTGAATAAAAAGTAAATTTTGTACCCAAGACAAATTATTCGATCTCAGTTTCTAAATGGTGCAATTTTCATTTTAATGATTTTGATCTGCAAAAAAAATATTTTTGAAATTCTTTTGCTTTTCATGCATATGAAAGAATATACGGTACCTATTCACATTAAAAAAAACTATTTAATATTATTTTTCTGTCTATCTGTCACTCTGTTTGCTGATGTTAAAGGCAGATGGCTGATGTTAAAGGGATTAAGTATTTTTTTTATTTAAAAAGAATAGTCTACGCGAGTGAAACTGCGAGGCAGAGAATTAAATAATATTTAAAATTTCGTGCATAAAATATAACCCGGCTTTACTATGATTATGTATATTAAACCCAAAGATGACATTTGGGCACGAGACATGCCCAAATGTCATCTTTAGCTGACATGTAACTGTTATGAAACCAAGCCACGCGTCGCATGACGTCATGCATATATAATCTTCACAACATGTACTACGATACTGTTTCACTGTTAATATCACATTGTAAACAACATGAGCTTGAATAAGCGGAACCTCGGCCGTACCATAATCTGAACGAAAGTGGAAATATCTTTTTTCACAACTAAATAGTTACCAAACAGCGAATTAAAAATATTTTGTGGAACAGTGACGGACAGACACGTCATATACATCGGTCTCACGCAAAAGACATGCACTTGATGTGTAATGATTGTCAAGCTATGGTGGCATTAAGGAAGGAAAATGATGCAAAGGATTTATTCAGTTTAGACCCTGGTAAGGCACTTACGGATGTCGAAGAATTGACCACCGGTTCGGAAGCTAGCCTTTTGAGAAGAACCGGCAAGAAACTCAGCTGGCATCATGTACTACTTAGGATGACATGGTCCTTACTATCTCTGTTTTTTCTTTGTTTTTATTCAATGCACTACATATCATTATCTAAGTACAGATAAACCGAAGAACATCAGTACGTATGAAGTTCTGGCAGAGCTTTTCCTTTACAGATTCAGATTTGTAAAGTATTTACTCGTATTGTAAAATTACAGGTGATAAGGATGTACATACATAAGTGGTTTCACTGGATGTTAGTTATTAGCGCACTATATTTAATTATAATTTACTTTATTACATATTAAAAATATGTTCACGCCATCCCAGAAGGATCCCCGAAGGGATAAGCAGAGTTGTTGTAACACCATCCACATTTCACCGAATATGATCAAGTACCAACGTGACAGATGGTGAGTCCATCGCCGTCTCAGGCACTATACATACGTCTTTGAATTACTCAGACATATGCAGGTTTTCTCACGATGTTTTCCTTCACCGTAAAGCATGTGGTGTGAAATAACTGCACATAAGTTTTTAGAAAAACTCATTGGTACAGGCCCCGCTGGGATTCGAACTTGCGTCGCTTGCGTAGCAGCCGACTGCTCTAACCCGAAAGCCACCACGGCTTCTTATTACATATTGTTTTTATTATTATTATACTCGCATATCCAATGAACTTATTTCAAATACTTTTAATACAAATACTTTTAATGTAAGCGACAACAATATGTTCTAGAACTAGCCTCCTTTTTATTTTTGTGGCACAACCTTGCCACATTGTCTTGTACGCTACCCTTAAATTTAAGGGTAGTGTAATACAAGACAATATAGACACTTTAGTGTTCAGCGACTGGACCCGCGATCCCAGTCGCTGAACTGTGCTCGTACACATGTACTAGTGTTAATGCATGTTGTTATACACGAAAACCTATTTCAGTTACACGACATGTCTAAAAGTCCTCGTCACATCACCCACACGTTCCCACGAACTTTACCCACGTGTTTTAATATAACACGTAGCTTATTAACGGTGCCTCGAGTCCTAATAATTTGGTGACAGCGTCGCAAAATTGACTGGAACGTGGGTGTTCGAGGACATCGACACGCGGTGCCTGTTTTATCACGTTCTTGCAATTTTTAAGGCTGTATTTTAAGACATATAATGATATAGCCTTTCCGAATGTAATGTTTGCCTACAAACAAGTTTTGAGGCTGTATAATATAGGTACTAGCCTTTTCTCATAATCTACGTCCGGGTAATAATATCGTAACATATACGTTATTTGCGGTTAGTTCTACCCCAATTCCAAATTTCTGAAAAATCGGTTTAATGTTTCAGCCTTGAAAAGGTAACCCAAGATGATGAAACTGGCTACTTCTTAGCCTAGAACAATTGACTGTTACAGTATTGAAGTCAATGCGTGTTAAAATGAACATGTGTATGACAAATTAGGCCTGGGAGCCAGGATCAGTTGGAGCAGACCTTGGTTGTTTGAATGAAACACCATAACTTGGGGAGTCGTGGTATTTAATGATTCCACAACTACATATTTTTTTTTTTACGATATGGTCTCTCGCAGTTGGGAGGGGGGAGTTACCTCCACTGCTTAACCGGACTAAACGGCGAGACCCAAGGGCCTCCAGCCGAGCTTAAACTTAAAAACTAAGCAACACAGCTAAGGGCACCCCGGTGCGGGGCTCGGACCTCGGCTTAGGACGTTGCTGGGGGATGAGCTAGGGAGCTGGATCTGAGTGGTATTATTTAGGGACATGTTTAAGGCTAGTGGCTCGGCGCGCGCCGGCCCTAGCAGAGGACGGGGGGGACGATGACGTAGAGTTCGCGACGAGCCTCGCCGGCGAGGACGGAACAATGGTCGGTTTGGTGTGTGCTTTTGAGACATTGCTTGCTGAAGCAATGTGATATCGTCCACAACTACGTTAGGAAATGTGTGTGCTATATACGTTATGAAAAGAGACTTTCGACAGCGCGATCTAAAAAGATATAACGCCATCTTGTGAGAAATAGTTACACTAACTTGGTGAAGGGTATTCTACGTTCAACAACACGTATGACTATTAAAAAAAATATTGAAATACAATACGATTACGTATTAAAATTTGCAAACTTCAGCTTAAGATAGCCGTGGTAGCCTTGGGGTTGAAGCAATCGCCTGCTTCGCAAGCAACCTATGTTAGAATCCCAGCGGGGCTAGTACCAAAGAGTTCTTAAAAACTTATGTGCGGGATTTCACACTACGTGCTTTATGGTGATTGATAACAACATGAGGAAACCTGACTCACCATCTATCGCGTTGGCATTTAATCGTCATCGGTGAAAAGTGGGTGTTGCTATTACAACACCTCTGCCTACCCCTTCGAGGAATATAGGCGTGAGCATATGTATGTATGTAGCTTTTAAGATTAATACCAATTTTTGTCGACTGCCAGCATTTTTGCAACATCACAAGTATCATAACTTATCTTGTTGTTATGAAGTCAAGCGGCGTGTGTACTATCAGTGTTTCCTAGGCACAAGCCTTATGTAAATGCAAGTTTATTCAGCTCGATCACTATTTCGTGACTTGGCAACAAGGCGGTTGTCTGCGTTACAAAAAAAATGGTAACTAGAGGGCTTCTTATATTATAATAATACTGATACGTGCGCGATAGTCAATATCATACATATGATGTTCGTTCGTGGTGTATATTTGTTAGTATTAAATAAACCTAACATATATGTATAGACAACATTAATTGCTCACTATATTTCGGCGGTTAACTTGAATGATAGGTGTGAAAGAAAACGTACTGCACTAGTAAGTATTATGTATTGTATGACAAATTAGGCCTGGGAGCCAGGATCAGTCGGAGCAGACCTTGGTTGGTTGAGAGAAAAAACTGTAACTTGGGCAGTCCTGGTATTTAATGATTCATCATTAATGAGTCGTTTAGTGAGTGGGCTACCCCAGGCATTCACATAAGTAGACGAAGGCTGTATGAACTTTATCAAGAAAAATCTATTAATTTTAATTTGGAATTTACAAATTATGTTAAAAATTACTCAAAATTATTTAAAAAGGTTTGTTCAGACGCCAAGTCTATTGCTGTGAGAAATAAAATTTTGAAGTCCTCCAATGTAACTAAAACAACTTGGGACATTATTAATTCTGAAACTGGAAAAACTTCTCTTAAGAATGACTCAATAACTCTAAAAATTAATGATCATATAATTAAGACTGATATTGATGTGGCAACTACTTTTGAGACATTCTTTGCTGATATACCAGTTTCATTAACCAAAGCCTTAAATTCGTCTCCCGCAGCAGCAGAAGCCATTTTAAAAATGCATGTGGATAAATGTAACGTTGCATTTAAGTTTATAACTGTTACCCCCAGAGACATTGTCAAAACTTTTGAAACGCTAGATATGAAGAATTCAGCTGATTTATGGGGACTTTCTGTTAAAGTACTCAATAGTATTATTGATATTGTTGCTACTGATCTAGCTTTATTATTTAATGTTTGTATTGAAAGTGGTGAATTTCCTGATCAAATGAAGTATAGTAAAACAATTCCTTTATTGAAAGCTGGTAGTATTAACGACCCTACGAACTTTAGACCTATATCAATACTGCCAATTTTCAGTAAAATTTTTGAAAAACTAATACTTAATCAACTTTTAGCCTTTTTTAATGAACATAATTTGATGCACACTAAACAATACGGTTTCACAAAGGGTCGCTCGACTACCGATGCAGGTGTCGAGCTCATTAGAAAAATTCTTGAAGCTTGGGAAGCTTCACAGGATGCTCTAGGTGTATTCTGTGATCTATCTAAAGCCTTTGATTGTGTGCACCATGAAACGTTGATCAGGAAGTTAGATCACTACGGTGTAAGAGACCTGGCTCTAAAACTTATATCTTCATATCTAAGTAATAGAATACAAAAAGTCGATATACATGGCGTAACATCTCCGGGGTGTCCAATAGAGATGGGTGTTCCACAGGGTTCAATTCTTGGTCCGTTTCTCTTTTTAACTTATATTAATGATTTACCTTACATGGTAAGCAATAAACACGATATTGTATTATTTGCTGATGATACTTCTCTGATTTTTAAGATAGACCGGCAAAAAGCTAACCTTGACGATGTGAATAATGCTCTCTCTGACGTAGTACATTGGTTCAGCGCTAATAACTTAGTACTCAATAGTAAAAAAACTAAATGTGTCAAGTTCACTATGCCAAATGTGAAACAAGTGCAAACCAATGTACTTATCAACGACGAAGTGTTGGACCTTGTTGAAACAACAGTTTTCCTTGGAGTTACATTGGATCATAAATTGCAATGGGGGCCCCATATAGCTGGATTGTCGAAAAGACTCAGTTCTGCAGCATTCGCAGTAAGGAAAATTAGACACCTAACTGATATAAACACAGCTCGGTTGGTCTATTTTAGTTATTTCCATAGTGTTATGTCTTATGGCATCCTTTTATGGGGAAATGCTACAGACATCAGTTCTATCTTTGTGCTGCAGAAACGGGCTGTTCGTGCAATCTATAAACTCAAATCTAGAGATTCTCTCAGAGAGAAGTTTAAAGAAATAGGGATAATGACTGTGGCATGTCAATACATATTTGAAAATTTGATATATGTAAGAAAGAATATAGATAGTTTTAAGAAAAATAGTGATATGCACAATATAAATACACGCAAGAGGGATAAACTCCGTGTCCCTGTGACTAGACTGCACAAAACTAGTAACTCTTTTGTGGGGCAAAGTATACGCCTTTTCAATAAACTACCATTAAAAATGTGTGAACTACCATTTTTAAGTTTTAAGGCAATCATCAAACATAAACTTTGTGAAAAAGCATATTATAGTGTAACTGAGTATATTGATGATAGCCAAGTATGGCAATGAGTTGCTCACTCTTCCATTGAAATGTACTTAAGCAACCCTATGTATATAGAAGGGACACATGAGGACAAACGGGGAGTTTGTTTCGCCGTTTCTTCTCCTGACAGGCTTACTTTTGGAAACGGTAGTAAATTTACTTAAGTTAACGTAAGAAAAATGACGTTCAATAAGTGTTCCAAGTGTCCCTTATATTGAATAAAACTTTTTGATTTGATTTGATTTGATTTGATTCCACAACTGTATTGATTCGTTCCCTTGACGACCACTTGAAGACCACACTATTGACGTTTGACACTGAACTATATACACAACTAAAAGAGAATCTTACCATCGAGATGTAAAACAATACAACGCCATCTTCTGATAAGATGGCAAACTACTACGAATAAACTACGTTAAACAATTAAGTTTACATTTGATCACACTTAATACCTTATAGAAATAACAGACCATGTTTCGTAAGAGCCAGTTTAAGGCGTTTGTTGTTTAATCCAGACTAAACCTGAGGGAGCTGTAAAGAGAGAGGACTTGACTTTTCGGCCAAGTCGGTACAGTCGTTCTTGAGTTATAAATAGTGTATCTAACTTACACAACTTACGAATAGAAGAACATAGATAGATTATTTAAAGAACAAAAAAAATAGTTTGGTAAGCATATAAAGTGATACTTAATCATCGTTTAATTTTCTTCGTTTGCGAATAAGGGAGTAGACCAGCGGTGCGATTCAGTAATAAATGAGTGATGATGATTAATTAGCGATCAACTGTCAAACAGAATGTCAGTGTCCAAATAAAATGGTTTCACGAGTGCCCAATCGCTTTGATAGCCACCGTAACCATTTGAGGCAGGCCTTCTGTAGACTTTATTTCGTACCGTTGTTTGGATTACACGGACCGATGGGCATCGAGCAACAGGCGTTCGACGATTTTATGTACGCGTCCTCTGTTGTCAGCTTTGTGAAGCACAGTTTTAATTAATATTTTATCAGTTTTATGTGGTTTTTGCGTACAATGTCAATCACGCGTTAGCATAATGAGAATATTTTGCGATGATTATATTTGAACCAGAGCCGTGGGGGCCTCGGGGTGTGAGCAGTCGCCTGCTACGCAAGCGATGCAAGTTCGAATCCCAGCGGGGCCTGTACCAATGAGTTTTTCTAAAAAACTTATGTACAGTGATTTCACACCACGTGCTTTACGGTGAAGGAAAACATCGTGAGGAAATCTGCATATTTCTGAGAAGTAATTCAAAGACGTATGTATAGTTCCTGTGACGGCGATAGACTCACCATCTGTCACGTTGGCACTTAATCAAATTCGGTGAAAAGTGAGTGTTGTGAAAACAACACCTCTGCCTACCCCTTCGGGGAACACAGGCGTGACCATATGTATGTACGATTATATTTTATTGTCCATTGGAATTTGTATCTTTTTCCGCCCATCTATATCTATATGTATACAGATAAATAGAATTTAAGTGTGTTTGTAATTAAAAAATAATAGCTTTTCACTAAATGTTTATAAAAGTATATAAGGCATTAAAGGGAAAAATTTATTTAAAAAAAAAGTCTATGTCTGTATGTCTGTTCCGGCTAATCTACGAAACGGCTAGACCGATTTTACGGGACTTTCGCTGGCAGATAGCTAATGTTACAAGGAGTGACTTAGTTACTTATATAAAAAAAAACATTTGGGTTCAGCGGGTCACCCATGAAATTAAGCCTTCGCGGGTGTAACCGCTGGGCACACCTAGTTTTAAATACGAGTGCAGCAAATTTACTGTCGTTTAAACTAAAGATCTTAAGCTACCATTGTGTGTCAATATTGGCTCATACACACACAGAAAATAATGGGAGTAACTGCGTGTCTTTTGTTCGCGTCGCGCTATACAGTCAGACTGAGACATACTCATTACTTCACACTCAAGGTCAGCGCTCATAGCTCCTGATGGCACCTGTAAGAATAACCTATAAAGCACGAATGTAATATCGAACATTGTGATCACATGGGTGTAGTGTAACGTTTTGCCAATGTTCAAGCAAGACGTTGGCGTCATTAAAATCTTGTTTGCTCGAGGGGCGTCTTCGCTTAACGCTCGCGCGAAGACTCAAGTGCCCTTTGACTTTTACTCGGTGTTATACTTAAGTATAAACACGTGTCGCTGCCATGAGGAATAGTTATTTTGGTAAATGTAGAGTAGAGAATATATTTTATCTAAGCGTCTGTGTTATTCGACAAAATCTTAATTTGCTCATATCTTTTATCGTGTCTCAGAACCTTGATTTTTATACAACTAATTCAGACTACAGATCTCAGTATCTTAGTACGCACAGCCCAAACCACTGGACGGATCGAGCTGAAATTTGGCATGCAGGTAGATGTTATTTCGTAGGCATCCGCTAAGATTTTGATTAATTCTACTCCCAAGGGGATAAAATAGGGGATGAAAGTTTAGACTAATTTTAATAAAAAAACTTAGGGTGTTCTAACGCGGGTGAAACCTCGGGGCACAGCTAGTCTGGTATAAATTTCAACTTGATAGGTCTGAGAACATCTTGTCCGTCTAGGTGACAGACAGAGTAGAGTGATCTTATAATGGTTCCTTTTTTTACCTTTTGAGGTACGAAACCATAACACACTCTATTTCTCTTCTCAATCGTTACACTCTTGGCAGAGCGGTCGTGGTCGTAATGTCAGAATTGGTGCCTTGCTGAACAAAACGGCGCCATTCATTTCGGACTGCTGCTTTACGGGAGCATTCGTTAATAGTAGGAACACCCATCACAGCCTTAATCTGGTCCGTCCATCTCATTGGTGATCTGCCACGCGCCCTAGTACCCTCGAATTTACCCTGCACCACCAGACGCTCTATGGATGCGTCTCCACGTCGCGACACATGTCCAAAGAAGTTGAGAATGCGAGATTGAACTGTGGATGACAGACGCTGTTTAATCCCGAGTTCCTGCAGTATGGAATCGTTGGTGCGGAACTGTGTCCACTTTATGCCAAGCATCTTTCTCCAGCACCACATTTCAAGAGCATCTATCTTCTTCCTCTCACTTTCTCTCAAAGTCCACGTCTCGGCAGCGTAGAGGAATATGGGGAAGATAAGGGCTTTTACAAGCCTGATTTTTGTGGCTTTGGTTATGTTGCGGTGCTTCCAGATCTTACCCAGCCTCTCCATAGCAGACCTGGAGATTGTCATGCGTCGCTTTATTTCCTCCACGCATCCGCCGGTGTTATCAATGAGCGCTCCCAAATAAATATAACTTTTGACTACGCAATTTGTGTAACCTCTGGCGAGTTTGACTTAATACGGTCTATAATCATTATCTTTCACACTCTATTTATGAATCTGTAATTCAAACAATGCAACTTATATATACATACAGATAAATAAAATGGAAGTGTCTGTTTGTCATTCAATAATAACAGTTTTTCACTAATTATATATAATAATAAAAAAAAACAAAATTGTTCTCCGTCTCTCTGTCTTGTCTGTCTGTCTGTTTGTTCCGAGTAATCTCCGAAACGGCTGGGCCTATTTTAACGGGACTACTTTCATTAAAAAAAACATTTAGGGGTTCCTGAAATTGAATCTTCATAATATATTGTCCTGAATTTTGATTGAAATTTAATTGAATAATGTATTGTCTCAAGTTCCTTTTACCGCACGTTGCGGTGATATCCCTTTCAACGTCAATTGTGCGTTTAAATTATAAATATGCTCACGCCATCCCAGAAGGGTCCCCGAAGGGGTAAGGAGAGGTGTTGTAACAACGACATGATTCACCGAATATGATTAAGTGCCAACGTGATAGAGGGTGAGTCCATCGCCGTCTCAGGCACTATACATACGTATTATTTCTCAGACATATGCAGGTAGACCATTGTAGATCGTATGAAAAATAGTGTGATAAGAGACAGTTGCAAGTTGAAGAATGATGTGGTGACCAGAATTGAAAAAAGTATGCTGAGATGGTTTGGACATATCGAAAGGATGAGTGAAAGGCGATTAACGAAAGACATTTATAGAGCGAATGTGACCGGAAGTGTCGGTAGAGGGCGTCCAAGGAACAACTACTATGACCAAATTAATAGTATTTTTCAGAAAGGTCAAATTCGGACCACTCGTAACCGAAGAAAGTGTATGAAGAGATGCATGAATGTGGATGAAGCGAATGAAGTATGTAAGGATCGTAGCATCTGGCAAACAGTGATCTCTGCCTACCCCCATGGGATACGGGTGTGAGCATATGTATGTATGTATGTATGTACATACGCAGGTTTCCTCATGATGTTTTACTTGGCAAATTGTTTATTCAAATTGCGTTTATATTGTGTCATTAATTAGGCTTTGAATACTTTAATTTGCATTTTGTGGGTCTATTAGTATGAAAATTTTTTATTACGTTGAAATTGCAGATTAAATGGTATTTAATTTCGCTGTTAAACAGTCGTTATAATGAAATGGATATATTTAATCATTGACATATATTCGTAGCTATGCCGTGCAGTTACACCCGCTTAGATTTAAGTTCATCCCCGTGGAACCTTAAATGTTTTTTTTAAATAAAAGGAGGCTCAGTTACTCCTCGTAACATTATCATACCTACATACATATGATCACGCTTGTATTCCCCGAAGGTAAATATTATCAATACTGTAAATAAGTATATAGTCTTCCTGTCCGTCTTTTAATTTGTCGGTATATCTGTTTGTTCCGGCTAATCTCAGAAACGGCTGGACCGATTTTAACGGGACTTTCACTGGCAGAAAGTAAATTTTTCTTTTATTATAAAAAACGTTAGGGTTCCGCGGGTCACCCATAAAATCAACTCTACGCGGGTAAAACTGCGAGGCACAGTAAGCAATATTTTGACTATGTATTCGATGGAATATGGCAAATATCTAACGCGTTGCATTATACGTCCCTAGGGAACTCTATGCAGTATGCAAACGAGCTAATACCGGATGTGTTACAGCTTACATCATCCTGCTACATACGGGCACTAATTACACATATGGTTTATATATCTTAAACACGTATATAATAATATACAAATTTATACTAATGAGGAGGAGCTCGTGGCACAGTTGCGTCTGTTGACAGAGAGAAATTAAAGAAAGTGGTTTTTCAATATCAGGAGTTTTTCAATATTTTGGAATTACAAACACACAACAATTCTATTTTATTTATCTGGTTGTGTGAATATTAATAATCCTTTAACTATCGCATGTGGCTATTAGTCTAGCTATTAAAGAGTTGTTGAACATTCTCCAAACATTGCAAATATCATTAATTGAAAGTAAATTCCTCACGTGCATTAAAAACTTTACTCTGTGGTTAAATGACACGGTCTCGTGAATTAATTCGGGCGCGGCAGCCCTATGTGGCGCAATAATGTGCTATGCAATGTTGCCATTAGCAATATTGGTTTATTGCACTCGCATTCATTTTGTGCACTAATAATGACCAGAATAAGGCATATCTATACATCTATTCTATACAGATAAATAAAATTTCACTAAATGCATATGAAAGTATACACCGTACTCATATAAAAAACCCAACTGTCTTTTTGTTTGTCTGTTTGGTCCGGCCAATCTCTGAAACAGCTAGACTCCCCGAAAACGTAAGAAGAAGAATGAACACCCCAACTAATCACCACTAAAATGTAGGTGCCAACGTGACTGATGGCGAGTCCAACGCTGTCTCAGGTATTATGTATCGTGACGTCAAGACTCCCATAATATTTTATAATATTAAGTTGGGGCCTTTAGGTTTGAGCAGTCGCCTGCTACGCAAGCGACGCAAGTTCGAATCCCATCGGGGCCTGAACCAATGAGTTTTTCTAAAAAACGTATGTAGTAACTGTGATTTCACGCCACGTGCTTTACGGTGAAGGAAAACATCGTGAGGAAACCTGCATATTTCTGAGAAGTAATTCTAAGACGTATGTAAAGTGTCTGAGATGGCGATGGACTCACCATCTGTCACGTAGGCACTTAATCATCTTCGGTGAAAAGTGGGTGTTGTGATTACAACCCCTCTGCCTTCGGGGAATTACAGGCGTGAGCATATGTAAGTGATAAGAAAAGTGCGCGAACGAATAGATGCCGGAACAATATAAAATCATTTATAAAGGCCTATGGATGAAATTAATTTCTCAAATAAATAAAAGCGATTATTGCAAAGCTTTGTCATAATAAACCGACAGCTTTGTATAATTTTGTAACTGATGTGTATATATAGACCCTGGTGTCGTAGCACGGCTGTGTGTGACAAGACATGTTGATTTTAATGGTGCGTTTTTTCACTATTGCTTGTCACACACGCTATTAAGCCCTGCTGTTCTTCACAATATAATCAACCGTCGGAACCTGGCGTTAGTATCTATAATCCTCAATAATCATGTCATTCTGATGAGTTGATAGTACTTTGTAAAAAGCCTAAACAAATATATATATTTTGATTTTTAAATTTGATTAAATGATTTTTTTTTAATTTGATTTTAGTACTTTAAGCTGCCTGTATTTACGGATATTTTGCCACCTTTGATGTATAAAAAAATAAAAAAGTATAAAAAATTCACTGATATATTTTTTAGTAAATTTAGACCCTGATCTGACTGAGCTAATGATTGGTCCACATCGAATTAGATGATGAGAAATGCCAGTCAAAGACCTTAAGTCCTTGGGAGACGGTGAATAAGTCCCATTGTATTCGAATATAAAATGTCTAGGCCTAGACAAACTAATATGTAGAGAAATTACATAAATCAGTCACGTGAAATTTGTCATTCCAATATATTTTGTATCATTTGTATAAGCTTATATGGATGCAGATAAGCAATAATGTGTCAACCCGCATAAACTTGGTTTTGAGAAAATGGCGTCTTAAGATGATTGTATACGTGATTTAAGATTTGTTTTATGACATAAATCCATTTTTTACGTACTTTTATGTTTCAGATGACTTGAAACACTTTTTTAGAATGTTAAATACGTGATGCATTATCAAAATATATCAAAACCTTTGAATTTGACTTTTTGTGGGTTGACACATTATTGCTTATCAGCATCCATATACACGTCTGTGCTACAACTGCTGGTTAATTCGCTGAAAGTTATCTTTTAAGCTTATTACTTTTGTCATATGCACATTCTTTGTTCGTGTGCATTCGTCGTGAATGTGTTCGTAATTTTATCATTTCAATTGTAAAGGACTTTGAGCTGAGGCATTTACGATCGTAATATCATATCATTGTCATAATATATGTTGGAACAGAATCATTTATGCAATTATACGCACATATACTCACGGTTGTAATCCCAGAATGGGTAAGCAGAGACTTATCGTGCACCCATATTTTGCCAGATACGTTGAAGTCCAATGTAATAGGAGGCGAGCCTATTGCCAAACCCGGGCACTACCGAGTCCAGGTTGCTACTGGGAAATTACAGATATAAAACCGTAATAATTTCAGAATAAAAAACATTGATCATTTTCGAAAGCAATGTAATTTTTAATTTTGCAAATTTAGAGCATTGTTAAGTTAGTAGTTTGCAGTTCTGACTTATCTGCCTGTATCAGAGAGTGATTAAGAAACTTAACTGTAGTGATGTCTCACCACGAGCTAAAGAGGAAGATGAACCAATTTAATTTTTAAAAAGTTTATAGTCAATATGCTCACGCTTAAAAAGGTCTCCGAAGGGGTAAGCAAGTGTGTAATACACCTATATTACATAGACAGCATCGAGTGGAAATCTTTATTTGTTTAAAAAAAACAATGCCTATAAAATAATGTCTGGAAAGGCGTAGGACTCACCTTGGATGAAAATTTACTGCCAAGAGTATATTTATTTTCATCAACCATTTCAGGCGAAAAACATCCGAAAATTTCCTTTCAAAACTGATTGGCAACAGAACAGCGAACTATTTCGAACGTGTCACTCGTATTTCAAACCTAAACGTATTGTGGAGGAACTAGGAACCGGTGCGAGCCGGTATATTCGGGTTTCTGGGCCACTCGTCCCACTGCTGGTTCTATTTCGAGCACAATTTCGGGACACAATTAATATGAACCCAACCGTTACGTGGGTGCTGCTGTGACATTGTTTATTTTAATTTAGATTTAGGCAAAATATATTTTTAAAATCGATTTCGTAACCCTATGTTTCTATGCTTGAACATGTTCCTATATTGTTAAAGGTAGCTAGCAAGAAACGGTTCCACCTGATGGTAAGGTCATCTAACATAACAATATATTCAAAGTTGGCATATGATGATGCCACGGCTATCCTCTGAATATCAGTGATTTTTCAGTAGTGTTTTAGTTTGTAAACTTACTTTTTAGGGTCTTAATAGGGCACCGTTTTGACCATTTAGGTACGGATATCTAAAGGGTAAAAACGGTGCCCTATTACTTCGCTGTCCGTCTGACCGTCTATCACCATAGTAAGACAGATAAAATTTTCAGACTGTATGTATTTCTGTTGCCGCTATAACAACAAAATAATATAAATATTTAAGGGGGCTCCCATATATCAAACGTCATTTTTTTGCTGTTTTTATAGATAACTAGCTATGCACCGCCCGCGGTTACACTCGAGTAAACTCAATTTTACGGGTAAATACAAGTAGTGAAAAAGTATTAAATTATAATTGCAAACAGACACTTACATTTTATTTATCTATAACAGTATGCGTAACCCTTAGTGCGCAAGTTCGAGTCGCACTTGGCCGTTTCTTATGATATTACAAATGGACGCTTAAATTTTATTTGTTTGTATGTATGTTCGTGTATATAATTTATACGTAGACATTCCAGCAGATATAGTTGCATCCTCGCAAATGATTTACAATACTTTAATACTGTTCAACACTGGCAAACATCCAACGATTGCGATAAATCCATCCATTAATTTGCAACTAAAGTTGAATAACTCTGCACCGCAATGTATGTCTGATAGACCGATGATTTATTTATTCGGGTTCGTATTTAACCTGTTATTACATCGGTAGAGTAATCGAGAGGGATAAACTTTATACACTATCCAAGGATGAACGAAGCAATCAATAAATCATAATTACTACCGAGTAAGAGCCCAAGCGAGGTCTGTACCAACGAGTTTGTCTAAAAACGTATGTGCAGTGATTTCACACCACGTGCTTTTCGAAGAAGATAAGTTATTCAAAGACGTATATAGTGCCTGAGACGGCGATGGACTCACCCTCTGTCACGTTGGCACTTAATCATATTCGGTGAAATGTGGGTGTTGTTATTACAACACCTCTGCTTACCCCTTCGGGGAAGCTTCTGGGATGGCGTGAGTATTTGACAAGACACAAACTGACTGACAATGCTTGAAAGAACCAAGCTGTTTTTCTTTTAAAAACCGCTTGGTTCTCCTACGAATCCGTTGAAATTATATCAAAGTGACTTATTTAAATATGTAGTTAAGTTTCATAAATTTAATTCAGCACTTGGCGCGATCTGAATTTGTTATTTAAGTGTAATTCAAAATTTTTATGAAAATCCGAATTATTCAAATTGACTTTAGATTTATGTACAAAAGTAATTTTAACGTTTGCTACAGATATAATTGTAAAGTAAAAATAAATGATTTCCTCACGCTATCCCAGATTGGTCCCATCCACTTTTCACCGAAGCTGATTGAGTGCTAACGTGACAAAGGGTGAGACCATCGTCGTCTGAACAATAATAACATGCGGGTATGGTAGCACTGACCATGTCACACAGCATCATTTGGAGGCTCCAATATACCCAACTTCTTACGAGTTTTATACTTGAAGTAACACGGGGAAATTGTTCTTCCCATTGTAGTTACTAATCAAGTTTTATTTTTTGCCTATTTTTGCTCGTAGTCCCTATCGTTATCCCTACAACACAGTACTACATAAAATGAAATACTTCGTTCTATAACGTTAAGATTTTTCTGTGCACTGTACATTAAAGCTACTTAGGTATGTGGTCCCAGTCGACCGATTCAAAAATGCTATCAGGCGACTGGGACCGCGGTTCCATTTCTTAGTGGTTCCAGTTGTCTGTATCCTCATCTTTATATGTCTTTGAATATACATATCTCGAATGCAATAAAATATTATACTATACAAACAGTTTGATTAATGCTATTTTGAAGTACCTACTTTAGATATAGCAACAGGAATATTAGCAAATCTGTCTGCGAAGTATGATATATAATTCACCTTTGCAATTCACATGGTTAGTTTATTTTGATAATTCATTTCACTGCGTATGAAGATCTACATTTTATTATGCTAGCATTCACTTTGAATTAAATTGCAAATTTTGTGGATTTATGACGAAATCAATTTAAAAATACCTAATAGATATAGTAGATTATCTAAATACATCATACATTAATATGTTTTATGTTGTTTGAAATATAATTTAAAATACATATATTTTACAGGATTTTTTTTTTCTTATTATGAAGCATTAGCGGTCGTCACGGGGTTCACCCGCGTAGTTGTCGTTCCCCTGGGATTACCGGGATGAAATGTAGCCTATATTAATCAGTGAAAATGTAGCAATCAAATACTGAAAGAATTTTTAAAATCAGTCCAGTACTTTTTCGTTACAAACATACATACTTGACAAACCATTTCTGTTTATAATATTAGTATAGATAAGCTTTTAAGGTAACAAAAAAAAAAAACTTCTTGTATATTTTTATTTTACATACATACATATGCTCACGCCTGTATTCCCCGAAGGGGTAAGCAGAGGTGTTGTAATCACAACACCCACTTTTCACCGAAGATGATTAAGTGCCAACGTGACAGATGGTGAGTCCATCGCCGTCTCAGGCACTATACATACGCCTTTGAATTACTTCTCAGACATATGCAGGTTTCCTCACGATGTTTTCCTTTACCGTAAAGCGCGTGGTGTGAAATCATTGTACATAAGATTTTTTTTTTAGAAAAACTCATTGGTACAGGCCCCGCTGGGATTCGAGCTTGCGTCGCTTGCGTAGCAGGCGACTGCTCAAACCTCGAGGCCACCACGGCTCTCTTTTTATTTTAGATATTTGAAAAAAAAACGAAAAGATGCGAACACAAGTCTAACCTACGAAGCCTTGATTTTAGCTGAAAACTGGCAATGCAAATATTAACTAGGGCATAAAAATATGACACAGCTGGACGTAGGTAAGCGAATTATATTTTTATACAGGTAATTCATACTCTGTTCATATTTTCAGTGTCCCCTGGCTACGTGGCTGTAGCGCGATGAGGACTAATTTGATAACGCATCGTACCGACGCGATGTGACGGCTGGCTCACTAATTCAATCAACAAATGGTATAATGTAGCTTTGGGGATTCATGTCGTTTGTTAATTGACGGGTTCAACTACGTTTTTGAGTTAATATCATACAAAAACATGCTTGTTTTGAACCGCCAACGCAAAAAGAAGGGCTATGTAAGTTTGACGTCGATGTTTCACTGTCTCGCGTTTCTCTGTGGCCAATTTCGAATCCGTTTTTTTCATTTCTAAGCCAGTTTCCTATACATATATATACAGCTTAGACACTGTCGGCGCCTCTGCGCACTACTACTAGCGCCATCCTGTGAGCCCCCTGAAGACTCGACACAACGAGCCATTCCACAAGCGGCCGACTCACGTTAAAACACGCCATACGAATTGAATTTATATTATTTTATAATTCATCGATAAATCGAGCCGTGGTGGCCTTGAGGTTTGAGCAGTCGCCTGCTACGCAAGCGACGCAAGTTCGAAGCCCAGCGGGGCCTGTACCAATGAGTTTATCTAAAAAACTTATGTACAGTGATTTCATACCACGTGCTTTACTGTGAAGGAAAACATCGTGAGGAAACCTGCATATTTCTGAGAAGTAATTCAATGACGTATGTAAAGTGTCTGAGACGGCGATGGACTCACCATCTGTCACGTTGGCACTTAATCATCTTCGGTGAAAAGTGGGTGCTGTGATTACAACACCTCTGCCTACCCCTTCGGGGAATACAGGCGTGAGCATATGTATGTATGTATGTATCAATAAATCGATTAAAAAGGGAAAAAAATAATCATTGGGTACCGAAGCCCCCGTTCCTGTCCAGACACTTTAATCTAATTTGGACTTGCGTAGACGCATGCTCCATCGATGTCTAAGCCTTTTATTCCAGTACAAAAATCCAATCATTATCAGATATCGGGTTCCATTGTACATACAAAATTACCTCGTACCATAAAGGATAGTGGTAATAAAAACTGAAAACCCAGTAGTGCTGTGCGCAATAAAACCCAATAGAATATGTATGTGGCATGTCCAGTTTACGTTTTGGCTGCTCCCCAGAACACAATACGGGGTGCGAATGCACCACGCAAATTATTTACCGTATCCAAATGAGAATGTGGTATCGAGAAACGTTAACCAGTACCCCTATCACGAGTTTGCCACCGTTTTCGTAAACTATACTCGCTAGCGTCACTCGCAATATTTGTATGAGATATTTTAGTTCTTCACGTCACCGCTGGGAGTCGCTGCACAATTTCTTATACAAATGTTCGGCGAAAACGCTAGCGAGTATAGATAACAAAAACGGTGGCAAACCCGTGATAGGGGTACAGATGTGGAAACCATAATTAAATGGCCAAGTATACAATTACAGGTACCGCCACGAGCTATGATCGCTGACTTCGAATCATCATCATCCTTCTGCCATGTTATTTGTGGTCGGCACAATGTGTTCTTCTCTCCTATTTCTCTCTAACTGCGGTCATATCTGTATTCACTCCCATTCTAGACATATCATCTGTCGAACAATGCGCATTAATAATGTTTTGGGTCTTCTGCGGAGCGACCACGAACGAATACATGCGCAGTTATCTCCACTATATTCACTTGTGATGGAATCTGTACATTTTTCAAATAATTTATCACCAGCTTTACGGTGAATGCAAAGATTGTGTCTGGGAATCTGCAATTTCAGTTCGCCACATGCTACGATCCTTACATACTTATTTCGCTTCGTCCACATGCATGCTTCTCTTCATATTATACTTCCTTAAGATGGATAATCAAACCTTCAACGGAAAGGAAAAATCAACCTTCCGAACCCGGTGGTAACATCTATAATCCTTTATAATGTATTTTTTTCTGTGTCCTTCTGACGATATGAAACACATACTTTGTAAGCTATCTAATTAAATAAAGATACATATGCTCACGCCTGTATTCCCAGAAGGGGTAGGCAGAGGTGTTGTAATAACAACATCCACACGAGATGATTAAGTTTTAACGTGACAGATGGTGAGTCTATCGCCGTGTCAGGCACATACGCCTTTGAATTAGTTCTCAGACGACGAGCGAGGAATCCAATGGGTTCCTCCACATATTTTTAACAATTTACAAGATATTTTTCTCAACAATCACTTGACATTGGCGGAATAGCTTTACTTAAGCTCATCGCCATTAAATAAATCAAGGAAAGGTAGTTCTCAGACGCATATGTCTGAGAAGTCTCCTCACTATATTTTCCTTCGCCGTAAAACACGTGGTGTGTAATAAATAAAGATATTTTTTATATAGGTGTATGCATGTATATAAAGCGGTCACCTTGTACGCTTGCAATAGTAGGGCATAATTCACGACTTGACTTAACTTGACCAGTTAGTCTAGACTGTAACAGTTTAATCAAATCCCCGAAGGTCCTACAAAAGTTTAAATGTAAATTGTAGCTGGCTGATAAACTCTGAATATTTTCTCAAAAAACTGAAATGATTAATGCAGAGTCACGTACTTACTTAACATTTAAAGTTATGTTAAAGTTGTAGAAAGGTGAGATCGTAAATTTGTCGTCTGCGTAGTGGCACGGTACCTTTGTTGTTAGCATTATGATTTAACATAGGCAATTAGAATGTTCTAGGTTTAAACCCACTTTGTTTATAAGATACTAGCGGACGTCACGCGGTTTCACCTGCGTAGTTTTCGTTCCCATGGAATTACCGGGATAAAATACAGCCTATATTATTCAGTGATAATGTAGCAATCAAATGGTGAAAGAATTTTTTAAATCGGTCCAGTACTTTTTGATTAAAGTCAAATTATATACATACAAACCTTTCCTCTTTATAATATAAATTAATATAATATAAGTTTCACTTTGATCAACATAACTCATCTAAGGTACAAGTTTGCTATCTGAGAGATGGGTAAACTTTACTCTGAAATCTATACTAATATTATGAAACTGAAGATGTTTTTTGTTTGGTTAAACTCGCTAGATAGTTCATTTATTAAAAAGGCTGTATAACATAACGCTGTAACCAAAAGAAACATGAAAATTATACCCACATGGACGAAATCATGGGCAACAATTAGTCTATTAATAGGAACGTGTTAATAAGTGAGATACTAACAGAGTATTGCATCACAAATCTCATTATCATAATAGTACCTAATTATATGAATGTAAATAAGTGCCTAACTTACCTATACTAGATCGAAAACAATACCATTTACCCAACTGCGCGAGAATTAAGTAACAACTTGTTAATTAATGTCTAGTTTCTGCTGGCGGTACTTTGCACCTTTGTTTACGAAACCCGCATTCGGATTTACTTGACTACATTTTCATAATCTGAAATCACGATATCGTTCAGCAGTTTTTATGTCTGTATCGATTTGCTACTGGTTATAGATTAAATGTGATTCAGAGTGACCAATTTTTTTGACTAAATCTATATATATAAAAGAAAGTCGTATTAGTTACACTATTAATAACTCACGAACGGCTGAACCGATTTGGCTGAAAATTGGTGGGAAGGTAGCTTAGAACTATGAGAAGGACATAGGATACTATATCCCGAAAAATATATACATACAGATAAATAAAAATGTCTGTTTGTAATTTGTAATTAACAGCTTTTCACTTAATGCATACGAATGTATATACGGCTAATCTCTAAAACGGCTGGACCGATTTTGACGGGACTTTCACCGGCGGATAGAAAATATTACGAATTAATTAAAAAGCAATATGAGGGTTCCGCGGGCCACCCATAAGATTAAGTCTACGCAGGTGAAACTGCAGGGCATAGCTAGTGAATAGATAAAATTATGGAATAATCTGAGTAATTCATCAATTAAAATCGCCTGACTCAGGCAAGATTATGTGTATACTGAGCCTTATCAAGTTGAATGGCAAAGGTTTCTTTGGATATTAAAGCTCTGATTATTGAAATTCCTATAGCAGAGATACTGTAGATTTGTAACTATACCTTAGCTTGACATATTTTTGACCCGTAGGTCTAAAATGGCCACTTTGGGAGAATCATAATGTGACCCGAACATGATTCATCATCCAAAATGACAAAATGGTCACTATGGTGCAATTCATATTATGAGTCACCAATAATTAATATTTCGCAATTCACCTGATTCACAATTCCCTATTAAGATTCCTAAAATGGTCCACAAAATATGAATTGCTTTTGTGACAAACAGCATCATAAAAAGTAAGTTAGGGACTAACATCTACAATTATTGTAATCATTCGTGAATCATGATATGAATTGACCCTAAGTGACCATTTTGTCATTTCGATGATGAATCATATCCGGATCACATTATGATTCTCCCAAAGGGGCCTTTTTGAACCTAGTGATGTGAATTTATGTTTCTCAAAGTTGGAAGTTTATCCAAACAGTTCTGACGGAGATAAGATTTGTTTATAACAATTCGATGGAAATTTACTGTCTCTGGGGAGTTGGAAATAAGCCCTGGGAAGGTGCGTGACCTCACCTGTTTCTGTTGTTTTAACAACTCGAGAACTTTAGCATTCACAATAGCAATATGAATGTTTTAGGACAAATTTACACAATTGGTGCTATTCTATTATTTTCCTAGTCTTCGCAGTTTATTGAGGAAATATCTGGGTTAATCCAGTTTTATTAAAATTTCCCCACTGACTATAAAGCTAAGCAAACAAGGGCATTAATCCTTCGATTACAAGGCCCTCTAAGAACTGTTAACTTTGATTTGAAAAGCAGGTCTCGTGAACATCAACTATTCACAAGTACAACGCGAATTCAAGCCATCAACTATTGAAGTCGTCTCATAAGGAGGAGGTTCTCAAGTCTTCGGACAATCCTTTCTTTTGTTGTTGTATCTTAATGTTCTACTTTTAGATATCTTGCACTTTTGTGCCATGTCACAGCCTAGATTGATATTGATTTGGAATAGTGTTAGACAGTTGTAATTAATTGATGAATGGTGAAATAATTGAAGGATGGATGTAGTCTGTAACAGTGATTTATTACATCACTTGTTGACCTGCTTCCAGGATTTGCACGAAGAGGGATTATTCCGAAACAGATTCCTTTCCAGGAGACTCAAATTGTGGAGTAAGTTAATCGAACGCTTTTCCAGGTTACAGGCAGGCAGAAGAAAGGTAGAAGTGAGAGTATAGTCGCTGTGCTTGCAATATGTTGTCTTTAATGTTGACACTGTATTTTCTTGCTTGATAAGACAAGCACGAATGTTTCCTGTATTTAATGGTTACTTGCAATAACTTCATAGGGTACTTTTAATTTAGGATAGGTAGGGCATAACGGGTTCTCCCGTTCAGAATTCAAAGATGATTGACTGTGGACTGCAAACTGCGATTTCCAGTCAGGTGGAGGCGAAACGCAGTCTTATAACTAACACTATATCTAACATACATACATATGCTCACGCCTGTATTCCCCGAAGGGGTAGGCAGTGGTGTTGTAGTCACAACACCCACTTTTCACTAAGATGATTAAGTGCCAACGTGACAGATGGTGAGTCCATCGCCGTCTCAGACCATTAAATTACTTCTCAGAAATATGCAGGGTTCCTCACGATATTTTCCTTCACAGTAAAGCACGTGGTGTGAAATCACTGTACATAAGTTTTTTAGAAATACTCATTGGTACAGGCCCCGCTGGGATTCGAACTTGCGTCGCTTGCGTAGCAGGCGATTGCTCAAATCTCAAGGCCACCACGGCTCTTTAACACTAAATCTAAATAGTCTCAATACCGTGTTGATATAGTGATTCCATTCTTCATAAGGTAGGCAATGCGTGAGGAACACTATGGTGCTAGTCAGGTTCATAGACTGCAATTGCCGCTTCAATTTAAAGCAATATTATAACAACGTACCTCTCTACAATGTGAGTGATCTTTGACGAAAAGTTTCGCGAACTTTATAAACGATATCCAATTATTTTTCAAACTCAGCCAGCGTTTTCTGAAACTTTCACCACTATGTTCATTTTCATGTAGTTATTAAAGATTATCTAACTAGATAGATTAAACATTAATCTATCTAGTCTGTACTTATTATTAAGGGGTAAAGTTTGTGTATCTACGTTTGTTTATCCGAAATTATCTTTGGCCTTGGGGCTCAGATGCTCATAATTTATTCAAAGAGGTTGCACGTCGTCTGGTAGAAGCTTCTCGTGACAAGCGGGCTGGGGCTTTTCTCGCTCAGAGATTTAGCATTGCTATTCATCGTGGCAATGCTGCCAGCCTTCTTGGCACGAGCCCGATAGATATCGATTTTGATGAACATATTAAGTACTGTGGTACAGTAAGCCGTGGTGGCCTCGGGGTTTGAGCAGTCGCCTGCTACGCAAGCGACGCAAGTTTGAATCCCAGCGGGGCCTGTACCAATGAGTTTTTCTAAAAGACTTATGTACAGTGATTTCACACCACGTGCTTTACGGTGAAGGAAAACATCGTGAGGAAACCTGCATATGTCTGAGAAGTAATTCGAAGACGTACGTATAGTGCCTGAGACGGCGATGGACTCACCCTCTGTCACGTTGGCACTTGATCATATTCGGTGAAATGTGGGTGTTGTTATTACAACACCTCTGCCTACCCCTTCGGGGAATACAGGCGTGAGCATATGTGTGTGAACCATTACCCACGAATTATAGTATAGGCAAGTACAGCGGTTTGCTGCTATTATCTTAAACTTCTTCGTCTTAGAGTGATGATATATAGCCTTATAGCTTTCTTCAATAAATGGGCTGTCTAACACTGAAATAATTTTTCAAATCACTGGTTTGAGAGATTAGCGCGTTCAAGCAAACAGACCAACTCTTCAGCTTTATATATTACTATAGATAATGCTTTAAAACTGCTGTTAATTCATATAATTGAAATCGTCAGCAGAATCTTTTCCGACGTAATAATTGCGATCCTTTGTAGACCTTCACGGCTCGCAAGTAACAAATTGCCGCGCCCTTTATTAATCAATCAATCTTTCTACAGAGTGTTTTAGGTTAATATATTATTACAAAAATACATAAACAAAGAATTCCTGATTTTTTTGTCATGCACTAATTTATACTCCCCTTTGATATTATTAGCAGTGCCACGCGGTTTCACCAACGTAGTCTTACTTTCTTCTTTTTAATTATATCTATCGCCTGCTATGCAAGCGACGCAAGTTCGAATCCCAGTGGGGCCTGCAACAACGAGTTTTTCTAAAAAGCTTATGTGCAATGATTTCACACCACTTGCTTTACGGTGAAGGATAACATCGTGGGGAAACCTGCATATGTCTGAGAAGGAATTCCATGACGGATGAAGTGTCTGAGACGGCGATGGACTCACCATCTGTCACGTTGGCACTTGATCATCTTCGGTGAAATGTGGGTGTTGTGATTACAACACCTCTGCCTACCCCTTCGGGGAATACAGGCGTGAGCATATGTATATATGTGTACTTCACCCGCGTAGATACAGTTTTCTGTTATATATTAAAATATATAAGAAGAATTCTAAGTCCTATAATATCGACAGTCATGTCAGTCAGTTAAACACTCATTAAAATGTTTTGAACCGTTTCAGCGATTAGTCACAACAAACAGACAAAACTTTCTAAAATTGTATCCATCACCCGTACAAATTGAAATCAATCAGTCGGTATTTCCGTTAATTTAAAATATCAGAAGGAATGTTTAATTGCCGTGAAAATATCTCGACCGGTTGGACATTATGAATGCCATTTATTTCAGTCTGTGAACCTTGTTATGCCTTAGTTTCGTTCATTGCGATGGTTTTTTGTGTGTTGGTTGGTGGGCTGCTGTAAATATAAAAATACTTTAAGCAGCTGTATATCTTATATATCTAATTTCAAATTAACTGGCCTAAATGATCTTCTAACTAAATGCAAATGATATACATTGTTGGGGTCAGCACTTTATACAACCCGATATGGCTGATCACGTGATTTTTATAAGAAGCGACTGCCGTCTGACCTACGTAGATAAAAAAATTGTCTATTAGTTCAGGCTAATCTCAGAAAAAGCTGGACCGATTTTGTTGACTGGGAGTTTTATTGGCAGGTAATTGATATTACAATTAGTAACTAAGGCCTAAGTATAATTACATACAAATCTTTCTGCTTTATAATGTTAGTGTACTTGTATAGTATAATATTTTAGAAGTTAACACCAGACTCACCATCTGTCACGTTTGCACTTAATCATCTTCGGTGAAAAGTAGATGTAGTTATTACAACACCTCTGCCTACCCCTTCGGGGAATACAGGCGTGAGCATATGTATGTATGTATGTAACACCAGTCTCCTTATTTTGCAATTTCAAAATCTCGTGTGATTCTCTAATCAGTATTTAGCTTTTCCTCCTTAATTGTCAGAGAAAAACAATAAAGCGTGCTTCACCCAACCGTTATTTGTCCAGTAACTAACTATTAAGCAAGTTTAATTCCCATAAAAACCTGCAATTCCACTGTAATTCGCAACTTGCACCAAACACGAACGTAGTGTAATGTTACAAACGAAATGAACGCAACACTAGCGCACGCTTACGGCAATGAAGTTATACGACACCGTCACAGAGTAAATATAAGGTTACAACAAGCAGTACTGAATCTAGTAACAAATCGATCGAAATGGCACACTCACACAGACGCGCGCATGTACGAAACAATAAGCGGCCTCGGCGTAATGGTCAGTAAACGTGTCACGTCGTGGCCGCGAGCGTGTTTTAACGACTTTTTATCACAGAGCCATAGTGGCCGTGGAAGGGACATTTCGCTGCCGACGCTGGTTCGGGCCATGGTCGGCAGCCCCCAGGCATGGGATGCGGTCGTGTCCTTCTGTGACGATGTAATGTCGTCCAAAGAAACGGCGGAGCGGGTCCGAGAGGCAGACCCTCTGTCTGACCCAATCCGCCGTAGAAGGACCGGCCGACGGAGGCAGGCCGAAGAGCGGCTGATGCCTCCGTAATGAGGGCCGCGGGCGCTGGGACGGGGGTCTTGGTGCCGACGCTTTGCCCTCGCGGTTGAAGGGCGCGTTCGTGTTCTGACGCGCCCTCTCATAGTGTAAAAGCCGGTCCAGCCTGGTAACGTAAGGAGGGGTCTGACAGGCCAGTCGCTGTTTCGCGTCGATACGTCTTCACATGCTTCGCCGTGACCCCCCCCACTTAGCGACTTGGAGGAACACCGTGGAGTAAAAAAAGGTTTTGAGCAGTCGCCTGCTATACAAGTTCGAATCCCAGCGGGGCCTTCTACCAATTAGTTTTTCTAAAAACTTATGTAGGTATGTGCATTGGTTTCACACCACGTTGAAAGAAAACATCGTTAGGAAACCTGCATATACTGGGAAATAATTCAAAGACGTATGTATCTATCGTAGTCTATCGCCGGCTTCTGAGCCGTTGACTTCTGTCACGTTGGCACTTAACCATCTTCGGTGATTAGCTCTCGTGAGATGGAACAAGCGTTTTTTTATAATTGACCTAATTTCCATACTGCTTAGTAAGCTTATATTTATACTATTATACCGGTGCCTTATTGCAATAATGTACCGTAATACAGAACTATGACCTTACATTTTGGTGTTTATTGAATTTGTGTAACATTGGAGTCTTATTTGGATAGTACTGCAAAGGTGGCAAATAGCTCGTCTCATGGTAAGCAACTACTGCAGCCTATAAACGTGACAAGCATCAAGAATGTTGCGCGTGCATTGCCCAGGTGGGATTATTTATAAGGCTACTAGCTTAGCCCGCGTAGACGTTAGTTTGGCTTTACGCGAAACACTAATTTAAACAATAAGTTGCCTAAGAACCTCCATGTAACATCAGCTATCTGTCAGTAAAAGTCCCTTCAAAATCGTTGGCAGACATTGGCCGCAGGCCGGAATAAACCCACATACATACAGATTTTTTTTAATCTGGCGTATTTACTCTCAGATATAATTGTTTGGTTGCGATCTACTGTAAGGTAGAGGTAGAAGAGCCGTGGTGGCCTTGAGGTTTGAGCAGTCGCCTGCTACGCATGCGACGCAAGTTCGAATCCCAGCGGGGCCTGTACCAATGAGTTTTTCTAAAAAACTGATGTACAGTTATTTCACACCACGTACTTTACGGTGAAGGAAAACATCGTGAGGAAACCTGCATATTTCTGAGAAGTAATTCAATGACGTATGTAAAGTGTCTGAGACGGCGATGGACTCACCATCTGTCACGTTGGCACTTAATCATCTTTGGTGCAAAATGGGTGCTGTGATTGCAACACCTCTGCCTACCGCTTCGGGGAATACAGGCGTGAGCATATGTATGTAAGGTAGACGTCCCTCTTCCGGACTGCAAGGCATTTTATGTCTTATCTCTTTAGAAATGTTGTTACCTTTATCTTTAGTGGCAAGCAAAAATACATATTGAATTATAGAATATTGAACATATTGAACAGACAAGCGACTGATATACATATTGAATTGAAGTACATGTCGAAGTTCATGAAATTGCAAACATTCACAACTATGTTCTAATTGCACGAGATGAATACATCTCCATGAAGTTTCCGCCCGATATCTCACAGCTCTCACCTCACATTTCTAACGCAGGCAACAATCCTGACATGAATTATATACTAGCGTTGTAAACCTCTACTCATCTACAGCACAATACAAAAGGACGGCTTTTTATATTAGTTGAGAAACGAGAGCCGTGGTGGCCTTGAGGTATGAGCAGTCGCCTGCTACGCAAGCGACGCAAGTTCTAATCCCAGCGGGGCCTGTACCAATGAATTTTTCTACAAAACTTATGTACAGTGATTTCACACCACGTTCTTTACGGTGAAGGAAAACATCGTGAGGAAACCTGCATATTTCTGAGAAGTAATTCAATGACGTATGTAAAGTGTCTGAGACGGCGACGGACCCACCATCTGTCACGTTGGCATTTAATCATCTTCGGTGAAAAGTGGGTGTTGTGATTACAACACCTCTGCCTACCCCTTCGGGGAATACAGGCGTGAGCATATGTATGTATTGAGAACCGTTGCAAATAATTCCCCTGACTTTTACAAAAATACAGATGCCATCACGAGTCGGTGAAAATAGTAGAACTGCGCATATGTTTACTCGCACTTGTCTCATCCATTTTATTGTTATTCTGAAGTCTTTTATTATAATTATTTTATCATTTCGCGTCCGTGTGGATGATAAAACCTTTCTTTATTTCTTTCTAATGTCTGTTTCCACAGTTCAATCTCGCATTCTCTAGTTCTTTGGACTTGTGTCGTGACGTGGAGACGCATCCATAGAGCGTCTGGTGGTGCAGGGTAAGTGCGAGGGTACTAGGGCGCGTGGCAGATCACCAATGAGATGGACGGACAGATTAAGGCTGTGATGGGTGTTCCTACTATCAACGAATGCTCCCGTAAAGCAGCAGTCCGAAATGAATGGCGCCGTTTTGTTCAGCAAGCCACCAATTCTGACATTACGACCACGAGCGCTCTGCCAAGAGTGTAACGATTGAGAAGGAGGATGTCTGTTTGTTAGGAGAACCGACCTTCCATATGTTTATATTCCATGTCGACACTCTCAAATGCAGAACGCTGTCTAAATGGATACAGGACAGACATGCCCTCATATCCTTTGTCGTTAATAGGTATGGATGTGGTGGTCGTATTCTTGGGAGTATATCATTCTTACTCGCATGAAATATTGATGTGGATAGGAGACTTATAAAGTTATCTATTAATTCAGATATACGATATACATTGATATAAATTGAAGTTTACGAATGTACATTCGGGTAATATATATGGATGTACGATTCCTAGGTCGGGTAAAAATATGTTAGATTTTTGGAAGTTTTTTGGAGTTTGTAAGTTGGCGTTGTTTCCACCCCCGTGCCTCGGAAAGCACGTTAAGCCGTTGGTCCTACGCCTGATCTCTCTCCGGTCGTGTTGGATTGCCTCCCATCCCACTATGAGAGTGAGGGAATAAGAGTGCACCTGTGTTTGCACTATAAAATCTCCTGCGCACGTGGCTGATCCTCGTTGAGATTAGCCGCCGTAACCGAAATGCGGTAGGAGACCATTATTATTATTATATATGGATATGAGTAATTCTTGTCCCGTATGTTTGTGATTCTATTAATGTACGTAAATTAATTGTAGGTGTGAAGTTGGCTAAAAAAAATTATAAAGGGTAAAAAAAAACATATGATTATTTCAGCTTAACTGCCTCGTTAGTATAAAGGTCGTAAACGCTACAGTACAGGAACACGAGATCCTGGATTCGATCCCACAGGGTCAAGCAAAGTCCATCACTTTGGGTTTTTCCATCTGTAATTTCCCAGTAGCAACTGAATTAGTGCCCGGTTAGTGATAATATGCTCGCTAATCACTATTACATAGGATTTAAAAATAACTCGTGAAATATTACATACATATGCTCACGCCTGTATTCCCCGAAGGGGTAGGCAGAGGTGTTGTTATCACAACACCCACTTTTCACCGAACCCGACCAAGTGCCAACGTGACAGATGGTGAGTCCATCGCCGTCTCAGGCACCATACATACGTCTTTGAATTACTTCTCAGAAATATGCAGGTTTCCTCACTATGTTTTCCTTCACCGTAAAGCACGTGGTGTGAAATCACTGTACATAAGTTTTTTAGAAATACTCATTGGTACAGGCCCGCTGGGATTCGAACTTGCGTCGCTTGCGTAGCAGGCGAATGCTCAAACCCCGAGGCCACCACGGCTTGGTGAAATATTGTTGTACGTTAAACTGCCGAGACACTCATAAGTATGAACATGCGCCTGTTTATAAATTTATGGGAGCGGACATTCAGTATATTTTTATTTTGTGTCAGGTACAGCGAATTAACTGAAATAGGACTTACGAAAGTGAACCCACAATTGAAGCTTGGTTATAAATTATTAGCTTTCGCCCGTGTCTTCGTCCGCGTGAAATAGTTACATTAGGCTAACGCTAACATTAACCTTATAAATTAATTGGTTTTAGCGTGATGTACGATAAATGGGCTATCTAACACTGAAATATTTTTTTCAAAACGGGCCAGTATTTCCTGAGATTAGCGCTTAACAAACAAACTCGTAGGAGGAGTTTTCTCAAATCATCCAACGCAGAAGTTATAATAATTGTTCAAGGAAGCACTTTAGACTGTGTGAAATGAAAAATCCGCGCGTAGCTCGCTCATATTTATTTCCGTGAGAATTTTCACATTTTCCACCTCAACAATATAAATAACCCGGTCGCGGGGAATTTTAATTACGTTTACATACTTTTGGAATAAGAACTAAGTTATTTTTTTCAACAGTCGCTTGTGACATCGTCGTACCTAAGTTTAATTAAATGTAGTTGGTACATTTTGTATTTCATGTTTTTTAAAGCTAGACTGAAAGAAGCTAAAGAAGCTGCCTGCAAGAGAGTGCCTTCCGAGATGTATGTAGGTTGTAAAGCTTTCGTAGTGGTGTTTGAACAACTCGTTGGACCCTTTGGCTATGGTATCTACCTGTCGTAAAAGGCGATAAAAAGGGGGCCGGAGGGCCTGCTGGCGGTGGTCGGGGTGGGAGCTTTAACCTCCGAGCCGCGGGCCCGGGAAGGTGGCAGCGCGATGTGGCTCACGCTGCCTTGCACAGCGAGATCTCCAGGGGCGGCGTCACAGCTGCCCCGGGGATGTGCCACGGCAAAGTGTGGGGGGCGGACCGGTGCGAACTATCAGTGTACCCGGAGTCCCTCCTAAGCTAGGCGGATGGCCACCAAAGGGAGTTTTAGTGCGGTAAAATTCCACAGACCGCGATCCGCCTCTCCCAGGGAAAAAATAATGATGCTAAAACCAAATATAAAAAGCCGATTAGGTTTGAGTCGGACTCACGCAGGAGGGGTTCCGAACCATTATATATAAAAACGAAAAATTGTTGTAGCATATGTATATGAAAATTTAAAAAACCCTGAGAGTAAGACAGTTGATGTCTTACTCTCAAGATTCAATAGATACAGCCTGGTGATAGACGGACAGCGAAGTCTTCGTAATAAGGTGTCTACTCGTACCCTTTGGCTGAAAACCTGAAAAACGAAGCTCATCTCATAACGCTGTTCTTGACAGGTCCACAATGATCTATTGTAATATTATTAATGGTATTCTAAACGGTTTACGATTAAGTAATGAGTAATCAGACACTGCTAAGGCATAAATCCTAGCCTAGGATCGTGTTTTTCATAGAGCCATGGTAAAAACAGAACCCTTATCATTCTGCGTATGGTATAATGTATTGGTAGTCCCGTCATATTTACATCAATTTCCTATTCAATACCTTAAAACTATTGGAGTTATAAAAGTGCTCGACATAAGAACTCTTGGGCGAGTTACAATAAGTATTGGCTTTTTTTTTACGTCAACCAAAGTTTGGTAAACTCACTTTCGAACACAAACTCGTGTTATCTATATCTATACACCTGTAGAGATAAATAAAATTGAAGTGTTTGAAATTCCAAAATTTAACTAAATTCATATGAAAGCATATAGGTACGGTACGACATAAGAAACGCAATTTTTTTTATTCTATTCTAACTGGACTTTCACTGGCAGATAGCTATTTTTATTTAAAAATAGCATTAAGGGTTCGGGAATGAAATTATATCTACGCGGGTGAAACCGCAGGGCACAGCTAGTTGTCAATAATATTGATAAACTCAAAGAAACTGCCTTACGTAGATTGTCTTTGAGTATTCTAATAATTTTCTCGGTCTATATAGGGTGCAGACTTTATAAGCGTATTTTTTTGGCACAGGCCATTGGTAGGTTGTGGATATCAACTTAAAAATATAAAAAAAATCTTTTACATTTTTTCTTATACGTACGTACATATTATGTTCACGCTTGTATTCCCCGCGGGTAGGTAGATGTGTTGTAATAACAACACCCACTTTTCACCGAATATGATTAAGTAAGTGACAGAGGGTGAGTCTGTCGCCAACTCTGGCATCACACATACGTCTTTGAATTATATCTCAGACAGGTTTCCTCACGATGTTTTCCTTCGCCGTAAATCACGTGGTGCATCACTGCACGTAAGTTTTCAGAAAAACTCATTAGTACAGGCCCTGCTGGGATTTGAATCTGCGTCGTATGCAAAGCAAGCAACTGCTCAAATCCCAACGCCACCACTCTTTTTAATAGATCTTTTTTATGCAGCGTAAATCATTCCTTTGTGAGATATTTCAAGAATAATTTATTAGTATTTAGCTCTTTAAGGCTTTACCATATATTGAATAACACCCTTTTCGACCTTTTTTGTAGGGTCAGTAATAAATTGTACTCAATATGTCGGTCATTTTTTCTTGGCCGAGCTCGCTTACATCATTTACATACCTTCACATGTCTAGCAGAAATATTAGTTCGAGCATAAACATTATATCGTACATTGTCTAGACCAATGAGCCGAATACCCAGTGATGAATAGAATATATACATACATACATATGCTCACGCCTGTATTCCCCGAAGGGGTCGGCAGAGGTGTTGTAACAACAACACCCACTTTTCACCTAATTTGATTAAGTGCCAACGAGACAGATGGTGAGTCTATCGTCTCAGACACTATACATACGTTTTTGAATTACTTCTCAGAAATATGCAGGTTTCCTCACAATGTTTTCCTTCACCGTAAAGCACGTGGTGTGAAATCACTGTACATAAGTTTTTTAGAAAAACTACTACAGTACAGGTCCCGCTGGGATTCGAACTTGCGTCGCTTGCGTAGCAGGCGACTGCTCTAACCTCAAGGCCACCACGGCTCTTGAATCAATTTGTGTAGGTATTGATAATTTATGTACAGGTTGTTTATTTAAGTGGAGCTCGTGACACAGTTGCTATTGCGCATATCATTCAATCAGCGAAGTTAAGTAACCCTAACCCTAGCCAGTAATTAGAGTTATTATACTCGTGATAATTTCTTAATGAAATGTCCGATTGAAATAAAACAAAAAGTATTTAATTTCCACATATATGCCCTTGATAACACAATGCTTAATTTGGATAAGAATTAATATTACGATACACATTTAACGTAGTTTCTTTATTCAGACGATTTAATATTTTTTCATGAACATAAAACTCGTTATTGTGACTAAACTATGATAGTTAGTTATGTGCTCTCGTGGACTTTATTGTAGATCTTAAAAAAACCTATAAGCCCGTAGTACATAATTTTATCCTATTGTCAATAGTTTTTGCAGCGCACGCATAAATAGGTTATCGAATTTGCAATTTTCTTACGGATCCCTAATTTTTATGAAAATAATATATCATCATTTAACCTTCCTCGATAAATGGACTATCCAACACAGAACGAATTTTGGAAATCGGACCAGTAGTTCCCGAGATTAGCGCATTCAAACAAACAAGCTCTGCAGCTTTATAATATTAGTATAGATAAGTACTTTATCGTTAGGATCAGCATCATTACGTATATATATATTACAGAGACAATATTTTTTTGAGGTAGATCTGTCTACCATCCATCCCCTTAGAAATCTCAAAAAGAGATAGAACTACTTACGAACTATCTTAGGTGAAGTTTTGTAATATGTGGGGGGGGGTATATCTTTAGAGCGCCCCTCATTTCACCCTTTCGCTTCCTCCATGGTCATCAATCATTTCTCATTACCATACCGTCAGTTTACTATTTTCTATCTAAAATATTTTTAGATAATAAAATAACGAAACCCTTAAATTTAACATTTACACAAAATATTGTTATTGGGAATCATTTAGATGCTGTAATTTTGTGCTGGACTGGCTGTGCCTTTATTTTGCGGAACCCTGATATTTTAATTTAAAATTTGAACAAATATAGATACAGGCAGAGAAAATTTAAAAGGTTTTATATGATAGTGAAAAGCTGTTAATTTAAAATTATATAAAGATAAATGGTATGCCTTAAACAATATTCTTTGCCGATGATTCGAAGATCCTAAGAATTTATGGATATGAACTTGAATGTTTGAATTGACTTGAATGTTATCTTAGCTCGAATCCCAATTCTAGCATCCACTTTGGGATACATTTATCTTCTGTGACTAATGATACCTTTGAAGGATCCGCTGAAAAGCTGTTTATTGATGAATTTGTATTTGGACTCGCTTTCGGTGAAATTGATTCACGTTTCAACCTTAAATAAAGATTTATGTGATTTTTATGGTCGAAAAGCATTGCTTCTCAATTCTGGCAATTGTTTAGAAAATTATCCTATGATGTGTGTATATCTATGAGGTAAAATGAAATAAGGGAAGGAGTAATTCTACCCTGATGAAGCTGTGAAGTGGCAAAGCAACTGCTCTTCACAGAAGGTCGTGGGTGCGAATACCACATGTACATTTTTTGCAACAATTTCAAAAAGCTGCTTTGTTTTTTATACTACAAAGGTGGCAAACAAGAATGCGGCCTACCTGATGATAAGTGGTTACCGCAGCCTATTGCCGCTTGCAATTTATACTAAGGGCATCACTCGCGTTGCAGACCCTAAATTTATATTTGAGTTATGGCTTTAAATAAAATTTGTAATACATTGTTCCCTTGTACATAATCCGGTACCGTAACCTAATTCCTCAAGATTTCAAGAAGGAATCTTTTGTGACAATCATGTTACAATAGATGTATAAGAAATGTGTAGATGTGGGCGTATCGTACGAATCCCGAGGATTTGAGGGCTATTTTATTCATCCCCTGACTGTTGCCCCTACCACTAACATTTAACTTCAAAATGCGAACCTGATAGTTTAAGAATGGATAACGGGAATTCAAGTTAAAAATTAGAAGTAAGCCCATTTGGGTTGTAGAGCTGTAATCACGAGCAGCGAAAATAGTAAGGATCTTCGACAATAGTTACAGGTCAGTCGCAGGCCTTAAAGAGTAGCAACTGGCTTAACCCAGATTACCGATATTTCTCGTAATAGGGGTCACAAAGGGCAGCAGTAGCTTCCTCATCAGATTGAATCAAGTGCCAACCCCAAAAATGTATGGGATAAGGCCAGGGAGATGATGATGATTTTATTATATGCTATAGACAGAGACAGACTCATAAAATGACTACTGCGCATTCAAGATCAGCACTCATAACTCGTGAAGGGATACATCAATCTTTGAGAAGATTTTGCTATCTTAAAGGAGTTGATCTAATAGCTAGCCAAGCAACTTCCTTTCTATCTCCCACGAGACACTGGTTCTTCTTACAATTCATTAAGTCATATTCAGTCCCTATCATATTTTAGTACTTAAAGTGCCCGCTAGAGGCGCTATTTGCTTTTTCATATAAATATTGTGTACGAACAGGGACAAAGTCATGTAAGTACTGTAGACAAAGTAACATTCTCTTGTCCTTGCGCTAATAGAATCGATACAAAACGTATTGCAATGACACAAATCAGTCACGTGACATATGTCATTCCGTCCATTTTGATTACTTTGTCTACAGGGCCTGGAGATCTCCGTCCCTCAGAAAAGAAAACACCTTGGTAGTTACATACATACATATGCTCACGCCTGTATTCCCCGAAGGGGTAGGCAGAGGTGTTGTGATTACAACACCCACTTTCCACCGAAGATGATTAAGTACCAATGTGACAGATGGTGAGTCCATCGCAGTCTCAGACACTTAATAGTTTGGTAGTTAATTCGTAGTAACCGTTAAACCTTCAGAAACTCAGTATCCAGCACTTACAGCTTAACAAAACAAGACAAAGTCAACTCAGGGTCAATGGACGAGCCTCCCTCACTCATTTGTCACGCGGTCCTCTTAACAAATGGTAGTGGTTTACTTCCTCGCCCCTTGATGGATAGTGTAAATATATAAACTGTGCCACGACTTTCGCTCCGGGTCCTCTGGCGAATTTACGATAAGAATGCCAGGAAATGTTCAGGGGCGTGACAAAATCACGGAACGAGTCGTCCGAGACATACCTGGATTTATTGTAATAATTGTTCCCAGCGGGGCCTGTACCAATGAGTTTTACTAAAAAACTTATGTGCAGTTATTTCACACCACGTGCTTTACTGTGAAGAAAAACATCGTGAGGAAACCTGCATATGTCTGAGAAGTAATTCAATGACGTATGTATAGTGCCTGAGACGGCGATGGACTCACCCTCTGTCACGTTGGCACTTGATCATATTCGATGAAATGTGGGTGTTGTTACAGCACCTCTGCTTACCCCTTCGGGGACCCTTCTGGGATGGCGTGAGCATTTCTATTTAGACTACTATAATTACTAGATATGGATGCCGTCTCGAGCTTTGAGCTCTCAGCGATAATAGTGGGGATAACCGCGCATGTATTTGATCGCGCTCGCGCCTTACATAACTGCTCAAAACTCATGACTGCATCTGTTCTAGGGAAACAAATGCCGGTGACTTTTTCATACGGTTTGCTAGAAAACTTTTGACTTTAAGTTACATTGTGAGAATAACCCGCACACATCTATCACTGTCAGTCGGCCGAATAAAATTCGCGATGTTAGATCGTGGTGAGGCCCCCGTAATATTTTTGTTCTGTGTCGCTTACGATTCTTCAACACAGTTTTCCATAGTCAATATGAAACCCTATACGTGGTAATATTACTTACATGCGATTATTTAAAATTCATCGTAGGTAAGTAAGTATTAAAGTTTAATTATCACCATTTGCAAAAGAATAAATTAATGGTTGAATTTCTATTCGACGTATATTTAACTTTGTTCTCGTATAATGTTGGTTTGCACAGCATTTACATACGAATATTCTATTGAAATAATATTTCATCGTGGAAATAAACTTTATTTTCATTTGCGAATTTATCTCCATTTTGAGTGTCTCGGCTCTGTATGGGATGAGTGGCTGGTATTCACGTTATTATATATATATATAACGCGCAGAAGTTCTTAATACGTTCTGCTTAAACCGATGATGGTAGACCCCCAAGTGCTGCAAGGGGTTAGTCATCTCAAGCTACACCTTTGTGTACACTTGCTGGTGGCAAATTTTATTTATCTGTATATGCAAAAAAGTGAAGTAGCTTATTTATAAAATCGAGAAGTCTATGAACGAAGACTCAATATTTTATTTTTCTCTTTTTAAGGCCGCAACAGATGGCGCTTCATTAGTACACGGTGTTATACCGTAATATAATAATATTCCAGTTATATTAATATTAATTGTTGCACCCGTATGTTGCGGCCTTTAGTGACTGAAGCCACTTCATTTGTAAAGAAATGAATTTACTATTTATTTTTCATTCTGAGAAATGTAATTACAAAATTATACTTTTGAAGAATTCTTAAACAGTTAAGTCCTTTATATTTGAGAGATGTTTTAACTAGTCCATTATTGGCTAAGCTACAGACAACATTTTATTACAAATACCAGGAACTCAGCAGGAACTGGCGACTCATGGCAACCGTATGGTTCTGTATTTAGAAATCTTTGAACACTGTTGGTAACAATATGACCTGTCAATCCATACGTCTCAGCCGTTTATTTATGGCGATATCAATTAGCTTTTAGCTTCCAAGCGTTGGATTACGTTTGGCACTAGAACGTAAACGAAACATGAGTTCTATATGTCCCTTAATATTTTGGTGTGGGGCATATGTTGGGTGGGGCATTATGTCAATTCGGAGCACTCGTAACGGTAGGAAGAGTATGAATAGATGCATCAATTTATACGGAGCGAAAGAAGGTTACACGCCTGATACGTATTTCATTGATTATTAACACTGTTCAAATTATGCGATTAACGAAACAAATTTATAGGGCGAATTTAAGCGGAATGCCGGTAGAGGGCGTCCAATAAAGAACTTCTGTGACCAATTTAATAATAATTTTCAGAAAGGTGAATTTCGGATCATTCGTAACCGATGGAAGTGTATGAAGCGTAAGAATATGTAAGGATGGTAGCATGTGGCAAACGGTGGTCTCTGCCTACCCCCATGGGATACAGGCGTGAGCATATGTACGAGTATGTATTTAAATAGAAGCTGAACAAGGAGTTAGGATTCTAGGCACAAATCGTTTGAAATGACATACAGACGTGAGTCTCTTCGAGAAAATAAGCGATATGTCACTCCTTAAGTTTCTTTTCAATGACGTTTCTCATATATCTACATACATATGCTCACGCCTGTATTCCCCGAAGGGGTAGGCAGAGGTGTTGTAATCACAACACCCACTTTTCACCGAAGATGATTAAGTGCCAACGTGAAGGATGGTGAGTCCATCGCCGTCTCGTTCACTTTACATACGTCATTGAATTACTTCTCAGACATATGCAGGTTTCCTCACGTGTTTTCCTTCACCGTAAAGCACGTGGTGTCACTGTACATAAGTTTTTTAGAAAAACTCATCGGTACAGGCCCCGCTGGGATTCGAACTTTCGTCGCTTGCGTAGCAGGCGACTGCTTAAAATACGAGCTTTTATCAAAATCATAGGGCACACGTAAGTATTGGGGAAGTGACAGACAATTTTTCGAACCAATGAATGAGGCGAAACCTGCTACTGGATTATGTATTGTGTTTCAATAAGATTCAATCCTATTTTCTGGGAACAGGTATGACGGAAAATCAAGATTACCAAATAATATAAACTAATAATATTATAAAGCTGAAGCGTTGGTTTGTTTAGTTAACTGCGCTAGTTCGCTTGAATAAAAAAAATATGTCCGTGTTGGATAGTCCCACAAAAGGCGGATAATCGATATGAAAATGAAAATAATTTATTTAGTTTGAGGCCTGGTAAGGCACTTATGAATGTCGATGCATTGACCACCGGTTCGGAAACTAGCTTTCTGAGAAGAACCGGCAAGAGACTCCGCTGGCATCGTGCCTATATACTTGGGGTACTGTGAGCAAAACAACAAAGATCTTTTGCTTCGCTTTGATTGATATTATTGCCTATACAAGATCGCTGGTGCCTATTTGGAGAAGCAATTCAAATTCAAATTCAAATTCAAAATATCTTTATTTGATTAGACTTCTTACAAAGTACTGTCAGAAGGACAGAAAAATACATTATACATGATTATAAATGTTAGGTTCGGAGGGTAGCTTTTGTTGAGAAGAACCCGGCAAGAAACTCAACAATTACTCTTTTCAAAAATATATATATATATATTATACAATGTTTTTGGTTACAGTATTTATATCTCATGAATATAAGCCCATGGACACAGTTCAAATGCTCAACTGTCAAATATAATAACTGGAATATTACAAATATTTGTGAGCATGGCAAATTCCAGCCAGTCAAAGATCAAACTAAGATTCATTAATTGTAGCAAAAGTACAGTGCCAATGGGATTGTTTACAATAATTTTCTGACAAAGATACATCCCATGCTTCTTTATCACTTACAGTATAATATCCTTTTTTGAGCTAAAATTATTAAAATGTAAGGTTCCTATCAGTTAACTGATTTTACAAGCAAATACATATGTTAATTGATGAATGCTTCAGAATATTCTTGAACACAGAATGCAGAATATTTTCAAAACACGTGCACATGCACGTCATTTTGACAAATATAATTACGTGCGAAGGGCTCCAATGTTTTCGTGCTCAAGGGTCATTTATCATGGAACTATGACCTGTTTCCATAACGATTCGGTTTGCCCTAAAATAAAAAATATAGTATCATAAGGATTTCATACGTAATTAAGTCGTAGCCATTTTGTACTCGAAATTTATCTTTATTGTGCATCGCATTTAGGGTGAAATTTTTAAAGCATAAACTATAGGGCGTTACGGTAAAGGATTGATAACCCTTGAGGAAACCGGTATACGTTTGAAAATCATTTCGAAGATCTGGGGGCCTACCATCATCGCTTAAGCACGTATCGAGACATTCCTAGCTTTAACATTTGTTTTTACGGTACAAAAATGAAACCTCAGAGCTAAGAAGTTCTTAATACGCTCTGGTTGAACCGATGATAGGCCCCTTTGTACGTTATAGTAAAGGTACTTACATACCCCCATTTATATCTATACAGATAAATAAAATTGAAATGCTGTTTGTAATTCCAAAACAGCTTTTCACTAAATGCTTATGAAAATATACACGGTAACTACTGGCTAAAAAAACAAATTTGTGTGTTTGTTCCGGGTAAACTCTGAAACGGCTAGACCGATTTTAACAGGACTTTCACTGGCAGATAGCGTGATATTACAAGGAGTAACTTTTTTTTTTAATCTACGCGGGTGCAAATATCGCAGAGCACAGCTGGATGAAAAAAAAAAAACTATCCGCAGAGTTCGACCCGTTACAGTTTTATACTTAAGATTTCATGCTATGTAGTCATTATAACGTCATAAGTGATATTACGGAAGTTATGAGTCCATTAGTAGCTTCAACAGTTCTAAGCTTCACTTGATGGCTGTAAGCTAAATGTATGGGGGTGGCGTGTCCCTTACCGCAACATAACAACTATACAGAAGACCGACTCTCATTCTCTTCACAAGAATACTTACGATCTCGCTCTAATGTTCCTACTGAAGTTAGTGGAGATCTCCCGCGCCACTCACTTCTTAAAACATATCCCTTTGTCCGCTAGGCATAGTTCACATCTTCTCTCGTCTCTTCCCCGCTTAGCTTCGGTGAACACCTGGTCAAGATTATCCAATAAAGAAATCCATAAAGTCACCAATTTCTTTCAGGTCACACCCTATACCGTGTAAACAGAAAAAAACAGGTCTTGAAATACTAGAAGTCAAACAAAAATGCATTAAAAAATATATTCTTCTTTTTCTCCGTAATCAATATTAAAATGTGTGACAATTAAGACCTTATTTTTGCATAAACGTCAGTTGTAACGTAGAAATTATTGTTTTTTCGTTAATAAATAGTTCTTGAAAAAGTCACATGAAATCGTGTTTTGTAGAGATTATCACCTCCATAATGTGTGTGAGTGAGTATCGTAATAGGGACATCAACACGATCTTTTATATTCATAAAACCCTACAACCCTACAAGGCACGAGGGCCTACCATCATCGTTTCATTTTGATCCAGGTAAATCAAACGTCTAAGCTCAGAAGATCTTAATACGCGTTACTTATACGATCATAGTTGACTCTTTTTTCGTCGAGTTAAAGCGATTGACTCTCTAGCTGGACCTCATCCGAGATCCTCGTAGGCACACGTGTAAGAGTTGTCGAGGATTGCTGATCAATGTTGAAAGCTGTCCTTCTGTAATTTTTATATTTTGTGCTTTTACTTTGCACTGGTTCTGCACTGGTTTCTTTAAGCCTGGAGCCTTCGAATAACATATTCTCAGTATGTCCGACTTATTTGATAGATAGTCTGTCAAAGGATATTTCCTTTAGAAATAAATGCTCAATAGAGAAGTCAGCTTCAGTATTTATAATAGATATGAGTAGTATAAAGCAATATTATATTGGCTCTTTAGTGTATGAACTTCAATAAATTATACACATGATACGACGTCATATTTTATCCTTTTCTAGGAATCAAATCTATATTCGATGAGACGTTGGAGTTTTTATGCCTCTGCCTTCCTCTTTTGGAACTCTATTAGGTACTCTTAAATTACATAAATACTCTTACATAAATAAATATGCTCAAGCCGTCCCAGAAGAGTCCATGAAGGGGTGGGGGGGGGTAAGCAGCGGTGTGGTAACAACAACACCCACATTTAACCGAATATGATTGTGCCAACGTGACAGAGGGTGATTCCATCGCAGTCTCAGGCACTATATACGTCTTTGAACTACTTCTCAGACATATGCAGGTTACCTCACGATGCCTTCCTTAAACGTAAAGCACGTGGTGTGAAATCAGTTCAAATAAGTTTTTAGAAAAACGTCCGAACTTGCGTCGCTTGCGCAGCAGGCGACTGCTCAAACCCTAAGGCCACCACGGCTTGAACATAAACATAAAATAGCATCTAAAATAAATAACATATAACTCTCGGGACCTAGTGATTGGCAGGCGAATATACCACTATAACACTAAGCAATTGACTGCGGCTAATCCTTACAGTCCCCAATCAGGCAGCCGGCAGAGCCGAAATTGGAAGGCGTGATCCCTTTGTGCCCTACTTCTCATCATATTTGGGTTAAATATTGTCAAAACACATCAATCATTTGCAATAATAATGAATTTCCAAACGTTCAATAGAGTCACGTAATAACAAATAACGTGTTTCGTACACATGATTCCCTTATCGCAACTTTATTAGAGGCGTGGGCTGGCTTCAAAGCTAACATATTGTGCTGTAACTTCGACTAACTGTGAATTTGAACCTTAAAACTTTTCCTTATGTCTGTACTTTGGGTTGTTTGTAAAGTCGTGTAATTTTGCTTTGAAATATACGAGTTATTTTGATGGATTACCCTCATTTATAAACACTCCATCAAATTTAAAGAAGTTATAATGCTCTTATTATCTATACTAAATTCCCCATTATCAAAACATGGTTTACACTAAGACTATAATATGCATGGTCGGCAACGCCCCCTACTCCTGCCATAGACTGCGGTAACAACTTACAATCAGGACTTTTTGCCATCTTTGGTTGTATAGAAAATGAAAACAGATTTGAAGAAGAAACAGACAGAGGAGCTTGTGGCACAGTTGCTATTGCGCATATCATTCGATAGCGAAGTTAAGCAACTCTAAGCCAGTAATTGGATGGGTGACCGCCCGAGTTCCCTTCGTGCCTCGAAGAGCACGTTAAGCTGTCGGTCCCGATTGCCAATTTATCATCTTTGGCAATCGTTACAGGTCAGTCGGAGGCCTAAAATAGTCTGACAACTGGTTTAACCCAGATCACAGATTTTCCTCGTTAATGTGGTTGCGAAGGTCAGATGGCAGTCGCTTCGTATAAAAATCAGGTGATCAACCACATCGGGTTGAATCAAGTGCCGAACCCAACAATGTATGGGATAAGGCCAGGCCGATGATGATGATGAGAAAATGAAAACAGATTATTGTTTTATAATAAATCTGGCAAAGATTATGTTTACTTAATGAGCGATCATAATTCTTGACGCACATGTAACTGCATAAGAATGGGTAGAAATTCTAAGATTCAATCGATAGATAAAGGGTGGGTTGATAACTCTTAATACGAACCTCAACTCCTCGAAACTCCGAAAGACACACAGCTAAGTGAGAACCAATTTGTGATAGTCTGTGACCTGTTTGCACAGCTCCACAGATTACTATACTAGTTACGACGTACGGTCCACCTGTAAACTTTCCAGACTAACTAAGTTCTCGGTGTGATGGGCGCCTTCACACCGACAGTAAGGACACTGACACTCGACGACAATATCGGGATATCGGGCAGTATAAGAACTTTCTGAAAAAGATTATTAATTAAGAATAGACTTCGTGGCAGTTCGTATGAGCAGTGATTTCACACCACGTTCTTTATGGCGAAGGAAAACATCGTGAAGAAACCTTTACGTCTGAGAAGTTATTCAAAGACGTATGGTTAGTTTCTGAAACGGTGATAGACACACTATCGGTCACGTTGGCACTTAACCATCGGCGAAAAGTGGGTGCTGTTATCACAACGCAGGATAAGTATGTATATATTATTAATTAGGTTCTTCGATGTCAAAGTCACAGTCAAAAATATTTTTATTCGATTAGACTTTTTACAAAGTACTTTCAAATCGTCAGAATGACATAATTATACAGGATTATACATGCTACCGCCAGGTTCGGAAGGTTGCTTTTACTGAGAAGAACCTGGCAAGAAACTAAGTAATTACTCTTGGACGCCCTCTACTGATTTCCACGTTCACCTACTACCGTACTAAACTTAGCAAAGCTGTTAGCTGCGTTGTGTCGTCACTCGATATCGTCTAGAACTCGTTGACTAGAACGACACACTGTGAAAGCATTTTGTAGTAATTAAACTACTAGTCCAACGATATCGTGTAGTTACAGTTATCGTCCAATGTGAAAACGCCCGATGGCTCGAAGCTGTTAGCTCAACATTTTGTTGAAGTGACTGTCGTAATCCTTGGGCTGAAAGCTGATGGAGCGTACGAGTTAAAACCACTTGACGCGTAGGTTGTTTGCTTAAGACTGAAAACCCTAAACAAACCTATAGACAACCTGACTGATGGATTTATTTGCTTTAAAAACTGTTAGTTTCCATGTATGTAGATAAGTACAAGTCTGTTTATTTAACTATATTTTCTTGCTTATCTGTCTTTCAATTGCTGATAGCGAGCTTTGCCGTTCTGATCCCCATTTATGATCCATCTGGGGATCAATTTCAATTAATAATTATTTGTTATTGCTGTTGCTGATGTTTAGAAGTAACTTTGACTTTTTAACCGACTTCAAAAAAGGAGAAGGTTACTCAATTCGACCGTATTCTTTTATGTGTGTTATGAACTGATTTCGATTGTATTTGATACCGAGTTTGATCCTGATTTCAGCTAACTTCTTAAAGTAAGTAAGTTATTCAATTAACATTATTATATTTTTCTCATTTAGGCTGTTTCCTCTTTTTAATTAAATTGAATTCAAGAGGGTAGAACCGGTGGCACATCTACCATAAATGTGTGTACAAAAGTAATTAAATGATTCTAAACTTCAAGATCTTTGAAACAACAAAGGGAGGCTGTGCTGGGAAATTTAATTACCGTACGATTACATAATTACCGTCCTGTGACGGTATTTGTATTACAATATGCCGCTATCAGGCGGTCAAATTTTATTATTTGACTATCGTTTACAGTCGTCAGTCGGAAATCCGGAATTAAATTCTAAAGATCTCATGCGGCATAGCAGGATAACGTTACCTATTTCTCTCAACTTATTCTTAAGAGTAGTGTATGAATCATACAACATATAGAATAGTGAATAAAACAGATAATTGACGTCCTAATTGGGACATTTTTAAACGTTTTACTAGCTTTGCCGCGGACCCCTATTTGTTTTTTTTTTAAAGTAGCCTATTTCACTCTTCGTAACATTAGTGAAAATTACGACCGAGAAAATGTTGAATTTTTTTTAAAGTCTATATCGTATATACTTTCATATGATTTAGTGAAAAGCTGTTATTAAGGAATTACAAACTGACCCTTCAATTTTATTTATAGATATTTTACGCGCTCGAATTGCAATTGTTATTTCGCCAATTGCAGTGCGTTAGGTTGGAAGATGAATTTTTGTTTCGCGAATGGACTGGCATCAGCAGTACTGCTGAACTCACCTGCTTTGCGAACGATAGACAGAAGTTTACAGAACTGACCTTACCCTTAATAGCTGGAGAGGGATTACAAGAAGGCTGGAGGGTGGAAGTAAGGAATCTCTGAATAAAATGCAATAGCATGGTGTTCAATATATATTTTACATCTGTGCATTTGGCTCACTAGAATGTAATCGCCTCACTGTTTCCTTGTTTTGTCTATGTAAGTTTTTTACTACTTCCTGTTGTCTATGAGCACGCTCTCTCTCTCTCTTCTCTTCTTGCCGCCATTTCACGTACAACACAATTTTTGTATTAATTTTATTTGGTGTCTTTTTTAATATAAATCGCTATGACAGAGCTGCATTTCAATTATATATCGGCCATTTGGTCCTTCGAGCCGGATTTGAACCAGCGACCTATGGATAAAATAAGTAACAAACTGATTAATGAATAACAAATGGTCGGTTTGTATGTCCATTAGTCTACGCCATCAATGTAGCGAAATCTAAATAAGTAATTAGGGAAATGGCAATCTGAAAACCGTATCGCGTGTCCGAATAAATGAACGTGACTGTGGCACGTAATAATAACTTACATGAAGTACGGCTCCCTTATACAGTATACACACAGGCACATTCTTATGCGCGTGTTGCTTTACTATTATAAAACTAGCCGTGCCCCGCGGTTTTACCCACGGAAACCTTTAAGTTTTTATTTAAATAAACATCCATCATTTAAGTTCATCCTCGTTAAATTAGCTATCTGCCAGTGAAAACACCGCTAAAATCGGTCCAGCCCTTTCGGAGTTTAGCCGGGACAGACAGACGGAGTTTTTATTTTAATTTGGTTTTTTTATCAGTGCTTTTAGTGAAAAGCTCTTATTTTGGAATTACAAACAGACACTTCAATTGTATTTATCTGTATATATGTATAGATATAGATTTATCTTACATGGTCGCGTGCGTGAGTCTACGCATGTGTGCGGAGATTCTTGAAAATATATATTCATGAGATATACATTTATTTGAAAATACATATGTATACATATGTTTGCAATGAATTATTTGAATAGTAATTGCTGTGGTTCTTCTCAGTAAAAGCAACCTTCCTAACACTTCAATTCATTCGCTGTCCTTTTGACGATTTGAAAGTACAAACTTTATAAGTTTTGTAACGAGAATGTACGTGATGGTTGTTTCCGAACATTATCATAGTCAGTCATCTGTCATAGACTCTTCCACGCTCGCGGCCTCTGATTGGTCGCGTGCGCGCGACCTTGATTCGCTAAACGTCACTTATGTCAATTTATTAGAGAGAGGTTGATTTACGTCACAGGAGCGAAGACACGAACTTTTGATCTCACAAAACGGTTGCAATTATTGTACTCCATTCTGTTCAATTTGTATTTATTTCTCATGTGTATAAACTTTATTTGTTTTGTTTTATTTTTTTTTATTTGAATATATTGAAGCTTACCTTCTGACATGTTTCTCTTACTGATAAACATAATAATTTAAAATAAAGCTGAGAGTTGCTGTCGTGCTACCTATAGTGGGACTTTCTTTAACTGCGTTGGCACTGTGATTCCATCTATATCTATACTTCTTTACTAATATTATAAATGATGATACAAGTAAAAAATTATATAAGTAAAATAAGTTTTGAAAATTATTTAATTACTTGAATGCTTCATAATCACTGATTAATATAGGCTATATTTTATCCCTCGTTGGTCTAATGGTTAGTACGTTTGCCTGCCGATCACGAGGTCCCGGGTTCGATTCCCGGGTCGGGTCAAAAATTTATATTGGGTTTTTCTGCCAAGAAATTCACAATAAAATGCCCGGAGTTTGGTAGTTGGCGGTGTATCCACCTCCTTGCCTCGTAAAGCACGTTAAGCCGTTAGTCCTCCGCCTGATCTCTCTCCGGTCGTGTCTGATTGCCTCCCATCGGACTATGAGAGTGAGTGGGAATAAAGAGTGCACCTGTGTTTGCGCACACACTTGTGCACTATAATATCTCCTGCGCACATGGCTGATCCTCGTTGAGATTAGCCGCCGTAACCGAAATTCGGTAGGAGATCATTATTATTTTATCCCCGTACTTCCACAGGAACGGGAACTACGAGGGTGAAACCGTGACGTCCGCTAGTTCTCTATAAGGTAGGCAGTGCGCAAGCAGGACCCACTCTTGGGTTTGCTACGTTGATACACTGACTGACTTTGACACGATCAAACCTCGTCGGTTGACTCGTGGATCAAAATTAGTTATTATTTTTCGGGAACGGGTTATAGCGGCCTATGATGGCGGATCAACACATTTCGAGCATTTCTAAATCGCAAGGTCAAGAGAGGCTTTACGCTTTACCTTTATAGATAAAAAAGCTTACAGGAATACAAATTGAAATTTTCTTCCTTTTCCACCATTTTGAATGAACATATCCTGAGCAAGAAATGAAGTATAATTCGGTTACAAACATGGATTTATTCACGAAAATTCCATGTTCTAGTAAGGTTGTCATAAAAATTTATCGTTCGCGATAAAATACGAATTATTGTAGCAATAGCGTTCAATTAGAGTGAAAATTGCTTGTGCGTAGGCAAAACGTCAATGTGGCGCCACAGCTTTGGTACAGCTAGGGGACTTTGTTAAATGTTAAATATGTATGCCCCTTCCCACCGCTAATTACTAGCTTAATTTAACGGGTTATATCCTGTGTTCAAATTATGTGTCAAGCGGAACTCATAGACCAGTTGCTATTGCGCATAATATCATTCGATCAGCGATTTTAAGCAACCTAAGCCAGTAGTTAGATGGGTGACCGCCACAATTTCCTTCGTGCGTCAGAGAGCACGTTAAGCCGTTGCCAATTTAACATCTTTGGTAATCGTTACGTGTCAGTCGGAGACCTAAGAGTGTAACAACTGGTTTAACCCAGATTAACGATTTTCCTCGTAAAAAGGGGCTTTGAAAGTCAGATGGCAGTCGCTTCGAATAAATATCAGGTGATCAGCCAAATCGGGTTGAATCAAGTGCTGACCAACAATGTATAGGATAAGGCCAGGGAGATGATGATAACATGTTGAGTAAATAATATGGAAAATACGTAGTTTTGTTATTATTATTGTATATATATTGTAACGATAATGCTGTTCTATTCCAAACTATGGTGGATTGAGTAACTTTAATTGATTTATGTAATAATTAATTTACGACGTGAAATATACCTAATATCGATGGTGTTTGCTCCATTTTCGTTCGGCACCGTTTTATGATTGTTGTTCGCTTATCGAGATATTCCATGTATTTGTTAGAAAAGGAAATATGGTTTATTATAACCGAATAGTTATTCCACAACAGATGAAGAGAGACAAGAGGCAAGTTCGAATTCCAGCAGTCTGTAACCATGAACCGTGGTGGCCTCGGGGTTTGAGCAGTCGCCTGCTACGCAAGCGACGCAAGTTCGAATCCCAGCGGGGCCTGTACCAATGAGTTTTTCTAAAAAGCTTATGTACAGTGATTTCACACCTCGTGCTTTACGGTGAAGGAAAACATCGTGAGGAAACCTGCATATTTCTGAGAAGTAATTCAATGACTTATGTATAGTGCCTGAGACGGCGATAGACTCACCATCTGTCACGTTGGCACTTAATCAAATTCGGTGAAAAGTGGGTGTTTTGTTAACAACACCTCTGACTACCACTTCGGGGAATACAGGCGTGAGCATATGTATGTATTATGAAATGGAAAACTTTGATTGTTTTTTTGTTTGTTGGTTTTCATTGAATAGGCTCCGAAACTACTCGACCGATTTGAAAAAATCTTTTACCAATGGATAGCTACATCATCAGCGAGTAACATAGTCTCTTCTTTTATACCCTTACTCCCACAGGAACGGGAACAACGCGGGTAAGCCGCGTGACGTCCGCTAGTACTTTCTAAAGTGTTGTAACACCTCTGCTTACTTTTTAAGCATAATGTAAATATATATAATTTTTAAACAGGCAACAGTGTTCCAAAACTTGATCTTTCGATACCGGTTCAACCAAGCTTCTCTCTCGGTGTAAAGACATTTAGTTAGCAGTAAAAATGGTGTAAAATCTAGCCTTCGCTTCGCCATAAAATAAACAGTGCTCCGCATTTGGGATAGGGTGTCATATACGAAGAAAGCTGCATTTGCCTGTTTGTGTTTATAGTTGGGAATTCCCACCTCGTGATACCTATCTATTTGTTCCCGTCAGTTTACGCCGCTGAAATAGACCTCGTCGATTTACGACGGAAATGAATATCCTGAAATACAATGATGTTAGGAAATCCGCGTGATAAATTTCCCTCCTTTGTGTTGTGTTCCTGCAGTGAGGTCAACCAGTTCTCCGAGTGCAGGAATAAGCAAATTATCAAAGATAAAGATGGTATTAACGGATATATCTATATCTGTGCATCTTACTTATTGGTGAACTGTGTCGACTCTTCGTTCCTGACAGGTACCTGCGTAGTAGGAGACACAAGCTGTTCGCTGTCCCCAACAGTCGAACAGTAGCTCGTGCGAAGTCCCCCATACCTCGTTCGTTGACTGCACTCAATGCTCTCCTGAAGTCTAACCCTACTGTGGATGTGTTTGATGACGGATGGAACAAGCTATTGTTAGAGTGCATGATGTTCTGCGAGAAAGGATGAACATTCATATTTTATTTTTAGTCTTTATATTATATTTTATGTGTATATTGCATTACCTGTGTCTGATTAGTGTAATTGGCTTTGTATGCCGTTCTAATTATTGAATAAATAAATAAATTTTAAGGTAGCACAGCGATTCATAGGTTGGCGGCTATCCATGTTGACTATCAGGCATTTTTACGCATCTGTCACCTTCTGGTCAGTTCGTTGTTTTTCTATGAAATAAATCCGCCTGTTCGTATTTTATCTATACTAATTATTAAATAAAGGTAGTTGTCCTTCTTGAATGACTGACTAATCAGTCAGAACCAAAGTCGCTGGTTGTAGAGACTTGAAAATTAGTTAGTGTTTTTGTCGTGTTTTCGCACAAAGAAAATATTTATAGGGTACAGAAAAAAACATTAGGAGTAGCTCGTGGCACAGTTGCTACTTATTGCACATACCATTCGATCAGCTAAGTTAAGCAACCCTAACCAAAGCCAATAGTTGGATAGGTGGCCGCCTGAGTTCCCTATTTAACATCTCTGGCAATCGTTACAGTTGGAGTCGTAAAAGTAGTTGCGAAGGTTAGATGGCAGTTTCTACGTGTTAAAATCTGAAGATCAGCCACATCGGGTTGAATCAAATACCGATCCCAATAATACATGGCATAAGGCAAGGGAAAGTATTAGGGGTTTGAAGTTTTTAGGCTGCAGTAGCCGCTTACCATCGTGGATATACCGCATACCAGGTGGATTGTACCTATGCTTGTTTGCGTCCTGAGCAATTCTTAATAGCTTTTATATTAATTGACTTTTTAGATAAAACTTGATATGAGATATCGAGAGGAATAGCTCGTCCATTAGGTGAATTAAATGTTTGTGAATTGTAGATCGTTTATCAGATGGACGCGTCCTGTGAATTTGCTACATTTATCCATATTGGCACTATGTTTGATGAGTGATGGCCGACGATGGTGGCTTAGGTATGTACGTAATTGAAAACGCTTTTTCTAAACCTTTGCGATGATCTAATCGTTTTGTTGTTTGGTCCCGGTTTAAATTTGACCCTAACAATGTATGGGATCAGGCCAGGGAGATGATTAATATTTCTGATACAACTTTTTTTGTACATAAATATTGGTATCGGATTGTGATTTGATGAATGACTAAAGATAGCAGCTCTTCTCGCCCTCCCCTCCTCTTTGAGCTAGATTAGATGATGACCTTTGCTGCCCGCAGGAGCACAGCACTGATCTGTACGGGTATGAATTCTAGATAGACTTAGCTTTCAGTGACTGTTATGCATTAATCATTCTTACATGGGCTTATATTCATGAGATATAAATACTGTAACCAAAAACATTGTATAATATATATTTTTTTAATAGAGTAATTGTTTAAGTTTCTTGCCGGGTTCTTCTCAACAAAAGCTACCTTCCGAACCCCGTGGTAACATTTATAATCATGTATAATGTATTTTGTGTCCTTTTGACGATTTGAAAGTACTTTGTAAGTCTAATCAAATAAAGATATTTTGAATTTTTTGAATACATAATATCCAGATAAAAGAGAGCGAATATTTATGATAGTCGCCGAGTGAATGATAATAACGGAATCATTCGATTGAGCTAATTCAGACTGCATGGTTTGCGGTTTTGCTTAATAGAATAGAGTGCAATATTTGGTAAATTCTAGCTGTTACCAGTTTAGTGAGTAAAATTTATTTGAAGGTTGGTAACGCAAGTCTCGTTGCAAGTGTTCATAAAAGTCGCTTACCGACAAATACGCTGTGCGACTCTATTGTTATCATTGTAGAATCTATACATCTACAAAGATAAATAAAATGTAAGTGTCTGTTTGTAATTCCAAAATAACAGCTTTTCACTTAGTGTATATGAAAGTATTATCTGTACTGACTTAAAAAAAAAATTCTCTGTCTGTCTGTCTCTCTGTATGTCTGTCGGTCTGTTTGTTCCAGGTAATCTCTGAAACGGCAGAACCGATTATAACGGGACTTTCACTGACAGATAGCTGTACAATATAAGGAGTAACTTAGGCTACTTTGATTTATGTAACATATTAGGATCCTGTGATATAATAAAACTAAATCTACGCGTGTGAAACCGCGAGGCACGGCTAGTGCATACATAAGGTCACTACTGTATTTCCCGAAAGGGTACGGTACTTATAGTATATGAATTGCACCTAAGAGACCATTTTGTCATTTCGATGATGAATCATATTCGGATCACATCATGATTCTCCCAGTGGCCTTTTTAGACCTACAGCTCGCGATTACTAGACCAATGAGCTAGTCTTATAACTATATAGTGAATCAATGAATATGCTTACGCCATCCCAGAAGGGTCCCTGAATGGGTAAGAAGAGGCAACATATCACCAAAGATTTTTAAGTACCAAGTGACGGATGGTGAGTCCATCACCTAAGGCACTATACATATGTATAATTATTTCTCAGACATATGCAGGTTTGCTCACGATGTTTTCCTTCACCGTATCACACGTGGGGTGAAATTTCTACACTTTAGTTCTTAGAAACACTTACTGGTGCAGATCGTTGAGATTCGACCTTGCCCCACGCCCACCACGGTTCTCGTAACCTTTGTGGTAAAAAAATTGTATTTATGAACTAGGGAACATGTTTTAAATCTTCAAACTGCTTAAATATTATCGCCATTGTATCAGTATCGTGATGATGATCTACCGAATTTCGGTTACGGTGGCTAATCTAAACGAGGATTGTCGCAGGAGATATTATCGTGCACAAGTGTGTGCGTAAACACATGTGCACTCTTTATTCCCTCACTCTCATAGTCCGATGGGAGGCAATCCGACACGACCGGAGAGAGATCAGGCGGAGGACCAACGGCTTAACGTGCTTTCCGAGGCACGGGGGTGGAAACACCGCCAACTCCGGGCATTTTTATTGTGAATTTCTGGACAGAAAAACCTTATAATGTTTTGACCCGACCCGGGAATCGACCACTAGACCAACGAGGCAGTTATCAGATAGATCAGTATCGTAATCGGCTAATGTATAAGCGCCAATGAGCATAAACAGAAACATTTTATGTGGCATAAATACAAACATAAAGGAAAGGGGAACGAGGGAAAACATGGCTATAAAAATATATTAGGAAAATTTAAGACTACTTTACTTACGTAACGTAAATGTACCTACCTAGGTGGTAAACGTTGTCATAAGTCTGCCTTTTGTGGACGAATGTAAAACGCAACTAATGCCTTTTGTTACGGTTAAATAAAATTGAAGCGTCTGTTTATAATTCCAAAATAACAGCTTTTCACTTAGTGCATATGAAAGTATTTTCCGTACTGACTTAAAAAAGGGAATTTTTAAACTTTTTTCTTTGTCGGTCTATCTGTCTGTCTGTCTGTTTGTTCGAGGTAATCTCTGAAACGACTGGTCCGATTTTAACGGAACTTTCACTGGCAGATATCTACTATTACAAGGAGTACCTAAGACTACTTTTATTTAAGAAAACATTCAGGGTTCCGCGAGCAACCCTTAAATTAAGTCTTCGCATCACGCTGTTCCAGGGGTAGGCAGAGACTCCCTCGATTTTGAGCCTATTTTTTTGATAGAAATACCAAATGAAGCAATGGGGATATTTTGTCGGTGTTTGAATAACTTTTAATTCATTCATCCCTGATTTCAGTGAACATTGAGCGTAATTTGCAATTCGATAGCACTGAAATTTCCGTGTTAAAGGAATTTATTTAAATGCACGTAGAGGCTTTAGCGGCGAACTTTAATCCTACCGGGATGAAACTTAACCTCTTTGAATTGTTAACTTTACAAGTTAGGAATAAAACTGGGGGTTAATATTTAATTTTGAAGTCTTAAACGCTTATTATCATGGGTGGCTCGCGAAACTCTTATGTTTTTTAAAATAAAAGTAGCCTTAGTTACTTCTCGTAACATCTGCCTTTAAAATTGGTCCAACCGAAACAAACAGACGGACATACAGGTGGATAGTCACATAAAAAAAAATTAAAAATGTTTTTTTATTTTATTTATATATATAATCTGTCATATGCATACCTAGTGAAGAGCTATTATTTTGAAGCTACAAACAGACACTTAAATTTTATTTATCTGTATATAGTTTTATGTATAAAGACGGTGTTCTGACAATAATTGAACACCTGAATACCTTCTCCTATACAAGTTTATAACGGGCTTGAGTTGTATAACTTAACCTTAACTTAACCGCGGCCAAGTTATCATTATTCGTTCAGCTCAATTTGGTCGTGCCGTTAATCCGAAAGTAATTTATTAAATGGATCCCAGGAAATTGCTGCGTATTTCAGTGAATTAGCGTAAGTAAGGGGTACAAGTGATGGACGTCAGATGTTGACGTCCATTGACGCCGATCGACGCCATAGCCAATAGAAATAAAGCCCTTCGAAACATTCTCGTCAATTATTTGAGATAAAAGCTTCAAAGATGTTTCTGCAATTTTTTTTTTCTTCACTTCTAAGAAATCTCAGTAAAAGCAACCTTCCGAACCTGGCGGTAGCATGTATAATCTTATGTAATCGTGTCTTTCTGACGACTTGAAAGTACTTTGTAAAAAGTCTAATTGAATAAAGATGTTTTGAATTTGAATCTCGCATTGAAGCTATTCTAACAGATATGAATACAGCAGACATTCTGCCTACCTTTAGTTGTTTCAAAAAGCTTGCAAAGTGATGTGCGATGGTGAGAGTTTAATAGCGATTATTTCGATTGTTCCAAAATCTCGATACATTGCGATTGTTTTCAATCGCAGTCGATGCTAGCGAGTCAGATTCGCGTGTGATTGACATTGCGTCAGAGGGCCTAGAGCGAGTTTTCAATTGTTTTGTTGCAGGCGATTGGTCTGAATCGTGCCGAATATAATCGATCGTCGTCAAGGGGCCTAGTTTTTCGTCGTCACAAGTCAATGCAAAAAAGAATCCATTTAAAATTTTGAGATGAAAGTAAAATCGAATTGAATAAATACTTTTGATAACAATAGTGAATATAATATTATGGTATTTATAAAATGAATTATTGCCGCTTATAACTTAACCATTACCGAAACTCCACGAACCAATGCATTCATTAATATCAGAAGGAAACATGATTATCGTGATTAGTTCAGCGAGTGTCTCTGCGAACTCCGCTTTGATCTTCAGTTCGTTAATGGTGAATACCGATTAACTGGTACTTTTGAACGAAATTTTATGTACTATTAATAGAAACTATGTTACTCAGAGATATTTTTTTTCTATAATAAAATGAAGTGTATGAAGAATTGCATGAATGGGTATGAAGTGAAAGAAGATTTTGCGTCTTTATGCATATATTTTCTTCATAAAAGTAAAAAAAACCTGGCCTGAAAAACTGGCCGGAGCCCTGGATCGGAAACGCCTGAAAGAAGGAAGGGAGGCCTTTATATCAGACTGAAAATAAATAGTAAAAATGTATATATTTGTACAGATCTAATGTTTCTTGCAAATTGTGCTATGTATGTATTCGATATCTGGTGACTCACCTTTGGATTTTAATTCAACTCGCGAATTGTACTTGATAAGACTTCTCAGATCGCCTGCTAAAATCAGCTTTAACTCCTCTTACAATGATATGGAATTTATGCTCTGTAACTTGCGCCTTAAGTTTCAAATTGCGAATTACAGTGTTATTGATAAAGTCGATAGTGTACAAATGTTAAAGAATGGCGTGACGCACGCAAGCAGGGTTGCATAGACGAATGCCTGCATCGCGGCATAAGGCTAAGTAGGTTTCGTTATAGGGATACGCAATTATATTTTTAGGGTACCCATTGCAGAAACATAATCGAATTGTGTCTGACTTAAAATTTTCGAACAATTATATTTTAGGGTAACCAACGAAGAATTTTTTGAGCACAATTTAGTATTTCTTATCGTGTTTCTTACATTACATTTTGAAATTGGAATTAATAAACTCCCGTACTATATTATTTATGCTTCTCTTTTCTTCTTCTTTTGTTTTCTTTTTTTCTATTATTTTCTTTTTCTGGAAAGTTTTAATATCTAAAGTGTTTCAGGGTGTGGTTCAGGTAGTCTTATTGAAATAAACAATGTAAAGGAAGATTTAGGCCTATCTCTAATGGAATAGTCCAAGTTTATTAATGAACTAACAGGCGGCCGCGTCTCCTCCTGAGCAGGATTTGACATATCTGTACCTATATTTTGGTAAAAACACACAACATTTTTATACTTTTTTTTAAATGTTGAGTTAGTCTGGTAAATAAGCTTTATTATTTAAAAGTTTCATTAAAATCCATTTAATAGTTCTTGCGTGAAAGAGCAACAAATTTTTTTTTACGTTATGATCTCTCGCAGTTGGTAGGGGGGAGTTACCTCCACTGCTTAACCGGACTAAAGGGCCTCCAGCGGAGCTTAAAGTTAAAAACTAAGCAACATAGCTAAGGGCACCCCGGTGCGGGGCTCGGATCTCGGCTTAGGGCGTTGCTGGGGGATAAGCTAGGGAGCTGGATCTGAGTGGTATTATTTAGGGACATGTTTAAGGCTAGTGGCTGGGCGCGCGCCGGCCCTAGCAGAGGACGGGGGGGAGTCGAAACAAATCAATGGTGGACGTATTTATGTAACGCGGTACAACTTTCAATAGCGCGATCTACATTACTACTCACGCCATCTATTACCGAAGAATGAAACTAAAAGATACTCATAAAAGGTACAATTCGAACACTGCTTAGTTTCTTTGAAACTAAGATGCCGTGTGTTAATTAATGCCCGAACACATTTTTTTTATTATTATTTTACCTACCAATTAAAGTTAGTGCCCCTAATTTGAAAAACAGAACCCTTCATTAAGTCAATGTTGTGTTGATTTTTATTATAATTGCATTAAATTGCTCCTGCATCTGGGTGGTCCGAAACGAAACATGCATTTGGTACCGGTTTCGCTCAGAAAGATAACATCTTGTGCGTGAAAAGTGCTAAGCTTTTATTGTTTGAGGATTTCAATGCTTATTATACTGTACATATTTTTTTTTTATATATCCAGCTTAAAAAGATAGTTAATTAATCTAAGTAGCTTTAAAAATGGCATTCAATGAGTGTTACCAGTGTCCGTTATGTATTTTTTTTATGTTACTTGTTTCGAGATGTTTGGTGCCAAATTATCTTCTGCTTTGCTTCGTAACCGCTAAGTTTCTTGTCGGTTCTTCTGAAAAGACTAGTTTCCGAACCTATGGCAGTTATTCGACGACCAGAGCATAAACTGAATTTATCATTAAATAAAAAAAATTGAGCGAGAGCCGTGGTGGCCTCGGGTTTAGAGCAGTCGCTTACTACGCAAGCGACGCAAGTTCGAATCCCAGCGGGGCCTGTACCAATGAGTTTTTTTTTAAAACTTACGTACAGTGATTTCACACCACGTGCTTTACGGTGAAGGAAAACATCGTGAGGAAACCTGCATATGTCTGAGAAGTAATTCAAAGACGTATGTATAGTGCCTGAGACGGCGATAAACTCACCATCTGTCACGTTGGCACTTAATCAAATTCGGTGAAAAGTGGGTGTTGTGATTATTACACCTATGCCTACCCCTTCGGGGAATACAGGCGTGAGCATATGTATGTATGTATAAAAAAATTATGAAAAAGGGGTATTTGATCGATATAATACCCACATTTTATTATTCAGAAGAAATTCCGACAAAAATAAACAGCGAACACCCTGTCAATATTTCCAAAGCAATTTTGCTTAACAAACTTCCAAGTATAATTACAACTCAAAGTGATTTTAGTTTTCATAAATCTTCTTTCAATAATAAGGGTTCGGGCTACGGTTCCAATTAATTAGTTCGACGCTTCTTAGGTTGCATTTACATACAAATTGGAAAGTTAGCGATCTAGAAAAGAAATTGATGGTGTGCTTTACTGTACTGGAAACTAATAATCTATTTGAGGTTTCATTACAGCTGACATCTCTGCACGGTCTATGATTTAAATTATAAATTGCAGTGCATGTAAACATGCATATGCTTACACATACAATTTTTTTACAGGGTAATTTTTTGGTATATGAATAACGTATACGCGATCGGCCACGACGTGATACTTCTTACTATGATTACGCCTACTCTGCTTATTTTTTCGTATATACACGTGTCTGTGTGAGTGTGTAATTTTGGACGATTTGTTCCAAGATTCCAAACTGCTTGCAAAGCCTATATTGAAACTGCCAATGTGACATAATTTAAGTATTGCTACCGCTCTTAGGTAAAAGAATCTGGTTGACCGTGCTGTGTTCCGTTTCATTTTCTTACAAAAAACTAAGAATACAAAATAAAAAAATCGAACTGGTGACCTTCAGACACCGGGGTACTCTAAATTCGTTATCTCCCCATAAGCTGGCAGCCTCACTCTGAGCTATCGTACCTTGACAGATGTCGGCGAAATTTACTGCCGTATTGTAATGATATTTTCAATGCCTGAAAACATGGTCAAAACGATGTTTTCCAAAAATTTAACCTAGCTAGATATTTTTTGCCCCTGAAACCCCCTACTCACTAAATTTCATGAAAATCGTATATATACAAGAATTGCTCGTTAAAAGGTATAATATTACTATCTGAGAATAGAGTATCGATAGATGATTTTTGATATCTAGGGGCCTTATCATAAGCTCGTATTGCCATCCTGATTCCACTGTGTCAGTGACATACTTATTCACGTCATATACATCTGTCTCATAATAAGAGGTAAACTATGATGTCTATAAGAGGTCATGGTAGGGTCACGACCTGTGATCTTATCTCGAAATTAATTTACCGAAACTTTTTGCTGGTTCATGGCCCAGCTTTTGGTGCCGTTCTTATATGCGATGGATCTTATATTTTATACAAATTTCACCCGAAGGTTCAGGCAAATTTGTTTTATGTCTCCGTGGTTAATAGTTTGTTTATGCCCCGAAATATTTTGTCCCTTGAAATAGCTTGAGAGCCTTTGAAATATGCCGTCGTTGTGTACAAAAGATTGCGCTGTTCCCAACTAAAACAATGACCCGCTTGTCTTGTGAACCTTTGAATTGTTCGCTCCGAATATAATTAACGTTAGAACCGTCATGGTTACCTATAAAACCTGTGGGTTCAAGAAACTTTAATATAGCTGTTCCTGTTCCAGCCTCGTAGGTAATTTCATTGGTGGTTTTAATTCTAAGAACCCCGTTTTTTTCAAGCAAAAGTCACTCTATATTGTTTTTTTTATGTAATTACCGTGTTATTTTCATGTTCTTTTAGTGAAAGGCTGTTTATTTTGAATAAAAAACAGAGACTTCATTTTATGCTCGCACCATCCCAGAAGGGTCCCCGAAGGGGTGAGCTGAGTTGTTATACCAAGAACACCCACATTTCACCGAATATGATTAAGTGCCAACGTGACAGAGGCTGAGTCTATCGCCTTCTCAGGCACTATACATACGTCTTTGAATTACTTCTCAGACGTTTGCAGGTTTCCTCACGATGTTTCCCTTCTCCGTAAAGCACGTGGTGTGAAATCACTGCACATAAGTTTTTTTTTAGAAAAACTCGTTTGTACTGACGAATTCGAACTTGCGTCGCTGGCGTAGCAGGCGACTGCTCAAACCCCGAGGCCACCACGGCTCTTATATCTTATGTATATATATAGATTATATAGTAATATGGATTAGTTCGAATTCTTAAATATCCTTTTAATTTCATAACATTGCTCTATCTACATAAATTATTTAAGGTTTGAGGTTAGTTCGAAGCTAGTGTAAGACCGTATGATAGAAATTTCTAGCGAAAGATGAGGACAGCATCTTGAGTCGCAACTGGATTAGATGAGGTTGTGTCCAATGTAGCCCGCTTCACAAAATACGGCATATTTCACCCGAAACTAGTATCATACGGTCTTTAACCATGGCCGAACTTACCCAAACGTACTATATATACGTAAGTTACGTAGCTGACGCATTTGTTAAAAAAACAAACAATAATGGTCAATTCAATTAGCCGACCACTGAAAGTTGTGCCTCATGTAATTGACAATGATGTATCGTCCGCAACGCGCCGCCTGAATTGCTCCCGAAATACAGTAAATAAAATGTCGATGTTCCATTTTACTTTGTAAACTAGCTATGAGCAAGAGCCGTGGTGGCCTGCTACTTAAGCGACGCCCAGAATTCGAATCCCAGCGGGGCCTGTACCCAATGAGTTTTTCTAAAAAACGTATGTATAGTGATTTCACTAAACGTGCTTTACGGTGAAAGAAAACATCGTGAGGAAACCTGCATATGTCAGAGAAGTAATTCAATGACGTATGTATAGTGCCTGAGACGGCGATGGACTCACCCTCTGTCACGTTGGTACTTGATCATATTCGGTGAAATGTGGGAACTTGTGTCGCTTGCGTAGCAGGCGACTGCTCTAACCCCAAGGCCACCACGGCTATAGTTGGGCGAGTCACTTAATTTCCCCTTTGTGAGAATCTAGGAAGGCCTGAGCTTACACATGTATTAACTTTGGAATCCAAGTCGTAAACAACTAGAAATAAGTATCTACCATTTTGTAATACCATGTTCCGCACTCGACACTACATAGGCTTACAATAATAAACTTAAATAAAATACGTTTATTGGTGGAGGTAGCTCGAATCCTATTTCCCGTTCCCCAACCAAAGCATTTTCTAGAACAACAAATATGGAGAAACGTCATTTCCTTTTACAATCCGGTGAATCCCGGGGCGGCTGATCCAGTAGAAAATAAAAGTATACTTTCAGGAGGAAGGCTCGCATTTTCGCGAAAGTCTTGCTCTTAAGTTCCTATTGGAATTAACTCGCCTTGATCGAAGTCCAGGCAGCCTGAAGATTATATACGTTTTTTTTACAACAATCAAATCATATAAAATCAAAAAGTTTTATTCAACATAAGGGACAATTGGAACACTTATTGAACATCATGTCTCAATCTTGGGTTAATTTACTTCCGTTTCCAATTATATTGTTTACTATGTAATGAAATGTACATAATGCTAGTCATGCTAAGTTTCTTGTCGGTTCTTCTCAGAAGGTTAGTCTCCGAACGGGTGGTAAATTCTTCGACAGTCATAACTGCCTTCATCTCAATCGTTACACTCTTGGCAGAGCGGTCGTGGTCGTAATGTCAGAATTGGTGGCTTGCTTAACAAAACGGCGCCATTCATTTCGGACTGCTGCTTTACGGGAGCATTCTTTAATAGTAGGAACACCCATCACAGCCTTAATCTGGTCCGTCCATCTCATTGGTGATCTGCCACGCGCCCTAGTACCCTCGAATTTACCCTGCACCACCAGACGTTCTATGGATGCGTCTCCACGTCGCGACACATGTCCAAAGAAGTTGAGAATGCGAGATTGAACTGTGGATGACAGACGCTGTTTGATCCCGAGTTCCTTCAGTATGGAATAACTGCCTTACCAGGGCCTAAACTGAATAAATGATTGTGCTTGTGGTGGCTGGTCATCTCAAGCTACGCATTTATTTATAAGCGGAACTACTAGACTTTTATTTATGTAATTTTTATCGACATTTGTGCATTGGAACTGTGTGCATGAGCTTGTGTTTCTTAAGTGATTTATTTTGTATTCTTAAAATTGTAAAATATCTTTGAAAAGAGTAATTACTGAGTTTCTGGCCAGGTTCTTCTCAGTAAAAGCAACCTTCCGAACCTGGTGGTTGTATTTATAATCATGTATAATAATATAATTCTGACGATTTGAAAGTACTTTGTAAAAAGTCTAATCGAATAAAGATATTTTTGACTTTGACTTAATTTTCAGAAACATAAAGCTAATTTACCAAGACATAATAGAAATCAGAAATTCATTCAAGTCCATGCTATTCACCAACACAGTGTACTCACCAATTATTAATATCATGGACAAGCAGCAATAGTAGGTAGCTTTGTAATGAAGTAGTATTTAAGTCTAACCTCCATTGGAAATCGTTTCTATTAGGTATCTTTAAAAGAAATTCATTAGCAGGAACTTTCTATCAGAACGTGGTAACGTGCAGTTATTAATTTGTTCCAATAAATAATGTACGTAGCCGCCCTTTCATAGTGTTTATTTTGTGGATCCGAGATGGTCACGTGCTTAATACGAGCTGCGAGTCTTGTTAAAAAAGTTCACTTGATTTCGTATTGACTTGGAGTCTAACTTATACTGTAATCGAATTGTCTTCTGTATGTTTAAGACTGATACAAAAAAAATTGGGGTATAATTATGGCAATGTGAATATTATAATGTGTGTAAAGGCAAGATGTTTGGACAGCTATATAAAACATAATAGAAGGAAAACGAAGAAGAGGGAGACCAAGGATTTGTTACAGAACCTCGTTGACCGAGCGGTTTCTCTTCAATGACGAATTTCTAGAGTTCTAGAAATTCGTCATTGTTTCGTTATCGCCCCGTAGGCTGGAAGCCTCACGTCTGAGCTACCATAACTTGACAGATGTCGGAGAAATTTAATGTCGTACTGTAATGATATTGTATGAGTTTTGCAGTGCCTGAAAACATGGTCAAAACGATGTTTTCCCAAAATGAAGCCTAGCTAGATCAATTTTTTGCCCCTGAAACCCAAAGCCAACTACTCACGAAATTTCCTGGAAATCGTTGGAGCCGTCCACAAAAATTGCTCATTTAAGATATAACAGCAAGAAGGAACAAGTCAGCGACATGTCGTATAATGAAGTCAAAGTGATGTCGGACAATATCTTGTTGATTTGGCAGATTAAAGGAAATTGGATTCCGCGAGTTAAAGCATGAAACTAAGTTTACGCGGGTGAAACCGCGGGGCACTAGTTTATAAATACAGTAGTCACAAAAAGTCAGAATTCGCACCAGCGTCCTAATCTCTAGAAACGTTTGAACACTTTTCTGACGGTTTATGTAAAGCTATGACATTTTAAACTAGCAATATACATAGTACAAACTACTTCATATTCATAGGTACATTTATTTTCTCCCGCCTGCAAGCACTTGTAATATACAGATATAATTCATGTGCCACAGTAATAGCTCCCTATAAATCCGCATTACGCGGCAATAAGTCGTTCGCGCCGACGGCGACGCGGCCGTTGCAATACGCGGACGAACTACCCACACTTTACATAATCGCCCAATGACGTCCACTTTTACTAGCCCACGTACAAACACACTTAGCCGTTTGTGGTCACTGAATGCCCGTAGTTTTAGCTTTTAGTTGGCCATTTTAAGTGTAATTGCATTTTCAAATGAAAGTTTTAAGTACCCACTTAATTTGTTTAATCCACAGAATTTGGTCTGTTTATAGATTTTTTTAGATTAAACTTTCAAAGCATGTGATAAAAGGTTTTATAAGTTTATTATGCCGGGAGTATTACTTAAAATAAGTCCTTAGCAGTTTTTTCCATAGCGACGCTCCGTAAATAAAGATTTTTAATTAACGCGGGTTTGCAAGTTAGGTGCAGTTTTGTTACAAGAGCTGGCATGAGCGAGATAGTCATGCATCACTTGATGACACAGAAAATGTCCACTAGATACGCCTCGGAGCGTGTCAATGCTTTTGTTCTATGAGAAGTAAAAATACATCAATATGTGTATTAATATTTTGGCTACGTGTGAAATGATCAAAAAAATAAGAAAGGTATAGCCATCATTGGATTAGAGGCACTGACTTATTCCCCCACTTGCATAGTCCGATGGTGTGCCTTTTTTTATATCGTGGAGAATCCATTATGGATACACCAACCGCCGCGGGGGCAGCGGAAGGGTTATGTCGGACTCACACCGACTAAACTCCCCAGCGACTGGCCTGTCAGACCCCTCCTTACGTTACCAGGCTGAACCCGACTTTTACACTATGAGAGGGCGCGTCAGAACACGAACGTGCCCTTCAACCTCGAGGGCCATGCGTTGGCGCCAAGACCCCCGTCCCGGCGCCCGCGGCCCTCATTACGGAGGCATCAGCCGCTCTTCGGCCCGCCTCCGTCGGCCGGTCCTTCTACGGCGGATTGGGTCAGACAGAGGGTCTGCCTCGCGGACCCGCTCCGCCGTTTCTTTGGACGACATTACGTCGCCACAAAAGGACACGACCGCATCCCATGCCTGGGGGCTGCCGACCATGGCCCGAACTAGCGCCGGCAGCGAAATGTCCCGTCCGGTTTGGGCGACAAGGACACCGCGTTGCACAGACAAATAAATACATACCTAATTACAATTCTTATCGCATTACTAAAGAACCCCACCTAAAATTGTCCGTATTTAATATGAGCCTGATTTTACTGAAACACGGCACTTTTTAATTAATCTCAAATATTTAATTAGGAATGATTGTCTTACGTTTTTAGATGCTCCATTAATTTTCTCACACATTATGAAAAAAAAATTCAGGGAATAATGTAACGACCATTTGATCTTGTCTTGATTGTTTATCTCATAACAATTTATTGTGCGTTGAAGCGTGGTTGGTAGTTATTTACTCGACACCTCTATGAGGAAAATATATAGTTATTTGAACATATAGTGATTTGAACTTGCGTTGCTTACCTAGCAAGCGATTACCCAGACATCAGTATTTATTACCATCACCTCCACGGCTATTGTTTTGGTATACAAATGAATTCTTAGGACATCCAAATAATTAAATTGTTGTTCAGAATCTATGGACTGTGGTTGTCTGGGAATAAGCCGATTACTCAACCTAAACGCTTAGGTAATGCTCTAAGCAGGTTATAATATAACTAAGCTGGGTACGTTAAAAAACTTCGCATATTTTGTTAATCTATTTTTTTCGAGCAATTTTAATAGGCGTATCCCATCGTGCATATCTATGGCTCGCAATAGTGGCTCGTTCACGCAGTCCTACCGCGGAGGTAATTAAAATGGCAGCGCGTCAAATTATGTGTTTTATGTTGGCTGTTGGCTTAAATGTAGAGGACACAGGCGTCTGGGACCACTGGCTAACTGGAACCGCGTTCCCAGTTGACTGATTCGTTTTTATTTTTAATATCAGACAAGTGGGACCGCTCGTATGTTTAACCAGAAATCCATTGTACCTATTGTGTTGGTTGTAAAACATACATATATCGCTTACGCTTGCATTCACCAGAGGAGTAGGCAGAGGTGTCAATATTTATAGTATATCCACATTTGGCCAGTTTAAGTCGCATGTAATAGGAGGCGAGCCTATTGCTATTAAAATAGATAGAAAAAGCCAACAACACTTTGCCCGACCCGGGGATTGAACCCAGGCCCTCGTTTTCATAGTCGTGTTTGCGACCACTAGGCCAACGAGGCAGCCAGAAAAGTGTATATTGGTGTGAGGGGTGTGTTTCAGGATGGAATCGCTTCATTAACTTCCCTCGCTACTCATCTGTGCACATCTCTGCTAGGAACGCACCCCTAATGTTAATTGTATTTCATCTATGAAAAATTTTCTAATAAATGTTCATTTTCCATTGTTCTATTAAATGTTATTTTACAGCTGGTTCTTCATAAGACCTTTGATAACCAATTCTGGTCATGAAAATATTACTTCTAATATTCACAAAGCGTTCACTTAAAGCCCTATTCCATATTAAAGACCCATTATCAACTATTGAATGTTTAATACAAGAAATTGCCACCGTACCTTTGATCTTCGTATTGAGAATTCAACGTTTTAATTTGTTCAGATTCCAAACGCAAGCTGGAGTGAATAGTTAAGGATGTCGAGTCGTCCTGTCGTGACGAGTTCTTGACGGACCCTGACCAGTACCCCTATCACGAGTTTGCTACCGTTTTTGTTATCTAAACTCGCTAGCGTCTTCGCCGAACATTAGTATGAGAAATTGTGCAGCGACTCCCAGCGGTGACGTGAAGTACTAAAATATCTCATACAAATATTGCGAGTGACGTTATCGAGTATAGTTTACGAAAACGGTGGCAAACTCGCGATAGGGGTACTGCCTCGGTTAGATGTTGACTCACGCCAGACCGTGCCGGGTTCGAGCAGAGCTTCTGCTGCGATACGCGATGGCGAGAGATTAATCGCGATTGTTTAAACATTTCGATGCATGTTTTCAATCGCATTCGGTGGAATCGAGCCCGACTCACGTGTAGTCGTCACTCATCGAACACGGCGCGATGTATCGCGTCGGCCGAAGATCGATTCCATTCGACTCGGCGCTCGGGACTATTCGATGGCATCAAAACAATTGATAGCTAATTCGCCAGAGCGAGTCGATGACACATTTTACCTTTTTTTATTTTTGTAGGCCGTTGTTTTTGGTCTAACACGACGCGTATTAAGAACGGCTTTAAGGTACCAATATGAATCGTTCTGAAATTCTTGATGCGCTCTGCGTAAACTGATGATAGGCCCCCAGTTCGGGTAGGTAACAGACAGACAAAATTACAATATAGCGTCACAGCTCCCTTAAAATATAACCAACCTCTTTTCGAATCTTCATTACGATAAGAGCTCTCGTTAAGGCCCAGATATGATCGTCGGGTTTCCATAGGCCGTTGATTGCCATTAAAAGCCAAAATCAAATGAGCATTAAAAGTAAAAGTAAAATTAGCCGTGGTGGCCGTTGGCAAGCGACGCAAGTTCGAATCCCAGCAGCCTGTAGGTGAAAGAAAACAGCGTGAGGAAAACTGCATATGTCTGAGAAGAATTCAAAGAGAATATTTTCAATTTCATTGGGACATTGGGTAAAAGGTTTCAGACGAACTGCTAAAGTTATCTTAGTCTGTGAACATCAAACGCTGTTGGTGTATCTCAAAGTTTTCGTAAATGCGCTCCACGCTTTTACTTAACTTAACTTTAAATAAGTATGTAAGTAGAGGAGATATACATGAAATGCGCGCTTCTGTTCCTGGAATTAAACCTCACTCATTCCGTCTTCGTAGTTGGCGGTGACTTTTAGTATACTACGTGTTCTCGAATGAATAGCCTAAGGTAATTTTAACTCACTTTAGTTAAACTACTTAAGACCTAACCTTACAGTTTGTTATTACAAATTAACAGCTTATTCACTTACACAAATGTACACGTGAGTGTGTACGGTATATCTATACATATATACGGATTAATAAACTTGAAGTATCTGTTTGTAATTACAAATTAACTTCCCTAAATGCATATGATATTATATTCGGTACTTACATACGAAAAACGAATTATAATTGTTTTTCTATGTCTGTGTATCTGTTTGTTCCGGCTAATCTCGAATACGGCCTGATCGATTTAAACGATACTTTAATTGGCAGATAGCTGAGTTACAATGAGTAACATAGGCTTACTAATACTTTTATTTAAAAATAAAGCGATCTATGAAAGTAAGTTTACATGGGTAAAACCAGTTTTGTTAACAAATGCATGATGTAGATAAATATCAAAGATTATGTTAGTTTTTTTATATCGATCAACGTAACTTAATTTTAAAGTAATCACTTAAGATCTCTATCAATAAAAAACTATTGTTAATTACCATTGGTAAGGGCTTTCTGTGTAGTAAAGTTGAGCACCACTTGTAGTGTTTTACTTGAGCAGCAATTTGAATTGTTGTGAGAAATTTCGTGGAAATCTCCTTAATACAACTTATAAGCGACGAATGTTTGACAAAACAATATACATAGAATGAGTCTTGCTTGCTCAATAAAGAAATTATGAAAAAGTTACAACTACCAACAACATACATAAGCAGAGGTGTTGTAACAACAACACCCACATTTCACCGAATATTATTAAGTGCCAACGTGACAGATGGTGAGTCTATCGCCGTTTCAGGCACTATACATACAACTTTGAATTGCTTCTCAGACATACGCAGGTTACCTTACTTTGTTTTCCTTCACCGTTAAGCACGTGGTGTGAAATCACAGCTCGTAAGTTTTTAGAAAAACTCATTGGAAGCATTGGGTTTGAAGTAGCGTAGCAGGTGCTGCCGAAAACGTCTAACTATATGCTGACGCCTGTATCATATTTCGCCAGTTACTTATGGGTAAGTCCCATTTAATGGGTGGAGAGCTTAATAATTAACCGGGTACTAATTCCAGACATCCATGGTTTTATTACCACCTCCAAGGCATTTGTTTTGGTATACAAATTAATTCTCATGACATCCAGGTCTCGGGAATTAATGTATGAAAGTTTTTTCAACATCTATGGGCTGTGGGTGTCTGAAAATAAGTCATGGAGACTTCAGACGGCTGGAAAATTACAAACGGAAAAACCGAATAACACTGCCCAACAGGAGATCGAACCCAAGGCCTCGCTTACCGTAGTAGGATCCGTTATCAATGTACCATGACCTCTGCCTACCAATTTACAAAAAACAAAGCAAATCAATTTAACGCTGAAAAGCTTTTCTAACCGAACCTAATTTATGTAATGTCGAAGTTAGTGACGCACTCTCTTGTACTAAAGTGACTTCATCACAATAAATAGTTGTAAATAGACCCGAGTCGATATCCCTTGATAATTCCCAGACAGACCTGTTTCTTTATTGGCTACAAACGTCCCTTTGATGTTCTGTGCAGATGGTACTCTTGGTAGATCAGGAGCTTGGGGTTATTGAAGTGAATTCTTGATTGAACATACATACATATGCTCACGCCAGTTTTCACTGTACCAACGTGACAGATGGTGAGTCTATCGCCATCTCAGTCATTCTCAGAAACGATAGGTACATATGTCTTTTGAAATACTTATCAGACATATGCAGGTTTCCTCAATTTGTTTTCCTTCACAGTACTGCACGTGGTGTGAAATCACTGCACATAAGTTTTTAGAATAACTCATTGGCACAGGCCCCGCAGGGATTCGAATTTTCATCTCTAGCATAGCAGGCGACTGCTCAATTTTCATTCATCACAGCAAATTTCGCCAACATTTGTCAAGTTATGGTAGCTCAAACGTGAGGCTTCCAGCTTTCTGCGAAAAAGAAACTAGAGTACCCCGGTACGAGATTGACATTCACCGGTTATTTTTTATTCCTTTTTTTCAGCATACACATATGAACAAAAGTCATTGAAATGAAACCAACCAGGTTCTGTGAAATAATACAGACGCTGTCTGATTTTCCGCTGGCTCCCTCTCTATAAAGTCTCTCTGAATTTGGTCAAGTGACGGATGTGATTGTTCCAGAAAATTAGGTCGACCAAAATTAGAGCACTTTACGAGGATCGAGTCGGTACAAGACGTGGGTCAAATACTTTGAGGGTGCCATCAACCAAATTGGAAATTGCCGAGGTGACGTAGCGGCCTTTACTCATTGAGCAGGGTATGCTCAACGTCACCACATCATGTTGCTGTAATTAAAAGTTTATGGTTATACAACATTTACGAATTTGCTTTTAATGCCTTTGAATTACAATTTACAAATAGCCTAGCTATCTCTTACGGCGAAGGAAAACATCGTGAAGAAACCTGCATATGTCTGAGAAGTAATTCAAAGATAGTGCATGTATAGTGCTTGAGACGGCGATGGACTCACCCTCTGTCACGTTGACACTTAATCATATTTGGTGAAATGTGGGTGTTGTTGTTACAACACCTCTGCCTACCCCTTCGGGGAATACAGGCGTGAGCATAATTATATATGTATAACAATAAACATAGACTTCCGCCAAGTAAGAAATACTTGAGTGAATTCAATATTTAAAGTTGTTATAGCATGAAATGCTAGATCTTTCAAAGATAAAGGAATCTCTTGGTACAGTTGCGATTTCGCACATCATTCGAAGTAGCTAAGAACTCCAACCCAAAAAACATGCGTGCCTGAAAACATGGTCAAAACGATGTTTTCCATAAATGAAACCTAGCTAGATCTATCTTTTGCCTCTGAAACCCCCTACATGCAAAATTTCATGAAAATCGTTGGGGCCGTTTCCGAGATTCCAATTATATATATACAAGAATTGCTCGCTTTAAGATATAAGATGAGCATAGGTACCTAATAAGCAAAAAAATTGGCCTCTTACACTCATTATCGCCAAACCAATTACCTGAATAACTGAACGTCTCGCCATTAATATCAAAGTCCCAACCTCTTCACAGGACCGAATCGAGTGGTATTCGATACTAGAGGTCCAATTTTATGATCTCGATACACTCATCTGGTAATTTAACAAAGCTCCGGCGGTGCGAAGTGGTCGTTACAAAGATTTATTTGACGGAAAAGGTGAAATGAAACGCTTTAGGCACACAATATACATGGAACTACCTACTAACCCAGAATATGCTCTATTTGGTACACGTACGTGCTTTAGTACGTATTTATGGTGAAGGCACTATAAATACCGTTGGGCATTTGCATGTTTATTAATGGGAAGTCTGAGAGGCATTTGGAGTAAAAATTAGGCTTAGAATGCTTTATTACTGTTAATGAAGGACGAGAACTTTATGAGGATAAAGGAGCTATAATAAAAATAAAAAATAAATATGGTCACGCCATCCCAGAAGGGTCACCAAAGACTATTAAGTGTCAACGTGACTGAGGTTGAATCCATCGCCGTCTCAGGCACTATACATAGGTAAGTCTTTGAATTACTTCTCAGACAATTGCAGGTTTCCTCACGATGTTTTCCTTCATCGTAAAGCACGTGGAAATAACTGCAAGTAAGTGGTAGTAAGATCTTTGGAAAAACTCATTGGTACAGGCCCCGCTGGGATTCGAACTTACGTTGCTTTCATCATAGTAAGATTAGCACGCGACAGCTCAAACCACAGGGCCACGACGGCTCACTATATTATACATGTATAAGAAGCTATAATATGTGTATGGGATTCAGGTCTGAGCATATCAATTGATATATCGTATTATAACGCTGTATGTTGCGGCTTTAACTGTGTTATTTGTAATATTGTAATATACATAAATATGCTCACGCCTGTATTCCCCGAAGGGGTAGGCACTTTTCACCGAATTTTGATTAAGTGCCAATGTGACAGATGGTGAGTCTATCGCCGTCTCAGGCACTATACATACCTCTCTGAATTACTTCTCAGAAATATGCAGGTTTCCTCACGATGTTTTCCTTCACCGTAAAGCACGTGGTGTGAAATCACTGTACATAAGTTTTTTAGAAAAACTCATTGGTACAGGCCCCGCTGGGATTCGAACTTGTGTCGCTTGCGTAGCAGGCGACTGCTCAAAATCCGAGGCCACCACGGCTTGATATTGGAATATATTTTATTTATCACTGTAGTACAACTAAAAAGTTATACTACAGGTATTCTGTTCATCCAGTCAGATTGTCAGTCAGTCAAGTTGTCAAGGAACATTTCCACAAATAACAAGATCCACCGGTTTAGGCTGTCAGTCTGTCAGTGTCAGTTCTATCTAAGCCGATTGTGACTGTTTAGGTAGTGGAGTGGCTTTAGTTATAACCATTCATCTATACATATTATACCCATACTTAGATATCTATTAACTATTTAGATTGTAGCCCTCGCTATCTTGGAGGTACGGATATTAATCAGAGTATATTACTTAAATTTACTACGAATTTCAACTTGGTTTCACGGATCCTTCTCAGGCACTTTTATATAGGTGCGTCTTTGAATGACTTCCCAGACATATGCAGCTTTCCTCACGATGTGTCCCTTCACTGTAAAGCACGTGGTGTGAAATCAATGCACATCAGTTCTTAAAAAAACTCATTGGTTCAGGCACCGCTGGGATTCGAACTTGCGTGGCTTGCGTAACAGGCAGCTGCTCAAACCCCGAGGCAACCACGGCTAGTTATCTCGGAAACATATTATTGTAATAGACTCATAGACAGCTGCGACTTCGTGGCAAGAAGATTTCACACTTTCAACCCCCATTTAACCTTTTAGGGTGGAATTTCAATTCATGTCTCTAGGATCAGCGGTGTAGGTTGAACATTGTTATATAAGTCAGCACATTTAATTTTGTATGTATAAACATAAATAGACCAAAAATAATAATTTCGTTCCCAGGATCGTGCTTGCGGCTTATGGAACATGTTAGCACATATATTCCGCAGTATATTTAGTTGTTTGCTTTAGAGCCATTATAAGAGCCGATATCAATTACACGTTAACAGCTTGAGGAGACGTTGGCTCAAGCAAATTGTCTGGTAAGCGGGCGTTTAGGGTGCCAACGCTTAATGTGTTTGTTGTAAGATTAATTAAAATAGATTTGAAAGCCGCCTGCGGTTTTGTCGCGTGCAAAGTGAGGAGCTGAGGTTTTGTGGGATCAAGTTTATCGTACCAATTATGTAATGCTTCGAAATTCAAGTAGGTATATAAGCTTGTTACTTAACCCCCACGAGAAAAACACAATCTTACATTTTTGTAATAGGGAGTAAACGTTAACAAACGCGCAGTTTCTGTTGCATTGGAAATAGGTCTCTTCCCCACCCATGCATACAGAGATAAAATTGAAGTGTTTGTAATCTCAAACGAACTGGTATTAAATAAATTCATATTAAAAACAATTTAAAACCCTTTTCTCTGTCTGTCGGTCCGAAACAGCTGGACTGCTTTTAACGAGACATTCTCTGCAGATAGCTAATGTTACAACGAGTAATAAAGCCTTACTTACTTTTATTTAAAAAAAACATTGAGGTTTTGGTTTATAAAACATCATTAGGGTGTCATCATTAGGGTTCCGCGGGCTACCCATGTAATATATTTAATAATCTAAAACCACAAGTGGTACTAAAAACGAATTACAAGTAGAAAACTTGGCCCAAATCGGTGTCTCTCGGGTTCGTGCCAAGAAGGCTGGCAGCATTGCCACTTTGAATAGCAATGCAGACGACGTGCACCCTCTTTGAAAAGTTGATGAGCATCTGGACCCCAAGGCCCCATGTAATTAAGTCTATGTAGGTGAAACAACAAACACATATATAGATTATAATAATATCTGTACTCCAACACAAGGATAACCTAATCAAATTACTTAGATGTGTATGAAAATTATTTTTCTCGGCGTGCTAAGTACAAAACAAGATTTTTTTCAATACTATCAAGTCCACACATTTCTCAAGCAATCGTTTTGAATACTTGCAACATTAAGGTTGGTACCCGCGCGATACCTAACTTATAAACATAGAATCGCTCGAGACTTCCTATTTGGTCTAGTGGTTGCAAGCACTACTGTGTAACACGAGGTATCTGGGTCGGGCAAAGTGTTATCGCGGCCAGGAGTCTGGACTAGTGCCCGGCTAAGGCTCCTTCCCTATTACATGAAACTCCAAACACAGGAGTGAGGAAATGTATGAAAGTCTACAGGCTGTTCCGCTAAAGCAAGCACTATGTTAGTATAAGGTTCACATTTGTATGAAGCGTGTAACTACACAAACAGACTAAGACATGGCAATGAACCCTCTAGGCATGTCATTACCATTACGCCGGGACAATAGCGCTCATTACCAAAATATCGCTGTGATTCCGACTTTCTCCACCCGACGCTTTGATGAGTTTGATCTACATATCTACATCGTATGTACACATGGAATACCCTTTGATGTTAAAGTCCAAAGTTAAGTGGAAACAAAATCCAATCTACACTGAAGATACGCTAAATGATCAGAAAGGTTGAGTCCTTATCTATACATCTATATCGATACATGTAGATAAATAAAGTGTCTATTTATAATTCCAAATAAACAGCTTTTCAATAAATGTAAAAAAAATCTGTCCGTCTGTTTATTTGTTTCGGGTATCCGATTGTTAACGAGATTTTCACTGAAAGATAGCTGATGTTACAAGGAGTAACATAGGGAAAAATTGTGGTTTTCTTGAAATAAAGCCAACGCGGTAGAAACCGCGGTCACAACTAGTCCTTAATAAATACGTGAACATATTGTATAAAGCAAAAGAAAACATACAGAAGCGACTGTCATCTGAATCACGAAGAAAGCCGATGACCTCGGTTGTCAAACTTTCTTAGCCCTCCGACTGACCTGTAACGATTGCCAAAGATGTCCAATAGGTAACCGGGACCGACGGCTTAACGTGCTCTCCGAGGCACGGAGGGAACCGCCCGGTTCCCTCCGTGCCTCGGAGGTCACCCATCCAATAACTGGCATGTTGGGGATGCTTAATTTTGTTGATGTGCGCAATAGCAACTGTGCATCCACGCTCATCCACAGGTTAAAATAAATATTTCTGATTTTTTTTTGTAACTAATCGAGGTCATCTCAACCCTGGCACCTTACACAGGATATATTTTAACGTTATTATACGTAATGACAACATTAAACTGTATAATAGTAGCTCATATCACACTGTGAGTTATGAAGTCCCATATTTTTCCTGGCGCATAATTTGCCTTACCAACGTTCTACCACTTCCAGCCCATATCGACGCAGGTGCAATAATATCCCGGTGGTATCCAATAATACTGGAGCACGTGTGGCCTGAAAATGCACCGGGAACAATGCAATTCCTAGCTTATCCTAGGACATATCTGTTCGTCAAGTGATTCAATACCTACGCTGGGTATGGCTGAGAATATGTCACGTTTGTAAATTTGTTTTGCGTTTACTGAAACTAGTTATTAGGAATTACAATCATTAAGGCAACAGAAGCTTCATTCAAGCATTATATTGTAACCGATTATATTGGATGACAATGCGTGTTCAACTATGTTACGTAATTAATTTCCAATACGGCGGATCATCCAAGATGGCGGACTAGTTAATTTTCTACACTACCACAGTATGGGTATCAAATATACGGGCTTTCTGGGGAGAACAAATAAAAATGATATTAAAAGTTGTTTAAAAATATTTTTAATAATTAATTTATCCCTTAAAAGTGGTATATGAACATTGAAATAGTAATGACATTTCGTGCCATACCACACACATTTCCCCGAAGACGATTAGGTGCTGACGTGACAGATGGTGAGTAGGTAGGTACGCAGGCACTACACATACGTCTTTGAATATCTTCTCAGGAATTATGCAGGTTTCCTCACGATGTTGTATCACGTAAAGCTCGTGGTGAGTAAATTTACACTTAGTTTTATGGAAAACTCTTTGGTACAGCCCGCTGGGATTTGAAGTTGCGTTGCTTGCGTAAAGGGCGCCGCAACTCACTTCTGGACTGATATTAAAAATTCAGTGAGAATGCTATAAATAAATCACTGAGTAACATTGACTATATAACGTTCTATAAAAAAGCGGTCCCTATCTAGACAAAAAAAAAACAGTTTTTGGTTCCAAATTACCAGCTTTTCACTCCTTACGTACTCCTTATGTATGTACGGTACTTATATAAATTTAGTATATATGGAACTGCCTGAAACGATGGATGGATTGTGTGAAAGATGATATGGCTAAAATAGGAGTGAATACAGATATGACAGCTGATGGAGAGAAATGGAAGAGGAGAACACATTGCGCCGACCACTAATAACATGGGAAAAGGGCAGGAGTATGATGATGAAGAATAAACTGCCTCTCTTTCCGTCTATTTATCTGTCTCTTTCTCTCGTATCTCTAGAACGGCTGAACTGATTTTAACGGAACTTACATAGATAGCTGGTATGACAAATAGTAACATAGGATTCAAAAGAATGGGTGGCGCCTTAAACCGCAAAAACAAGGGAAGGATAAATTCGACGCATGTTGTAGGACCACGAGAAGCTCAGATGGAAGAACTGAACGCACGGTTTGCAGAGGTCGTGGGTACGAGTCCCGCCTCGTGTTCGTATTTTTCTTCTCCATTTTTAAGAATAAAAAAAATGTTTTGATTTGACCCATGAAATGTAAGTCTATAAAACAAGGGCAAATCCAAAATACTATCTTCCAAGTCATCGCCATTAAAACGTACTTGTGGTTCGCAAGACATTTCACCGCGTTTCCACAAAACATATAACAGGGACATAAGAATAAATCGCCGATGGCTAGCATCATTTATTCAAGGGATAGGCCGTTATGGTCTGCCGAATAGCGGACACGTCTCTGAGACGCTGACATTTTTGTCCCAAATCTAGATTTACTTAACCTTGGCTAATGTTGAATAGTCGTGCTTCTGTGGGAGCTAAATCTTTATTGACATCTTTATGTAGGCTTTCGTGAATTGAGCTTGCTGTGCCCTGCGGTTTAGCCCGCGTAAATTTAATGTCATTGGTGGAACCCTAATGAAGTACTTGTAACTTTAGCTATCTGCCAGTGAAAGTCCCGATTTTAACCTGAGTCTTACTCCAGGACCAGCTGTTTCGGAGAGTAAACATAAAAAACAGACAGACAAACATAAAAAAAAAATGTGAGTAGGTATATACTTTCATACGCGTTTAGTGAAACGCTGTTAATTTGGAATTACAAACAAACACTTCCATTTTATTTATCCGTATAGATGTATAGATATGCTATAGCGAATTCTCATTTTGTCCTTCTCACATAGACATCATCATCCTCCCGCCCTTAACCCATGTTATTTATGGTCGGCACAATGTGTCCTTCTCTTCCATTTCTCTCTATCAGCCGTCATTTCTCATATAGACATAAATACTTTAACAAGATACTTTCAAATCGTCAGAATTATAAATTAAAAGTTGCCGCTGGATACCGAAGCGTTACTACGAACCAGTAGGCCTAAAGTAACATTCTCTCGCGCTAATAGGAACGATACAAAATGTATGGAAATTACATAAATCAGTCACGTGACACATGTCGTTCCCGTAAATTTTGTGTCGTTTCTACTAGCGAAGCCTGAGGATAATGTTACTTTGTCTACAGGCCTTGGAAGAAACGCAGCCATTACATACCTTGGTCAAACCTGTCATCCAAACTGAGCTACGCCTTCCAACAGACTATATTCCAGACTCCAGGGCTATAATCAATTATCCATCAAGCTGACTGCCTGTTTGTCTGCCTTATTTGTAGCGTAATGGTCCCTTTTTCAAAGGAATAGTACCATGCCAGTAGCGCTCGACTTATAATATTCCAAAAGGAATGAACATATATCGTGCTATAACACATAATACGACATATTTTCACGTCCTTCTATTTTCTGTAGCGGTAAGAATTAATGACCTATGTAATACACGAGCCGTGGTGGCCTTGGGGTTAGAGCAGTCGCCTGCTACGCAAGATTGAATCCCAGCGGGGCCTGTACCAATGAGTTTTTCTAAAAAACTCATGTACAGTGATTTCACACCACGTGCTTCACGGTGAACGAAAACATCGTGAGGAAACCTGCATATTTCTGAGAAGTAATTCAAAGACGTATAGCTGAGAAGTATAGTGCCTGAGACGGCGATAGACTCACCATCTGTCACGTTGGCACTTAATCAAATTCGGTGAAAAGTGGGTGTTGTGATAACAATACCTCTGCCTACCCCTTTGGGGAATACAGGCGTGAGCATATGTATGTAATATACGAGTTAGGTAACTGTAACATTGATATGGTATTTTGAGACTCATGCTAAATGGATTTTTTCGAGGGTAAACGTTACTTTGTAATATTCTCGTTTGAGTAAGTACAGACTCTCGGTATCATTATAAATTTCATCAAACATGTTGAATGAGTATTGCTATAACTATAGCTGATCTATTTTGTGAAATCTACACAGATAAATGAAATTGAAGTGTCTGTTTTTAGACTCCAAAAAACAGCTTTTCACTAAATGCATATGAAAAAAAAAACCAACTTTTTTACTGTAAATTTTCTCTGTCCATTTGTTCCGGCTGGTGATGTGGCTTTCACTGACAGATAGCTAATGTTCTAAGAAGTACTTACCTTCTTTTATTTAAAACAATCATAAGAGTTCCGCAGGACACAGCTTGTAGCGTATAACTTAATAACAACTGTTTATGATACTTTACATAAACTTAACCTAATTAAAATTATTAGCGCTGTTAAAATTAATGTCTTTCAGGGTTAAGCCCCACAATACAGAACTCTCTGTACATCTATATAAAAAACAGACACTTATACTAAAAGCCTTTTAAGATCACTCACGTGTTTGTCTGTCACAAATAGAGTGTCGATAAGTAAGCTTGTCAATCAGTCTATTTTCTCCCAATGTGTTGGAGACTAGCTTGCGCCCGCAGCTTCGCCTGCGTAGCAGTAAATTTTCACATACAAACATCCATCCTCTATTTCACCCTCTTGATCAAAGTCCTTCGTTAGTGGATTTGTAGTGGGTGAAGTTTGAATTAAAATTTTCTAGCTTTAAGGATGTGGCCTATATGTCAGACAATCACTTTTACCTTTTACATATAGACTAGCTGTGCTCCGCGGTTTCACCCGAGTAGACTTTAGTTAACGGATGATATTATTTATATCTGAATCCGAATTAAAAAAAATATATACCCATAGTTACTCCTTGTCACCATCAGCTATCAGCCGGTAAAATTCCCGTTAAGATCGGTCCAGCTGTTTCACAGACAGGGAAAATATTAATACACAGTAGTCTGCTCCCCCACAATACTCCAGGCATGGTATGCTGACACTATCGCCTTCATCAACAAATTGGTCGCAAACAATTTTCCGAAAAAAGTTTTTATACTATAATGACGGACATGTGTGGTACATGTTAGCAGACAAAGTCATGGGTAAAAGCTATAGGTATTTTTAAAAACATACGTGAGGGAAGCCATGTGCGGAAGCTAGTACATACATCGTACATATGCTCACGCCTGTATTCCCTGAACGAGTAGCATTGCAACACCCACTTTTCACCGAAGATGATTAAGTGTCAACGTGATAGATAATGACTATCGCCGTCTCAGGCACATACATACGTCTTTAAATTACTTCTCAGACATATGCAGGTTCCTTCACCGTGACACACCATGGCAAAGCACATGTTGTGAAATCACTGTACATAAGTTTTTAGAAAAACTCATTGTACTGGCCCCGCTGCGATCCGAACTTGCGTCGCTTGCGTAGCAGGCGGCTGCTCAAACCCCAAGGCCACCACGGCTCCTTGCTTGGAAGCTAGTATACTCATAATTTTCTTTTGTGTGTCACGAGTATGATGTATGAGTATAAATACATTAACTACCCGTACTCATTTTAAGCGTTCCCTATTCCGCCAGTTCTGGCTATAAACCTGACCAAAAGTATAGACCTCAATACTAATTTTGTTCAAGGCACCGAGAGGTCAACTTACATTTGTCGTCGTAAGCTCCCCGTTGAGCCTTTAATGGACCTTTCGATTTCTCGGGCGAAGTAAGAAATATATGTTACTTCCAATATTGTTTACTTTGCGGGAAATAATTATGTGGCGTATTTGGGTAATTCATTTTCTATGTAGTTTTCTTAGTTTGCTTTATATAACCACGAGATTTACGGAGATTGTGCAAAAGTTGCTAGTGCGCACACCATTCGATCAGCGAAGTTAAGCAATCCTAATCCTGTACTTCCCGAAGGGGTAGGCAGAGGTGTTGTAATCACAACACCCACTTTTCACCGAAGATGACTAAGTGCCAACGGTACAGATGGGGAGTCCATCGCCGTCTCAGACACTTTACATACGTCATTGAATTACTACACAGAAATATGCAGGTTTCCTCACGATTCCTTCACCATAAAGCACGTGGTGTGAAATCACTGTACATAAGTTTTTTAGAAAAACTCATTTGTACAGGCCCGCTGAGATTCGAACTTGCGTCGCTTGCGTAGCAGGCGACTGTTTAAACCTCAACGCCACCACGGCTCTTACTAAGTACCTATCCTGTTTTATTTTCTTGAGTCACTTAAGTGACGTTGGTTATGAAAAGCAGGTATTTTTTTGATTATATTTATTTAAGTACTCTTCTCAGTAACACAACTTTCTGCACCAGATGTTAGCATTTACAATCCTGTATAGTAATAATTTCATAACGCTATCAAAGTACTTTTGTAAAGTCTAATGAAAATACTATTTAGTAATTTTTTATTTATCACAAATAAAATTAAATTAATCTGGTAATTTAGTGTGTCCTGATTTGCGCAGAGAATATTTTTTCTTTAAGCATTCGAAATAAGTATCTTATTATAATGTAACTTAAAATACATATTAGATTAACTGTTCCTACGCTCCGAGTGTATACCTACCCTGTAACATGTGAAATTATGGTGAAAACCGCATCATATAATGAATTTTTAGTAAACGACAAAACACAGGTAAAACCGGACTAATTTTCAACCATTTATGTAATTGTTGGGACAGTTGGGTAGTTAGCATTAAGGCTAATAGCTTATGCAATAAAAGTAAATAAGAAACACCGCACGTTTAAACTAATCGCTATTACACTGTGTAGCCGTGGTGGCCGTGGGGTTTGTGCAGTCACCTGCTACGCAAGTGACGCAAGTTCGAATCCCAGCCTGTACCAATGAGTTTTCTAAAAAAACTTATGTGCAGTGAAATCACACAACATGCTTTATGGTGAAAACATCATGAGGAAACCTGCATATATCTGAGAAGTAATTCAATGACGTATGTATGCCGGAGACCTCGATGTTCGTGTCCGCCATGTTGTTTTTTTATCAATCAGTGCGCACAACCGGCGCGGGCGCTGTCTCGAGGGCAAGTGAGCGAATGCACTAGAGCTGTAGCAAACCGTATGTCTTTGTTACTGAGTAACGGGTATGCCATCTAGTACCGAGTAACGAAACGTTACTCACGAATACTATTCGTTACTCGCATGTTTCGTATCATGGTTACATACGCTGTTTCAATGACGTAATGTAGGGGTTTGTATACTGTACGCGTACGCAATACGAGTCGATTATGGTTTTATTTTTTTTTCGTTGTTTCTTTAGTATAATATAGTATGTTATGACGTATTACGAGTAACGATACAGTAGTAACGAGTACTGAATGTATAGTATCGAATACATACGGGTATGTTTTTCTGTAAGCCGGGTTTGTATACTGTACGCGTTGTTATTTTTTTTTTCGTTGTTTCTTTAGCATAACATAGCATGTTATGAGGTATTACGAGTAACGAGTAACGATACGATAGTAACGAGTACTGAAAGTAACGAATACATACGGCTACGTTTTTTTTTCGTTACTTTTACACTTCTAGAATGCACTACTGATAGATGCAACTGACGGTTTTTGAATTTGACACCTTAGGGGCTATGCCATAGACTGCTATACGCTATAAGCACTGTACTTTCTCATTGCCACAGTATAATTGTAATGAGTCAGTTAGAGAACAGATAACGAATAATTTGAACTGTGTAAACGACAGTGTTGCTGTTCGAATAATTTAAATAATAACTGAAATAATTTGAATTTCCTCACATTTATATACCTTAGACGACGATAAACTCACCATGTATCACGTTGTTATAACAACACCTCTGCCTACTCCTTCGAGGAATACAGGGGTGAGCATATGTATGTAACTGAGTTTTATTTTTTTTTCTGTTTCAGGTAAATAAACGTCTACTCATAACTGTGAACAATCAACCTAAGGCAAAATGAAAAGACAAATACTTGATGAATACTGACGTAAGTACGTAACGTATTTCACCAGTTTTAGGACTAAGTGTAAACCTTTTAAAGTTTAAAATCCATTGAAGTCTCATACGTCTAATGGGAATATGCTCAAATAGGAGGCACAAAGGTTTGCTTCCCGAAGTACATTACCGTGAAGTTACACGAACTCGCGCTAAAGGCTTTTGGAGCGCATAAATCAAAACTTTGCAGATGACACTGAATGCTGTGAGTATCACAACTTGTGTGACAGTAAGTGTGGAAAATAATGTGTTATGATCATACTTGGGACATAATGTAGGCATTAGAACAATCACCGTGGTGGCCTCGGGGTTTGAGCAGTCGCCTGCTACGCAAGCGACGCAAGTTCGAATCCCAGCGGGGCCTGTACCAATGAGTTTTACTAAAAAACTTATGTACAGTGATTTCACACCACGTGCTTTACGGTGAGGAAACCTGCATATTTCTGAGAAGTAATTCAAAGACGTATGAATAGTGCCTGAGACGGCGATAGATTCACCATCTGTCACGTTGGCACTTAATCATCTTCGGTGAAAAGTGGGTGTTGTGATTACAACATCTCTGCCTAGCCCTTCGGGGAATACAGGCGTGAGTATATGTATGTAGAACAATTACCGAATTGAATTTAGTGTAGAAAGAAGAAAATAAAACGTACATAAGTAGAAATATCTTGCTCCATGCGATTACCTACCATAGAACGGTCCCATGTTCTATGAACGGTAATTAAAGATTGAGAACAGCAACCCCTTTTCTGAATTTAACAATCAATAATATCTTTATTTGATTAGACTTTTAACAAAGTACTTTCTAATCTTTCTTATTACCGGGTTCAGAAGGTTACTTTTACTGAGAAGAAACTGGCAAGAAACTCAGTAAATTTTTCAAAACAATATTTTTACTAACAAGTTTCACTATTACAAAATAAATCACAAAAATACATAAGCCCATGAAAACAGGTCTAATGCACGAAAGTCTATTGATGAAGATGATTAAATGCTGTATATAAAAGTAAATAAAAACATCAGGAGGAAATCCTGCAGACGTTAAAAAATTAAATTTAAATCCGTATGTTTGTATAGCGCTTAATCAGCGAAGTTAAGCAACTTCAACCCTAGCCAGTAATTGGATAGGTGAACCGTAGGTGCCGGTTGCCAATTTATCATCTGTCGCAATCATTACAGCTCAGTCTGAGGCCTTTAAATAATCTGACAACTGGCTTAACACACACACACAGATTTTCCTCGTCAACGGGGTTGCGAAGGTCAGATGACAGTCGCTTCGTATAAAAATCAGGTGATCAGCCGCAACAGGTTGAACCAAGTGCCGACCCCAACAATGTATGGGATAAGGTCAGGGAGATGATGTTTGTATAGGGCTTGAGACAGCTATGGACGAAACATCTTTCACATCACCTAATCATCGGTGAAAAGCGGTCCTGCTGGAAAACGCAATTTTATGAAAATCTTTCGCTGTTAGATGAAAATTTGGTACCTATTTACTAACCTTAACCTATATTATGTGTTACATAGCAGTAAAGCCAGATTTACGGTGGCTATTTGAATAGCATAGTTTATAGCGGTTTCTTTGGTAAAAGCCTTTTAAGGCTGTTGTCGTTAAAATATGTCGTATTTTTTATGACAAATAATACGATTAATGCTATATTTTAGAACATTTTCAGTGATGTAATAATAACTAGAGGAAGTCACGAGGTTTCACCCGCGTATTTCTCGTTCCCGTGGGATCGTACCGGGATAAAATAGCTCATATTAATCAGTGATAACGTAGCAATAAATTGGTGAAAGATTTTTTTAAATCGGTCCAGTACTTTTTGAGTCAATTGGTGACAAACGTACCAATACTTACTCTGTATATTATTAGTATTATATAATAAAGAAAGGAGGTTTTTATGTAACACACTTTTCTTCTTTATAAATATTAGTATATATAGACATGCACATGCATACATACACATACATATGCTAACGCCTGTATTCCCAGATGGGGTAGGCAGAGGTGTGGTAATCACTACACCCACTTTTCACCGAAGATGATTAAATGCCAACGTGACAGATGGTGAGTCCATCGCCGTCTCAGGCACTTTACATACGTCATTGAATTACTTCTCAGAAATATGCAGGTTTCCTCACGATGTTTTCCTTCACCGTAAAGCACGTGGTGTGAAATCACTGTACATAAGTTCCTTAGAAAAACTCATTGGTACAGGCCCCGCTGGGATTCGAACTTGCGTCGCTTGCGTAGCAGGCGACTGCTCAAACCTCAAGGCCACCACGACTTTTATATATTGACAAGGACCTTCATTTATTCTTTCTAAGCTCCTTACTATAATTGAGTTACCAACGTAATAAGTAATACATAATACTTTCTTTAACTGAAGTATCTTCCCTATTACATTTTTTATTTTCTCCAATATGACAGGATCGCCAGAACCTAGTTCGAGGCAGTAAAACTATTTTTCCACCTAAATAAGTCTACGTAAGTCCAATATCCAGCCTGAGTGGTTTGTTTTTAACTAGAAGTTTCTGGCAAACAGGCAAATTCATTTAGCCGGCAAACATGCCGATTGCGTAGAGATAAAATTTAAATGCAACAGAAGGGTAGCTCTTACTTTGGTCGAGAATTGTTGCACGCAGATATGCGTTCGTTATCAACACGATATTATTACAAAACAAGGACGAAATCTCAACCAAAATATGTCTCCATCCCTTTTGAAATTCGTATTTTTACTTCAGCCACGTTTCACAGTTCACTAGAGGCTGAACTTCTTACAAGCGGCACTCTGGCAATATAATATTATATTTTATTAATATTTACATATTTCTACTAATATTATAAACAGTGAAGATTGTTAGGATGTTTGTAACGAATTGGCTCAAAAAGTACTGGACCGATTTTAAAAACTCTTTCACCATTTGAATGCTACGTTATCAGAGAATAATATAGGGATATTTTATCCCCGCACTCTCATGGGCGAGGGTGAAACCACGTGACGTCCGCTCCTTAATTAATATGTCATCAAGTCGGGCTACTTCTATTAGTCATTTTGAGTGTTACTCTCATTAGTAAGAAGTGTCCACGAAGGGGTAGGCAGAGCTATGAGTTACAAAACCTGTTATTCACAGTGCCTACGTGAAGGATGGTGAATGAAAACATAACATCGACATTGAATATTTTTGCGGTGCGACTTCTCAAACACAAACTCATGCCGTGTTAAGCGACGCAAGAATGAATCCCAGCGGGGCCTGTACCAATAAGTTTTTCTTAAAAACTTTAGACCATGTTGTGAAATAACTGCTCTTACTTCACACCATGTTACACAATAAAACTTCGAGTCTGAGAAGAAAATTCATTCTTATGTATTATAGTGCCTGATCACCATCCGTCTCGTTTACACTTAATCATCTTCGGTGTTATTATAAAAACACCTGCTTACTCCTTCAGAGACCCTTCTGGGATGGCATGACCATATTTTGTTTACTTCTCAATTAACGCAGCCATCTTAGTATTTTAGTTATTCGTCAGGGATGACCTTCTGTAAGTTTTTATTTTATGTCAGAGATGTCGGATGAACGTAGATGCACATCAAAGCCGATGTTTGATTAATTAATGTGGGAACTGGGTGGCTTTACGAAATATCAGCGGTTGAGTGTGCACGCTCTTTGACTTTGAACCCGTCTAGTCAAATGGGATTTTGAATGGGAACGGGAAAGTTGGTTTCCTAGCGATCGGTATGGAATTCTAAGTAAGTTATGCCATATGACTCCCTTATGACTTAGCTGCAGTATAACTTTGGTGCAGTAGTATTTTTTATAAGCACTGGTATTATGCGGGAAGATATAAAATACGAACACGACGTGGAACTCGAACCTACGACCTCTGTACACTTTGCAGTTGCTCTGCCAACTGAGTTAGTCATAATCAATATGAGTGACCCAATGTTTGATGTAGAATTAAAAAATATATAGTGTAATCGAGAGAGCCGTGGTGGCCTTGAGGTTTGAGCAGTCGCCTGCGACGCAAGTTCGAATCCCAGCGGGGCCTGTACCAATGTTTTTCTAAAAAACTTATGTACAAAAGTGTATGTGTAAAGTGGGTGTTGTGATTACAACACCCCTGGTGGAATACAGGCGTGAGCATATGTATGTATGTATAGAGTAATCGAATTGAGAAACTCCTCCTTTTTTGAAGTCGGTTTATAATAATGTAAGGAACATCACTGTGAAGGCTATTAATGTCCATCATTCTTCGTTTAAAAATTCAGCCAGATATAATATTATCGAGTGTAATTATTGTAATAGTAAGTACTATACATCCGCCTTTTGAATTGCTTCTCAGAAGTTTCCTCACGATGTGTTCCTTCACCGTAAAGCACGTGGTGTTAATCACTGCACATAATTTTAAAACTCAATGGTACAGATCCCGCTGGGATTCGAGCTTGCGTCGCTTGCGTAGCAGGCGACTACTCAAATTCCACGGCCCTTAAGGCTTATTATATAACTACAGCCACATTAATGAAATCCACTTTATTAATTACAATTTTGCTCTGAAAATTATGCAGTTATAATTCATTGTGCAAAATTTGCTGAAGTTACAAAGTAAGCTAAATATTGCCCAAATGTTCCAACTCGCAAACAATAAAATGAACTCAAAACAAATGTCGAATTCTCAAACGGCGAGTATTTTTCTCCGCTCAACACTGAAATTCAATTATCCAACATGGTTCGCCTGGAATCTGCTAGTACATCTGTCTTAATTAAGCGAATGCGCCTAGGCTGCATGTGGCGGTATCAAATCTAGCTTCGAGTGCAGATGAAAGGCGAGCCTCAGATATTAGAGGCAGAGACGTTGTTCCCGAAATTGAATCGCTGTCGTCAACTTGACTCGATTCCATTTTAGGGTATTGCATTCTACCGCTGGTTGTTTGTGTGGTTTAAAGTACTCTTAAAGGTATGGATTAATAGAATCTGGCATTCATGAAAAGTGTCCTCTGTATAATCTACCATTCATAGAATGTAGAGAGTCGTTGTGGCCTTGGGGTTTATGCAGTCTCCTGCTACGCAGTTCGAACCCCAATGAGTTTTCACACCACATCGTTAGGAAAACTGCATATATCTGAATAGTAAAACGTCAAAGACGTACGTATAGTGCATGTGACGGCGATAGACTCAGGATCTGTCACGTTGGCACTTAATCATCTTCGGTGAAATGTGAGTGTGGTTGTTACAACACCTCTGCCTACTACTTCGGGGAATACAGACGTGATCATTTGTATGTATGTCATTTTAAACACGTCTGAAATCTATGGAATTTATTATATAGTCGATGGCACAGTTGCTTTTGCACATTGGATCAGTGAATTGAAATCTCCGCCTAATATAGTAGTTGGATACACTCCGTTCTGACTGATAAAAATCGGGTAAACCATAACCCTCTTATTAAAAACATGGTTTAAACGAAGACCAGACTAATCTCAGGCAAAAACTATGTCCATCCCGTTTGAAACCTGTATAACAGTAAGAGATGGAGCAACTTTTAAATCACGGACTATCTTAGTCTTTGTTTTGTAATAAGGAGGTACTACGATGATGCTACGATGTGCTACGATTCTACGAAAATTGCGTAGCACCTTCCTGATTTAGCCTCTACGCATTTTTCTCAATCTTGTTTATCGAAACTAATGTATGTCCGCTGTCCATACTCCATGCAATGGACATATTTGAAGACTGCTTGTTCTACAAATTCGAATTATATGAATGACTAAGCTATACCCCGTGGTTTCACTCGCGTAGACTTAATTCCATGGGTAGCCCGCGGAACCATAACGTTTTCTAAATAAAAAAATGCGTTGGCTACTTCTTATAGCTTTAGCTTTCTACCATTGAAAGTCACGTTGAGATTAGGCAAAACAAACAGACCGACAGATATTTATTTGGTATTTGTTTTTTTATGTAATAACCGTATGTAACTTCATATACATTTAGTGAAAGGCTGTTAATTTTATGTAACAAACTGACACTTCAATTTTATTTATCTGTTTATAGGTGTATAGATGGCCATCGTGCCTGTTCATACTGCAATTAATATGTCATTCAATCCGGATAGTATGCAGTGACAATATGACATACGGATATCTTGTATTTTGATATATTGTTAATCTACCCGCATTTCAAGATTCAATCAACGCTATTTGACATCTATCTATACATTCATACATATGCTCACGCCTGTATTCCCCGAAGGGGTAGGCAGAGGTGTTGTGATTACAACACCCACTTTTCACCGAAGATGATTATGTGCCAACGTGACAGATGGTGGGTCCATCGCCGTCTCAGGCACTTCACATACGTCATCGAATTACTTCTTAGAAATATGCGGGTTTCCTCACGATGTTTTCCTTCACCGTAAAGCACGTGGTGAGAAATCACTGTACATAAGTTTTATAGAAAAACTCATTGGTACAGGCCCCGCTGGGATTCGAACTTGCGTCGCTTGCGTAGCAGGCGACTGCTCTAACCCCAAGGCCACCACTGCTCTATCTATATTTACATCTATATCTATACTGATATATAAAATTGAAATTTCTGTTTGTAATTCCAAATAATCAACATTTCACTAAATACATACGAAAGTATGCACGATAATGACATAGAAAAACAATTTTTTTATACGTGTAGTGACTGACACGGCGATGGAATCACCGTCTGTCATGTTAGCACTTAATCATTTCGCGTGAACAATGGGTGCTGTTATAACATTACTTCTGCCTACCCCTTCGGGGAATACTGGCGTAAGCATATGTATGTACAGACTTTTTTCTTAACTTCAAATCGACATTTGTCAGTAGATAAATAAGTTAAATTAAAAAATAAAGAGTGACAAATCACTCTCTCTCGATGGAGCCAACGTTCTTATTTCTAATATTTGATCTAGATTCCATACTGCTTTGTAAGCTTATCTTAATACTGTGGCTCCGGCTAGGCGCACTTTAAATCGTTAGACAGGTTTTGAGCGCTCAGTGAAAATAGTGGGGATAACTGTGCTTTGATACGCAAATGCAGTCAGTCACTCAGGACATTACAATTTTATAATTTTCTACACACAATGTTTAATCTAAGGAGCTCGTGGCACAGTTACTATTGCGCATATCAGCGAAGTTAAGCCACCCTAACCCTAGCCAGTAATTGGATGGATGACCGCCCGAGTTCCCTGCGTGCCTCGGACGTTAGCACGTTAAGCCCTCGGTCCCGGTTGCCAATTTATCATCTTTGGCAATCGTTACAGGTCGGTCGGAGGCCTAACATAGTCAGATAACTGGTTTAATTGGTTGCGAAGGTCAGGAGGCAGTCGCTTTGTTTAAAAATCAGGTGATCAGCGACATCAAGTTGAATCAAGTACCGACCCCAACAATGTATGGGATAAGGCCAGGGACGATGATGAATGTTTAATCTGTATAATGATAAACATACCATAATAAATATCCACAGTTTAAATAAATGCCATATTTAATCCATTCTCAATCACATTTGATTCGTCCAGTGATCCGACGAATAGAGTGCACACAAGACTGCACACTAAGCGAATATCCATATCGAGCGATTGTTTTGCCAACCGATTGTTGAAATACGATCGAATCGTGTTTTATAAAATGCATCGAGAGAGTATATTTACCGGTTTGTTGGATTCTTGGTAAATGTTTCGTTATTTAATATTGATGTTTCAGAAACAGGCACTTATGGTTGAATACTAAAACGTAGCTCATATTGCCCTTTGTGTCTGAAAGAACACGTCCCAAACTACAGTCTTTTGAATATACTAAAAATGTTTGTCGTCATTTCCATGAAAAAACATTAAGTATGCTTGAATTGAACGCATTTTTCTTCTAAACGTTACGGACGGATCTTGATACAGTTCTCCGAATCCGATAGGTTTGTAACAGCGTTTCTCCACTCGCTACATAGATGGCGGTACTCGCTAACAAATGCGAAGTTTGAGCATAAATACGAGAGAACCTAAATCGCGCACTAAGAGTCTTTAAGCGCATTGCAGAATATATACAAGAGTCCAACTGCTCAGTTGGAGCCGCGACTCCCCAGGCATGACACTCTGGCTGGAAGATCTTCCCTTTCTACAGATGCCGTCACAAGATATGAACGCGCTGCGAAATGCTCACGCCTGTATTCCCTAAGGGGTAGTCAGAGGTGTTGTGAAAACAAGACCCACTTTTCACAGAAGATGATTAAGTGCCAACGTGACAGATGGTGAATCCATCGCAGTCTCAGACACTATACATACGGCTTTGATTTACTTCTCAGACATATGCATCCTTACTATGTTTACCATCACCGCAAAGCAAGTGGTGTGAAATCACTGCACATAAGGTTTTAGAAAAACTCATTGGTACAGGCCTCGCTGACAAACAGACTCCTAAAATGACCACTGCGTATCCAAGGTAAGCGCTCATACGTCGTGACGGGAACTATCTAGATTTGTTTATTATGTAGCTATGTACAGAACTCCGGATGCATATGCCAGCCATGTGTCGCGTGGGCTGAACCCAGCTGATTTGTTTATGCTAACATTGATTTATTATACATAGAACTCGTCAAACCAAAGCGTAATGTTTACAAAGCCGTCTCAGACATGTAGCGTATCATTATTTGCGCTAAAATTGTTAACTTCGCCGTCGTTAATGTCAATATATGAGTTATAAGGACCGTTAACAAGTCTGGAAGACGGTCTGTTATGATTTGTTCACTAATTTAAAAATGTATACCTAAAATGAAGGAAAATGTGAATAGTGTATCCAAAAGACGGTCTTATCGCTAAAGCGATCTCTGCCAGAAGACTTTTGGGTACAGAAGAGTGAAAAGGAAAGTGAACATGAGGGCCAAGGGTACGCGCCTCACGCCTGTATTCCCCGAAGGGGTGGGCAAAGATGTTGTAATAACTACACACACTTTTCACTGAACATGATTAAGTGCCAACGTGGCAGATTGGTGATTCTATCACCGTCTCGGGCACTATACATGCGCCTTCAAGTTACCTTACATTATTTAGGAAAACTCATTGTGTCGATCATCGAACTTTCGTCGCGTAGCAGGCGATTGCTCAAACCCATCGGCCACCACGGCTCCGTAATATATATAATGTTTAAAATATAATAAATATATAAACAGTAAACTATCTATACATACATACAGATAAAAAAATAAGTGTCTGTTTGCAATTCAAAAATAACAGCTTTTCACTAAAAAACACGGTACTGATATAGAAAAACCAATTATTTTATTTTTCTCTGTCTGTCTGTTTGTTCCGGCTAATATCCGACTCTCACTGGTGGATAGCTAATGTTACATAGGCTACTTTTATTTAAGCAAACAGGGGTTCCTATACTATTATATAAACTCTACGCGGGTAATACCGCGGGGCACAGCTAGTACTTAATATGTTGTGTATAAACCACAAACCTTAGGTGGTGGTCACAGAGTATAGCACGTGTTCGTTCAATCGAACCGAAACGAGGACAATGGCGGGCTGGCCACCTGCGGCGGTTTATTACCACTACGACACAATGGTATTAAGTGATTTGTGTTTCTTACTGATAGCTACAATATATTGGCTATACGCTATACAGATTATCTATAAACAAAATTTACAGATCATAGCATTCACTGTAATGTAAAAAATAAAATTATGTCGAATTAATTACTTGTGCCTGAAAAACAAAATAATAAACATTTGATCAGATGAGAGTGACGACCGGAATAACTCGAGCCTTATACCGTGTTTTCCCATGGCGTTGGGGTTAGAGCAGACGCCTGCTGCGCATGCGACCCAATTTCGAATCCCAGTGGGGCCTGTAACAATTTTTTTTAATTTTTTTATTGACATCCCAACAGCTAATAGGCTGAAAAAGTAATTTAACTATTATGTAATATATGGTCTAGCCTAGTCACTAATAACAGCTGTGAGACATAACATTGTTGTAAATATATTAAGGTTAGAGTTAAGGTTTGCTGTAGTTATACCTAATAATGGAATCTAATTTGCAAATACTCGATTAGTGAGATTTGTTGTAACAAGGTGACAATGATAGACCCGGCTGCAGCTGCTTATGTTTTTTTTAAAAACGTATGTGCAGTGATTTCACACCACGTGCACGGTGAAGGAAAATATCGTGAGGAAACCTGCATATGTCTGAGAAGTGATTCAAAGATGTATGCATAGTGCCTGTGAAGGCGATGGACTCACCCTCTGTCACGTTGGCACTTAATTGAAGTGTGGGGGTAGTTGTTACAACACCTCTGCTAACCCCTTCGGGAAATAACATACATACATTGCAAGTTAAATAAATGCTTTCAACTAGTAATATTATTAAACCACTTTCAATAGAGGGGACTTATTGATTGATTTCTAAAATCTGTGATTCATATACTAGAGTAATTTCATTAAGTTCCACTTTCGCAAGTATTTGATTAACTAATACAATTAGCCCGCAATTTTCAGCCTTATCCACATTGTAATATGAACTATTACAATCAATTAACATCACTAGTTAGCGTCGGGTTAACGCCGGCTCCCTATGTTTCATTAAACACAATTAATTGGCACTAAGTACCACGTGGTTTCGTGTACCGATCTTATTGCTTACAGCTTTAAGTTCGTTATCGCGTGGCAGCTTGTCGTTTACCTGTAAACTTGGATGATGTCAAGATTATGCTTCTTAATTAAATAGGTGGTTAGATCGATATTGATATGGGGAATGAGAGAGCATATCATTTGGAACTGTTTTGCATATTCATTTTGTAGGATACATCAAGAGCCGTGGTGGCCTTGAGGTTTGAGCAGTTGCCTGCTACGCAAGCGATGCAAGTTCGAATCCCAGCGGGGCCTGTACCAATAAGTTTTTCTAAAAATATACAGTGATTTCACACCACGTGCTTTACGGTGAAGGAAAACATCGTGAGGAAACCTGCATATTTCTGAGAAGTAATTCAAGACGTATATAAATTGTCTGAGAGGGCGATGGACTCACCATCTGTCACGTTGGCACTTAATCATCTTCGGTGATATGTGGGTGTTGTGATTACACGCGCATTAAGCGCGCAAAACTTGTGATTTACATACATACATATGCTCACGCCTGTATTGCCCGAAGGGGTGGACAGAGGTGTTGTTATAACAACACCGAGATTTCTCCGATGAAGATTAAGTGCCAACGTGTCAGATGGTGAGTCTATCGCCGTCTCAGGCACTATACATACGTCATTCAATACATTTTCTGACATATGCAGATTTCCTCACGATGTTTTTCTTCACCGTAAAGCACGTGGTCTTAAATCACTGCACATATTGAGTTCTTCCAAAAACACATTGGTACAGACCCTGCTGTGATTCGAACTGGCGTCACTTGCGTAGCAGGTGGCTGGTTCAACCCTAAGGTCACCACGGCTCTTGCCGTACTTACCTCTGAATATAGCCGAATATAATGAGAGATCACGTGTTTTCGGCAAAAGGCAAATAAGACCCGAAACTTTGTATGTCAATACTCATTTATTACTTACACTTGGATTTACGTGGAAGGGTTCCTCCACCCCCTTGTTTTGTTCCGGGTCCTATAGTTTTCCTTATTTCCATCGTCATTATTCTCCGAGTTTGTACACAAGTGGCCCCATTTCTCTGTGTTACGAGTGTTACGTAATAGGTGTATTGTATAGTTAGGCTTATACTGACTGTAACTTATCGATTGATCTTTATCGACTTTTGTGCACTGGAACTGTGTCCATGGGCATATATATATATGTATATAGTTTTATGATTAATATTGTATTACTCAAAATAACCTGGTTTTCTCATATATGTATGCTGAAAAAAAGGAAAAAAATTACCGATGAACGTCAGTCTCGAACCGAGGTACTCTAGTTTCGTTATCACCCCGTAAGCTGGAAGCCTCACGTCTAAGCTACCATAACTTGACAGATGTCGGCAAAATATACTGTCGTATTGTAATGATATTGTATCAGTTTTTCGCGGTCCCAGTCGCTTGATAGCATTTTTGAATCAGTCTATCGGAACCACATGCCTAATTAGCATCAATGTATTACACAGGATTGTATGTGATCGAAGAGGCTACGAGGCTAATAAAATTACAAGAATTCCAACTCACCTGATAGTAAAAATGAATAAAAACTGGCAACTAGATTTATCTAGAGTACCGAATTTGCTCGGTTAAGTGCGCTTTTTTTATAAATAAAAATCATTGGATCATCCAAATAGGGTGGAATCATGTTCCGATCGCTTCAACGCATGGGATAAGAACAGGGAGGGAGATGAGGTTGAGTAAAAGCAAAGCTGCGGTCAGTAGCTATTAGTTAACAGCTATAAGGGTACAGATACATGGCACTCATAAAATTTGACTTATCCCGACTCAGCAACGCCTAAAACTAGAATGATATAAACTTTCACAGACTTCACTGCCCTGCCAAGATCTAATTATAAAACCCTTTGTGTAACTAACGTGTATTCTATTGGCGACAGCAATAAAATCAACCAGAGGCCGACAACGTTTGTGATAATAATGGGCTACGCTATTATAATTATCTAGCTTTTTCCTGTGATTAAATATAGATTTTGATGTCTGGGAATATACATACATACATATGCTCACGCCTGTATTCCCGAAGGGGTAGGGAGAGGTGTTGTTATTTGATTAAGTGCCAACGTGACAGGTGGTGAGTTTATCGCCGTCTCAAGCACTATACATGCGTCATTGAATTACTTCTCAGAAAGATGCAGGTTTCCTCACGATATTTTCCTTCACCGTAAAGCACGTGGTGTGTAATCACTGTACATAAGTTTTTTAGAGAAATTCTTTGGTACAGGCCCCGCTGAGATTCGAACTTGCGTCGTTTGCGTTGCACGCGACTGCTCAAACCCCGAGGCCACCACGGATTTTTTTTTTCTGGGAATGTAGTGGATTATGATTGCAATTTCCGGAGATTTACATCCTACTACCACACTAACAGATTCAGATTCTATATACATATAAGAATTGCTCGTTTAAAGGTCTAAGATAAGATTGGTCGCAGCGTGATGTATTAAGGCCTGAAGTATACGTATTATGACCTATCCAACACAAACTAATAAATATCAGCCGTTCTTCAAATTACAAACAATCTGTTCAACTTAGTAATATTATAAGGAAATAAAATCATACTTGCATTGAGGAGCCTGTTATATAGATATCAATCAGAGTGAACAGAACATAGAACATAGAATTCTATTGTACTTTATTGTAGAAAATGCATATGGCTAAGCATTCGAACAATGCGCTCGTTTGCAATGAATAATGATGAGTTCGTGGAACATCGATATTGAGATGTTTTCGCATGCAACCAATGTAGGTACTTATGCACATAGTTAAGTATTGTATCTACTTTTTTTTTGTTGCAAAGGAGATATGCCAAGGGCGGTACCAAGGTTCTGATGGTAGGATCCTGGAAAAATCGTAGGGAACCTCCAAAAAACGTAGTGGCGACTAGTGCATTTATAAATTTACGGATAAACCAACAGCAATTACTTTTTGGAATATTTAAGTGCAAGAGAATCTCGTGTTCCGTAGTAGCGTCGCGGGTAGGTCGCGGGTTCGAATCGCGACTGTCGCAAATTGTTAATGGGCTTTCATCCATAATTTCCGAGTAACAGTTCGGAAACTTTGAATACGTATCTTCTATCATATCTTAATATACGTATAGTGAAACATCTCGGAGACTACACTCTTACGGGACTGATTGTAATGTCATTGAAACACATCTGGAAATCCAACTATTTTTTAATCTTACGCGAAAATAGTGGGGATACATGTAGATAGAGACAAAGTCACAAAATGACTACAACTTATTTTTGCAGCTGAATATGTATTGATGTTAAATCTTGAATAATTCAAACAAATAGTATGTATCCAAAAATCTTACACAAGATACGACGATCCCAATAGCTCATTAAATTCTATCCCAGAAAAGGTCAGGGAGATCTTACCAGCGATAAGCTGCTATAATTTCAATAAATGTCTATTGCATTTCCCCCGAAAACCATTTCAGGCTATCTTATCAGACGAGCTTACCGAAGGACCCACGATTTTTATATTATTATCCGACTACAGCAAAGGAAGGGTTATGATTTTACGATCATGCTGTGAGAGAAAGGATTACGGGGTATTGATGAAGGGATCCAAACCATAGTATACAATATCAGCTTACTATAAGCAGTACAGAATTTCGGAATAAATCGTTCGTAATTACACATTCACACAGACGCGCACATCTACGAGATTAAAGGCGACTCCGGCGTAATAATAGTACCTAAGGGGTGGCACGTTGTGGCCGATCGCGTATACGTCATTTGCGTGTTTTATAGACAATTTTCTAAGCTATGAGTAAATTTAAAAAACTTAGGAGCATAGTCCAATGACAGACAATCTAACATTTTTTTAAATTCTAGTTCATATTTCAAATAATTGGTCCAAATTCCGTACTGGTTAGTAAGCTTATAAAAATATACTGTGTCCAAACTGCCTCTTATTAAGTGAATTGTCAATTTAATTACTTATAAAAGAAGTCTTCAAATATTACTGTATCCAATCGAATGTATATTAGTATTATTACTGGAAAAGTATCTCTACCTATCTTTCTATCTGTCTGTACCTTTTCACGAGTAAACCGCTAATTTGGAAAATTTGTTATGAGGTTAGAAATAGGGTACATAAAAAAACATTACAAAGACGGATTCGCGGGTAATAACTAGTCTAGATATCAAATGCGTAAAAATATCAGTCTTGACTGAAATTGCGGTTTCAGAGACATGAAATTTGGACGGTTTGAGTGTTATGAGTTTATCGTGACATCTTACTGCCACGCAGGCGAAGCTGCGGGCGCAATCTAGTGATAGTCAGTCTTGAAATTATATATAGATGATATTATATATAGATAGAAATTATATATAGCATAGAACATTTTGGGTTTTCCCGAACAACCATAGATTTTGATAAATAAACCTTCATACATCGATTCCCGTGACATCTACCACCAATCAATTTCATGGATGTCGTGAGAATTAATTTGTATACCAACAAACCATGTATGTGGTGCAAAAACCATGTATGTGGTGCAAAAACCATGTATTTGGTGCAAAAGCCATGTATGTGGTGCAAAAGCCATGTATGTGGTGCAAAAACCATGTATTTGGTGCAAAAGCTATGTATTTGGTGCAAAAGCCATGTATGTGGTGCAAAAACCATGTATTTGGTGCAAAAGCCATGTATTTGGTGCAAAAGCTATGTATTTGGTGCAAAAGCCATGTATGTGGTGCAAAAGCCATGTATGTGGTGCAAAAACCATGTATTTGGTGCAAAAGCCATGTATGTGGTGCAAAAGCCATGTATGTGGTGCAAAAACCATGTATTTGGTGCAAAAGCCATGTATGTGGTGCAAAAGCCATGTATGTGGTGCAAAAACATGTATTTGGTGCAAAAACCATGTATTTGGTGCAAAAGCTATGTATTTGGTGCAAAAGCCATGTATGTGGTGGTAATAAAATCTTGGATGTTTGAGAATAAGCCCAAATAAAACGTGTAGAGCACATCTTTTGGTAATAACGTAAACTATTTCAATTCTTCGTTCAATAACCATTCCTGTGTTTTCTTAGGTGAAGTTGCCGCGTTGCCGATGCTATCCTTGCATGAAGTAACTTTCTCAAAGCCATTATCCTTAAAATTGAGACAGAGTCAGAACAATCTCCCAACAAATTCCATCGGGTGATCACCAAAGATGAACTTTTAAACTTAAACCTTGTATTCAGTTAAAACACCACAATGGCAACTCTGTGCAAATTGCCTAAGAAGCGAACTAAGTTGTTACATAGAGGCCGGAATTAATTTGAGAATCTAAGATTAACGAAACGGATAACTTTCTAATTGAGATTATGAAGCGAAAATGAAAGCAAAGTTTCGAGTGCGCCAATTGCTATTCCAGATCTGTGTTCCGGATTTGGGTGGATTTTATTTGTTCTGAGATTAAGGCTTCAAATGTTATTTGTTAGCTTTTGTTTTTGTTTTTAGCACCCTCTTATTAGAAAGCTAGGTTTAAAGGAAGACTAGAATAAACTCGAACTGAAACACTGTCCATTCCTTTTTAAATCACTGAAAGAAATTGTACGAATTGTACTTAATCTTTTAGTTTCATTCTTTGTAAGTAGATGGCAGTAGTAAAATAGATCGCGCTATTGAAGTTTGCATCGCGTTACATAAATATGTCTACCTGACGACGATATCACATTGCTTCAGCAAGCTATGTCTCAAAAGCACACACCAAGCCGACCATTGTTCCGTCCTCGCCGGCGAGGCTCGTCGCGAACTCTACGTCATCGTCCTCCCCGTCCACTGCTAGGGCCGGCGCATGCCGAGCCACTAGCCTTAAACATGTCCCTGAATAATACCACTCAGATCCAGCTCCCTAGCTCATCCCCCAGCAACGCCCTAAGCCGAGGTCCGAGCCCCGCACCGGGGTGCCCTTAGCTGTGTTGCTTAGTTTTTAAGTTTAAGCTCGGCTGGAGGCCCTTGGGTCTCGCCTTGTAGTCCGGTTAAGCAGTGAAGGTAAAACCTTTGGATGTGAACTCTTGTTTTATTTAGTTCCTGCAATCTTCGGAAGGACAGTTTGATCCCCCCTAACAGAGATAGAGATATTTAGTAAAAAGAGTTTCACAATGTATAAAGAAGGAAAATATAATAGAAGGCTGACTATTTTTAAAGTTAGGAGTCTGTCTTCACTAATGAGTCCTATTAAAAGTCCTGACTGACTGATTGACTGATAATGTCAATGTACATCTTGGTCCTAGAAACATAGGGATGTTCCAAAATTCAACCGTATGGGGGTGAAATGGGGGTTAGATTTTGTGTACGTTTCAATTCGAAAATCATGCACGCAAAGTCACAGACGAAAGATATTTATAGGGCATGAAATATTTAGATCATAATATTTTTTATTTTTATACCATTAATGTGGGTATTATAAATCTCTTTTCCGAACGATAGGACATACATTAAATAAGTGTAAGTAAGTATTCAGTTCACTTGATAACTTTGAAATTTTGTCGTAGCGAAGTTTATTCTACTTAATTTTCACTTACTTCAAAAGCGCTTATTTTCTCAACTTAATTTAATTTCCAATGAACAGAAATCGGAAAACATTTTAACGATTCAATATAAAATTTCACTTGAAGATCTCTCTCCACGAGCACTTTTCGAGTTTTCAACAATTTGTGTTACTTTTTTCTTGGAAATCTCTTACTTGAAGAATGTTGAAAAGAATGGGCTTGCTCTCTTATTAGTTTTCATCTTCTAACTTTTCAAATAAACAGGATGACATCAAGTTCAAAAATATCTTTATTTGATCGTTAAAACGACCTGATTATACAGGATTATACTCGCTACCGCCAGGTGTGGGAGGTTGCTTTTACTGAGAAGAACCCGGCAAGAACTCAGCAATTACTCTTAAAAAAAATTATTATACAATGTTATTGGTTATAGTATTTATATCTCATGTATATAAGCCCATGGACACAATTAATAACTAAAATATTACAAATATTTGTGAGCATGGCAAATTCCAGCCAGTCAAAGCAAAGATCAAACTAAGATTAATTAATTGTAGTTATTGATAGATGTTATAATTTAGGCTACACATATTTTTTTTAAATTAGACTTTCGCGAAATATAACCACTAATGCAAATAAGTCTACGCGAGTGATACCGTAGGCCAAAGCTAGTATGGAACAATCTAAAGGTGCTTTCGTTACACGTATGAATTTGTATACTTCAAGTCGTAATTGCTAAGCAGTAATCTTGAGGAGTTGTTGCAACCTCTGCCTACCTCTTCGGACACCAATGGACAAAAGTTCAACGATCCTTCCTATTTCGGTAAATAATTATGAATATATCCGTCAAAATTATTCGTTTTCATAAATAGCAGATCTTGATTAAAATTATTGCCCAAAATAGTATAAATTCTTTCTTCTCCATTCTCAAACAGGTAACAAATAAAAATATTTTATCTCAAGATAAGAAATAAACAAGGCGATCCGACCCACGCGTGCCTAGTTCAATATTAAAAATCGTTCTGTAATGTAAAGCTGTGGGTACACTTGTACCCACAGCTTTACATTACACTAATAGTTTGACTAAGTTTATTGAAACTGATAAAATATCATTGTTAAATTAATGAAATGTTGAACAAGCGCACAGACCGCTTGATAGTAAGGGGTACTGTAGCCCATAGGCTCCCGCTTTCATCTATACTAATATTATAAAGAGGAAGGGTTTGAATGTTGTTTGTTTGCAGTGAATAAGCTCTTACAGTACGAGACCGATCTTAAAATTTCTTATAGCAATGGATAGCTATTTTATCAGCCGGTAACATAGGCTTTATTTTTTCCCGGTACTCCCACGGAAACGGGAACTACGGGGGTGAAGCCGCGTGGCGTCCGCAAGTAGTATATAAACAATAACCTTTTAGGAGTACCACTAGTGCTGTCCTTATGTCAAGTAGAACCGTCGTGACAGCTGTCAGAGACAAAAAACAAATCAGAGCTCATCACGCAGAAACTTTCCCCATACAATACCTACTAAGGAGTTAAATCCCGACACAAAAAAATATTGTCTCTTATCATCAGCGGTGAAGAGTTAGTTCTGTCACTGAGCACTAATTCGAGGACTCTTCTAGAATCCAGTATATATGCTTCAAACATACATATGCTCACACCTGTATGCCCTCGGGGCAAGCTATTATTGACTATTGTGTGCCATATACAACGATCCTTGCATACTTCTTTCGCTTCGTCTGCATTAATGCATCTCTTCGTACACTTCTTAATGAATACTCTGTTCGAATTTTATCTTTATGGAGAAGATGATTGCTATTTTGCTATAGTACATAGGTGGGTATAACCTCCAGTATCTTCAAAAAATCGGTGAAGCCGTCTCGATGCGGGACTATAGGACTGGTCACTAATTCTGCACACGCAGGTGCGCTAGGTATTTATATGGCGTTCGTGTTTTCGATCATGTGCACAATAAGAGCACTATGACGCGATGCGACTTTTAATTTGGAGAGGTCAAATTCGGAGCACTCGTTACCGAAGAAAGTGTATGAAGACATGCACGAATGTGGATGAAGGGAAAGAAGTATGTAAGGTTCGTAGCATGTGGCAAACGGTGGTCTCTGCCTACCCCCATGGGATACAGACGCGAGCGCTCGTTGTGCTCTCGCCCTTACGAAGGTAATCTAGGTTTTCTGCTTCACAGCTCCCTCGGGGCGTTTCTAGTCTAGATTCCAAGACTAACCTCGTATACGTAGGTAGGTAATATTATGTTAATGATTTGTATCTCGTGTGTTTGCGCTAAGTTGCTGGATTCGCTATTTTTGACTGACTTCAAAAAAGGTTCTCTATTGTTTGTTTATGTTCGTAATCTCAGAAGCAGCCAGTTGGTTCGGAGATCAGGGAGTTTCTTAACCTGGTGGCATTACGTAAATTGTACACATTTATGAACACCGCCTCCTGACTGTTTCTGAAACTGCCCTTGAAGAGTTGGTTGCCTACCGTCTACATGATTTCCTCACTAAAGGGCATCCATAAACTTTCCACTGTGCTGGAAAAAATGCATCGATTCTATGTGTAAAATGCCTTATGAATACAGTTGCCGTCTAGATTTTGCACTCTCATCGAAAATAGTGGGGAATATTTGTATTGCCATAAGAGGCCCAAAAAGTTACTACTGCGCGTTCAAGGCCAGCGCTCAAAACTCATGACGACACTTAGGTTTAGTATATGGTAGGACGCGATGTTCCATATATATATATACAGATAAATACAACTGAAGTGTCTGTTTGTAATTCCAAAATAATAGGTATTCACTAAATGCATATGAAAGAATATACGGTATTGACATGAAAAACCAATTTAAAAAAAAAAACCCTGCCTGCCTGGCTATTCTCCCAAACGGCTGGACCGATTATAAAGGGTCTTGCCCTGGTAGATAGCTACTTTTACAAGATGTAACTTATGCAACTTTTATTTAAAAAAATAAGGTTCCGCGGGTCACAGAAGATAGCTAGTATTAAACTGTAAAAACTCTTTAATGCCTTGAGATTTTCTACGGCATTTCCACAAAAAAGTAGTTACCATATAATTCACACTCAGGTACCAGGACCCTATAAACCTCAAGCGGTGTTATTGTGGCCATTCATCAATTTTTATTGCCAACTCGCGTGATTCGACGGCGTCACGACAAAACTTTAGTCTTAACCAAACACCGGGATTGAGTGATATAAAGTTAGATAGATTCGTAAGGTTCAATATAGCGTGGCAAGGTAGCAAGTTTTCAGAGTTTTTTTTGCGGTCATATTTATTGTGGGCGGTCGGGTGATTGAACTGTTTTGGTTCGGGATGGGTCGAAGGTGTAATGTTCCCCTTGATTTAAAATAATGTCCTGTGATAGGCGAAACAGATGGTGTGAGAGAGGGGGCTAGTAATTGATAAAATGAGAAGGGTCCTCGTTGACTTAGACATGTATGAATGACCGATGAAATACTGTCTTAGTGTTACTCTATCCCTACTAATATTATAAATGCGAAAGTAACTCCGTCTGTCTGTTACGCTTTCCCGCTAAAACCTCTCAACCGATTTTGATGTAATTTGGCACAGACAATCTTTAGACTCTGAGAAAGGACATAGGCTAGCTTTTATTGCGAAAAAAAGTATTATATAAAACTAAATCTACGCGGGTGAAACCGCGGGGTACAGCTAGTCTTATATAAACTATTGATATATACCGACTTCCATTATATTGTTCTAAATATCCATGTCAAAAGATGCCGTCTCGAATTAAGAGCGCTCAGCAAAAATATTGGGGGAATCTGCGCGTATAGTTTATCCCGGTCGCGCGTGCTATACACAGACATAAATAGCCTCACTAAATATGACTACTGCGAATTGGAGGTTAGCGCTCATAACTCGTGACGGCATCTGTAACAAAGTATTTACTACGTGTTACACTAGCGTCCTGCAACTATTCCCGTGTAGTTTATAGGTACTACGCATTCCTTACGATTTTTGAATAACTTGACCTGTTGTGTCTGATATGAAGCACTTTAATTACAAGTTTCAACTAAATTGAATCAATGATATATATTATATTAGCTCATACTTATATCTAAATGTGTAGTTTGAGATGACCAGTCCCCATATGTATAATGTGTAGCTTATTAAACAATAGTGTCATTTCATGCAATGACTTTTCATATTACTTGCAAACCACCATCAGATAATGCGTCATTTCAATTTATAGTTACACGATTCTCACAACACGGTCGCACGTGGAAAACCGTTTGGAAACCACCCTTCGCCCACTTCATCCCTCCCCTACGAGAGCCTACAAACCCCAAGCCCTTACAGTTCTCGCCACGACGCTGAGTGGAGCGCTCGTGTCCGATAACCTCCGCGAGACAGTGACGTGTGTGTGTTTACGATTTGGTGTAAACTAACGGTGAGTCGATTTCGAATATATGTGAGGGTAGATTAAAAACGGTAGAGGAATAAGTAGAATATTGAAAAGAGATGTCACCCAAGGGGTGAAATTTTGCCGCTTTTACTGTGTAATTTGTGGTGTTATATTGAAATGGGTATTCGTGTTGAATTGGTGGTTTATTGAACAATTCGTAATTACAGCGATATTTTCCAATGATAGTATTATTCTCGCTTTCACAATGGATGATATTCATTCAATGGATTATATAGCAGTCGCCTGCCACGCAACGACGCAAGTTCAAATCCCAGCGGGGCCTGTACCAATGAGTTTTTCTAAAAAACTTATGTACAGTGATTTCACACCACGTGCTTAGCGGTGAAGGAAAACATCGTGAGGAAACCTGCATATTTCTGAGAAGTAATTCAAAGACGTATGTATAGTGCCTGAGACTGCGATAGACTCACCATCTGTCACGTTGGCACTTAATCAAATTCGGTGAAAAGTGGGTGTTGTGATAACACCACCTCCTACCCCTTCGGGGAATACAGGCGTGAGCATATGTATGTATGTTTAATAACTATCTGTGCTCGCAGTTTCACTAGCGTAGGATTAACAATAAAGCTATGTTACTTAGTGATAGATGGATGAGATATTTTTCCCGTTTTTGTAACATTTTCCATGGGTGCGTCGCTCTTATGGGTCGCAGTGTGATGTTATAAGCCTTAAATCCTTTCTCGATGAACTATCCAACACAAAAATTTCAATTCAGACCAGTAATTCCTGAGATTAGCCGATCACCCAAACAAACAAACAAACTAGTCAGCTTTCTAATATTAGTATATATTATAAAAAATGTCATTGAAATATATTTGCTACAAGCGGATGTCACGCGGTTTCACCCGCGTAGTTCTCGTTCCCGTGGGAGCACGGGGATAAAATATAGCCTATGTTACTCGCTGATAATGTAGCTATGCAATGCTGAAAGGATTTTTCTAATCGGTCTAGTAGTTTCGGAGCATATTCAATACAAACATACTTATAAACAAATCTTTCCTGTTTATAATATTAGTGAAGATGGTAACTGCTAATACAGACCTATATATTTATTAACTATACTTAATTATAATTTTGTTGCGTCGGGGTAGGCAGTAGGCAGAGAGCATATTTTGTATACAATTAGAAAGAAATATACATAAGTATATACCAGGCTAAAGCATTTTTCAAAATAAAGGGCTACATACAAAACTAATCTCGAATGTTTTGTTATGATGGTTTCGATTTAATGATATTTTATTGTATCAAAGAACAAACACTTTCGACACAAACCTTTGATATACACTTTAACAATGAAAGAAATAGGAAATCATTTCTTTTCACACCAAGAATACATTAGTTTGTAAACGAACGATGCTCCAAAATGAATGTTTTGCGTCGTTTGATTATGATTTAGTTTATGATAATAGTGAACATATGACGATTATAATCGGCTTCAAACATATGCGCACGCCTGTATTCCCCCAAGGGGTAGGCAGAGGTGTTGTAATCACAACACCCACTTTTCACCGAATTTGATTAAGTGCCAACGTGACAGATGGTGAGTCTATCACCTTCTCGGGCACTATACATACGTCTTTGAATTACTACTCAGAAAAATTCAGGTTTCCTCACGATGTTTTCCTTCACCGTAAAGCACGTGGTGTGAAATCACTGTACATAAGTTTTTTTTTTTTTAGAAAAACTCATTGGTACAGGCCCCTGGGAATCGAACTTGCGTCGCTTGCGTAGCAGGCGACTGCCCAAACCCCGAGGCCACCACGGCTCTTCTGCTTCAAAAATTATGAAATATATAAATAAATATGTTCACGCCATACCAGAAGGGTCCCCGAAGGGGTATGCAGAGGTTATGTAGCAACAATACCCAAATTATGCGTTAATAGCGTGCCCCGCAGTTTCATCAGACATAATACCATTCGTGGATTTATTTTGCCGAATACTATTAAACGCCTAAATTACCCATTGTAACATCCGCTATCTGTCAGTGAAAGTCACATTAAAATCGGTCCTGCCATTTAAGAGTTTAGCCGAAACAAAGAAATAGAAAAAAAAATACTGGGAATAAATTAAAATATTTTGTTTTTTTTCAGGGTGTATATCGAATATACATCGCAGTTAGTTAGTGAAAAATCTGTTAATTTGGAATATACAAAGGGACACTTCAATTTTATTTTTCTGTATGTATCATGGATGCATAGTCTAGGGAAAAAAATTACCGCGCATATATTTTTTCTAAACCAGAGTGTCACTAGCACGTATCCCTGACCACGGCTATTTTCCGGGACGAAAAAGTCACTCTATATCACCCCTGTCGGTTTATCTATGTCTATGTAAAAAATCACTTCGGTCCGATGTTGCGTGAATGAAAAACAACAACGCGCTTGAGGAAAACAGACCATTTTTCTAAAAAGTTCCTTTTTCTATTGCTTTTGATGTGGAATTCGAGGTTTTTTTGCGACCCTACAGAATCTATCAGTTCAGTCAGAAAACCTGTGGAAGGTAAATCGCCATTCCTTCGATTGTCAAATTTTTAAATTGCTTTTAATGACTCCCAAATCATCATCATCGTCCCTGGCCTTGTCCCATACATTGTTGGGGTCGGCACTTGATTCAACCCGATGCGGCTGATCACCTGATTTTTATACGAAGCGACTGCCATCTGACCTTCGCAACCCCTTTAACGAGGAAAATCTGTGATCTGGGTTAAACCAGTTGTCAGGATTATTTTAGGCTTCCGACTGGCCTGTAACGATTGCCAAAGATGATAAATTGGCAACCGGGACCGACGGCTTAACGTGCTCTCCGAGGCACGGAGGGAACTAGGGCGGTCACCCATCCAATTACTGGCTAGAGTTACGGTTGCTTAACTTCGCTGATCGAATGATATGTGCAATAGCAACTGTGCCACGAGCTTCTCCCAAATATACTTGCTTAAATTAAATCCCTGATATTATTTCTTTTGTCAATAAGATTTTAAGTGACTTGCAAATGCACAGTTCTTTTTAACGGATTGAGCTGAAATTTGGTATTCACGATTATTTTGGATGAATGTACATGCTTAGCTATGTGACACCATTCTATTTCCAATATGCTAGATCGTCCAGAAAAATTAATTACTGATTGGCCACACTGAAAATCAGCTCCGCTAGATTGAACTGGACCCCAATTTGGTCTGCGGGTATAGTTGAGTACACCCGGTGTACTGGTGCGAAACACTTTGCACCATAACAACACTACTTATTCCTTTTTTGTATCATTTTATTTGTTTTGTTGCTGCTTATTGTAATCAATAAACTTTTATTATTATTATTTTCTGCACTACCACAGCATGGGTATCGAATTTTTTTTTCTTTATATTCCATAAGCTCCTTGCCTTCTGCCTTCTAATTATCTTCTTTTTATTCTTCTTGCAGACGGACTGTACGCTGTTTTACTTATGTAGTATTAAATAGATAGCTATTCTATTAAGAAGAATACTTAAGAATATATATATGGGATTGAAATAAAAATAAGTTAAAAGGTTTGACTGAATCTTCTTTACTCCGTCTTTAACACATCTTAAAATAATAAATACGTCTTTCTTCGTCCGTCTTCCACGTCGTCCACCATCGTTCTGTTGTCTGTCACATGTTATTTCTTCTTCTATTCTTACCGATCATACGCTGCCTATTATGCTTACATAAAACCTCTTTCCACATATATATATGCTCACATCATCCCAGAAGGGTCCCCGAAGAGGTAAGCAGAGGTGTTGTAACAACACCGACATTTCACCGAATATGATCAAGTGCCATCGTGACAGAGGGTGAGTCCATCGCCGTCTCAGGCACTATACATACGTCTTTGAATTACTTCTCAGACATATGCAGGTTTCCTCACGATGTTTTCCTTCACCGAAAAGCACGTGGTGTGAAATAACTTCACAAGTTTTTTTAGAAAAACTCATTGGTACAGGCCCCGCTGTGATTCGAACTTGCGTCGCTTGCGTAGCAGGCGACTGCTCTAGCCCCAAGGCCATTACTTCGATAGCTATTCCGTTATACTCAAGAACTTAGTCGTAAAGGTCAATTTATAATCTATCACCAGGTGGAATTTTAATAGATTCGACAGGTGCACGCAAAAACAGGAGAAAGTTTAATCGGTTTAAATGTCACGATGCTAGGACAGGTGGTAGGAATTAAATTCATACTCTTTGTATCAATTATTTGCAATAGCTTCCTTTGGAAAAATCGTGAGGAAGAGCTTTATAACAGCATTTCTCCGCACGCTACATAGATGGCGCTACTCGCTAACAAATGCGAACTTTGAATAGAAATACACGAGAACCTAAATCGCGCAATAAGAGTTTCCAAGCGCATTGGAGTATGTATACAAGTTTCCAACAAAAACAGTTGGAGCCGGTGTACACCAGGCATGGCACCCGCTTGGATGGATCTTCCGTTTGCTGGGGATGAGCATGATCACTTGCTCTCCCAACCACTTCGATACGGTTTTCGTCTATTGTTTAGATTTTAAGGTCCAGCACTTGTATTCAATAGTATATACATTTTACTATTTTTTTGGAAAATGTAAATTAATGTATATTTAATTGTTACAACAAAAAATATTCGCTTTACGATAACGGAAAATATCGTAAAGAAACCTGCATGTCTGATGATAACTTCAAAGTGGTAGCCGTGGGGTTTGCTTAACATCTAGAAAACAATAATCCACATTATCAAATTAGGCAAAAGACAGAGCCATTATTGACACGTTTTTAAGTGAAAGTGGGTTTAATAACACCTAACACCTCCTTCGTTGACTATAGCAGATAGGTGTCACTAATATAAAATGAAAGTGCTCGCGAAATAATTATATTCTCATCATCATTAATTTAAGAGCTAGGCTCTTGTCGGTGAAGCAATCGCCAAGCCTCTCTATTGTCCACCAAAACTTTAACTTCCTTGAACGACATGACGTTGAATTTTTCCTTCAGCTGTTGTACATAACTAATCCTTGGTCTCCCTCTTCTACGCTTTCCTTCTATCTTCCCTTCTATGATGTTTTTGATGAAAGCGTCATATAGGTGTCCAATCATCTTGCCCCTCCTGTTTTCTATTGTCCGGATTATCATTCATTCTTCTTCTACTCTTTCTAATACTTCATCGTTTGTGACCATCTCTGTCCAACTTATACCCTCCATCCTTCTCCAGCACCACATTTCAAACGCCTGTAGCCTTTCCCTATCTCTTTGCGTGAGTGTCCACGTCTCACATCCATATAGAGCGATGCTCCATTATATTCTATCAGCTTATAATATCTACGGAATAAAAAACAACCAGTTATTGATCGATTGCAATTAAGGGTGAGGTCAAAGAATATACGATCGAATTGACAGATTGTTAATTTAACATGATAATAATAGTTACACTTCATGTAAACGTATCATTTGGTGCTTATTTACTTACTGGGTGACCCACGAACCGACGTCTAAACGAAGCCGGGTGGTAGGGCTAGTAATTATGACCTGACTTCGGAAAAATATTAAAAATACTGAGACATTTGAAGTTCATACAAAAGACATTTAAAACATAATATTCTATACTCTGTGACACCATTTCAACTCTCATTCAAAATGAAAATGAAAATGATTTATTAAATTAAGTAAGGCCTGGTTGTCAATTTATCATATTTGGCAATCGTTACAGGTCAGTCGCAGGCCTAAAATAATCAGACAACGGGTTTAACCCAGATCACAGATTTTCCTCGTAAAGAGGTTGCAAAGGTTAGATGGCAGTCGCTTCGCATGAAAATCATGTGATCAGCCACATCGGGTTGAATCAAGTGCCGACCCCAACAATGTATGGGATAAGGCCAGGGACGATGATTTTTTTTTTCACATTTAGTGAAAGGTGTTAAGTAATTTGAAATTACAAACATATACTTAATTTTTATTTATCTGTATAGATGTATAGATAACACGTGTCGGCAGTAGCCGCGTTCGTTGATAACTTTACCTCAACTTAGCATTACGTAGTTGGTAATTAAACATGCCACAAATTTATGTAAATACGGTAATTCCTCGAGGCTGTTTATATTACGAGCTTTGTTACAAGTTGCCATGGTAACGCTTTTGTAAATTTACGTCAAAAACTTCCAGTCATATTGTATACTGGCTGTGCCCCGCGGTTTCACCCGCGTTGACTTGATTTAAAATTTCACATGCATTTAGTGATAAGGTGTAATTTTGGAATTATAGACAGATATTCAATTTTATCTATATGTATAGATATAGATTTATAGACTACTATAGTATAGCTTTTATTTCTTGTTTTTTTAAAGTTGTTCTCATGTTCTAGGGCGTAATAGTTATACCTGATGTAAATTTGACTATAATAATCCCTGCTGGGCAAGTAAGTTCCAATGACGTTTTCTAAAAACTTACGAGCAGTTATTTCACACCACGTCCTTTACGGTGAAAGAAAACATCATGAAACCTGCATATGGCTGAGAAGTAATTCAAACAGGTATGTAAAGTACCTGAGACCGCGATAGACCCACCATCTGTCACGTTGACACTTAATCATCTTCGGTGATAAGTGGGTGTTATTACAACACCTCTGGCTACCCCTTCGAGGAATATAGGCGTGAGTATTTATATGTACGTTAAATTAAAATCGTGTTTTACATTTAAATTAGCTTCATAAATAAGTCCTATCTCATGTTGATCCTAATTCAATTAGACCCAAATTCCAAGCTACCTTGCCAATTCATGTTCATGTGTAGTTACATGAAGGTATTCCTACCTAAATGTCTAATATCTAGTCAGTTGATTAATACTTAGCCATTATATACCTTGAATGCTTTGTATATGGATCATGTTGGGTATAAATTAGTTACCTAAAGTTAGATAGTAAGGCATAGACAATTTTGTGATTCGTCATTCTGCGTATGCGATTAGTAGAGGCCTTTTTAGGGTTCGGTGAAGATAAATCGAAACTCAGAATCATTATAATTTTTTTTATAAATTTTCATACATATGCTCACGCCTGGATTCCCAGAAGGGGTAGGCAGAGGTATTGTTCTTACAACACCCATTTTTCACCGAAGTTGATTAAGTGCCAACGTGACAGATGATGAGTCCATCGCCGTCTCAGGCACTGTACATTTGTCTTTGAATTACTTCTCAGAAATATGCAAGTTTCTTCACGATGTTTACCGTCACCGTAAAGCACGTGGTGTGAAATCATTTTACATAATTTTTTTAGTAAAACTCATTGATACAAGCCCCGCTGGAATTCGAACTTGCGTCGCTTGCGTAGTAGGCGACTGCTCAAACTTCAAGGCCACAGCTCTTCTTGAAATTCGTCGCGATGTTTTCAAAATTTCACTGGTTGGTACAAACTGTACCCCTATCACGGGTTTGCCACCGTTTTCATAATCCATACCCGCTAGCGTCACTCGCAATATTTTGTATGAGATATTTTAGTTCTTCACGTCACCGCTGGGAGTCGCTGCACAATTTCTCATACTAATATTCGGCGGAGACGCTAGCGAGTATATATAACGAAAACGGTGGCAATCTCGTGGTAGGGGTACAGACTCTTGCCCCGATATTACTGACCAGACTAAGATAGTCTTTATTTTAAAAGTAACTCCATCTCTTTCTATGATTCGGAGTTAAAAAGGGATGACCATAGTTTTTTCTAGTCCTCGTTTAAACCAGGTTTTATTAAATCATAACTTCACTTGCGTATCAGCCAACTACTTACATAAGGAATCGGCAATCATGCAGCATGGCTTTCGAGAAACGTTAGTAGACTATTCACCTAATCGTTTTCAGTGGAAATTGGGTGTTGTATCACCTCTGTGAAGGCGTGACGTTAGCTCGTTAATGCATTGAAAGTCAAGTCGCCACCCATATGTTATCTAAGGCTCTATTGTTGTCATGTAATAAAATAGGCTTTATTTTACGGCCCTGTGACGCCACTGGAGGGAAATTGGAGCGGCAGGACAAAGGAGTAGTGATGAATTAATACGATGGAAACACACTTTGATGGGTAATTTTAATTACTACTGTATATGTTTGGTAGTCTCTTTTAAATTCGACTAAAATTTGTATTATAATTTTTTTATCTGTATTTACATATTTTAGATTAGATAAAGCTATGCCTCGCGGTTTCACCCACATATAATTAATCTCATGGGTGGCTTATATACGCGGAATTCAAATTTAAAAAATACTTATAACATCAGCTATCTGAAAGCGCGCTAAATTCGATCCAGGCGTTTTATGATTCGCCAGAACAAACAGACAAATGTACAGATTTTTTTAACATACCTTTTTTATGTATATACCATACATAATTTCATATGCATTTGACGAAAAGCTGTCTGTATAGATGTATAGACTCCTTCCAATGTGTGTGTAAGTGAGTATAAAATGTAAATATTTCTTCCTTTAGAATGCTGGCTCATTAAATTAATGAGATTTTTATATTAACTTGTTATAAATGTCCTTACTTATAAATAAAGTCTCTCAGCTACTAGTTTCAAAGAATTGTTAAGTAAGGTCTTTGTAAAGGATTCATGGTATAATTATTTTCTCCGAGATGAAAACAGCTTCATTATGAAGCAACGCACAGTATTGTACCGGAACAATTTCCCTAAGGACGATACTAAGAATTCCTGCAGTTATTAACTTGGTTTCAACATTTTAGTTGGCGCTGAGATGGCATTTCGCTCATAATATTATCAACTTGCAACTGCTAACAGACAGTTGCAAGTTGAAGAATGATATGGTGACCAGAATAGAAAAAAGTATGTTGAGATGGTTTGGACATATCGAAAGGATGAGTGAAAGGCGATTAACAAAAGAAATTTTTAGAGCGAATGTGAACGTATGTGTCGGTAGAGGGCGTCCAAAATAGAACTAATATGACCAAATTAATAGTATTTTTCAGAAAGGTCAACTTCGGAGCACTCATAACTGAAGAAAGTGAATGTGGATGAGGCGAAAGAAGTATGTAAGGATCGTAGCATGTGGCAAACGGTGGTCTCTGCCTACCCCCATGGGATACAGGTGTGAGCATATGTATGTGTGTAAAAAAATAAATAAATATGCTCACTCCATCCCATAAGGATCCCAGGGCAATCAGTGGTTTTGTAACAATAACACCCACATTTCATAGAATATGATTAAGTGCCAACGTGACAGATGGTGCGTCCATCGCCGGCTCAGACACTTTACATACATCATTGAATTACTTCTCAAAAATATGCAGGCTTCCTCACGATCTTTCCCTTCACCGTAAAGCACGTGGTGTGAAATCACTGTACATAAGTTTTTAGAAAAACTCATTGGTCTCAGGCCCCGCTGGGATTCGAACTTGCGTCGCTTGCGTAGCAGGTGACTGCTCAAACCTCAAGGCCACCACGGCTCTTATCTAATATATAAAATTCTCGTGTCACAGTTTTCGTTGCCATACTCCTCCGAAACGGCTTGACCGATTTTGATGAAATTTGTTGTGCTTATCCGGTACCTATGAGAATCGGCCAACATCTTTTTTTCATCCCCCTAAATGTTAGGGGTAGTCCACCCCAAAAAAATATATGGCAATACAACGTTTGCCGGGCACAGCTAGTTATATATAAGTATGGATGTTTCAAAATGTATGTAAAAGAGCAATGAATAAAATGTATCGTTACTTAAAATGCACATTGTTGACCTCGTAAAATCTTGACTGAAGAAGTAAGAAATTCAAAATAATGTAAGACATTTTGCAGTCTGTAAAAATCCCTTTTCTCTCATACATTGTCGCATTTCACGTAAAATACCAAGTCTTATTTGAACTTAACTACTCCATTGCATGGTTGACTGAAAGTTTTCAGTCGTTCAGTTCAACAATATAAATCTTAGAAGCAAACAAGAGTTCAGAGACCTTTGCACTCGGAGAATTTCCATTATCTAAATATCTTCAGTCGTTGTCTGTTCGGTTCGTTAGTTCCATCTCAGCATACTTGTAGTTGCAAATGGTAAATACATTAGTAACACGTACCTTTTCGTAGTTCGTTTTAACCGACTTCAAAAAAGTAGGAGGTCACTCAATTCGATCGTATTTTTAATATATGTTTAAGCCGTGGTGGCCGTGGGGTTCAGTTGTCGCTTTCTACGAAAGCGAAGCATTTTCGAATCCCAGCGGCCTGTACCGTACCGGACTGTAGAGTTTTCTTAAATCTGCAGTAATTCTCACCACGTGCTCTACGGTGAAGGAAAACATGGTGAGGAAACTGAGAATGATTCATGAGCGAGATGAGTAATTCAAAGACGTATGTATAGCGCCTGAGACGGCGATAGAATCATCAGCTGTCACGTTGGCACTTAATGACCTTTGAAAATCGGATGTTGTTTTTACAACACCTCTGCTAACCCCTTCAGGGTATACAGACGTGAGATTATGTATGTATTATACTATACATGTCCGAGAAGGCCATGAATACAGTAATCTACAACTCTTTCGAACGCAAGCTATCGTGGCGTTTGAAGAAAAAGTCTATCAAAAGTCATCTCGACGGGCCACTAGGCTTGGATGGGCCATATTATGAAGATCAAGCAGCAGTCGATCACACGTATTAACTCTCCTCGCGTTCCTATGATAACAGTGTCATCTTGATTTTGTTATTGTAAAAGGCAGAAGTAAAGTTATTTTACTGTTGGCGATAAATGTGTTATTGATTCACGCCTTCCGTGATGACGGATCCCGCTCAGCCTCCTTGTTCCGTCATATATATATCTAATCAGATATATATATATAACTTATCTGATACTTTCTGATACAAATATATTTCACACTCAGTAGTAATAACAATTAAAAATACGACACTCCATACAACAATAGCACGCGAAAAAATTACAACATTGAGTGAGACAGTAATTCAACCCTTTTCATTACAAAAAGGTCGAATCCGGCCTCGAACTTAAGGGATTAAAATGATAACAAAACCACAATACAAATATAACCTTATTAAGCAGTATGTAATCTAGGCTATATTTTTTAAATAAGATAATAACGTTTGCTTCATCGAGAGTAAGTTCAAAAATGCCTTTAAAACACGTCGGTAATAGCGATCGGCCACGGCGTGACATTGAGCAAAAGCCCACGACGGCCAGACCTTTCTTATTTTATAAAAGCTAAAGTTTCTCTATGTATGTGTCCAACACAGGTAGGAGCGATCCGCGACTATAGAGTTACTGACATTACGCAAAGAGACCGCTTGTAATCTCGAACATGCGCGCATGTGTGAGTGTGTCACTTTAATAAGTTCGTACTGCAGGTAGGTAGCTTATGTTTATACTGTGACAAAACTCCGTTCACGAGAGTGTTACAGATACAGGCAGACTAATGAGTTTTTCCTTAACAAATGTTTAATTTTGAATGAAAATATGAGGTGGAATTAATTCCAGGAAATGTGAAATAACGGTCGAAATATTATAAATATTACATTTTTCGCCGTAAGCTGGCGTTTTTCAGTTCTGATTGCTGGATTCGCGTGGATTTCAATTAGGTACGTTTGGATTTGGGAAGGGGATGTTTTGATATTAAAATTTGGAAAAAATCTCTCCCTTTGAAAAACTGCTCTCACTCAACTATTATTCTTAGTAAAACTTTATTGTTCGGGAATCGTAATTAGCTTCTCATATACACCGTTTTTAATTCGTCTGTCCGTTTATTTATCTAAGCTATAAGGATGGCCATTGGGCGTTTTTAGTGCGGTAAGAATCCTACCAACCCTTTGCTTCTCCCAGCGTGTACCTTTTGAAGGTTCCCCCATAATCAATAATAGTTTGGTTATGACCTAGTTACAAACGCGATGCTTTAGGCTTCATTTCCTGCAAATATTTAAAATTCCAGTACAAAATATTTTCCGATATTCCGTCAAGCTTTGCTTCAAAGAGCTCAAACCCAACCTCACCGCAGGAACTCACTTCACAAGGGATGTTATTTTGTGTTGCCACCACTTTCAATACCACGGTACAACACTTATATCAGTTTACATGTATGGAAAAATAGAGAGAATACTTTTTGAAAAAATTATCTTGATACTGACACAAACGATCTAGAGCTTCATTACGTAACGTACTTACAGCTAATTATTAAAAATATATTCAATAGAAAAGCCGTGGTAGCCTTGAGGTTTGAGCAGTCGCCTGCTACGCAAGCGACACAAGTTCGAATCCCAGCAGGGCCTAAATATATAGGGGACCAATGAGTTTTTCTAAAAAACTTAGGTACAGTGATTTCAGACCACTTGCTTTACGGTGAAGGAAAACATCGTGAGGAAACCTGCATATGTATGAGAAGTAATTCAATGACGTATGTAAAGTGTCTGAGACGGCGATGGACTCACCATCTGTCACGTTGGCACTTAATCATCTTCGGTGAAAAGTGGGTGTTGTGACTACAACACCTCTGCCTACCCCTTCGGGGAATACAGGCGTGAGCATATGTATGTATGTATGCCCTCTAAAAATGGCCTCCCAACATCGCCATCAGCGCCATCGAATTCCAAACTAAACAAAGCTAAACTTTCTTGCTTGTAGTTATCAGTGGCCTTACCACGAGATAATAACCCAGACGCGGGCATCGAATCCGCTACACCTAGCGTGGTAGTCACTAATTGAACTACTCGACCAACGCTGCCTTCATCAAATACTTAATAACATTAACGAAACAAAAGCTTCATCAAAAACACATGTACGCGCTAGCAGCCAACAAACAAACCGACTGCTGACCACAACAGTCTTAATGGACAAAGTTTTTACACCACAAATCCAGGCCCCTCGAGAGGACTTTACTCTTCAAGGTTTTGGTGTTTGGTGCAAGTTGGAAACTGTAGGTATTATACTTCAAAACTAATACTTTTATAACAAGCTTATAGAACCTGGTTGACCGAGCTATAGTTTCTTCCAATGAGTTTTTCAGTACCTGAAAGGATGGTCAAAACGATGTTTTCCATAAATTAAATCTAGCTAGATCTATTTTTGCCCCTGAAACCCCCTACTTACAAAATTTCCGAGATTCAGAGTATATGTATATAATCATAGTATCTAGTTGACCGAGATGTACTCGGTTTCTTCTTCACACAAAAAACAGAAAAAAAAATCCGGTGAACGTCAGTCTCGAACTGGGGTACTCTAGTTTCGTTATCGCCCTGTAAGCTGTCGTATTGTAATGATATTTGATGAGTTTGAGATGTTTTACATAAATGAAACTTATCTAGATCTGAAATCCCTTACATGCAAAATTTCCTGAAAATCGTTGGAGCCGTTTTCGGGATTCAAGATTAAATACATATACAAGAATATCTCGTTTAAGGGTATAGATATGTAATTTATTTATTCATTAAAAACAGTTACACTATCAGTTTATCATAAAAACATTCAATTAGTGGTTACAGATAGGTGTAGAAGCTTATGATAGACCATTACAGGTGTAAACAAACTATTCTATGTTATAATGCACGCTTATTTTGATTTCGCCTATTATTATTTCGCTTATTTTGATTTTGACGCGCATTCTTCGATGCGTGACGTAACTCTAATTTCAATATGGCCGCATCTAAAATGGCACTAACTGGTAATTATTTTTTTATTTCAATCTGTCATTCTATCTTGTATGTGCGTGAAAATTAATGTTTTATAACTTTTTTGGTTTTTTCGTATTTTGTTTCTCGTGTTTTACAAAAAGACAAAATGCTTTTCTTGATAAACAAGTGAGGTAAGTAAGGATGGGGATTACTGACGCTCTTGAATTGCACCACACCGACCCCTCAGGTGTATAAATAGGTGTATCACCCACATAGACGGTAAAGGGAATGTTTGGCAGCATTACGGAACTCGTTCGCTTGCTGAAAATTATTTATATTGTGTAACTAACCGTGCGATATTTTGTTCGCAATTGTAATTGTGTCTCTATATTAATTATGCAAATGTTGAATATGCTTACGACATCAAATATGACTCGTATGCCTTGCATGTGACATAAGGGATACCTTGTAATATATTGTTGTAAAACCGAGATTTGCTTGCGACTGTTAAGTCGAGTAAGAGCCATGGGGGCCTTGGGGCTTGAGCAGTCGCCTGCAAGCGACGCAAGCTCGAATCCCAGCGGGACTTTTTACCAATGAGCTTTTCTATAATCAAATTTCACGTTGGCACTTAATCATCTTCGGTGAAAAGTCAATACAGGTGTGAACATATGTATGTATGTATGTATGGAGAGCCGTGGTGGCCTTGAAGTTTGAGCAGTCGCCTGCTACGCAAGCGACGCAAGTTTGAATCCCAGCGGGGCCTGTACCAATGATTTTTTCTCTTAAAGACTTATGTACAGTGATTTCACACCAAGTGCTTTACGCTGAAGGAAAACATCGTGAGAACCTGCATATTTCTTAGAAGTAATTCAATGACTTATGTAAAGTGTCTGAGACGGCGATGGACTCACCATCTGCCACGTTGGCACTTAATCATCTTCGGTGAAAAGTGGGTGTTGTGATTACAACACCTCTGCCTACCCCTTCGGGGAATACAGGCGTGAGCATATGTATGTATGTATGTATATGTAGAAGCCTGCAAGGAGGTAGTTTTGACAATACAAAAAAAATAAATAACTGTGCACCAGCCCCTGTGGTATACTAATATATAAAGCCGATGAAGTTATCTGTTTGAACTCGCTTATGTCTTTCGCTATCAGAACTACTGATGCGATTTGAAAAATTATTTCAGTGTGATCATGTTAGAACAATCGCGAGTTCAAGTTAGCGTTAGCCCAAAGTAACTACTATTCCACGCGGGCAGAATATACAATACTAGCGGACGTCACGCGGCTTCACACGCGTAGTTCCCGTTCCAGTTGGATTACGGGGATAAAATATAGCCTATGTTACTCGCTGATGATGTAGCTATCCATTGCTGAAAGAATTTTGCAAATCGGTCAAGTACTTTCGGAGCATATTCAATGCAAACAAACAATGAAATATTTCCAATTTATAAGTGTTGACGAATGGAAAAGCTAATTTCCTACTATAATTTTACACAGTCTCAACCCTATTCTAGGTATTCGAAATTTTAATATTATGTTTGTTACATTAAATGGGTAACTCCAATTAGTTTAGTAATATCAACTAACCTATTAACTAATAACTGTAATAGTCGTTATACCGTTAAAGCTTATTACAGTTACAATGAATAATTCAGGTTTATTATAGTGAAGTTGATCTGAATAATTAATTTCGACGTTGTTATTACCCGGGTAGAGCGCTAATATGGCGACAAATTAATGTTGCATATTTTACTTTCACGATGAGGAAATATACTTTTCCTTTCAAGAAATATAATTCGAAAGGGGGCGTCCATAAATTACGTGAGGTGTTTAAGGGGGGGAGGGGGTCGAGTCAAATCTCATCTAATCTTACGTTGGAGAGAGGGGGGGTCTCGGCAAATATCACGCAATTTTTTTTCTGATTGAAACAAAAAAAAAAATTATACTATTTTGGTCCATTTAATCCAGATTGTACATGCATAAGATTTAATCTTAATCGTAATCGTAAAACGATAAAGATCATTCACTAATTCGTTCAATAGAAAATAATTTCATTCATACTTCGACGTTATACATTTACTTACTGTCAAACCACCATATTTGTTTTATACCAAATAGCTCAATTCAATCTGAATTCACGGTACAGTGAAACATCTCACGTGAGATTGGGAGATGGGGGAGGGGGTTGAATAAAATCTCACGACATCTCACCAGGGGGGGAGGGAGGGGCAGAAAATTAAAAAAAACACCTCACGTAATTTATGGACGCCCCCAAAGAAATTCGAATTCAAAAAAAAGTAATTGAGGTCGTGAGAGGAGCTCGTGGCACGGATCAGGGAAGTTAAGCAACCTCAACTCTGCAGTTGGGTGGGTCCGAGTAGAGTCCTGACTGTCGGCCCTAATTGGGCAATCATAATCATCGGAAACCCAAATTACATGGGATAAGGGCAGGGATAAACTGAATTAATTCACCTTGGAAAAAAGGATGTATTAGTCTGATATCAGACAGTCGCATCGTGTTAGAATCCAATGTCAAACGCTGCACAAAGACCCCGGGCAAATCGGCGGTAAATGTAGGACGTCATATTATGTATTTATTTATTTATGTTACACAAACACATTGAGATCACAAAAAAATACATAAACTAGAATACGAACTCAGATAATAGAAATGAATAACAATCCAGATTATGTGTGAACAGCTTGTCTAAGTATATAAACTATAAAGAAACAATATGAATACAATGATAATAATCAAAACATGGTAAATAATAAGAATTTTAAAGATAAAGAGCGCAAAGAGAGCCGTGGTGGCCTCGGGGTTTGAGAAGTCGCCTGCTTCGCAAGCGACGCAAGTTCGAATCCCAGCGGGGCCTGTACCAATAAGTTTTTCTAAAAAGTTATATACAGTGATTTCACACCACGTGCTTTACGGTGAAGGAAAACATCGTGAGGAAACCTGCATATTTCTGAGAAGTATTTCAAAGTCTTATATATAGTGCCTGAGACGGCGATAGACTCATCCTCTGTCCTGTTGGCACTTAATCATATTCGGTGAAATGTGGGAGTTGATGTTACAATACCTCTGCTTACCCCTTCGGGGACCCTTCTGGGATAGCTTGAGCATATATATTTTATTTAATATAGCTATTTATAATACTGCCTAGTCTACCAACCGACCCAGATAGTAAAGATAACATTGATATTTATCTCATACGAATGTCAGTCATTACCGTTAAATTTCATCATTCAATATTATATCACAGCGGATGTCGTTTGTCATCGCATTCGTCTGGCGAGCAAGGTCGCTCGATATTTTTTCAACTGAATCTTATATTCAGGCACTATAAATAATATGATTTATTTTGGACGTCGTGTGTTGTCTGGGATGAAATTCAAAGACGTATATGTGCATAAGACGGCTATGGACTCACCATCTGTCACGTTTATACGAAACTTTATTTGATTTGAATCGATTTGATGTTAGGAGCGGTTCTTTTCACCCGAACTATAAATCTATACTAATATTTTAAAACTGCAGTTTGTTTGAGCGCGTTAATCTTGCGAACTAGGTCCGATATTCAAAACTCTTTCATTTTTGGATAGTCTATTTATTGAGGACGCTATATTTCATTTTCAAAAAAATTGGGATCCGTAAGAAAATTGTGATTTAGTAACCCAAGGTCGAAAACCTATTTAGGCGTGCGCTGCAAAAACATAATATTGATAATAGAACAAAATGATGTACTACGGATTTGTAGGTCTTATTAAGATCTACAAAAAGTCCGCGAGAGCACATATCTTACTATCATAGTTTAATCACAATAACCGCTTTAAGTTCATAAAAAATATTAAATTATCAGAAGAAAGAAACTATATTAAATGCCTATCGTAATATTAATGCGGGTGAAACCGTGGGACACAGCTAGTAATAAATAAATAAATGGCGAATTCAGGGGCCTGACCATGAGCTCTTTATTTCAATGATAGTTCAGTTGTGTGACAGTGACACATGTATACACGTCATTTACATCTGTCTCATAATAAGAGTAAAACTATCATGACAATAAGAGCTCATGGTACGGCCTCAGTTCATTACATAAATAGTATAATATAAATTGAAGTCGCCATCGTTTTATTAAACAACTTTACGGATCTTGTTACCATTTACTGCATGTAAAAGATGAAAATAATTATTATATTTATTAAAAGAAACGAATAGAAAACGTTTTCTAAGAGTATTTTTTTTTAATTACGTTCAAAATCGCAAATGTATTATATTATAAGAACGCACAAAGAAGTTCGGTAACAGCTTCTTGTTCGGCACAAATCCAGCTGTGCTCCCTTCCTTCTCAAGTATTCCTTAAAAGACCCATGGTGAATGGTCCCGCTCTCAATGAGTGATAAAATCTCTGATGGGACCATGATGCGACATGTCGTACCAATATAAAAAAAGTGTTACATAATTTAAAAAAAATATTTTATCTGACCCTCAGTGGTTCTCGTGAAGAGCTCGTGGGACAGTTGCTTCGATCGGCGAAGTTAAGCAACCATAACCCTAAACAGTAATTGGATGGGTGACCGCCCGAGTTCCCTCCGTACCTCGGAGAACACGGTAAGCCGTCGGTCCCGGTTGCCAATTTATCATCTTTGGTGAGTCGCAGGCTTAAAATACTCTGACAACTGGCTTAGCCCAGATCACAGATTATCCTCGTAAAAGGGGTTTTAAAAGGCAGTCGCTTCGTATAAAAATCAGGTGATCAGCCACATCGGGATGAATCAAGTGCCAACCCCAACAATGTATGGGATAAGGCCAGGGAGTTGATGAGAGGTTACAAGACTGACAAGTAAAATATGTAATTGCTGTAAACATTACCTTATATATTTTTTTTGAAATGTTACTTGACAAATCCTCTTCCAAATCTCCAAAATCCTTTGGAACACGTTTATAAACAAGCTCTTGTACCCTAATCACACGACACATACGTAATTAGAAGACGCCTCACGTCGCGTCATCTAAGGAAGTGTGTTTTGGAGTCGGTACGGGAAAATTGGGTTTATTTTGCTAAGGCTTTGAAATAAATTTAATCATGTTATCAAAGGTTTGTTAACGCCTCGGGCAGATTCTTATTTTCAAATCATAAATTGGAATCCGCGTCGTCTTGACATCTGTAGAAGGGTTAAATTTGTAAGTCAAATTATACAAAGTAAGTGAGGCACGTTTATGCCTAGCTGCTATTACACACTGCCTGGAACTAAACTGGATCCGCAGGATTTTGAAAAAGCCTACATGGGATACATTTGTCAGCGTATATTTTCAACCGATTGTAAAACGGGCTGTATTCTAAGGAATTGCTTGAGATGATGCCGACAAAGGGAGCGTGATGTTCTTAGGGTTTGTCTTAGGGGATGTTTGAATTCCAGCGGGGCCTGTACTCATGAGTTTTTCTAAAATCTTATGCGTAGTGATTTTACATCACGTGCTTTACGGTGAAGGAAAACATCGTAAGGAAACTTGCATATGTCTGAGAAGTAATTCAAATATGTATCTACAGTGCCTTTGACGGCAATAGACTCACTATTTCCAAATTCAAAATTCCAAGTCTTTAGGACTAGGTGTTTAGGTTATATGTTGATCTAAAGTCAGTCAGTCAGGACTTTAAACACTACGCTCCGAGTGGCATTCAGTCTGATCTGTCGCTAGTGATTGAGTATCAAACATCGAAACTTTCACGCATATAAGCAGGATTTCTGAGATGGAATATTACGTTAGCCACCCGTATAATACGTCATCTATCGCGCGATCCTAAAATCCACCCTTATTAGCCACACGTGACGTCATCATAAACATGTCAGCTGTTGATATAACAAATGAGATGTCGCCCTCATATTCAGCCGAGCCATCTCATTAACTCAATTACGTTTCACCTCCAAACAAAAATATATACAACCTTTCACGTGAGAACAACTCCTATATTTAGGACGTCAGCTAATATTTTCGCGTGAAGAATTGTCATTTCGGAGGGTTGTTATTTCGATGTCCTTATAGATATGTAAAATTAAACTCGATCGTGACGCCGTCCTGTTTGCAAAGGATTGTTATATTGAGGCTGTATTTAAAAAAACGGAGAGCATATCTTCCTTAAAAAATTCGTAGCTTCCCTTTTAGTCTACTGTATAGAAGCCAAGTTAAGATCCTTAGAGTGGTGTAATGTTTTTGTTATCACCCAGAAAGTTCCTTTTTTTTTCGGGGATACAATTTCACCTAAGCCCGCCAAACCGATAAAGCGTGAAGAAGAAATATACTATGCGATCTGGTTTTGTATAGACGTATTCTCCCTGACCTAATCCCATACATTGTTGGGGTCGGCACTTGATCCAACCCGATGCGGCTGAACACCAGATTTTTATACGAAGCGACTGCCGTCTGACCTTCGCAACCCCTTTAACGAGGAAAATCTGTTATCTTGGTTAAACCAGTTGTCAGACTATTTTAGGCCTCCGACTGACCTGTAACGATTGCCAAAGATGATAAATTGGCAACCGGGACCGACCGCTTAACGTGCTCTCCGAGGCACGTAGGGAACTCGGGCGGTCACCCATCCAATTACTGGCTAGGGTTAGGGTTGCTTAACCTCGCTGATCGAATGATATGCGCAATAGCAACTGTGCCACGAGCTCCTCAAGGCGTATTCTAAAGGGTATAATTTCAAAATGACGAGAAAGTCACAATATACTTTAATTATAATGACGACGAATTTCCGAATTAATAAAGAACACTGGCTCTCTGAAAGCTAGATAGCGTTCATAGCTCCGAGAGAGATGAATTAGAGATTCTACTTCACACCAATACTTTCAATGCCTCAACATTAAAACATCACACAAAATCAACGTTGATAATTGAATGAATAGCGCAAACACATAAATAACATTTTTAATACTATTTTTTTGGGTTTCGCTTCAACGAGTTCATACTTTATGGTGTTCGGTATCCGAAATTATTCAATGAAATTGGTCAATATTATCTCGTTATTTTAACCGGACTGTATGTTTGAAATGGACCGCTTCTATAAATGAAATGTTTTTCGATATCCGGCTTTGAAAACCCAGATTCCGGTTATTTGCCTGCAGGGGCTAAAAATTAATTCACGTATTTAAAATCATATACGGGGATATATTTTTGTGTATATTTGCCTAACAAGCGAATATGATCCGACTGTTGGTAACGCTGGGCTTGGTAGCGAATTTCGCGAAGCAGAAAGATTAAGTGAGGATAGAAGAGGGTGAAATTTTCTAATTTGAACCACGAACTTTACGGTGATGGGTCGTGAGGAATCCTGCATATTTCTAAGAATTGGCTTCCACAGATAATTGTGTTCTAAAAGAGTTCTATAAAAAATATTCCCAAATTAATATTTGTGAATATTTTAAGTATAAGAATGTTTGTAAAAAAACATTTTCTAACTCCAGTGTGGGGAGTACAGTAAGACAGTAATGGCTACTATTTATCTTGTGTGAAAAATGGGTGTTGTGGGTATCGTAACACCACTCCCATTGGTAATGAGTGAGCTTACGTAAAAGCTTTGTGCCCTACTTGAGATATTATATCACTGTATTCAGTTATAAACACTGTGCGAATAGCGGGCTGCGACTGCATTTTATTCACGTCGCACCATACAAACAGACAGAGAGACGTTCAAAGTCAGCGCTCAAACACCTGTACGCGCCCGGCGTAACAAAAAACCCGAAAAAAGTCCAAACTTCACACTCACATGATGCCGGAAACATGGTTGACAGATTTTTATTTATATCCCCGTGTAGATATAACGGCCTACTGAGGCTCGTCCGTGTATGTAATTCAAAGTCTCTCAGCGGTACGCGGAAGATCGGGATCCTTCTTGGGGTACCGGACTTCAAAGACGAGCCTTGTATTATGACTTCGTAATTTCATGGCCTGTCTGACAAGACTCGCAGTCGTGGTCATCATGTGGTACTCGGCGACTACATTCGGCGCAGATGTCACTCGCTTTATGGTGTCTCGCCATCGATATTTGTTGGGTGCCATTTTGGTGCACTCGTATAAGGGTCCGCCCACGGCTGTTGTAAACTCAGTCCATCACATGAGTGATCATCCCCGCGGTTGGGTGCCTTCAACTCTACCTTGGATGTTCCTACAACACGTTCAATAGATGCGAGGTTAGCTAGGGAATCAAAACGTTAGTTACTAATAACTTCTCGATGATAAATATTCATCAAATTTTGGCAAATCACAACATAAAAAAGAAAGATTTCTTGTTTTAGCGAGTCAGGAGGCTCTTCTCTCAAATATTATTAAATCCAAGGTCACGTTGGGACCGCGGTCCCAGTCATAGCTCCTGACTCATTTTAGCACACGTTTATAAACGGGTAAAATCCGAAAACAATTTCATAGTTACACAGTGGTTAGATAGCTATTTTTACATTAAACATATTTGTAGTCCGTAAATTGTAATCGCGATCTATGTCGACGTATGGAGCAAGAAGTTTCCCAACAGGGCCTGTATACAAAGTAGCATCATCCTCACGCTTCGCTAGTAGTAACGATACAAAATGTATGGGAATGACATATGTTACGTGACTGATTTCCATACACTTTTTATCATTTCTACTAGCGCAAGCGAATGTTAAGCAAAGTTTTAATCCGATACTGACAATTTTGTTCGGAATCCTCGGTACATAAGTCCTATTCGCACTTGACTGGTTTTTAAGGCCTGTGATTCCACTTTGTTCCCGTATCTATGACTACATTTTATTCGCTTCGTGATTTTGTTACCTTTTGTGTGTAGTAGCAAATTTAGCACTACCGTTGCTTGTTACTCGTAGTTATTAATTTCCTAGAATATTTAATTAGATGTTTGAAATTTCACTCTATTTTGAATTAAAAAAAATATGTACCAGTTATTTTAGCCTTAAAGTAGGAAATCCTTGATTGTTTAATTTTTGTGTAAAATAGTTACACTTTTCAGTGCCTACGAGTAAAGAAGTTCGTAGTCGCCATGCTGATGAGCTGTATTACAGCTGTTTTCTAGTTTTTTTTTTCACCATGGAAGATCGTTCTGTCTCCGTAGACTTCATTAGATGTTCATGAACATTACTTGGACATCAATTTCTAAGTTCACCAATAAAAAAAATATTATGGTATCAAAATCAGTAAAACGATATGCGTTAAGAAATCATCTTCCTAATATGAACTTCCATTTCTCTACGCCGGCTAATAAAGTATTAGAAGATAGGGTAGTCTGTCAGATCTTAAGGGATAAATAAAATAATCTCTTTTATCTGAACAGGTAAATCAGACACTATTCTTATACAAAAGGGTAAAATCCTTTCGCAAAATCTTATTAAACTGAAATCCCTTCGTTACAAGACAGTGAGCTTAATCGGTCTATGTTTGGTCGAACCACTCTTGGTCGCTGAATAATAGAAATTTCAGGACGAACACGAAACTGAAATGCGGTGAGCTTTGTATTGGTGGGTACTCTCGTTCGGAATTCTGCGCTGCCCGACTGAGGGCAGTATCTTCACCTTACAAAATCGTAGCCAAATAATGCTACCACAATAGTGTGTTCCTTCGGTCTGTATAACGTGCCGTCGCGAAATATTAGTGCTCACCTTGAATATCCAGAATTCGATTACATGATAAGACTTCTAACTTTCGCGTCATACTTGTGAACAGGTGCTGCTTGTGGGGGCTGGTCATCTCAAGCTACGCATTTAGTTATAAGTAGATGTACTAGATTTTTAGTTTTGTTAATTTTTATCGACATTTGTGCATTGGAACATTGTCCATGAGCTTACGTTTACGCAAAATTATTTTGTATTCTTTAAATTGTATAATATTTTTGAAATGAGTAATTACTGAGTTTCTTGCCAGGTTATTCTCAGTAAAAGCAACTTTCCGAACCTGGCGGTAGCATGTATAATCCTGTATAATTATGCCATTCTGACGATTTGAAAGTACTTTGTAAAAAGTCTAATCGAATAAAGATATTTTTGTCTTTGACTAACTAAAATGTTAATTATTTTACTGTATGTCGTTTGGTGCTGACATTACTACAGAAGTGATAATGCTAGTAAGGTTTCTATGACAGTGAAATTTGAGTGATTTAAAAACGTGAAATCTATTGAATATAAATTTTGTTCTCGCATTAGTTTAGGTGTCATATCAAAACTTAGATTCTCGATTATTTTAAAAATTTACATAATTCAAGACTGTTCAACATCTATGAAAGATGATTTAAACAGCATCAGTGGTTAATTAAGTTTTGGCGACACTTCCGCCTGTGACTAATAAGGCCGATTCGGGATCTACAGGTCCTGTCACAAATTGAGCACACATTCGAGTGCTGAAGGTACATATTAAGCTAGACTTTTAATATAATAAGATAGATCATCCTCCTGCCCTTTTCCCATGTTTTTTGGGGTCGGCGCAATGTGTTCTTCTCTATCAGCCGTCATATCTGTATTCACTCCTATTTTAGCGATATCACACAATCCATCCATCGTTTCTCAGGTATTCGTTTCCCCTTGTCACATTATCCTCATCGCTCCGCATAACATGTCCATACTACGACAAATGTTTATTCTTCAACTTGTCAGTCAGTGGTGCTACTTTCAGACCTCCCCTTATATACTCATTCCTTACTTTGTCCAATGTCGTTACGTCACACATCCATCTCAACATCCGCATTTCAGTTGCATGCAGCTTACTTTCATCCGTCACCTTTGTGGCCCAACATTCTGATCCATACAGGACGGCAGGCCTTACTATGTTCTTATATATTTTCCCTTAATATAGTAAGATAAATGTAGTTAATAAAATCTTTTTTAACTAAGCTATATATAAATATTTCGGTTTCGTCTTCTCCTCAGCAAGCCCTTTCATTTGGTACACATACTGTGATATTGCAATAAAAATAACTAGTCCGCCATCTTGGATGATCCGCCATATTGGAATTAGAATGACGTCAATAGCTAAGCATGATTTGTTATCCAAAATAAGCGTGTTACCAAATTTCAACTCAATCGGTTAAAATTGCAAGTTCAATAAAAGCTTGTAAATTATTCACATGGCTTCGTATGACAACTTATAATATGTGATCTTCTTTATTTCTGTCTTCTTACGAATTTATGATCAATTCAAAATAAGCCCTAATATTTCAATTTCCCAATACATTTAACCAAAAGTATTTTCACGTCCTATCTGAATTTACTCTCATAGAAAAATGTTTATTGAGTCAGCAGGAAATACTAATATGATTAGGCTTATCGAAAATTGCTATCTATTAAGGTCTTCGATGAACTTACATACCTCAATATCTGTTCGTCACAAGCTTGCAATTTCTTTAAGGCTATTACCGTCTCACGATCTATTTATATTAAAACGATAAAATACATTTGGAAGTATATATATGTTTGTCTATGTTGATGAAAAGTTATTGATGATTGTAGGGTATTACGAGTCTTACAGGCATTTTCTAAACTTCAAATCGACTTTACTTGGACAGTAAAATTCAAAAACTAGGACTTAGGTTGTTAGGTTAGGTAGGGACGACCCTCACGCAGAATTGAGCAAAAAATAAAAACAATTATTTTCCAGAAGGGGTAAGCATAGGTGTTGTAACAACAACACCCACATTTCACCGAATATGATTTAGTGCCAACGTGACATAGGGCGAGTCTATCGCCTTCTCAGGCACTGCACAAACAACCTTGAATACATTTTCAGACATGCAGGTTTCTCACGATGTTGTCTTTCGCCGTAAAGAACGTGGAGTGAAATCACTGCACTTAAGTTTTTAGAAAAACTCATCGGTACAGGACGCTGGGGTTCGAACTAGCATCGCTTATGTAGCAACCCTACGGCCAGCATGGCTCTTTGATTCGGTATTTGAGCAAACGTTCTTATTTAGAAAATACGGTCTAGATTCCATAGGGCTTTCCCCTCAAGGACTTTGTAAACGCAATTAAGTCCAAACACTTACGACTTTAATCTCCAACATTATTTGATCAGTAGACCTGTGTCTACGCAAGCCTAACTCCAGCACTGTAGTATTTGGCCCGTATCAAACACAATTAATACAAATTGCAACGCTATCCGAACAGAATGTAAAGCGCTCGAGAGCTCGAACATTCGACTCCCAACCCAAATGTTTGCTGAAACGTTTGCGATATTTACACTGAGGTCTTTGTGTTGTCTCGCACGTACAGCCTAGTTTCAGGACCATTAAGTGTAATGTTTAATTTATTCCTTCATACATATTTAAATGCAGGCTATTAGCTGAAGGGCGCCGTTCCAATCGGATGAATTTTCGGCACGGAAGTATTAAGTGATTTATAACGCCATAAATTTGACTGAGAATTGTGTTTTTCAGTGAGATAGTAATCCTTTTTTCAAATTTTTCTTTATGATATTGATTTTATGACCCTGATTGCCTTTTTTTCTGATGCTTAAAGCCATTGTGTAAAATATAACTACCTACTTGTTCAATCAAAAATAATCATAGCATTTATTGGTTGAGCGATAGAAGTAAATAAGGAGCGAACATTACACACGAAAAATACAGCCGAATTGAAAACCTCCTCTTTTTTGGAAGTCGGTTAAAAATATAAATAAAAATTATTCAATTTAGGGAAAAGTTTATATATTTTCAGAAAATCCAGTGGTATTCGGCATGATGTATGTATTTAGACATATAAATGTTATGGTGGGAAAAATCAACCAATTTTTGGTCAGTCGATTGATTAAGAGTAAACCTACTACGAAAAATGAAAGCTTGTGTTGCAATTTACTTTTATGTATCAAGATTGAATCCCAGTGGGGCGAACAATGAGTTTTTCTAAAAAACATATGTCCAGTTATTTCACACCACGTGCTTTACGGTGAATGAAATCATCGTGAGGAAACCTGCATAATATTTCTGAGAAGTAATTCAAAGACGTATGTATATTGCCTATGATAGGGATAGACTCACCATCTGTCACATTGGCACTTAATTATCTTCGGTGAAATGTGTGTGTTGTATATACGTAAATCACATCTTTGAGGAATACAGGCAGTTTTTAGAAATGTTATTCTTAACCACAACAATGTCAAGAATCCTTAATATTTTACGAGTTGCCTGACCTCAAAAATGAAGGGATTCCAGAACAATAAACGTTTATAATGCCATTGGAATGATATTAAAGATGAAACGGTCTTAGTGACCGCTCTCGCGACAACTGCAACAGGTGTACTCCTGGCCACCAGCCAGACACAATGCTACTTGCACTGTGACATGTTGCAGTGGTCGCGAACATTTTGTCTATTGCACTTATCTGATGTTACGTGAGTGTGTGATTGATTAGTTGAGATGTGAGCTGGTTCTTCTCAAAAGGATAGTTTCTGAACCTGTCTTCAATCCTTCGGCGTTCATAAGTGCCTTGTCAGGGTACACCCTGTTAAAATTTTCATGTTCAAAACACGAGAAAAAAAACCTTCAAATTATCTTTATTTGATTAGACTTTTACAAAGTACTTTCAAATCGTCAGAACGACACGATTACACAGGATTATACATGCTACATGCTTATAAAAGCAACCTTCCGAACCTGGCGGAAGGTTGCTTTTACTGAGAAGAGCTTATATTATAACACTAGCTGCCCACCGCGGGTTTACACTCCTAGCATTAACAAGTAACTCTAACTTTGGTTAACTTACTGTTACTTCGACTAACAACTATCTATGTTCTGCTAGTGAGAGTCCCGTTGAAATCAATCATGCCGTTTCAGAGATTAGCCGGGACAAACAGATTGACAGAAAGATATTTTTTTATGTGTGTATCTATACTAATATTATGAAGAGGAAATAATTGTTTATTTTTTTGTATCGAATAGGCTCCGAAACTACTGAATCGATTTTAGAAATTCTTTCAGCAATGAATAGCTAAATTATCAGCGAATAACATAGGCTATATTTTATCTCCGTACTCCCACGGGAACGGGAACTACGCACCGCGTGACGTCGGCTAGTTGCTTATACTTTCATTTAGTTGGTAGCCGTAGGGATTGAGAGCAGTCGCCTGCCACAGCTCATATGTATTGAAACTTTGCGTTCTATATATAAAAAAATACAAAAAAAGCAAAACCGCAAAATGAGAATAATATATAGGTGTTTTACTGGCTGATTATTATTTTATATTTTTTTTATTTCGCTCTTTTTGGTGACTTTTAGCAAAGTGCCATCCACCACATTACATCCACACACAGACATAACCCATCTAGGTATATAGTTCTCATCAATTACGAATTAATCAAGCCCAAACACTAGGTACTTCCTGTACATCATTGAGGAGTTCCACCCACTGTCTTTCAGCCCCATCATCAGATAGGCTCTACATCTTCATTCAACTAATTAAGTAGAGCTTCAAATATTATATTCATATCAATATTCACTAGTCGTCAGTAAGATTCACGAAGGTTCCCCTCGCTTTCTCATGGACGCCACCAGAACTGAATCAAATTAAAATGGGACCACATTTTTTTAAGTCGGTTAAAATAGTCAGTGGTGATTGTTCGGCTTTTCTGCCCGTCTGCCAATTCTTGGCATCGTTACGTGAACTTACAACTCAAAAGCTAATTATATCGCAGTAGGAACACCCTGTGTCTCGTCTTTACATTATGAATCATTCTAACAAATCATCTCGAACATGCAACTTTTTCTACTATTTTTACTGTGACACGAAACATTGCGGCGCAATTTGCATACGTTTGAGAAGATATTCCATGACGATTGATAGTGATGACGACTGACGAAACTGCCATGTTGACACCTTATTTTCTTCGGTGAAAAGTGTGTGTTGATCAACCTCTATCTGTTCTCTTTTATTGTATCTTTACTAATATTATAAAGCTGATGTGTGTTTGGTTGAACGCGCTAAGCCAAGCTGCTGCTTTGAAATGAAAGAATATTTTCGCGTTGGATAGCTTATTCAACTATGGCTTTGGGTTTTATAACGTCGAGCTGTAACCAATAGGTGCAAAGCTTCAATGGTAAATGATACATAAACGGGAAAAACTATCATTCAGTAACAGCTAGTTAATTTATATAAGTAATTATCGACTTATTTGTATATATTCATAAGGTAATGCCTCTTACAAAATCACTACCAATAATTTGTATGCCTGCCTGGCGAGACATAGGGAGGGTTCTGCATTTTAATTAACAGATGTTAACATACATACATATGCTCACGCCTGTATCCCATGGAGATAGGCAGAGGCTACCGTTTGCCACATGCTAAGACCCTTACCTACTTCTTCCGCTTCACCCACAATCATGCATCTCTTCATACTCTTCCTTCGGTTACTAGTGCTACAAATTTGACCTTTCAGAAACAAATTCAAAATATGAAATAATATGCATTCGGGAACATCTTTCTCTCTTATAAGTCTTCTGTATTATAAGATCAAATGATAAACAAACCAACACACTTCCGCATTCATAAAATTAGCAACAGAGTAAGTTTAAGGATCTGTCAGTAAACTGAGTATATATAGTAACAATGAGATGTAGACGCTCTTCACCGACTTAACACTTTATGGCATTCGTCCAACATCGAATTCATTTATCTACTGCCATTGCCAGAAGGATTAGTGGGTGGGAACTGATTCTCATTTCTGAAGTGGGCGGAGTAGAACTATTGTATTCCTGACCAACCGTCACCCAGTCGTCAGATCATGCCATCGCAAAGGTGGGCAGTATAATTAAAAGCTACCTAGATATTTGGCCACTACCGAAATGCCATTATGTCAATTTATAAGTGCGATACTTGCCCGATGATGCATTCTGTTCTAATTGGTGGTATATAGGTGTCGCCGCCGTGACTCAGCGGCTATGTAGTTGGTTTGGAATTTTGGGCCTGAGTTTGATTTTCATCATATATTCTATTAATTTTAAATCGTCAGAACGACACGATTACACAACCTTCCCAACCTGGCGGTAGCATGTATAATCCTGTATAATTATATCATTCTGACGATTTGAAAGTACTTTATAAAAAGTCTAATCGAATAAAGATATTTTTGACTTTGACTTAGAAAAGTACTGGTGAACTACAAAAATGAAACCTTCAAAATGTTAATACAACAGCTATTCTGATAAAAAAAATCTCATTACGTTAATTTAAAATTTCAATCGCTTGAATTTCGCTTCATTAGATATTGTAATTTTCAAGGTTTCCACAGAAAGTACTTGGGCCGTCCACTTTGCATCTTTACTTGGCCTCCTCGGAAAAGCTTGAACTAAGTAAAAGTGATCCTGTAATTAAATCAAACAAGTTAGGCATTGTAGCGACGCGTACTTAGGCAGAAGATACGCGCAGGGAAATTTAATTTACATATTCTCACGCCTGTATTCCCTGAAGGGGTAGGCAGAGGTGTTGGAATAACAACACTCACTTTTCACCGAAGATGACCAAGTGCCAACGTGACAGATGGTGAATCCATGGCCGCCTCAAGCATCAGAATTACATCTCAGACATATGCAGGTTTTCTGTCAATGTCTTCCTTCACCGTAAAGCACATGGTGTGAATTAACTTTATTTAATCTACTCTCATCTATTTCTGACTTAACTCGTACCCGAATATATATTTTTGTTTTGTTTTCAGGTAAAGTCGACTTCTCAGTGTTTCGTGAATTAGGTAAGTAAATAAACTAATGTCGTCAGCAGCTCTAGTGACATGCGGTCTTAGAAAGATTTTGTGATAAAAGCGTTTGAAGGATGAGCCGTACTTGCGTGTGCGAGTGTTACTGGTCAATAAATATTTATTGTAAGGCTTTTTTATCTAATATAGGTAACCCTAATATCAGAAGGCACTCGTGATGTAGGAGACTCCGGAATATTATGTGGATTTGAATTAAAATTACTCTGGTACTCAGATTTTTATTGTTGGTAAGAAAATGATTTAAAATATCGGGCAATTATATTAATCAAACTCTACTAATGAATCAACTCTCATATATTTTGTCGGAGACTGGAAATTACTAACAATGTAAATTTTATTCAAATTACGGATTTCCCTACAACAAAGATAGCACCAACGACTGGACGAAATGAAAATAATGCAGTTTTGATATTCAAATTGCACAATGCTTGATCCGACGCCAACATTTAATGTTTTTAAACAAACGTATAATTAAAACATCAAGAAATCAGGGCCTGGTTCATAATTGCTAACATAAATAGCAATGAAGCTCTCAAATGAATGCTTTTAGTAATCGAAATACGCCTCTTTTTAAATTGGGATCGGTCGGTTTATGCTGCGTATATTTATAGATAGGCGAGATAAAAGTTACAAGAGAAAGCGATGATTTATCTATACATCCACGCACAGCCTAAACGGCTGGTCCTAGAGACATGGTGTTCTAAGGGTGTGTTGTTTGTAAGGTATTAATTAAGAAATAGTGAAATTCCAATTCAAATAGTTTAAAAGTATGTATGTGATAACGAACTGCCACGCAGGCGAAGCTGCGGGTGCAACCTAGTCTGATATACCTACTTGCACTCCTCGCAAATGTATAATACAGAATTATAAGTATTAAGTAATTTGTTTATTCAGTCAAAAGTTTCAGTCAATAGTTTTTAAAAGTTTTTGAACCTTATTTAACACTAGCGGACGTCATCCTGTTTCACCCACGTAATTCCCGATCCCGTGGGAGTACGGGGATAAATATAGCCAATGTTAATCGCTGATGATGTAGCTTTTCAAAGGTGAAATAGTTTTTGTAAACGGCACAGTTGTTTTTGAGTTAATTCATTACAAACATACACACAAAAATACAAATCTTTCCTCTATATAATAGTAGTGTATACTAGTTGTGCCTCGCGGTTTTACCCGCGTAACTTAGTGATTTTTTTGCGTTGTTGTAACATTTTCTATTGATGCTTCGCTCCTGTTATCATTCGCATCAAAACCATCCACGATGAACGAATGATCTAATACAAAAAAAAATCAATTCTAATAAAGTTCCAGAGATTACTTAAAGCGTCCGTAAATACAAACAAACTCTCAAGCTTTACATATTAGTATGGATTTCGACAATTCGCGTTCTCTGCTCCCTTGGACCAACCAGTAGACACGGAATCATAAAATTTATCGAGCCGTTTTATTGTTCTCTTCTAAAGCAGGATAGAAAAAAAATCAGTTGTAATGTAACAATGTAATAGATTAATGATAATTTATTGCGTTCGAGACATTCATGAGCGAGCCGTATATTTCGGGTGAATTATTATAATCACCTGTTCTAACAGCGGCTTTAAGTGTTTAATGACTCGCCTGAAAAAAAATTTGTGGCATTTTTATATCATTTTCCTAATTATTTTTACTTTGTCTTAAGTAGAAGTTGATGATTCAACGTAAACGAATTTTATTGCGTATTACCTGTGCCCCACATTTCACCAATATGATTAAATGCCAACCTGTCAGAGCGTGAGTCCATCGCCGTCTCAGGCTCTGTACATACTGTGTCTTTGAATTTCTTCTCAGACATATGCAGGTTTCTATTCCCCACTCGAAGGAAAAGCCTTCACCATAAAGCACGTGATGTGACAGGCCGCGCTGGGATTCGAACTTGCGTTGCAAGCGACTGCCCCTAGGCCACCACGGCTCACTTATACAAATACCTACCGTAATTTGTCTTACAAACAGACATTTTATTTGGGTATAACATAAAATAAAGAAGAGAAAACGAAAAGAGAACATTAGTATCAAATATAGAAAACAGAAGAGGAAAAATTATTAGTCACCTTATACGGCATGACGGCTTTATAAAACCATTTTGGAAGGTAAAATAGAAGTGAGGCGTGGCAGGGGCTGACCAAGGATAAGCTACATCAAACAAGTAAAGGTTCAAATAACCGTCACGTCGTATAAAGAGGTCAAAGAATCAGCACTGGACAGGAACAAGTGGACGGAGCTTCTTCAGCTGCACCGACAAGAGTCTAACCCTTAAATGAAGAAGATGATATAATTATGTAACATACGTCTGATATTCATAGCAAAGACGTCAACGATTAAAGTACTGATAATTACCAATGCGTCGAGCATGTGACAAGTATATTAATCCATATGGATTAACTGTTATGTCGTTAAAACGAGTTACGGTGCACAGCTGCCTGCGCACAGACAAACATTACAAAGTCGCTACAACTTATACAATTTTCTGGTCAAAAGACAAGTTAAAAGAATTCTGTCTGAATCTCTTTAGGGACTCTTATGAGAAGGGTTGAAAATTGAAGGGGTAAGCAGAGGTGATGCAATAACACCCACATTTCACCGAATATGATCAAGTGCCAACGTGACAGAGGGTGAGTCCATCGCCGTCTCAGGCACTATACATACGTCTTTAAATTACTTCTTAGACATATGCAGGTTTCCTCACGATGTTTTCCTTCACCGTAAAGCACATGGTGTGAAATAACTGCACATAAGTTTTTTAGAAAAACTCATTGGTACAGGCCCTGCTGGGATTCGAACTTGCGTCGCTTGCGTAGCAGGCGACTGCTCTAACCCCAAGGCCACCACGGCTTCTTGTTGCCGTATCGTCACGGGTTGAAAATTACTTAGGACCTTATGCGTATTCTCATGAAAGCATTTAACGCGATGGGTTACTATTACGATACACTTGACAAGCGGGGCTTTTTTCGCTCAGAGAATCAGCATTGCTATTCAACGTGACAATGCTGCCAGCCTTCTTGGCACGATCCCGAGAGACACCGATATGGGCCAAGTTTTCTACTTGTAATTAGTTTTAAGTACTGTTTCATGTATATAATAAAGTTTTTATTCAATAAAAAGAAAAAGGGCCGTGGTGCCGTGGGGGTTTGGGTTGACTTACGTGCAGTCATTTCACACCACGTGCTTTACGGTGAAGGAAAACATCGTGAGGAAACCTGCATATTTCTGAGAAGTAATTCTAAAATTACAATCGGTATTTTAATAACTAATAATCCAATAAATAACATGTGATTCCTAATCATTTTAAAAACCCCTGTTCAAAGCCCAAATATGGAATACGCTTGAATATTCTTATTAAACATTGTCACTTTTATGATAGTACTTCAAATCAATTCAAGTCAAAATATATTTATTTGATTAGACTTTTAACAAAGTACTTTCGAATAGTCAGAACAACACGATTACACAGGATTATACATGCTACCGCCAGGTTCGAAAGGTTCCTGTTACTGAGAAGAACCTGCGAGAAACTCAGTAATTACTACCTGGATGATCGAGCATTGCTCGTTTTTCTTGCCGTTTTCTTACAATTCAAAACCTAACTAGATCGATTTATCGCCCTGAAACCCCCTGCATACAAAAATTCATGAAAATCGTTGGAGCTCTTTCCTAGATTCAGATTGATAGGCAGATTTTGCGGCGTCCGAGACCTGGTTGACCGAGCTGTGCTCGGTTTCTTTTTCAATGACGTTTTCTCATATATCTCATCCCTGGCCTATCCAAAAACCTGATGTGGCTAAACTCACCTGATTTCCATACGAAGCGACTGCCATCTACCTGACCTAATGACCTAAGCAACCCCTTTTACGAGGAAAATCTGTGATCTGGGTGAAACCAGTTGTCAGACTAATTTATGCCTCCGACTGACCTGTAACGATTGCCAAACATGATAAATTGGCAACCGGGACCAATGGCTTAACGTGCTCTCTGAGGCACGGAGGGAACTCGCACGGTCACCCATCCAATTACTGGCTAGGGTTAGGATTGCTTAACTTCGCTGATCGAATGATATGCGCAATAGCAACTGTGCCACGAACTTTCTAATATATCTGTGCTGAAAAAAAAAAGGGTAAAAAATTTACAGATGACCGTCAGTCTCGCGAACCGGGGTCCTCTAGATTCGTTAATGCCCCGTGGCCTGGAAGCTTCACGTCTGAGCTACTATAACTTGTCAGATGTCGGCGAAATTTGCTGTCGTATTGTAATGATGATGTTGTATTTTATGACATTTTCTGTGTCTAGCTAGATCTATTTTTTGCCCCTGAAACCCCCTACACACAAAATTTCATGTAAATCGTTGGAGCCGTTTCCGAGATTCTGTTAGTAGTAATAAGAATCAGTAATTAGAATTGCTCGTTTAAAGCTATAAGATTAAATCTTAAGGTGGCAAAGAACTTCAATAGCCGAGTGTACATCAAAGCAGTTATATACAAAGTCATTACTAGAAGCCTTAAATAACTAATCAGTGCTTCCATATATCTTTGGAGAATCACCTTGTTGATACCCAATTGAGCTTCTCTGGCTTACAAAAGCTCTACGAAAGCTTTATTATCTTTGAACTAATCACCGCTGAGAATGTGATGCATCACCCCATTTTCACCGGTTAGTGTCCACATTAACCGGTATTCACTACCTTTGTAGTTAATTTACCGTAATAAACCTATCAGCGGTTCCTAAGTGGTTTAAATAACAAGTAATCGCCGATTCAAGCTATTAGTTTTTGTATTAACACTTTGCCCTTAATACGACTTACAGGAATTCTCTAACGGTTATTGATACGAATCTATAACTGTATCACAGTATATCAAGCAGAATTACATCTAGACCATCATTGAAGAGGTCAATGGCTGGCTTCGCGTCATACTTGTGAACAGGTGCTGTTTGTGGGGGTTGGTCATCTCAAGCTACGCATTTAGATATAAGTAGAACCACTAGACTATTATGTATGTCAGATTTTATCGACATTTGTGCATTAGAACTGTGTCCATGAGCTTACATTTCTTAAGTGATTTATTTTGTATTTTAAAAATAGTGTTATATTTTTGAAAAGATTAATTACTAAGTTTCTTGCCAGGTCCTTCTCAGTAAAAGCAACCTTTCGAACCTGGCGGTATCATGTATAATCCTGTATAATTGTGTAATTCTAACGATTTGAAAGTACTTTGTAGAAGTCTAATATTTTTGACTTTGACTTTGACTCATTTCATTCATTAAATATTTTAAATAAAGAACTCGCAACGATAAATAGTGGGGTTATTCCGCATGTTTTTATTCGTCTCGCGCCATACATATAGATAGAGACAGACTCATAGAATGACTACTGCGCAGTCAAAGGTACTTGTTTTTAACTCGTGGCTCGGGTCCTGTACGTACATGATTTTTTTGGGTGTTAAGTTTACTGAACAAAAATATTTTGTTAAAGTACTTTTCGTTGCTGAATCAATAGTTATTTAATGAATAATAAAATGTATATGATGCCAGGTGAGTCTCTTACCGGTTCTTCTCAGAGGGCCACTTTCGAACCGGTGGTCAATTCTTCGACGTTCATAAGTTGGCCTAAACTAACTGAATTATTTTTATGAAATCATTTTCATTTTCATAGTGACACATTTGTGAATATAACTTTAAATCTGGGAAAAAAATTATTAAAAAAGAATTGTTATACTTCTTAAAACAAAACAAATTGGCCGGAATGCTAGCTCCGGGCCAAAAATAATAGGTTTATTTAAAGTTTAAAGTTGTCTAGTAAATAACGCACATTACTGGACATCAAAATGCCAAAATTTGGATTGTCTGAAATACCATCACAGAAATAAAATTCCAACATTCCAATTATTACGACACTACAAATTGAATGATAGAACGACTCATTTACATAATCAACTCAGTATATCTTGTACCTTTAAACGAGCAACTCTTGTATATGTATATAGAATCTGAGTCTCGGAAATAGCTCCAATGATTTTGGTGAAATTTTATGTGTAAGAGACAAAAAAATATCTAGCTAGGTTTCATCTTCAGAAAATATCGTTTTAACCATGTTATCAGACACTGCAATGTCATTACAATACGAAGGTAAATTTCTTCGACATCTGCCAAGTTACGATAGCTCAGACAGCGATAACAAAACTAGAATACCCTGGTTCGAGTCCTAATGTTTCTGATCCGATTTTTTTCGTAATACATGCATTCATACATATGCTCACGCCTGTATCCCATGCAGGAAGGATCACCGTTTGCCACATGTCAAATGTCAAGTACTTTATTACTTCTATATTAATACCAATGTATTCCTTGAAATATAATAGATTCTAGACAGCTCGAATTGAAACACGTGTCGCTGTTAATTACATTATAAGAACAAATTTTTGTTATCACGTGTTTCAAAGCTTCGTGTGTCTTATTACAATAGTGTAGAGGTCATAATACATTGCCGATGTGTTTGAATATTGAAACAGTATTGAACAGTAAAACGGTGGAGAGTGATTTAGGACATACATACATATTATGCTCACGTCTCTATTCTCCCACGGGGTAGGCAGAGGTGTTGTAATAACAACACCCATTTTTCATCGAATATGATTAAGTGCCAACGTGATAGATAGTGAGTCTATCGCCGTCTCAGTCACTATTCATATACATATGTCTTTGAATTACTTCTAAGACAAATGCAGGTTTCCTCACGATGTTTTCCTTCACCGATAAGCACGTAGTGTGAAGCTACATCCGGCTGGGATTCGAACTTGCGTCGTTTGCTTAGCAGGCGACTGCTCAAACCTCAAGGCCACCACGGCATTAAGCTGATATTGCTGAAAAATTATCCCTGAACATCTACTACAGCGCAATGAAAACCAAAAAGTTACATTTTCAATGAAATCCTTCTAATACTCACTCAAACAAAGCAAGGAACTAACCCAATGATCTTCTCAAATGAATAGTAAATTGTGTGTAACACGCAAATAGTGGTTTTGCCTTTCCCTTACTGACAGATCGCCTGGCGAGTGTCCAATGTATCGATTCTCTGGCTCGATGCCAAGCGAAAGTTAAGAAATGGAAACGAATCGTGGCCGGCTAATTTAACATTGAATCAACGGAACTGCGTGCCTAGTGCGGGGAATCGAATGATTTCGGAAATTGGTGGGATTTGTATCGAGTGGACGCTCGGGAATAAATCGAAGGTAGACATTTTGGATCGAATACTAAAGAGAGTTGAGTTCAAAAATTAACCGGCTTGGCTTCAAAAGTAGTTCTGTACGTGTTTCATTTCAAAATATGTGGTTTCAACACTAAATATCTACACAATGTTCTGTAATAACACGACAACACACTCCAGACGCAATGACAACCACGAAACGAGGCACTAAACGTCTGTTCAGCTTTTGACATAATCGTAATTTGCTAAACACGTTTATATCATAGTACAAAATACTAACAGTGTCCTAAGTATAGGTTTTTACACGTTCGAACGTCGTCACTCGTCGCTTAACCTTACGTTTTGCGCTTTTTTGTTAGGAGACGTTAAAATTCCTACACTCGCCGTCAAACAAATGAGCAAAATACGCAGGTGATATTGTCTTATACTTGAGGCCTAGTAGGTACTCTGCCTACCCCCATGGGATACAGGCGTGAGCATATATATGTATGTATGTTTTTATATGGATTGTTTTTTCGGGAATTTTAATTGTCAACTCAACCCAATTCACTTAGTTAATTGAAATCAAAATAGCACGAACTTGTGTTGCTATAGTTACCATAAATTTAAGCTAATAACTTTAACTTTACAATTAATACATACTTGGAGCCTCACGTTCCTAAATCTTAAAGTTACCTCGGTACTTGAGTTTCAAATACCGGAAATTCTCACACTAAAATTATTACTTCAACTTCGAGTATAAGACCAAACGGTATTTGGTAACTTAGCGCAACAGAATTATTGAATTTCATTGTAAATTGTATTAATTAACTCATAGTCAAAAATGTATTATTTATACGAATATTATAAAGTGGAAAGGTTTGTTTATCATAAATTGGCTTAAAAAGTATTAGACCGATATTAAAAAAAAAATCACCATTTGATTGCTATATTATCACTGATGAATATAGACTATATTTTATCCCGGTAATCCAACGGGAATCAGAACTATGCGGGTGACTTCCGCTAGTGAAGATATGAAAACGGGTAGGCAGAGAGAACACCCACTTTTCACCGAAGCTGATTAAGTGCACACGTGACAGATGGTGAATCAATCGCCGTCTCAGACCCACACTTTGAATTATTTCCCACACAATTGTACGATCTTTTGGGTGCTTCATTCACCGTAAAGCACGTCGTGTGAAATCACTGCACATAAGATTTTAGTAAACTTCATGGATACATGCCCCACTGGGATTCGAACTTGCGTCGCTTGCTTTGCAGGCGAATGCTCAAACACCACGGCTACCACGGCTTCTTCGTGGTAAATTAAAAGCTACTCCCGGCCATATACTCATATGTCTCGTTAGCAGTTAACCATCTTCTATGAAGAGTAGTTGCAATAACACCTCTGGGTACCTCTTCGAAGACCCTTTTGGGAAGACGTGAGACCACGTACATTTCATGTAAATAACACAATTGAATGCCAAAATAGTTGTGCAATGACACAATGTCGGAAACAGACTGTAAACTGAGAATGCATAATAATTAACTTGCACTCGCGAAGCAACAAGCGAACATGAAAGAAAATCCCTCACCCATTTGGCCTGATGCCACGACGGTTGTAATATCGAACTGATGGCCAGACCTCGTTAATATTCATTTATTAGCTGCACCCAGATTCAATAAGGATCTGTTTTCTGTCCGTCCACAATCTCGTGGAACAACAGTGATTAATATTTAACGAGAAATTTCGATTGCGTAGTATCAGGATTGAAGATTAATACGTGCTTTTTAAGCCGATGCAATCGATTTTCATACTAAGTAATTACTTATTGCGCACAAATATGTAAGGCGTTTTAGAAGTTACTCGCGCATTGTTGCTCTTACTGTCGTCAAGTTCTTATAAAAGATTCCTATGTTCCTTCTAAAAGGGTATAGTTTTTCATTCGTACCATATTCGTTCAAACGCAACATGTAATTCTTTAGGAGTTTGGGACGAATTAAATTATAAAGTTTGATTTAATAAAATTACGGTTATCATTTTAGAATTGAATCTATACAGATAAATAAAATAAAAGTGTCTGTTTGTAAGTTATAAATAACAGCTTTTCACTAAATGCATGACTTGACATGAAAGACATATGCTCACGCCTGTATTCCCCGAAGGGGTAGGCAGAGAGGTGTTTTAATCACAACACCCACTTTTCACCGAAGATGATTAAGTGCCAATGTGACAGATGGTGAATCCATCGCCGTCTCAGGCACTATACATACGTCTTTGAATTACTTCTCAGACATATGCAGGTTTCCTCACGATGTTTTCCTTCACCGTAAAGCACGTGGTGTGAAATCACTGTACATAAGGTTTTTAGAAAAACTCATTGGTACAGGCCCCGCTGGGATTCGAACTTGCGTCGCTTGCGTAGCAGGTGACTGCTCAAACCTCAAGGCCACCACGGCCATCTCACTAAATGCATATGAAAGTATATTCGGTACTGTCATTAAAAACTAAGTTTGAAATTTTTTCTCCGAAATGACTGGATCGATTTTAACGGGACTCTCACTGACAGATAGCTACTTATATTTAAAAACACATTGAGGTTCCTCTGGTCACCCATGAAATTAACTCTACGCGGGTAAAACCGCGGGGCACAGCTATTTATGAATATAATCAACCTTAGTAAATATGGCATGAATGCAAAACTACAAATTGTATATCTGAGGAATTAAGTATTTAAATCTGGGAATTTAAAAAATATAAAAAAATTGTACCTCCTCAAATAGCCTTATTTCGCATCAACTGTTATCTATGTGATATTTTTCAACGACAAACTTTAATCAAACAGGGCTTTTCTGCCTTCATTTTAATCTTTTGCATCACATCAAAAGTATTTTCCCTTCTGAATGCTGAATACTGAATTGCAGCGAAATATGCAACAGATCCTTTGTTTACGGACAAAGCAGCCAGAAATTATTTTGAACTGTATTCCGTTGTTCTTGAACTAAATATCTGAGCGCTATGAAGGGGATTGAAAGGGCTCAATTACATGACAACTGTTGTTGACAATTGCATTTTCTTAATAATAAAAATATTTTTTCATGGCACATCATCGAACCAAAAGGTGGGGACGCAGTGTTCAACCACAAGAGGTCGTAGGTTCGAAATCTCACCTTGTTTTCGTATTTTCTGTATTATTGTGAAAGTTCTCTTAAAATCGGTCTAGCCGTTTCGAAGACAGACGCATAATCTTTATTATAATCCAAACAGACACTTCAATTTTATTTTTCTGTATAGATTAAGCATAATCTATATGAATCCTAAGCTAAATAATTCATCAGTTACGTTCGAACACTAAGAAACTGGAAATCCCCATAGACTCAGCATAATAAAATTCTCTCTGACCAGCAAAAACTAGTGTCTGGAAGCGAGACCATCCATCAATCGCAAGTCCAACAAGTGTGACGGAGACAGAACATTCAATTCAACATGTAATACCTCCCTCAGAGGAACAATGAAGCTCTAATGCAAACAACTATGTAGCAAAAACGCAGAGCGATCGACGATTGTCGGGGATGGTCGGGCAAATACCACGCTGGGGAGTTTAAGAGGCCTCCAAACACACGCTTCCATACAAACGTCATACCTAGACCGTTTAAAATTCTCTATATAATTGAATTCCCTTCGAAACGTGTACAACCGCTGTGAATTCGAAGCCAACTCACGGCTTGAATTCGAGACAAATACAGACTTTTATTCTTATAGCTTAACTTAAGAGCCGTGGTGGCCTTGAGGTTTGAGCAGTCGCCTGCTACGCAAGCGACGCAAGTTCGAATTCCAGCGGGGCCTGTACCAATGAGATTTCTAAAAAAACTTATGTACAGTGATTTCACACCACGTGCTTTACGGTGAAGAAAAACATCGTGTGGAAACCTGCATATTTCTGAAAAGTAATTCAATGAAGTATGTAAAGTGTCTGAGACGGCGATGGACTCACCATCTGTCACGTTGGCACTTAATCATCTTCGGTGAAAAGTGGATGTTGTGATTACAGCACCTCTGCCTACCCTTTCGGGGAATACAGACGTGAGCATATGTAGCTTAACTAACCCCGTGGGAGTACGGGGATAAAATATAGCCTATATTAATCAGTGATAATGTAGTATTCTAATGGTGAAAGTTTTTTTTTAATCGGTCCAGGGCTAACAAAGTAACATCATCTTCACGCCTCGCCCGTTGGAATGATACGAAATGTACGGGAATGACATATGTCACGTGACTGATTTTTGTCATTCCCGTAAATTTTTCATCGTTACTACTATTAGCGTTAGTGCAGAGAATGTTACTTTATCTAGGCCTACAGTACTTTTTGAGCCAATTCGTAACAAACATACATAAAAACCTTATCTCTTCATGATATTAGAATAGATTTACGCCTCACTCAACTCTATTGTACTTATTATTTGGATACAGAAATCAGAGATAATATGATATAAATAGTGGGTAAAGGTACCACGAGTTTTGTGTGCTGAGTGCAAGTACTCAGCGCTCAGAGCTCATGACGCCAAGAATAAATTGAACGGAAAATATTAGCAAGACGTACTTATACTTGGTATTTAATAAATTGGGGGGAGCCATTAACCACTGAGATACAGTTTATATTATATTAGCTTGGTATTCATGTTCGATATGGTAAAATAATGTTATTACGATCGTATGGGAAGGCATGCGTTCGCAGGCCCCTTAAGGGGGTGTATGTTGCACAGTAGGGTTGGGAGGATTATCATCTGCAGATAAAGGGTTGAATGGATTCAAACGTGGAGAGCTTTATACGACAATCCGACGCGAGCTTTGATGTACACTCGTTTTATCGAAGCGTAACTTTTTGAAACTAACTGCCACGTTGGTGTAGAGGTCGCAAACGTTCTTGCTATAGCGCGAGAACCTGGACCCTGCATCAATAAGTCGGCTCGCATTTCACGCGCCCAGCGGATACCCGTACGCTACCTAAAGTTGGTACACGCCCGCGGGCGTCGCACTGTTCAACCAACACACTCATCTTTTTTTTTAATTTTTTTTATGGTCTCTCACAGTTGGTAGGAGGGAGTTACCTCCACTGCTTAACCGGATTAAAGGGCGAGACCCAAGGGCTTCCAGTCGAGCTTAAACTTAAAAACTAAGCAACACAGCTAACGGCACCCCGGTGCGGGGCTCGGACCTCGGCTTAGAGCGTTGCTGGGGGATGAGCTAGGGACACTCATCGTGTGAATTTTCTATATATATAAAAAATATTGCTGAGCGCTACTCTCCCTAAAACTAAAGAATTGCTGGATCGATTTGGCTAAATTTGAGTTCAAGGAAGGAATTTTAACGGTGAGAAACATATATAATAAGTAAAGGAAAATATTGAAACTTAAATAAAATTGACAAATATTGATACACCGTTCACCGGGTCATCTGGTCATTAAGAATCTGTTCGAAGGCTTAATTAAACACGACCCTTTTGTGCAATTTTTTTTTAATATACAGTCATCCGTAAATGTAACAACTATCTATTATTTATACTTGTAGGTGTAGTACTATAAATCAACGTTTCCCTTTCCCTTCGGTGAATACAGGTGCGAATAATGATGATGAAAATGATGATCTCCTACCGAATTTCGGCTACGGCGGCTAATCTCAACAAGGATCAGCCATGTGCGCAGGAGATATTATAGTGCCCAAGTGTGTGCGCAAACACAGATGCACATTTTATTCCCTCAAAGTCCGATGGGACGGCAATCCGACACGACCGGAGAGAGATCAGGCGTAGGACCAACGGCTTAACGTGCTTTCCGAGGCACGGGGGTGGAAACACCGCCAACTTCAAACTCCGGGTATTATTATTGTGAATTTCTTGACAGAAAAACCCAACATAAATTTTTGACCCGACCCGGGTATCGAACCCGGGACCTCGTGATCGGCAGGCGAACGTACTAACCATTAGACCAACGAGGCAGTTCGGGAGGCGGTGCGAATAATATGTAATGTATGTATGTAAGAAAATCTTTCTCAGAGTTTGTTCAGTCATATTTATTCTAGTTTTCCAGTAGCTACATTACTTGTCAGGAAGGTAACAACTTATGTTAATATGATCCATAAATATGGAACAGGTTCTTTGTTCTATGTCGACGTCGACTCTCTACAGGTATTCATCATCTGTGGAGAAAAATCTGATGGAATTTAATTGACTTTACTTGTAATTAAAAAGCTGTTTTAAAATCTATTTGATCAGTCTTAGATAGATTTTGTGTTTTGTAGACCGCAATGCTAAGTAATCAAAATTATAAAATTAGATTAGACTTTTTACAAAGTACTTTCAAATCGTCAAAAAGGCACGATTGCATAGGATTATACATGCTACCGCCAGGTTCGGAAGGTACTGAGAAGAACCTGGCAAAAAAACTCTTTTAAAAAAAATATTTTACACCTTTGAGTAATACAATATAAATCATAAAAAATATATATAAGGACAAGCACACAGTTCCAGTGCACAAAAGTCGATATAATTTTTTTTAAAACGAAATATGAGTACTACGAATAATTGTGTAGCTTGAGATGACCAGTGTCTATATTTATATATAGAATCTGAATCTCGTATGAACTGAAATTTTGTATGTATATTATAATAGTTGGTTGTAAATGCTATTAATGTTTGAGATAGGGCGCCAGACTGCCTCTCAATCTAACTTTGTCTGCTGCATATTACTATTAATGATCGCTCACTCCGTCTCTACAGATTGGCATCGGTGCTGTGTGGGTGTGGGTCTATATGTGCTAGGGATTTATTGTACTGCTTATTGTGCAGCTCGTGACACAGTTGCTATTGCGCATATCATTCGATCAGTGAAGTTAAGCAACCCTAAGCCTAGCCAGTAATTGGATGGGTGACCGCCCGAGTTCCCTCCGTGCTTCGGAGAGTACGTTAAGCCGTCGGTCCCGGTTGCCAATTTATCATCTTTGGCAATCGTTACAGGTCAGTCGGAGGGCTAAAATAGTCTGACAAGTGGTTTAATCCAGATCACAGATTTTCCTCGTTAAAGGGGTTACGAAGGTCAGATGGCAGTCGCTTCGTATAAAAATCGGGTGATCAGCCAACAATGTATGGGACAAGGCCAGGGCGATGATATTATATTTACTGCTTATGGCGATAATAATAGAAATTATAATGGTATTTAGCAACAATACCCACTTTTCACCTAAGATTAAGTGTCATCGTGACAGATAGTGAGTCTATCTCAGTCTTCGGCACTATACATTAGTCTTTGAATAAACTTAGAGTCAAACCTCTCGACCCCTCAAACCAATTCACGCGACGTAGAAAATATTAACATGTACATACTAAGTAAAGTTGAACCGTAGACGTATCGACCGTCAAATTGCGTAGCAACGTAGCAGACTAGCTACGAGACAGCTACGTGTAAATAGCCTTCAAACTAGATTTCTCGTAGCAAAGCGTAGACGGGTACTTACGTAGCGCTGAGGTGCTACGAAACGTAACATCTTTTGGAAATGAGTTGTGATAGCACTGTGACTACGATAATTCAGTGGTAAGTGTGCCGATGAAGATGAAGGTCGCGGGTTTGATCTCTATTCGTCTTGAATGTTCATTCAAATTTAGTGATAAAAAGCCTTGGGGTTTGAGTCGCCTGCTATGCAAGCGGGGTAATGTACGGTGAATGAAATCATCGTGAGGAAACCTGCATACGTCTGAGAAGTAATTTTCAGACTTATGTATAGTGCCTAAGACGGCGATAGGCTCACCATCTGTCACGTTGGCACTTAATGTAGTAGTCGGGCTTAAAATATTATCAACACGTAGAATTCAGCTGTGAATGAATCCCGAGGATAGTGTGAACTTAAACAATATGATTCCCTACAGGTACCCCATTAACGTGAGCTAAAATTAATTGCTTTTGCCAAGCGTGCATGTCGCGGTATGGTGGTGGAAATGGAATTTATGAATTTAAACTTAATGTTTCGTTTGAAAATTTGAAATTACATACATATGCTCACGCCTGTATTCCCCGAAGGGGTAGGCAGAGGTGTTGTTATCACAACAACACTCACTTTTCACCGAATTTTTGATTAAGTGCCAAAGTGACAGATGGTGAGTCTATCGCCGTCTCAGGCACTATACGTCTTTGAATCACTTCTCAGAAATATGCAGGTTTCCTCACGATGTTTTCCTTCACCGTAAAGCACGTGGTGTGAAATCACTGTACATAAGTTTTTTTAGAAAATCTCATTGGTACAGGCCCCGCTGGGATTCGAACTTGCGTCGCTTGCGTAGCAGGCAACTGCTCAAACCCCGAGGCCACCACGGCTCTTAACTTGTATTAAGTATATAGTGAACTTTGCTTTGTTTGTTTAGGATTCCATCTACAAATAATTAGTAGGGAAAAAAATATGTTTACACAGATAAATAAAACTGAAGTGTCTGTTTGTAACTCCAAATTAACAGCTTTTCAATATATGCGTATTACCTAAAGTATAAAAGGACATAGAAAAAGAAAATTTCAAAAAAAAATATATCTTTCTGTCTGTCGGTCGGTCTATCTCCTTGTTCCTTTTATTTAAAAAAAACATTTAGGGTTCCGCGGGAATTTTAATTAAAACTACGCGGGTGAAACCGCAGGGCACAACTAATTTACAATTTATTTATGTCGCGGCCTGTCAATTTTCCTAAAAACTTATGTGCAGTGATTTCACACCACGTGCTTTACGGTGAAGGAAAACATAGTGAGGAAACGCCGCGATAGACTCGCCATCTGTCACCCTTGTGAGCATATGCATGCATGATTAGTAGATAAAGTTAAAAAATATCAACATATGCTCACGCCTGAATTCCCCGAAGGGGTAGGCAGAGGTGTTGTGATCACAACACCCACTTTTCACCGAATATGATTAAGTCCCAACGTGACAGATGGTGAGTCCATCGCCGTCTCAAACACTTTATATACTTCATTGAATTACTTCTCAGAAATATGCAGGTTTCCTCACGATGTTTTCCTTCACCGTATAAAGCACGTGGTGTGAAATCACTCTGTACATAAGTTTTTTAGAAATACTCATTGGTACAATCCCGCTGGGATTCGAACTTGCGTCGCTTGCGTAACAGGCGACTGCTCAAACCTCATGGCCACTACAGCTTTTAAAAAAATATCAAATTCATTTTATTACAGTGATACAAATATGTGAAATTAACATTTCAAAGTACAAATTCTAAAGCCCTTTTAAATCTCATCCTTGACCACACTCAACATTTATTAGAGCGAAAAATTCAATTTGGTCACAGAGATACCGTTCCTTTTGTCATCTCTCTTTCGAGGGATCGCGCAAAGAGGTGGACACGTACTTCCAACCACCAAGCCATTCCACTGAAACGTGAAACCTAAACGTGAAGTTATAAAGTTCATATTCAAACGAACTGTGTCCGATAGCAATTGTTGCTATTCATTTATATTCCAAGCATGCGTATAATGGAGGCAGTGACGTTTTTATTGTGGAACCACTGAAAAATGGATATCTGTTGTACTCCGCAGTGCATATTTCATATTTATTTTATTTTAGACGTTTTGATTTATAACTTCTCTTGTGCACACTTGTGCTACTGGATTGTGGTTGCTCTGTGACTTGTGTGACGGGTTATGTTCGATTTTTAATACGTTAGGATCTGGTTGACCGAGCTGTTCCCGGTTTATTGAAATATCGGTTTATTGGGTGTTATTACAATACCTCTGCTTACTCCTTCGGGAACCTGAATCCCCGTGAGTGAGGTTTAACACATTCACTGCTAACATTTCAACTTCTTCGTAAATTGTCGAACAGTTGGACGCACAGACGCGTCGTTAGTAGTGAACGTGTCGAACAATTATTTTATTATTGTTTTAAAATAATTTGAACGTCAAACGTCTAAAAAAAAAGCTGGGTCTGCCTGGGTATTTATTTTTAAACCTCATTATTCTGTAAGGTTTATCAGTGTTGAACTCGACGTGGACCGTCAGTTTCCATCATAAGAAACTGTATATATAGGATACATAGAGGACAAAGTTGAATTTCATATATTTGAAACCGACTCTCCAGTTCGAGTATGACGCTGATAAATCTTACAGCATAACGCGACTGGTCTTGTGGTTGCAAGTGCTACTGCGTAACACGAGATTTTGGCTTCGATCCTTGTGACGGGTACAGTTTTATTGGGTTTGGGATTATCAATTCCTAATTTTCCAGTAATAGCCAGGAGTCTGGATAAGAACCCGGTAAATGTCACTAAACTTCCCCCCCCCCCCCCCTATTATATAATAACATCTCCTACCGCCTACCTTTCGGGAATACAGGTGTGAGCATATATGCATGTATGTTATCTATACTAATATTATGAAGAGGAAAGATTTGTATGTAAGTATGTTTGTGACAAAGTGGCTCAAAAAGTGCTGGACCGATCTTAAAAATTCTTTCAGCAATGGATAGCTACGTTATCAGCGAACAATATAGGCTATATTTCATTCCCGTATTCCCACGGGAACGTGAACTAAGCGGATGAAACCACGTGACGTCCCCTAGTTATAACATAACATTTTCACAGATCTCGTGTGCTATAGAGGCGTTTAATTCGATCAAAATATTTGAAGTATAATATTTGTAAACATCAATGCCCTTTCCCGGCAAATATTTTTGATATGTTATTTGTTAATACTCCCGATTTTCCCGTATCGGAACGGAATGAAAGGCTCGAGTATATTCTTTCAGTTCAAACTGCGATAACATTTATGTGCATGTATTTTTATGAAAGTTTCCACGCCCGCATTGAGCACGTAGGCTTTAAAGAATAAATTTTGTTCAAACATAAAGTTTTAGGGTTGCCTCGCATGTTTTATTAGGAACTAGGTATAGTGTAGACTTAATTTCAAGAGTGGCCTGCGGAATCCTAATATTATTCATTAAATTATAGTAGCCTAAGTTACTCCTTGTAACATTAGCTATTATCAGCTATTATCAGCCTGTAAACGTCCTGTTGAAATCTGTCCAGGCGTTTCGAAGATGAGCCGCAACAGACACAAAGACAGAAAGATAAAAAAAATGGTATACAGTATTGTGTATACTTTCATATGCATTCAGTCAAAAGGTGTAGTTTTGAAATTCCAAAAGACGCTTCAATTTTATTTATCTGTATAGATTATAGATATAGATATATAGATTATATTAATAGGGGTGAGTGCAGGTACGTGCTACGCAAGCATCGCAAGTTCGATTCCCAGCAAGGTCTGTACCAATGAGATCTTCTAAAAACTCATGTGCAGTGATCTCACACCACGTGCTTTACAGTGAAGGAAAATATCGTGAGGAAACCTGCATATGTCTGAGAAGTAATTTAAAGACGTATGTACGTTGATACCACTAGTCATCTTCGGTGAAAAGTGGGCGTTGTCATTACACCGTAAAACACGTGGTGTGGAATCACTACACATTAGATTATTAGAAAAACTCTTTGGTGCAGGCCGCTGGGATTCGAACTTGCGTTGCTTGCGTAGCAGGCGACTGCTCGAAGCCCACGGCCACCACAGCCCTGTAAATAACAACTATAAAAACAACAGAATAAAATAAATAATTAAGGGGCTCCCATACAACAAGCGTGATTTTTTGCACGAGTGACAACCCTGGTGTTATAAAGCTTTCATAGGCTACAGCCGCCGCTTACCATCAGACTGTATTATGACCTCTATATATCTATACATCTATATCTATAGATACAGATAAATAAAATTTAAGTGTTTGTTTGTAATTTCAAATTAACAGCATTTTACTGAATGCATATTAATATATATGATGAGATACTGACTTAATAAAAGCAATTTTTTTAATCTGTCTGTCTGTTTGTTCCGGCTATTCTCCGAAACGTCTAGACTGATTTTAACGGGACTTTCACTGGCAGATAGATAATGATACAAGAAGTAACTCGGCTATTTTATATAAAAAACTTTAAGGTTCCGCGAGCCATGAAACCGCCCTTATTTTACTACTCTTATATCTCATGAGGAATCGAATCACTTGGGTTCGTTTAATATGTTTCATTTTTCAGCCAAATATTTCACGCACAAGTTGAAAAATCACTCATACACTTCCGTGAATAAATAATACACAAGACGCGTTATCATAATGGAAAGCGATGTGTCAGGAAAAGTGTGAAAATAACACCCCAATGCTCAGGGTTCGTACAGGAGAAACACATTTGATATCACCCCTGTTCTCGGGTTCGTATATAATAACACGAATTTTATATTATTATTCCATGAATGTAATGTTTTTGCTTACAGACATTCTATTTACGTTTTTTGTTAGTGAGCTCGTGGCACAGTTGCTATTGCGCGTATCATTCGATCAGCGAAGTTAAGCAACCTTAACTCTGGCCAGTAATTGGATGGTTGACCGCCGTGTCTCGGAGAGCACGTTAAGCCGTCGGTCCCGGTTGCCAATCTATCATCTTTGGCAATCGTTATAGATCAGTCGGAGGCCTAAAATAGTCTGACAACTGGTTTAATCCAGATCACACATTTTCCTCGTCAAAAGGGTTGCGAAGGTGGTCGCTTCGTATAAAAATCAGGTGATCAGCCACATCGGGTTGAATCAAGTGACGACCCCAACAATGTATGGGATAAGGCCAGGGAGATGATGTTAGTGAGTATTCTTGTTTATTCCTTGGAGTTTTGAATTTGGTTTTTTTGAGCACAGGGTGCCATGTCGAGCTATGGACTCCTCTCTCTATCACGTTGTAAGCGTTCACATTTCAAAATTTAGACCTACTTGTTATACTGCTTATTGTAAGTAAGGTTATACGTGTATTGTGGTATTGATATGGACCCATTGAGTTATTTTCTGGAATGCGTTTGACGTTCGGAACTTCGATTGTATTTTCTACCTTATTCCAATGGATTTGTATTTAGAATTCTTTGACGTTTTCAATGTCTAATAGAGGCGTTTTCACCAGAAGCGCCATGGTGGCCGAGGAGCTTGATTTCAAAGACATAATGTATAGAACCTGAGACTTAGCACTTCATCGTTTTCAGTGAAAAGTGGGTGTTGTTATTACAACACCTCTGCCTACCCCTTCGGGGAATACAGGCGTGAGCATATGTATGTATAGATGTTTTCACCAAATATATTGCACATACGTCTTTGAATTAATTTCTTCTTAGAAATCCTCCAAATTTCATTCTCTGTGCGTAATTGTGCATTGGTACGTAATTCAGTCAGTCAGTCATGACTTTGAATTTTATATGATACTAGTGGACCCGACGGACGTTGTCCTGCATATCGTCTGTAGCCCCATCTGCCGGGCTGATTTTTAAATATAAAACATCCAGGGCGCCACCCAAACTAAAACAAAAAACATTCAAATCGGTCCAGCCGCTTCGGAGGAGTTCAGTGACACGCACGCACACGCACAAAGGGATCTATATTTATACTAATATTATAAATATAAAAGGTTTATATGTAAGTATGTTTGTAACCGATTGGCTCAACAAGTACTGGATCGATCTTGAAAATTCTTTCAGCAATGGATGACTACATCATGAGCGAGTGATATAGGCTATATTTTATCCCCGTACTCCCAAGGGAACGGGAACTACACTGGTGAAAACGCGTGACGTTCGCTAGTTATATATATAAAGATATGGTGTAAGCGTTCTTAAAAATGGTCTGAAAACTACTAAAGGTCTTTGATAACTTTATTCGCAGGCTTTAAGCGCATAAAGCAAGGCATCTACGGTATGCAAAAGGATCGACCTCGTTAACTGAGCGCGCTGTGGCGTGTGTGAATAGCACTTACGACAGGAACATATACCATATGTAGCGTAGGCGCAACTGATTATATACAAAAGGTTCTACTTGTTCTCTATATGACATTTACTTATGTATACAAATCTCCTACAAGAGCCGTTTTGGCCGAGGGGTTTGAACAGTCGCCTGCTACGCAATCGACACAAGTTCGATTCCTAGTAAGGCGTGCAGTGATTTTACATTACGTGCTTTTAAGGTGAAGGAAAACATCGTAAGGAAACCTGCTTATGTCTGAGGAGTTATTCAAAGATGTGCCTGAGACGGCGATAGACTCACTATCTGTAACGTTGGTACTTAATCATCTTCCGTGAAAAGTGGATGTTGTTATTACAATCTGCCTACCCTTTTGGGGAATACGGTTGTCAGTATATGTGTATGTAGGATCTCCTATATGGATTTAAATAAAATGCAAGGAATTAAATTAACTGATTAAGTGCCGATGGGCGTGAAAGTTTTCCATCACCGTTTCAGGTACATTAGTCTTCAAATCTCTTCTGCGATAGGTTTATCGATGTTTCCCTTCATCGTAACACTCGAATCAAATCAAATCAGATGAAAAAGTTTTATTAAACACAGGGATATTTGGAACACTTATTGAACATCATTTCTCTTACGATAACTTAGGTTAATTTACCACCGTTTACAAATGTAAGCCTGTCAGGAGAAGAAACGGCGAAACAAAGCCCTCGGCGTTCTTTATACATAGGGATGTTTTAGTACAATTTAATGGAAGAGAGCATCTCATTGCCATGCTTGGCTATCATCAATATACTCAGTTACACTAAAATATGCTTTTTCACAAAGTTTCTTTTTTATGGTTGCCTTAAAACTTAAAAATGGTAGTTCACACATTTTTATTTTATATGAATACTAAATGGCGGCAGGTCTCGGGGAAAATATGTGACTCCCAATTCCCACTGAAGCTCAAGGGAAAAATATATAAGACCATAGTAAGGCCTGCCGTCCTGTATGGATCAAAATGTTGGGCCACAAAGGTGACGGATGAAAGAAAGCTGCATGCAACTGAGATGCGGATGTTGAGATGGATGTGTGACGTAACGAGATTGGACAAGGTAAGGAATGAGTATATAAGGGGAAGTGTGAAAGTAGCACCAGTGACCGACAAGTTGAGGAATAAACATTTGTCGTGGTATGGACATGTTATGCGAAGGGATGAGGATAATGTTTCCAAAAAAGTTTTGTTTATGAATGTGGATGGTTAGAAGGGGATAGGAAGACCTAAGAAACGATCGATGGATTGTGTGAAAGATGATATGACTAAAATGGGAGTGAATATAGATATGACGACTGATAGAGATAAATGGAAGAGAAGAACACATTGCGCTGACCACTAATAACATGGGATAAAGGCAGGAGGATGATGATGATGACTACAACTGCACTTTTTTTTTTTTTTGTATAATCTAGTTTGTATGTTGGAATATACGTCGCAAGCGACTATCCAACCACTCAGCCTTAGTTTCAAAATCTCTCTAAACAAATAACACATAACACTAATTGGAAAACTACAAGTTAACGCGCTAATTAAAACCTGTAACAATAAGCGCAGTTGGTTAGAGTTATATTTTTCCTCCAACCCCCTTCCTGCAGTCGAGGGTCACCTCTCGGGTTAATGGGCCCAGTTGCGCCATTTCACTTGTGCCTTTTTAACATTCAAAACATCAACTCTCAAGGAAAATTCTTAGAACTTTTAAATGTTGCTTTGAAGAGCTTCTAAAGAAGGTTGTGTTTTATGTAAATGCACCTACCTTGTGTTATTGCTGTGTGTTAGATCTGGATCGCTGGGTATTGTACTTAATACTAAATTGATTTAATAAACTATCTGTGCCCTGCGCTTTCATTTGCGTATATTTAATTTAAATCCCGCGGAACTGGAAATGTTTTTTTTTAAATAAAAGTAGCCTAACTCCTTGTTACATTAGGTATGATTTATATTGTATTATGTACTCAACATTGTAAAATTATTTTTTTTCTTAAAATAGTAATTACTGAGTTTCTTGCCGGGTTCTTCTCAGTAAACGCAACCTTCCGAACCTGGCGATAGTAGGTATGTATAATCTTGTGTAATCTTGTCGTTCTGACGATTTGAAAGAACTTTGTTAAAAGTTTAATCAAATAAAGATGTTTTGACTTCTGTTTTTTTTTTTTTATTTTATCTGCCAGCCGTTCCAGCCGATTTTGAGATTACCCGGAACAAACAGACAGAGATTTTTTTTTTAAATTAGTTGTTATTTGTCTAAACGTAAATACTTACTTTCATATGCATGTAGTGAAAAGCTGTTATTTCGGAAATACAAACAGACACGCCAATTTGATTTATCTGTATAGTTGAACAAGCCACGGTGGGTTTGAGCCATCGCCGCTACGCAAGCGACGCAAATTCGAATCCCAGCGTGGCCTGTACCAATGACTTTTTCTGAAAAATTATGTGCAGTGACATCACACCTGCCTGAGACGGCGATGGACTCACCCTCTGTCACGTTGGCACTTAATCATATTCGGTGAAATATATAGATGTTGTTGTTACAACACATCTGCTTACCTCTTCGGGGACCCTTCTGGGATGGCGTGAGCATATTTATTTCTTCACTTAAAATACGAACTTCAACTTCACGTGTAAAACGACATGACAGAAAAGGAAGCATTCAAAATAATGTGCGTCGTTATTGTAAGAGCTATTACGACGGACGCCAGATTTGAGAGGTCCATTAGACCCGAGACAAATTAGTTCATTACCTTGCCCACCAAAATGTTGCACCGAACAGTTTAAGTTGACCTCTCACCATCGATTTCCCCAAAGATATTCCTTCGCTCACTCGTATTCCGCAGGCCTGCGTATACCAGTCGTGTTATGCCTATCATTTTTGCCAAAGGTGTTTTGTTCTGTGTAAGATTATTATTATTATTCCCCCTGCCGTCATTACAACGGCAAGTTAACAGCCTTAAATGTTCAGCTGAAGTTTCAGCACCTATTCTTGGTGTTAAGGAGTGTAATGACTACGATCGTTCCTTTATTGCATTCAGAATTCTTGTAGGTATCGAGCAAAAGCGGGTTAGGGTTACATGTCGGGAATTGGGATGAAATTTTATGTATCCTTTTTTATTTTATCGACTTGAAAAAACGTTATTAGGAGTCGACGATGGAGTAATAACACCCACGTTTTACATATATATGTTTATAAAAATGCACTTTGCTACTTCTCAGTCATCGTCATCTTGGACTGCTGCGCAAAGATAACTTATAACTTATAATCTCAGAAAAACTAAGCTTAAGGCTTTAAAGATTTATTGAACTGAAGGTACTGAAAACTAATTACAAGTAGAAAACTTGGCCCAAATCGGTGTCTCTCGGGATCAATTAGAGTTATAATAACGCAAATATTATTTTAAAAGCTTTAACTTGCAATGTATGTATATGTTTGTGGTCCACCCATTCTATGACATTCTAATTCCAATATGGCGGAACATCCAAGATGGCGGACAAGTTATTATTTCTGCACTTCTACAGTATGGGTCACAAATAAAAGGGCTTGTTGAGAAAGAATGTTTTATGAAAATGACACTTATGATATAACATTTTTTTATTTTTGTAAGTAAAAATATTAATCATCATCATCATAATTTTAAGAGTTTGACTCTTGTCGGTGTAACCGATGCAATTTCTTCCGTTCGTCTCTATCAGTATTATCTCCTTGACCTCCCTATACGTCGTGACAGACACCTTTAAAAAAAAAAATGAAATATAAAAATATTAATAAGTAGCTAAAAACTAATTACAAGTAGAAAACTTGTTGTGTCTCTCGGGATTATTTACTTAAATAGTTATCAATGTCATGAAATAGTAGTATATCGTCATTTAATCACTATACATACACTTAGAATTTCTTCTCAGACATTATAAGCATTCCTTACAACACGCTAGTATTGAAACTGCGTCGCTTGTTTTGCAGTTAACTACTTTACTTCTAGTATTCCTCAAGATCAACCCTATTGTCTATTGCGTTAGACTAATGAACATACATATTGTGAACAGGGTTGGAACAATGGTTAGTGTGGAACGCAAGACGAGTACGTGCTGGAACGTACGCTGTAAATTAAATTCACATATGTGTTTATTTTAAACTAGAACATTACACAACGAGAACAGGTTATTGTTGTCGTATTTCATAATGACAAACTGTTTGAAACTATGTTGGTTTACGGCTTCATGGTGAATTAACGGTGTAACCTTATGGGAAGCTTAAACAGGGATCACGTGAATGGATTGTGCCCACTTTGTATGAAATCTGTAAAGGTAACTTAGGATATAAATGAAACCGACTTATGTACATATGAAATTACACGAATAACTATATGATGCTGAATAATACTAGATATGTCATGTAGACTGAATTTCTAATGGGTGTCCCGCGGAACCTATATGTTCTTTTTTTTAAATAAAAGTAGTCCAGATTACTCTTTGAAATAACAGCTATCTGGCAGTGAAAGTATCGTTTAAATCGGTCCGGTCGTTTCCGAAATTACTTGAAACAAACAGACAGACAGACGGGAAGAATTTTTACGATTGTACGAACATGGATGTTGGCAGATTATGACTCAGGGTGATATGGTGATCACAGGCTCTCACTAAAATAATTGTGGACAAAGTTGCTTACGTAATCTGATTAATATCATATTCCCCAGTCAATATCGATCTCATTAATATGCAATCGTGCACTTAATGCAAGCGGTAATTACCAGCTAATAATATATGAATTAATGTTTACCAGCGCTATAAAGTAACTTATTGGTATGTTATTACCAGCTTTTGTACACGACTCTATCTTTTCATGTAATATGAATTAACACAGTGAATATTTTTTTTATTGTATCAGTAGATCCCGAAATTTCAAAGAAAGGAGCTCGTGGCACAGTTGCTATTGCGCATATCATTCGATCAGCGAAGTTAAGCAACCCTAGCCCTAGCCAGTAATTGGATGGGTGACCGCCCGAGTTCCCTCCGTGCCTCAGAGAGCACGTTAAGCCGTCGGTCCCGGTTGTCAATTTATCATCTTTGGCAATCGTTACAGGTCAGTCGGAGGCCTAAAATAGTCTGACAACTGGCTTAACCCAGATCACAGATTTTCCTCGTACAAGGGGTTGCGAAGGTCAGATGGCAGTCGCTTCGTATAAAAATCATGTGATCAGTCACATCGGGTTGAATCAAGTGCCGACCCCAACAATGTATGGGATAAGGCCAGGGAGATGATGAGTACATACCGAAATTTCTTTAATCTAACTATCAAATTTCAACTCTATGCAATACTAGCGGACGTCACCCGCGTAATTCCCGTCCCCGTGGTAGAACGGGGATAAAACATAGCCTATATTAATCAGTGATAATGTAGCATTCAAATGGTGAAATATTTTTTTAAATCGGTCCAGTATTTTTGCGCCAATTCGTTACATACATACTTACATACAAATATTTCCTCATTATAATGTTAGTAAAGACTTAATTACATACAGGTCTATGTTAAAAAAATCGACCTTTATTAAAATTAAGTTCTTAAAACGCGCAGCTACCAAAAATTAAAAATTAACCCCCAACGTCATAAAAGGGCCGTTAAAGCAGAATGAAAAACACAATTTTGTGTATACAGGATGTCGGGGAAAATAAGACAGCTGTTAAAATATGTGATAGGGTAAAATTTTAGGATGCAAATGACATTATTATGACAAAAATATCTTCTGCAGTTTTCGAGTAATTGACGTTCAAAGTTGACTATATCAACACCTTATTTTCGCATAAAAATCAGCGGTAACGTATTCACGTGAAATCTAACTACGTTTTTATTTTTTTCTCCCACTAATAGTTCCTGAAATAATCCCATAAAACCATTAACCTTCTTCTTAATTTAACAAGTTTAACCGCGTACGTAATGTACGTAAACGCGGCCGCGCGTTCATTCAATCGCTTAAGGCCACGAGCCCTTCGGCCCTTAGCAACCATAGCCTATAACTACGTTATCGTTGGAGCTAGATATTTTACGACTTCAACATACTGTATATTCATAAAACTCTACAACTTCTAGAAGACAACTGTTCCTTTTTCTCCGACACCCTGTACATTTTCAACGTCATCGCTCATCGCTGTGGTAAAAATGCGTAAGTTTATTGATGGTTAAGTAAAAAATAAAGTAAATTAACTTTGACATCTGCGTTTATGTACGCTTAAACATAAAAACAAAATGGATGTGCAAAATAAAATCCTTTGCATTTTGTGTTACCATGTCGAACAATTTTTATTATAAGGGCGTAACTGTCATTCATTTTAGCGTGTCGTAATTTGGAACGTTTTTATGTCAACGGTTTTGGCTGGCAATTGTTCCGTTTCATTTTTAAATGTTCTGCTTTTATGCTAATTGTTTAAAAGGGCTAAGTGAATGTGTTTGAAAAAATACTTTTCTGGTGATCGAGCGGTTTTAGTAGTCTGCAAGCCAGAAGCTTATATCTGCCAATGACATACATACATACATGGACTCACGCCTGTATTCCCGGGATGGGTAGGTAGGCAGAGGTGTCGTAATAACAACACCCACTTTTCACCGAAGACGATTAAGTACCAACGTGACAGATGGTGAGTCCAACGCCGTCTCAGACACTATACTATGTATAGTTACTATACGTCATTAAATTACTTCTCAAACATATGCAGGTTTCCTCACGATGTTTTCCTTAACCGAAAAACTCATTGGTTCAGGCCCCGCTGGGTATCGAACTTGCGTCGCTTGCGTAGCAGGCGACTGCTAAAACCCAAGGTCACCACGGATCTAACAATGAGTTTTTTGAGAAACTTAAGTGCAGTGAAATCGCACCATAAATTTTGCGGTGATGGAAAATGTCTTGAGGAAACTTGAATATGTCTCAGAAGATATTCTTAAAGATATATTATGCAACGTGCAGTGAAGAAAAGTGAAGAACTCTTTATCTGCCCGCTTTCAAAGGGCACCCAATAGTTTTGAAAGATATATGTATATCCTAGAGTAAAACCAGCTACCTGCGACTTATGTCAAGGATTCAAACTCTTCCAACAGGTATTAGATATCACCAAATTGGTCAAATTAATAGTGAAAAGGCAACCGACATACACTAGTATCAAGAGGGACGTGCATTGGATAGTCAGAGGGGTAATGATTGGCCACCTTGTACCACAGGATAGTTTCATTAAAAACATATTTAAAGGGAAGAGATGGAGAGGAAGACCAAGGTTAACATACATGAGACAAGTTAAGGAAAAGGTGTCTGTCATGACGTATAGGGAGGTCAAGGAGATGGCACTGGATAGAGACGAATGGAAGAAATTGCATCAGTGACACTCTTAAATTTATGATGATGATGAAGCATAAACAATAAGTAGGTAGGTAGATAGGCAGGTTAAGTACATATCAATGTAGCGCGGCGTAGGTACAGATACGTTTAGGTGGAGACAAACACACAAACATACTCAAGACACGAGTGTAAAATCTATCATCACAAATAGTAAGTACTATTGATTTGCTTATATGCAATGCACGTCCCTCAGTATCAATCTATTTCTTCATACATATTCAAGAATCAGTTCGTAAAACTTCATAGACATGTTTGTATTCACTCATGGTAATATTACACGAATGTTCGGATGGAATTGTGTATTTTCTATATAATTTTATGAACAGAGTTAAATCTATAATACAAAGTCATTGTTCCCGCTAAAGCGATAAATCCATATTACTACCAAAGACGAGAGTTCTGAGCTCGAGATTTGCACGAAACGCGTAAATATTTACTCTGTGCCATACGATCGGATGTATTGTTATTCATAACGGTAACACACGAAAGTGAACCTTATGGCAGAGAAATAAGAAAATGTATATTTTTTAATATAGGTACGTCATTTTTGCATGTCATCGTTGTGGCACGCGAAATAATACCTTATTGTTGTTGGAAAAGGGTTCTTGATATTCAAGTCATTTTGTACTAAGTTTAATTGCAACGTTTTTAAGTTTAACTTTACACAACTCATTAACTTCCAAGAATAAACTGAGAGGTCTTAACGTTGCTGTTGAAGTTTTCTATTTGCTCAGTGGAAGGGTACTTAGTTTGAATTAAAAGGGGCTAGTGAAGTTAAAGTAAGAGTACCTGTTATTTTTTAAAATGTTTTAAGATACGTCGAAGAACAAGTAATTAAAATCATGCTTTATAAATCAGCATGCAAAATTAGTACATAAAAATGTTGTAAAATTTTTTTTAAAAACAAGCGTTCATGTTTTTATGCAGTATCTAGTCCGCCATCTTGGATGATCCGCCATATTGGAATTAGAATGACGTCACATAGCTATGCATGCATTGTCTTTCAAAGTATGCGTGTAGGTAGGTCATAAGTTGCAATATTCCACCCGCACAAACATACATACATTGCAAGTTAAATGAAAGCTTGTAAAATAATTACGCGGATCAAGTTACGCTATTTTGTAATATTATAAAGACTCTTAGAACAAAGTGAAATATAAATGGCACTTATGTACTAGGAGGATACTAAGTTCAGAGTGCCTAGTGCGAGTTTTCTTAAAATCGCCGTCACAAGTCATCGCATCGCGTCAATCGCAGATTTGTATAGGATCGAAACAGCGCCATCTGTCGGCTTAAAGATGACACTATTGTGAGCCCAAACACGTCTGCGTTTACGTCGACGCTATGACTTGTGACGGTGATTTTCTTAAAACATGAACTATGCACTCTGATCACGTCTGACATACCCGCTAATTGAACAACCCATAGCTATCGGTCGAATCACTTGCTGTGCTAAACCTCTGTATATTTGGAGTAATGGCCGTTTTTAAGCGGGTCGTAAACGTAAGGCGTGTAAACCGTAACGGACGCGTGTGTCGTCGTAAATTTGCATCGCACGTGTGCACGCCACTTTACTTAGGTACTCTTAGTTGCGCACAGTTGCTCGTTTGTATTAATGGCTGATTGGTGAGCGTATTTATTCTTATTTATAACTTAGATTTAATTTAAAAATAGATATATTAAATAAATTACTTACTTTTGAAGTTGGTGACAAATATTGCATCACACTCGGTGTCAAACACCAACTTTAAGAGTAAGTAATTTATTTCACATAATATTATTTCTCTTTTTTTAAGGTGGTTTTTCTGTTTGTAAAAAAAATTCAATCTGAATTTGTAATATTTGCGACCTTAATCAGAGGAACAGTGGGTCTAAAAAGGCGACTGGGAGAATCATAATGTGATCCGAATATTATTCATCATCGAAATGACAAAAGGTCACTTAGGTGCAAATCTTATTGTGATTCACGAATGATGACAATAATTGTAGATGTTAGTCCCTTACTAATTTTTTATGATGTCATTTGTCACGCAATTCATATTTTTTGGACCATTTTAGGAATCTTAATGGGAAAGTGCGAAACAGGTGAATTGCGAAATATTAATCATTTGTGAATCATAGCATGAATTGCACTCAAGTGACTATTATGTAATTTCGATGATGAATCATATTCGGATCACATGATGACTCTCCCAAAGTGGCCTTTTTAGAGCTACAGTTCTCAGCCGGGCAGTTTATAGAAAGAGATCCCTAGATTCTTCCCCTCCTTGAATTCTTTTGCAACCCTACTTATATCCCTTTAAATATAATATGTTTCAACCCTTGTATTGTAGCTTGGATGATTACGCAACACCTCAAAAGAATCCCAACTAATGATAGGTCGTTATCGACGAAACAACGGGTTAAGTTTTCGAGTAACTTTGGTATCTTTGCTCGCTACGGTAAATGCTCTTTGTGGCCGGCTGTTGTACGGTTAACTTTGTAAGGGCTAATGTCTAGTTTTATTGTTTTAAGGCTGGTTTTCGGCGTTTAGATTGCTTAACACCTATAGTTACTATATACTTTGAAAATCTATTTGAATTTATTATAGGCGTTTAGAATAGGAATAGAATCTGAGCGACCAATTTTAATTATTGTAATACATATGCTCACGCCTGTATTCCCCGAAGAGGTAGGCAGAGGTGTTGTAATAACAACACCCACTTTCCACCGAATATGATTAAGTGCCAACGTGACACATCTGTCACCATCGTGAGTCCATCGCCGTTTTAGCCACTATACATGCGTCTTTGAATTACTTCTCAGACATATGCAGGTTTCCTCACGATGTTTTCCTTCTTCGTAAAGCACGTAGTGTGAAATCATAGTACCTACATAAGTTTTTAGAAAAACTCATGGGTACAGGCCCCGCTGGGATTAGAACTTGCGTCACTTGCGTAGCAGGTTCTTTTAATTATTTTAATTTAGAAGTAAATCCAGGTTCAGAATCTTCACTTAACTGAGACAAAAAGTGAGTGAAACCACGGGGTATAGCTAGTTAAATCTAAAAGGGATATCCCCGACATTAACCCCCAATGAGGTTACACATGATGTAACACTAACACGCCATGTTACGATGTCATTTATCATCAGTTCGTGGACTGGAGATGCAGTCCACGTGGGAATTTGATTTATACGGAATTTCTTGGTTAATTTATGGCGTTATATAATTAATGTTTCATTCAACTAATCTGTACTTGCAGCGTTTGACATTTAGGTCATATTGTAAAACTAGCTGTCCCGCCCCGGTTTCATTCAACCGCATAGATTTAATTTCATGCTTTTGTCACGGCATCCAAATGTTTCCTTATTAAGCCTTGTAATATCAGCTATCTGCCAGTGAATGTCCCGTAAAAATCGGTGCAGCTATTTCAGAGATTACGCGGAACAAACAGACAGAGAAAAATAAAGTTTTTTAATGTAAGTACTGTATATACTTTCGCATTATGCTTTTAGTAAAAAGGTGATCTATTCGAAAGACATACAGACAATTTAATTTATCTGTGTAGCTGTAAGAAAAACAGAAATGTGGTTGAATTGAGATACACCTTCTCTATATGCCTCCTCACTCTTTATCTCTCTCTAGACCGTCAGAGGTATGTAATGATAGATGTTTCAAAAATAATAATACTTAATAATGTTTCATACAGTTTACTTTTGAAGAAACCTGCATATTTCTGAGAAGTAATTCAAAGATAGACGGCGATAGACTCACCATCTGTCACGTTGGCACTTAATCATCTCCGGTGAAAAGTGGGTGTTGTGATTTCAACACCTATGCCTACCCCTTCGGGGAATACAGGCGTGAGCATATATATGTAGTCGAAATACAAATTTTTGAAACTTTTTGGTATTATTAATTATGCATATTTTTAAAGCTGAACCTACGTCAAACCCGCCGCTTATTCACGAACATTTAAAACCTACAACAAGTATTAAAAATTGTCGACGGACGAACGGTATTCCGGCAGTTTTAAAAATGTACTACATATTATAAGCCCTCGACCTTTTTCGGCGGTACAGCGGATGTCAACTGTCACTTTTGGAAACTCTTATGTGTGCACCCCTTTATACCATTTTTTTCGGTAAAAATGCATGTGCTGTCATTTTAGGAGATCATAGTGACACGCGGAAGCTTTAGAAGAAGTAAGGAAAATAGACCTATTTTTTATTTTAAATAAGAGCCGTTACACAAGCGACGCAAGTGCGAATCCCAGCCGGGCCTATAATAATGAGTTTTTCTAATAAATTATGGGCAGTGATTTCACACCACGTGCTTTACAGTAAAGGAAATTATCGTAAGGAAACCTGTGTCTGTAATTAAAAGACGTATGTCTATCATCATCTATCACGTTGGCACTTAATCATCTTCGGTAAAAAATGGGTGTCGTTATTATAACAGCTCTGCATACCCCTTCGGGGAATATAGGCGTGAGTAAATACATACATCCTAAAAATGGTTGATCAACTTTGATTTTACGTTAATTTAGAATATCAAATTGCAATGTGTGTCAACAAAATTACATTAAAAAGAGATGTGACTGCTATTGCTCATTTGATTATGTTTGTTTCTTTCATTAGGCGTAATTAAAATTCTCGGAGGAGCTCGTGGCACAGTTGCTATTGAGCATATCATTCGATCAGCGAAGTTAAGCAACCCTAAACCTAGCCAGTAATTGGATGGGTGACCGCCCGAGTTTCCTCCGTGCCTTGGAGAGCACGTTAAGCCGTCGGTCCCAGTTGCCAATATATCATCTTTGGCAATCGTTACAGGTCAGTCGGAGGCCTAAAATTGTCTGAGAACTGGTTTAACTCAGATCACAGATTTTCCTCGTCAAAGGGGCTGCGAAGGTCAGATGGCAGTCGCTTCGTATAAAAATCAGGTGATCAGCCACATCGGGTTGAATCAAGTGGCGACCCCAACAGTGTAGGGGATAAGGCCAGGGATGATGATGATAAAGTGTAATTAAAATTATTGTTGTTTGCTTACAGGTAAGGCCTGAAGTTGAAGGAGACTTTGAACTTGGTGTACCTACTTCCTAGTGAAAGTATGTAAGTACTAATTATATTTCTCTCTTCGATATATTTGTATGACATTACAAATAAACGAGGCATTTTTTACTAAATAAAATTTGAAATGTATGTGTCCGGGTGGATTTTGCAACTGAATTTTTAAATGCAAGCTTAGTGGCATCGTTCTAATTCAAATATGGTGGACAATCTAAGATGGCGGACTTGTTATTTTTTCTGTTAGTTGTCAGATGAAAGGGCTTGCTGAGGAGAACAGTATTTTTATTTGACACGTCATTATTAAAATATATTTTTATAAGCCATGGTGGCCTTGGGGTTAGAGCAGTCGCCTGCTACGCAAGCGACGCAAGTTCGAATCCCAGCGGGGCCTGTACCAATGAGTTTTTCAAAAAAACTTATGTACAGTGATTTCACACCACGTGCTTTACGGTGATGGAAAACATCGTGAGGAAACCTGCATATGTCTGAGAAGTAATTTAATGACGTATGTAAAGTGTCTGAGACGGCGATGGACTCACCATCTGTCACGTTGGCACTTAATCATCTTCGGTGAAAAGTGGGTGTTCTGATTACAACACCTCTACCTACCCCTTCGGGGAATACAGGCGTGAGCATATGTAAAAGAAATTCTTGATGTCAATTTATATCGGTTCAGAAGTGGAAGTTGACGGTCACACAGTAAACGTGCTCTTAAACACAGTTATATATAAAAATATATGTTGGTACATTACATCATATAAGCAAGGTCCTTAGAAAACTCATTCACACGAAAAGCCTTATTTCCTCATATTCACTCATGTGCATCATTTAGTAAGCTTCACATGATACGAATACAAATTGTTTGTTGAAATTAGATATTACGTTCTAAGAACGTCTCTGTGAACACCAGTGCCTTGTGTGATGGTATTAATTAAGGTTGTAATGTACAAAATCTGTGTTAATACTAGCAGCGCCCTGCGGTAGAGATGACCCAAATATGTTTTTTTTAATAAAAGAAGCCTAAGCTACTCCTTGATACATTAGCTATCTGCCAATGAAAGTCCCGTTAAAATCGATCCAGCCGTTACAGAGATTACCCGGAACAAACAGACAGACGGATAAAAAAATTAATAATTGGTTTTATATGTCTGTACTGTATATACATTCATATGTATTTAAGGAAAAGCTGTTATTTTGGAATTCAAACAGACACTTCAATTTTATTTATCTCTATAGATAAGCACGTAAAAGTAAATATTATACAAACTTTGATACCTACTTAATTTTTTCTAAAATAAAAGTAACCTGATTTCTGAATATAACATCAGCTATCGGCCAGTAAAAAATCCTGTCAGAAAAAAATCAATCGATTTTGATGCAATTAGAAATAGAGATAGCACGACCTGTATAGGGTATGAAATATGTATATACTAAACCGTGAAAAGACAAAAAAGTTATGGGAAAAAAAGAAAAAATGTTATTTTGTTTATGTTGAAAAGTAGCTTAAAATCGTTTGTAGATTCTTGACGTTTGTCTAGGAGTATTCGTCGACTCTTTACTACCATCGGTGGCTTACTACAAACGATTGGAACCTGCTACAAACGAATCAAAGTTACTATAATCCTTGAAATCCTTAGAAAATTGGACGTAGGTATTAGTTTTTATCTTCGCACGTTAGAAATAAGGATCATTGCCCGGAAAATGTTACAAACATTTTATTGTATGGCAAATTCGTTGAAATCTAGGTTACATGAGAAGTAGATTAAAGAATATAGTAACGCAGTGAAGCGCTAGTGACTACAGCATGGTGTACTGCATAATGGACGTTGAAGGAATTTAATAGGATCAACAATAACTAGTCGGACTTTACTACTTACCATATTATGTAGTTATCATCTAGTGGTATTATAATATTTATAGCATATCGGAGACGGCGATGGACTCACCCTCTGTCGCGTTGGCACTTAATCATATTCTATGAAATGTGGGTGTTGTTGTTACAAAAAGTAAAAGTTGTATTTGAACATAATTGACAGCTGTCATTGCCTTACCAAAAAGCTTCGTGAAAACTTTTCCATGACGCCTCCATTGACTTCCACCCTGCCGCTATGATAATTATTAGGGTTCCGAGTAAACGCTACCCTATCACTAAGACTTCGCTGTCCATCTGTCATCAGGTTTCTAGAACCGTGATTGTCAGAAAACTGTAATTTTCACGTTGATGTGTTTCTATTGACTCTATAACAACAAATATTAAAAAACAGTACTAAATAATTATTTAAGGGGGCTGCCATTCAAGAAACGTGATTTTTTGCCGTTTCTATAGGTCACACTTGGCTGCTATTAACTAGCTGTGCCCTGCAGTTTCACCCGCGTAAATTTATAATTGATTCCCGCTGAACCCTAAATGTTTTTTTGAAATAAAAGTAGCTTATGTTACTCCTTGTAACCTTCCCGATAAAATCGTTCCAGCAGTTTCAGAGATTACCCGGAACAAACACACAGACAGACAGAGGAAAATCTAAAAAAAATGTTTTTTTATATTAGTACCGCATAAACTTTCCTATAAATTAAGTGAAAAGCTGTTATTTTGGAATTACAAACAGACACTTCAATTTTATTTATCTGTATAGACAAACTTTAGGTTAAAACAAAAGGCTCTTTACTATTGCAAGCAATGCTTCCACTCCCAACCCCACCCGCCCCCCGCTGGCAGAAAACGGAACAATCAAAAACTGCCCTAATTTTATTACCTGAAGGTTCTAAGTGTAATAAACTTAGCACCATTACGACTGGGGAATGGAATTTGTGGACAATTTCCAGTTGCATCTCAATTACATTCCCGGCAATTGCGCGGTAAATGACGTTAATGGACTCGGGATTTGCCGTTCCTGCATTATTTTCTCATTGAGGGTAGTTTGACTTTTGCTAGATTTCTTCGTTATGTTCCTTTGTTTTGTCTAAGGAGTATATTTTTTTAAACTCAAACTATATTTGTATACTATCAATGCGGTAATCAGGGGCGTGCATTGGATTTTCAGAGGGGTAAGCATAAATAATAATTAGGTACGTTAGGTACATACGAATGTAGCGGGGCGTAGGTAGTTTTTGGAATAAACCAGTGGTCGTCAAACTGTGGGTCCGCGGGCCACTAGCGGCCCGCGACACAGCGAACAATTTTAGTAGATAGTGGCTTCAACTCGCAACAAAACACGCTAAAGATAAGTTTAAGTCCTCTGCCTCTTTCATACCAGCAATAAAAAGTATAGAAAGTAGTCGGTAATCAATCAAAATCTAAATGGTATTATATCAATTAACTGATGGTCAATTAAATGATCTTAGAATGTGCGATGCCTCACATTTATAGTGATACCTAAGTGGCCCTAGAAAAGTGTGACGCTCACTGGTATAGACACACACAAACAAACATAAGTGGTAAGCACTGCTTCTCCGCTTATATGGAATGCACGCCCCTGTCGGTGATCAGGTTTGCCTGATGGTAAGCGGCTACTGCGGCCTATGGACGCGACTGACACACCCTGAGTAAAGGTTTCAACATGTTTTTACGTTGACGACATCGTTTGCGTATTTATCTAATTTTGTATGGGAACGATAAGCGACCCGGCAAGTGAGGGAAGTTTTACGTCTCCATACGAAAAAAGCGCAAAACTCAAGGTGTCATAACCTATTCTTAGGGCTACTAACGCATTGCCTTTTTTTTTTTTTTTTTTTTGTTGACGAGGGGGAAACCTTCAAAAGGTCCCCGACCGCCCTGGGAGAGGCAGATCGGGGTATGTGGGATTCTTACCGCACTAAAACCCCCCCGGTGGCCATCCTCAGTGCTCAGGGGGGACTCCGGGTACTCTAATAGAACGCACCGGTGTCCCCCCACACTTTGCCGGGGCACATCCCCGGGGCAGCTGTAGGGCCGCCCCTGGAGACCTCGCTGTGCAAGGCAGCGCGAGCCACATCGCGCTGCCACCTTCCCGGGCCCGCGCCGGTGGTCAAAGCTCCCACCCCGACCACCGCCAGCAGGCCCTCCGGCCCCCTTTTAGTCGCCTCTTACGACAGGCAGGGGATACCATAGCCATATTCTTAGACCCTGGCTATTGGGTGGACGGACCGGGGCGTGCGTTGCCTCCGCCCCGCCGTCGCCGTCGTCTCCGAGAGGGATCGGCTCTCTCCCGATCCCGCTCGGAGGTCTCCTTCTGGGACATTACCGTCTCGCAGAAGGAGACTACGGCCCTCCATGCCTCTCTGTCTGCCAGCATAGCCGTCACTACGCGTGGCAGAGAGAGGTCCTGCCCGATCCTGGTGACCAGGACTCGACGCTCCGAGCTCCACGCTGGGCACTGCTCCAGCGTGTGCTGTGCGGAATCCCGGTCACAGCCGCAATGGTGGCATTGCGCCGTCGGTTCGCGACCGATCCGATTCAGGTACTCACCGAAACACCCGTGTCCGGTGAGTACCTGCGTCAGCCGGAAGGTGACGTGGTCCTTCCTCTTTAGCCAGGGCCCGAGGCTCGGCAAAATTGCACCGACAGCGCGTTGGCGGGCGTTCTGCGGCTCGCACAGCCGCTCCCGCCACGCCAAAAGCGCACGTCGGTGCTCCTGCCTGCGCACTTCAGCCGCATTAGGAGGCGCGGTTCCGTCCGCCCGGCGGAGACGGTCGTAAATACGAGCATCCATCTCCGCCAGGATGTCCAGGGGCGGAAACCGCGCCAGGACAGTGGCCGCCTCTAAGGACAGGGTACGGTACCCCCGTGCGACCCGGATGGCCATAGGACGCTGCATACTATTATACATAGTTCTGCAGCGCCTAACACCCAGTCTGGAAGACCAGACGGGTGCTCCGTAGAGAGCCACGGATCGCACGACCCCCGCATAGAGGCGGCGGACTCCTTCACTCGGCCCCCCGAGATTGGGCAGCAGTCTGTGCAATGCACCCGCTACCCTCTTGATCCGGGGGACCATGCGGCTGAAGTGCTCCTCGAAGCCCCAGCGACCGTCCAGGGTGAGACCGAGGTACTTCAAGTACCGTCCCACCCGGACCTCCACGTCACCTACGCGAACCGACGAGCTGGGTGGTTCCCTTCCCCTCGGGAGTTTGTGGAACCACAGCGCCTCTGTCTTCTCCGGCGCTACCCGAAGGCCCAGCTCGTGGATTTTCTCCACGACGCATGCCACGCCAAGCTCGGCGAGCCGGTTGGTCTCCTCGAAGGTCGCCCCGACGGCTAGCACCAGCGTGTCGTCCGCATAGCAGACGACGCTAACGCCGTCGGGGTGGTCGACCCGCAGGACCGCATCGTACGCGAGGTTCCACAGGAGTGGCCCTAGGACCGATCCCTGTGGGACCCCGCAGTACACCTTCCTCCGGTGAAGTCGTCCATCTCCGCCCACATATTGCACGCACCTGTCGTGCAAGTAGGCACGGACCACGCGCTGCAGGTAGGGGGGCACGCGGTGGTACACCAGGGCCCCCCATATTGCATCCCAAGGCAGGCTGTTGAAGGCGTTGACTATGTCAAGACTGACAGCCAACGCCACTCCGCCCCGGGATACAGCCTGCGTCGACAGTGTCCGGACGCGTATGATCGCGTCCACTGTCGACCGCGCGCGTCGGAAGCCAAATTGGTCTTCCGACAGGTCCGGCCCGACGCTCGTCAGGTGCGTACTGAGGCGGTCAGCCAACACTCTTTCGAGCAGCTTTCCCGCCTCATCTAGTAGGCAGAGAGGACGATACGCGGAGGAAGAGTCCGCGGGTCTTCCATCCTTATGGAGGAGAACCAACCCAGCCACTTTCCAGCCACTGGGGAACACGCCGCAGCGTAGGCAGTCGTTAAACAGCCGCCGCAGCCTGTCCCCCAGCCCGTTGGGTAGAGCCAACACCCAGGCCCGACCAGGAATTCCGTCAGGGCCTGGTGCCGTGTTTCGGGCTCCGAGGCGCCTCACGGCTCGGTCCAGCTCATCGGTCGTCACCCCCATCTCTTCGGACCAGATGGTCGGTTCCGAAGGAGGGGGCGCGGGACTGCTCTGGACCCTTGGGAAGAGGGTATCTACGACCCTCTCCACGAATGCCGGGTCCAGAGTTTCCGTCAACGGAGGGACCCACGGGCGCAGCTTGCCCAGTACCATCCTGTACGGGCGGCCCCATGGATCCCTCTCCAGTCCCCCGATGAGCTCATCCCACGACCGAGCCTTGGCGCTGGCAATAGCTGCCTGCAGCGCCTTCGTGGCGCCTCGGTATGCCACGTAGGCTCCACCCAACTCTTCGGCTGTGGCTCGCCTTCTTCTCCGGGCACGCGTGTACTGGCGTCGGGCGCGGAGGCATATCTCGCGCAGCTCCGCGATGCTCTCCGACCACCAGTACACGGCCCGGGGCTTGGCAGGTCTGGTCCGGGGCATCGACGCGTCACATATGGACGTCATCGTGTCCCGGAACCAGGCGGCTTCCCTTTCAGGATCGGGCAGGATCCCATCCGCTTGGCTCTCAGGCCAGGCCGCGACGATGGCTGCGGCGCAGAGACGATCTCTGTCGAGCCGCTTGAGAGACCATCGTCGCGGCGGGCTGCTACGGCGGCGGCTGTCGGGGCGGGGAGGGCGGATGGCCACATCCATCGCTATGTAGCGATGGTCGGATAATGTGACCATCTCTTCCGCCACTCTCCACCCCGTCACCATGCGCGCGGCCTGGGGAGTCGCCCACGAGAGGTCCACGATCGACTCCCCCTGCCAGCGCACGCAGGTGCTGACGGACCCCCGGTTAAGCAACCGGAGGTCCAGCGCCGCCGCCCATTCCAGCACTGTCTCCCCCTTTGGGTCATCCCGGGCGCTCCCCCACTCACGAGAGTGAGCGTTGAAGTCGCCCAGGACGAGCACGGGACGGGGCAGACAACTGCGAATGCAGTTGGCCACCCCGTCCAGGTACGCCTCGTAGACGGCGAGGGTACAGTTGGGGGAGACATAGCAGCCCACAACGACTATGCGGCCCCAGCTCACGGCGACGTATCCCAGCCCCCTCTCAATGAGGGAGCAGGGAGGGTCGCCGCTACCGCCACCCCAGTATATGGCGACGGAGTCCATGTCGTCACCAAACCAGCGAGGATGGTTTGGGACGACGCGATATGGCTCCGCCACCACCGCCAGTGCAACCGACCACTGCGCGACGGACTGCTGGAACAAGTCCTGCGCCGCGCGACAGTGGTTCAGGTTGCACTGCAGGGCTCTTTGGGGCCTTAAGGCCGTGCTGGGGCCTTTGCTGCCGCCTCGGTCGGGGCAGAACCCGACCGGGCCGGACCCGTGCCGCTCGGCAGCGCGGGACCCGGCTTACGGCCCCTCTTGCCACGAGGAGCGGAGCATTTCTTGCCCCCCATCCTGTGGCCAGAGGGCCGACCCAGGTCCGCGCAGAGCGGGCACTTTAGCGGGCGAGTGCACTCACTCGCCCGGTGGTCCGCCTCGCCACATGCGTAGCACATGGTGCTCCTGTCCGTCGAGCTCGGACATGTGCTACGCACGTGGCCGATCTCGAGGCACCGGAAGCACTGCAAAGGCCTTGCCTCCAGTGCCTCAACCCGCACCGACACCCACCCAACCTGGATGCGCCCAGCTGCGAACAGCTTGCGCACCGCGGTGAGTGGGCAGCGGACCCATACAGTCCCCAGGGCCAGACGTGAGGGGCGCTTTATGTCGCCCACTTTCACGTCCGCCGCCGCGCAGCCTCCAGCCTCCGCGATCGCGGTCGCGACGTCTTCGGGGGTGATGGCCTCATTGAGATCCATCACCCTCATGTCCCCCATCTTGACTGGGCGCACGATACGCACGCCCATGTCAGCGAGGGACTCGCGCATGCGACTCGCGAGCGCGTCGGCCTTGGAGGCAGAGTCCGGATCCGGGACCTCTAGGATAAGCCCGCCGGTTATGGCCTTTCGGTTCCGAAGACTCGAAATGCCGAGGTCGGCGAGCTTTATCCTCTCCCTCGCGGCGGCCAATACCGCAGCGTACGTGACGTTAGACCCTTCCGGGATCGTCACTGTAATCGCTGCGACAGTTGGCGGCCGCGCGGGAGCCCTCTCCGGCTTGCGCGACGGCGGGGGCCGCGACGCAGGCTTGGCAGTTGGAGCCCGTTGGGGCCCTGTGCTCGGCCCAGCCTTTGGTTGGGCCTTACGCCCCACCACGGTGCTCCACGCCACCTGGGGGGGTGGCGCCTGCACTGCCCGCAGAGCTGCAGGAGGAGCAGCGGTCGGCAGCACTGCGGCAGCGGCCAAGCTCCGCTTGCTCCTCCTGCTTCTCTTTCCGCCCCTCCTACGCCCCCTTGTCTCCGGGGCAGGTGCCCCAGGGGCCGGGGGGGCTGCCGGGCAAGATGGTGGCCCGATAGGCGGTCCGGCGGGTGGCACGGCTGGCACCTGAGCTGCCCTCCTGGCATCCACCGCGAGTGGGGGACGTATGCGCCTCTCGGGGAGCAGCCGTTCCTCCAATGCCTCGAACCGCGCGCTGATCATGGTCCCCACCTGGAGCATGATAGCGCGCGTGAGGTCCTCCACACCTGAGGGCAGTGCCGAGGCGGCATCACTGGCCCCTACCCTGCCCGCCCCACGGAGGGTAGAGAGCTCCTCCGTGAGCTTCTCCATGCGGGCAGAGAGAGCCGCCATCTGCGAGCGCAAATCCGCGTTCTCGCGCTCTAACCTTTCGGTATTAGCGCCCGCGGATGTGCGCATCGCCAAAACCAGCGACGCCGCCTCGGTCCTTCGTGCACTCACACGAAGTTGGTGCACGAAGTTGCCCTTCAGGTGCTTTGACCTGTCCGCCACTCGCTCCACCGCCGTCTGCTGCTCTTTAATGAGGGTGCCCAACTCGTGTGTGGGCATCTCCTCCAATTTCCTCTTCAGCTCCTCCACCGAGGGCAGCTTCTTCTTGGCCCTGGTGTTGGTCAGGGCCAATTCGGGACCGGACAGGTCGTCCGCGTCGTCCTTAAAGAACGCCGCGCGGTTCGTTCCTGAAGGGCCGGGCCTGCACGCAGCGTCTGCCTCCACTGAGGTCAGCGACACGAGGGACATATCTGATGTCGCGTCGCTGTCCTCCTCGCGTTCGCTTCCCGCGCACGGTGTGGGAGGCCGGATGAAGCGGCCCGACCCGTCGCGCGTTATACGCGCTGCTGCGCCTGAGCGCGCTCGCCCACGTGTCGCCGAACCAACCTTGGCGGCGATCTGCTCACCGCAGGAGGAGCCGGAGTTGGTCCTACTCCTTTTCTGCGACCTGGTTCGTATTGCCACAGGTGCTCCACTACTGCAGCTCTCCATCACGACCACGGGGGTCAGCAGCTGCTTCTCCCCCGCGGACTCCTTCCCATCTAGGGATTTCTCCCTGTCTCCTTCTACCACCATCAGTTTTTGAGTTTTTTGTTTTTCAGAATTCATAACTATTCCCACGAGAATGGGACGAAGTATGAACCATTGCCGGGTGACGCCCATTCCGACAATGGGGGACTTACATACTGAGAGGTGGCCCAGAGCCTCTCAGGTTTTCACGACTTCGCTGTCGGATTTTTATAGAGGTTTGCTCCTCGCAGGCCGGCCAATTAAGGCAAGCCCTCTCCGGTCACCGACTCCCCGACGTATCCAGCCTCGCTAACTGGAATCGTTGAAGGAAGAGCCGGTGATTACGGCATTCACGGGGTGACGAGCGAGATAGCGTCAACCCCGGGCACCCCTTTCGGAGTGCCTCCCCATCCCCCTGACGTTTGGCTGGGTATCACCCCCCAGCCCTAGACAGAAGGTCTAGTTCCCATAGGCACGCCGGGCCTTGGGAATGGGTGACGCAGGCTCGCATCCGTTGTCATCTCTGCTGAACAGAGACGCACAAGGAGCGAATTCCACCTCCGCCACCTGCGTCGAGTGCCAGGTGTTGGTCATCGACGACAGTGTCCCCAGGGATCGCCATCGAGGAGCTAAGTCACTCGATAGAGGCCCCCGAAGAGACTGTCGGCGACGTCCAGGGTGCACCGTCCCGAAGCCATTGTCGTTCCCTCGGACGTATCCTTAGGACAAACAATGGATCGGGCTCACGAGGAGGTCTCCTGGCCTTGCACCCCACTAACGCATTGCCTACCTTATGAGATCACTCTGTAAGAAAATTACCAAAATAGTAAGACAAGAGCGTCGTGATGGCCTTATGGTTTGAGCAACGCAAGCGACACAAGTTCGTATTCCAACGGACCTGAACCAATGAGTTTTTTTTTTTATTTGGTGTTAATTGCACATTCACACTATGTGCCTTACGGTGAAGGAAAACATCGTGAGGGGCGTGTGCAGATTATATGTCTGAGAAGTAATTTGAATACGCATGTTTAGAGCCTGAGACGGCGATAGACTCACTGTCTGTCACGTTGGCACTTAATCATATCTCTGCCCCTTCGGGGAATACAGGCGGGAGCATATGTATCTTCTTTAAGCTGGGGGTCGGTCAGTCCCGTATTTGGAACGGGAAATCCCGTTTTGCTCTCTTCATTCATAGCCTTGGACAAATGTGAATACATATTACTGATTAGAATTCTGTGAAGTCGATTACGACGCGGCAAACTGCAATATATCTTGATTCGAAACCAATTTGTAACCCAATCAAAATGAGCGCAACATGTAATCCAGGATTTTCCTATAAATAGACGAGTATTGTTTATTTTGCACCACCTAACAGTCTTAACCGAGGTTGGAATACAAGTATTGGTTTACCTTGGCAGATGTTGAACGCTTCAATTTGCGGGTGTGACGTCATCGGGAATGATAAATGGAGCTCCCGGGTTCTAGGTGCTTTCTCTCGACTATTTCGGGAATAAATAAGACGATGCATTTCGAGTATGTACTGACATAAAAAAAAAGAATTGATAACCTCCTGTTATGAATTCTGTGTATTTTCACAAAAACTACTTACCAAACAGATTGAGATGTGATTTTTATGATTGAGGTCGCGATTTGGCCCCTTTATTGCTATTAAATTTTGGTTTAAAAAAAACAGGTAATAATTATAATGATTAAATGATAGACGGTGAAATCTGCGTCGTCATAACCACTGTACAAATTGTACAATACCTACCCAGCGATTTATATTGCACATCGATCTAAGGAAAGGGACAATGGGGTTATTTCGACAGAGATAGGCTCTACGATGCCGAAATTCACCGAGTGTCTCCGAAGTCTTCTTTTCCGAAGCCGATGTGAAGCAGGTACTTTGAATGAAAGTAAATTCTCAAACAATTAATAACATTGATTTAATTCATCTTTTGGAATTTTATGATCAAGTTATCGTTACTCTTACCATTATTTGTATTGAACAAATTGTAAGAATACTTAGTTATATCCTAGAACCAATTAGTACAACCGTTGAACGGAAAATAGTCCCATACCTATCTGTGTTTGAGTTTGGCATTTATACAGCGTTGACGTACCTACCTACGTACCTATTGGACTTCAAAAGAGCCGACCTAAATATCTAGCCGGTAGAATTACGCGCGTCGTACTCCGAAATAGTATATATTTGTATTCATTTTCTTGGTCTACTTTCTATTTTTGTCCTTAAAATACCAATACAGTTATAATGAGGCATAATGAGCACCAGTTTTCTATTAACACCAGGCTTAAATCACGCATTGTTGGGGTAGACACCCGCTCTAAGCGCACGTGATCCGCTATCAGACTTCCTTCTATATGAGGAAAATGTTATTTCAAAAACTAAATCCTGACTACTGAAAAACGAGTATAAAACAAGAGGGATTTCGTTTTAAACCTTCTTTTTTATTTACACTATTTTGCAATTCAGTTAGGCAAATAGTTCGGCCACGGGGAAACAACCTTATATCTGTTGTTTAATATGCTTATCTATTTTAGACAGGATTTGAAATGCCATGCAAAGCCGCGTGAAACAGCTAGCAATATTTGTAACGTCCCCTTAATTGTAATACCTACACGCCAATTATTATTAGAATAGTACGTTCAAAAACGTTCTAACGATTAACTGGTAAACTTACTAAGGCTTTTTAACAGAGATAACGATAGGCAATGATGTTTAATTGAGGATCGGCTGGTTTGCGTACTCTTAGAGGCATGGGTTGATTGTGGTATGGCTAAGGCAGTCACCCATAGAATTAACTACCCCAAACAGTTTAAATAATGCAGAACATGTTATGCGGAGGGATGAGGATAATGTTGCTAAAAAAGTTTCGTTTATGAATGCGGATGGTTACAAGGGGAAAGGAAGATCTAAGAAACGATAGATGGATTGTGTGAATGATGACATGACTAGAATGGGAGTGAATACGTAAATGACGGCTGATAGAGAGAAATGGAAGAGAAGAACACATTGCGCCGACCACAAATAACATAGAATAAGAGCAGAAAGGTGATGAGGAACAAATGAATTCACGCAGTGTAATTTCCGTTAACACAGAACTTAACACATCTAACAGAGTGTCAACAACTAGTATAGAACTTTAGTTAGTCTGTGCCAACGTGCCGTTTATTAGTTGTTCGCAGGTTCCGATGGACGAGACTCGAGTGTTGTTGCTCTTGTTTACCGCAGACTGCGATGTATGAGCGGGGCGAGCACACGGGCAATTGATTTCTGTTAGCGATGCGCGATTGCGAGATGTTTTGACATTCGAAACAATCGGTCTGTGAAATTTACCATCGAGTTAACCATCGACTCGCTCTGACGATGAAGCGAGAGGTTTGCCAATTATTTTGGTTGTTTGGAAGCAAGCGATTGGTCCAAATAACACCGAATCTAGTCGAATGGAACCCGTCGTCGGCCGACGAGTAGCGAATGCACACGAGTCAGTCTGGCTACCATCGACTGCGATTAAAAACAATCGCCATTAACTTCTCGTCATCGCGCATCGCAAGGTTTTGTGTCAAAGGCTGATATTTTTGATTGCTGATTTCCATACAGTTTATTGTTAAAGTTGGGCTGTAATTTTTATCTTTTATAATACTTTATATACTAAACTTACAAGCCATATGAAACTAACCTACCTTCATATTTCTGCTCACTACTTCATTCACTTTCATTAGGATATCGTAACACTCATATTATCATCAAAAGTTTTAGGAGGCACACAATTTCTGCACAATTAGCTCTCTGGATTAGCTGAGGAATGTTAGTGAAGCTATACATATTCATATTCGTAATGGAAAGTCCAGTCAGTTGACAAAGGCTAGTTTCTGAACCGGTGGAAAATTTTCGACATTCATAAGTGCCTTACCAAGCTGAATAAATATTTTTCATTTTCAAAGTTAAAAAATTACTCTCCGCATTTATATATTTAAGGCTACATAATCATTGTGAGATTTTTTTCAATGAATCATGATTCATAAGAGTTGCTCGTCTGCACTCATTTCTCCAAGCACTTATCGAAATCAAAGTACACTTGGGTAACTCGGGAATCTCGCAAGTAACTCAAAGCGATATACGCTAAGAACCGTTAAATAACCACTTCCCCTGTTATCTTTGATAATGAAGGAGTCGCGGTTTGAGTTGTGAAATATGTGGAGGGAGGTACTTTTCAAACAATTATTATTTTACTAGCTGTGGCCCACGATTTCATCCGCGTAGCCTTATTTTAAAAAAAACTATTTAATAGCATTAGTTACTCCTTGTAGCTTCAGCTATCTGTCAGTGAAAGTCCCTTCCGAAAATAAAATCGGTCAGCTGGACCAAACAGACAGAGAAAAGTATATTATACGGTGCTACCGTATAATATACTTTCATATGCATTTAAGTTGGAAATACAAACAGACGCTTAATATTTTCTCCGTACAGATATATAACTTGATTATATATCCTTGATTATGTATATATATGTATACTTCGGAGTTGAGGTTCCTTAACCCCGAAGTATAGTATACTAAGGGTCGTGAAACTGTGAAATCGTTTCAGGGAACCTGTAATTTCAGTAGCACGTCATTATCTACCAAAATGTCACGTTGTACATGTTATCTGATAGCAATTCTTCATCATGCGATTTAATGAGATAGCTCATACAAGTGATAAATTTGACCCTGATTTTTTATTTTTTAGGACAATTACCTGTATCTGAGCGTTCATGGGTTCACAGCTCGACAGTAAGCAGAGAAGCATCTCTGATTTAAAGATGGCGTAACAAGTTTTGAGCTCTCACCAAAAATAGTGGGAATGATAAATAAATAAATAAGTATGCTAACGCCATCCCAGAAGGGTCGCCGGAGGGGTAAGCATAGCTGTCGTAACAACAACACCCACATTTCACCGAATATGTTTATGTGCCAACGTGACAGAAGATGAGTCCACTACCGTCTCAGACACTATACATACGTCTTTAAATAAATTCTCAGACTTATGAAGGTTTCTTCGCGATGTTTTCCTTCACCGTAAAGCACGTGGTGTGAAATCACTGACCAGACCCCGCTGGGATTCGAACTTGTATGTGGGAATGACTGCGTACATGACATGGTACTTTGTCTAGGCCTACTACCTACGAAAAAGGAAACGATGCAAAATGTATGGAAATGACTTAAATCAGTCACGTGACATGTCATTACTGTACATTTTGTACCGTTTCTACTAGCGAAGCGTGAGAATAATGTCTTATTGCCATCATAGATACACTGTGTGACAGTGATATACTTATACACGTCATATACATCTGTCTCATAATAAGGTCCGCTAAGTTTAGTGGTAAATTCCTTGCATTCATCTATCAAGCTTTATCAAGGTCATGGTAAGGCTTCAGATGTTTGTTTATGAATGTGGATGGTTACAAGGGGAAAGGAAGACCTAAGAAACGATGGATGGATTGTGTGAAAGATGATATGGCTAAAATAGGAGTGAATACAGATATGACGGCTGATAGAGAGAAATGGAAGAGAAGAACACACGAAAAGGGCAGGAGGATGATGATAATGATGGTAGGGCTTCAGATCAGTAAGATTGGAACTTGCGTCGATTGCATATCAGGTGACTACTTCAGCCAATCGACCACCTTGCATGCTTGTATCGTACAACCAACATAATAAAACGAACCAGCTTCACTCAACAAGATATAACGGGCGCTATTATTAACACGCTGTTTATTTTAGTATCAGTGCAAACTATTTTATATGCACCGCTGTTGCTTACCAAAACACGCCCAGATCTGAGCATGTGTTTCCGGCTAGACTAGGATTTTGTTAGATCTAGAATAATGTCGTCCGTTGCCTGCCACATGTGGTGTGTTCTGGTGCAAAGATGACGGAAGTTTTAAGGACGGCCTAGACGCCTGTCATTTCTAACAGTGTCATTAGAAATGGTCATTAGTCGGTAATAACTTCATGAGTTTCTCTAAAAGCGTAACAGCTGAAGGAAAACATCGTGAAACCTGCAAATGCTTGAGAAGTCATTAAAAGACCATGTACAGTGGCCGAGACAGCGACAGTTAATACTCTTTGGTTAAATGTGGGTGTTGCTATTACAACACCTCTGCTTACCTTGTAGAGACTCTTCTGGGATGGCGTGAGCATATCTATTTATTTATTTACTTTTACTTTATTTTCTTCAAATAATGTTCCTTTAGCAGCGAGTACTGTAAATCAGAATGTTATTAATGTTGGATTATCTTCTAGCATGAGCTTCTTTATTTTTGCATTTTGCAGCATAATGATATGCTCACGTAATCCCAGAAGAGTCCTCGAAGGGGTAAGCCGAGGTGTTGTAATAACAATACCCACTTTGCACTGAAGATGATTAAGTACCAACGTGACAAACGGCTAGTCCATCGCCGTCTAACGCTCTCTATGTGTCTTTGAATAACTTCTCAGATGTATGCAGTTCCCTCACGATGTTTTTCGTCATCGTAAAGCACGTGGGGTGAAATTACTGCACTAAAGTTTTTTTAGAAAAACTCATTGGTTCAGGCCGGTATTCGAACTTGCGTAGCTGAACAGGCTACTTACTATTTGAACCACGCGGCCACCATGGCTCTTGAGTCCAATTCTTTAACTCTCTTTTTAACTACAAGTTTTTGTAGAATATGTATCTCCATCTCGCCTCCACCTTCAGGAAAAAGTCTTCGGAAAACTCAGTTTCAATAAACCATCTCATCACCACCCACCTTCCAGCTACTTCATAGGTTTAGGTTTCACCCACATTCTACTGGCTGGTCTCATTGTAGTATTAGGGGCCACCGTCACATCACCACTCACCTTCCAGCTCCTTCATAGGTAGGCTTCACAACACACACACTACACTGATATATAGTTTGCTACAATACTTGCCCTGGCTAACACGACGGGTCGAAACATTTTTATGTCCCCGAAGACTCTTAATCCACAATAATCCTGGTTCGTGGCTTTGACACCGGGTTTATGTTAGGACACTGTTCTCGCGTTATAGCCTGCTACGAGTTTAACGTTTTGCTTAGGCGATACAGTTAGGTTATAACTTTGGCAACGTATATTTATTTGTAGTCTAAAGTATAACTTTGTTTAAAAGTACGTAGAAAGTGGTCACAGTATAAATGTTAATGTTACAAACAGTATGGAAAGTAGACAATTTTTTCAATACGAACATTTGCTGCATCGTGCCTGCCTTGTCACTCTTTAAAGTTTATTCTTATTTGAAGCTTAGAAAAAAATCTGTAAATCACGTGAGTGATGTATACGCGATCGGCCATTACTTGACTTTCCTTACTGATATTACGTTTGGGTCGTTCATATTCTCGTAGATGCTCGCATCTGAGTGTGTCAGAACGCATTGTTCCTAGATTCCGTACTTCTGTTAGTTATATAATATTTTTTGTGACACAACCTTACACAAGATCGCAATAAAGTGATACTCAATTTTACTGTTCTGGCTAGCAATGGGCGCTTTCACATTGGACGGTAACGGTAACGACACGATATCGTCGGACTAGTAGTTTGATATAATTACTACTGAACGCTTTCACCTGTGTCATTGTAGTAAATTATCGGACAATATCGTCCCGATATCGGCAGTCGATATCGTGGCAGTTGGAAAGTGCCCAATAGTTGTCATTATATTTTTGTCACTCCATACACCCTTCAGTGCACTTCAGATGCCGTCACGAGCTAGGAGCGCTGACCTAGAATGTGCAGTAGTAATATTATCAGTCGGTCTATTTGGCACGACTCAAATAAAATACATGCGCAGTTACGCCTACTATTTTCGCTGAGCGCTCTTAACTTGTGACGACACCTGTAACAAGTTTAAGATTGGTATTATTACATACATAAATATGCTCACGCTTGTATCCCATGGGGGTAGGCGTTTGCCACTTGCTACGATCCTTACATACTTCTTTCGCTTCATCCACATTCATGCATCTATTCAGACACTTCCTTCGGTTACCAATGCTACGAATTTGACCTTTCTGAAAAATATTATTCATAGCCGCTCACATTCGCTCTAAGAATTTGTTTCGTTAGTCGCCTTCACTATTCAGATTAAATCCTATATTTACCAAGAGTTTGACACATTATTTATTTATCTTTGTCAGAATTGGTGAATTGGTCAGTGTTCTTCGCAAAATCCACCTTGACGGTAACCCAAACCGGTAAAAGCCGGATATCCCTATTGACCCATATATCTATTTCAAATCTATTCAGCCAGGAATATTCCATTAGCTTACGGTGTCTGTAGCGCTGTTTTTTTCTCACCCTGTTCGTCTGTTGGCACCATTCCATCATTTCATCTGTGCTGACATGTAGGGTTGACGCTTTATCATTTCTGCGCGACTCACGTATATGTCCATGTTTTTAACTCGAAAGGTGTCATTGTCTGTTGAGTTTTATTTGGGTTAGGTCAGTGCTCATTTAAGTCGCAACATTTTTGGGTTGAACTATTAAAATTTGCAAGTTTGACTCATGGTGATGTAAACTTGTCTGTGGAATGTGGCTCCTAAAAATATCACGGTCAAATAATTTCAAATAACGACTAAGAATGAAAGAATTAAGAATTAAAGAATTTATTTAATACCATAACAACATAAAGTCTGATAGCAATACAGATCGTAAACAACTGCTTGCGCCCATCTCCAGAGGAACAAGGTAGGTATTTACTATTATTATTATATTTGTGTGTGTGTGTGTGTATGTATGTGTGTGTGCATGTGTGTGTTTGTGTGTGTGTGCGTGCGTGCATGCGTGCGTCTAGTGTGTATGTATAAATATATATATTTCTATTTGTCAACTCAGGTTACTTGACAAATCTTGAGTATAGATTAATTAATATTAGGGACAGTCACTGAGTGGACACTTATGTGGATGTATGTATTATTCATTCAGTTAAGCATCAAGCACTCTGTTTCATAGTAATTGAGGCCAATTGAAAATCCTACGCTTACATTCCCGAAGGGAAAGAGGATAAATATTTAAAATTTTATTCAGCTTATTATACATTCTGGAGCTCAAGGAATTAAAATGACGCCTAGTGAGTTGAAGCCTACACGGGATTATCTTACAAATTTTGTCAGATCTTCTTTTATTTCTACGTAGACTGGGATCATATGATAGCTTAGAGTGTTTTCTTAAAGTCATATGGATAATTAAAAGTTTCCGAACTGATAGTACATTACATGTCTTAAACAATTCTTCTGTCGAAAATCTTGGCTTGCAAGAAAGGATTTTAAGTATTGTTCTTTGAGCTCTTTCCAACCTCAGAATAATTGTGTTAGCTGCTCCACCCCAAATCGTGACACAGGACGTTAAAATGGACTCAGCTAATGTGTAATAGACAGTCAATAATGTTTTTTTTGTCCGCGACTAGTCGCAACTTCTTAAAAACTAATATTAGTTTACGAACACGACCAACAACCGACGCAATGTGATGTTTCCAGCTCAGAAACTTGACTTAAGTTGTGCTCACAACGGCAATAACGCATCTGCGCGTCCAGTAGTGGCGAATTTACGAAGAAGATGCATTGTTAGCAGTGAACGTGTTGCACGATTATAGTTATCTTGTAAATTTTCTTTGACGAGGGGGAAACCTTCAAAAGGTCCCCGACCGCCCTGGGACCGACCGCAAATTTGACATTGACAGAATCTATGGCAACATTGTCGGCGAAATTAAATTCGAAAATTTAGGTGTAGTTTGCAATGTTGTAATCAACGTTAGTTGTATCGTTGGCAATAGGTTTATCCAACAAAAACATAGTCAAACTTATTTGAGCTAGTCGTGGTGGCTTTGAAGTTTGAACACACGCCTGCTGCGCAAGTGACGCATGTTTGAATGAAATGAGTTTCTCTAAAAAAAACTTATGTGCGGTGATTTCACACCAGGTGCTTTACGGAGAAGGAAAATATGGTGAGGAAACCTGCATATGTTTGAGAAGTAATTCAAAGAGGTATGTTTAGTGCCTGGGACGGCGATGGACTCTCAATCGGTCACGTAGGCACTTACAACACCTCTGCCTACCCCTTCTGGGGATACAGGCGTGAGCATGTTTTTGTTATGTATGTATGTTTGTGAAACTCATGACGTCGTCTGACAATTTTAACATGGGGCAAAAAAAATTTTTATAGCTAGTGCAACTTTTTAACAGTATAGCTAAAATCATTTGATACAGAGTACGCAGCGGTCATAAATCTTTATCTCATTTATCTCAAGATAATACCACGTTTAGGAATAAACAATATTGTATAGTAACAACCCTAGTAAAAGCAATATATTAAGACCGCCAATATGTGAGGGCATTGGGTCCGATAGAATTTAACTAACGGTCGTCAGTTCAACTACGTTACGTGCCATTCTCTAACGGAACGAATGTACTTAAGTCGGTTATAGAATCTATACAGATAAATAAAATTCAAGTGTCTGTTTGTTATCACAAATTAACAGCTTTTCACTAAATGCATATAACAATTATATACGGTACAAACTAACATAAAAATAATATATTTAATTTGTTTATTTCTCTGTCACTCTGTCCGTATGTCTGTCTGTTTGTTCCGGCTAGTCTGTGAAGCAGATGGATCGATTTTTACGGATATTTCACCGACATAGCCGACCTATGCAACTTTTCATAAAAAAATGCAAAATAAAGCCACTCTCGAAAATCTGTCTATGTGCGTCTACGCGGGTGAAACCACGGGGCACAGTAGTGAGAAATAAAAAGCCTTTAGAAATACAAATACATAATTCAGGGGCAGCACTCCTCAAGGTTTCCCTTCACCGAAACACTTCCATCAATGTACGTAAAAAAACTATTGATACAGGAACTCACATCATCGTTAAGTACGTACATAGACCAGATGCCATTAAGAAATAAATAGAATGTATGAAGAGCGTCCTAACATTGTCTGTTCTGGCTTAAAGCGCGGTGTGTTGGCTCAAGTTGTGGCTCCATCGAGCCAGTAACAATAACTTGGCCGTCTCGAAACTGGGCCGGTAACTAAGACACCCTTACTAAGTGTCCATATTTTATCGAACGAACTTTTTTTTGTTTTATACTATGAAGGTCTTTGGTCATATTTCTCATAGGCAGCCTACTAATGTCGATAAGCTGGTTTTAATGTCAAAAGTCTACTTCAAAAGATCTCCTAGGCTGCCAGTCCACGGGTCCGCTCGGATCAGAGCAATATGACGGGACCGGGTTGCTCCAGAGGAAACGAGCATAGTGTTATTGGGTTTTTTCATCAGTCATTTCCCAGTAAAAGCCCGGAATCTGGATTAGAGCCTGGTTAATAGCACCGTGCTCACCCCTCATCCTATGGAATTAAACATAACTGGTAAAACTGTACTACTAGAGCTTTTGGGGAATACATGTGCGATAAAACAAGCCGAAGAAAGGTGGTATGTAAGCAGGCAGCTCCACATTAATTGTAAAGCCTTCCATAACGGGCAGGATCATCGGTAATGAATAGCACGACGAAGATAAAGACAAAGGTTGGCTGGCTATTACTGCTACTGGCTACGTGATCAACTTCTTCTCCATCGTTTTCCTCACAGCTGAGGGTCGTGACCACCATAAGTAGCTCTATCTGTAAGAGCTCTCCAGGCTGCTCTGTTCTGAGCCTGATGAAGGGCGGACTGTGTGCTACTATTAATTGCCTCTAGGAGAGGATCCGTCCAGCGAGTTGGAGCTCTGCCTCTACTTCTCGTTCCCTCGACACGGCCAACCATTATGCTTTTCTCTAGGCTGTGTGTTTCTCTTCTCGCCACGTGTCCAAAGAAGGAAAGTGCCCTCCGCAAGCAGACTACAGAGATCGTGATGAACGTGACCAACACGAGTGATAATATTCCGTGGCTTCACACCCGTACCAAGTTCATTTAAGCCAACAATTGCTTGTGTATTGCCAAAGTGTGTTCCGTTAGTAGTATCAAGGTATTGGTAATACATATGTAAAGTTTCGCTTGAACTGTTGCTTGTAGTGTTGGTCCGCATAAGCCCAATTGCAATTTAATCGTGTTATATATACATATATTGATTATCGTTTTACAAATACCCGCATTTGAGTATCACAATATTTTGTCACCTCTAATCTCTTAAACAGATGATTATTACAAAACATACCGTGTGGACTTTGGGGATAGGAGTACTCAGAGACTAGCCGCCGATGGTCCTCGGCTTAGATGAAGTTCCAGCTCATAGTTTTAGTTCGAGCTTATTATCCATGTTTTGTAATAAGGGAATGAAATTTTATTTCAGTAGATATAATTTTTTGCATTTAATTATAGTTTATTTGTCGATCAGCATTTAGAGATCAGTGCAAATCCTTTTGGTATTCGTCGCCCCTGTCTTGAATTCAACTGCTAAATATTTGTCGGCTATTCTCGTAGTAGTTAATGCGGTCAAAAGAAATGTTGTGTTTAGTAGATATAGAACGGCGGCAACAGGCACAGTTTCACTATGCCTATTCAGTAATAGTTTTTCAGTGTAAAGCACGCAAAAATGAGGGCTTAACTATTTAAGACATCGTCACGTTCCATAGACGAAAAATTTCTGATGGACTTAAGCAGTTACCACCGTGAACCGATCCTTTTTATGAGCACTTTAAGCAAGATGTAATTACATAGGGAGAGCGAGTGATCATGCTCATCCTCTGCAAAGGGAAGATCTTCCAGCGGCTCCAACCGTTCCAGTTGGAAACTTGTATATACACTGCAATGCGTTTAAAAACTCTTATTGTGTGATATAGGTTCTCGTGTATTTATACTCAAACTTCGCATTTGTTAGTGAGTAGCGCCATCTATGTAGCGAGTGGAAAAACGCTGCTACACTTTGTTTTCAATCATACGACTTATCTACCTGCTACACCCACGTACTTTAGTCTCGTACGTCATATTTGCATAAATAAACCTAGATTTAGGCAGGTAAAGCCTATCTTATCGACGTGCGACATGATAATGTAATTAATTCCTGGAACAACACTATACTGTATTCCCTAAAGCTTCGAAGTGAATCTACGCATTTTCAGACCTGATAACCAGTTAGCTTCAAAACTTCAACATAGGTTAGAAGACAAGTACTAAATATTAATGTCTACGGACATCTCTAAACAGTATATTTTAACGTACTTAAAATCAGCGGGTATTGCAGCCTATGAACGCTTGCGACACCAAGAGTGTCACTCCCGCCTTAACCTATAAAGAATTTAAGGCGGTTTATAAAGCAGTTAAGGCGGGAGTCTCATTAATGACATCGCTCGACACTGCAAGCACAGCAACTCCTTATCCGCCTTCTCTCGGAGCATTGGCGATCTTACACGTCATGATGTCTAAGGAAGCAATTGCTTGTCATCTTTTTTTTTATTGACGAGGGGCAACTTTCAAAAGGTCCCCGACCGCCCTACGAGAGGTAGGTCGGGGTAGCTGGGATTTTTACCGCACTAAAATCCCCCTGGTGGCCAGCCTCCGTGCTTAATTGGGACTCCGAGTACTGTCCGGGCCTGTCATCAGCTCAAAGGCGGAGGGTATCTCCGAATTTCCAACGGGTCCCATAATATCCTACTCCACTTCAAAATTACTCTTAAGAGCCACGTAATCATAGTAAAATCGAATCAGGGAACTGAGAACGCTGTCCCAGTTAGCTAGTGGTCCCAGTCGCCTGTATCCTCAAAAAACCAGTACCTATATCGTTCACCATCACACTTTTTTATATTTTATCACACACGCACGCGAATAATATTCCTTAATGCTTAGGCGTTTGTTTTTACCGTAGCAGTATTTGTAAAGTCAGATAATCCGTGTGTATATTATAAAATTTGGGACGTGGAGTCCCTGTTCCCGCGCGAAAAAAGTAAATATACACAACACACGTTGCATACGAATAGGCTTTTATCGGGGCTGGAGGTAACGCCGCAAAATAATGACATAGAAAACCGGCTTAGTATATCGAAAGAAAATATGTTCTGAGAGGGATTTGGAGGAGCTGAACCTTCGCATTACATAAGACCCCTTCAGGTGCCGTCACAAGTTATGACCTCTGGCATTTAATGCGCATTTGTTATTTTCTGTTTGTCAGTCAGTGAGTCTGTCTCTGTCTGTCAATAAGGCGCGATGCGATTAAAAAAAATGCGGTGTTCGTGATGGCATCTGTAAGTTTCTTATCTAAAGAGGATCTCGGATCGAATCCGCTGAATGCCGGTAGTAACTGTAATGTCTGTACCTCGGTAGGTGTAAGGCGGGGGGGAAGAACACAATTAAAGTACGTAGTGACCGTTCAATCGTTTATTGCAGACTGTCGGCTGCCGCACAAATTCCCACTACCTACATAGTACGTTATAATAACTGGCGTACACCACATTCCTCCACCTTAAATTACAATTAAACTATAACAACATACAATACAATCCTTATGTCTAACTAATTATAATATAAATATATATTTAACAACAGAGCTTACACTACATTAAGATATAAGATATAACATAGAAGATATAACAATAGACCTTAATTATTTTTCCGACAACCGCCCATATATAAATATAAATATATATATACAGTTCATGACACATCTAATTGTTTTGGTCTGTTGTCTTGTATAATCGGCATTTCCGAACTGGGCGAGTTCGGGGCGGTACAGGAGTGGTATGCGGGGTGGAGAAGTTCTCGCAGTCTTCTGGTATGGGCATCTCACGCGGAGGGGGTGTTATAGCCATGCTCTCCCCGGTGGGTGGTGACAGCGAGACCTCCGACCGCTCCGACGGAACCCCATCGTCAGTACCCGAGCCCTGGGGCACGTTGGGAACCGTGGATGCTGCAAGCGAACACCTAGACCTCCGTTTAAGCTGATCGACATGTTTATGGCATTCGTTTCCTACCTTATCAACAATCGTAAAGTCATTAGGTCCCGAAGAAGTGACTACCCTACCGGGCTTCCACCTCTCCCCTTTAAGATATTGGCGGTACCATACTTCCTCTCCTGTTTTAAAACTTCTATGAGTGCCCCCTGCCCCTACTACTTGCCGATGCTGTGCCTCGCGTACCTTAGTCTGCCTGTCTGGCTTAAGTACGTCTAGTGAAGTACGGAGGCGCCTACCCATTAATAAAACCGAGGGACATTCACCCGTACTCGTATGTTCCGTATTTCTATAATGTAATAAAAACGTATTTAACGCGGAATCTACATTTTTTCTCTCGTAGATAGCTTTTTTGATAACTCTTTTTAATGTTTTTACAGCGTTTTCCGCGGCACCATTAGAAGACGGGTGGTAGGGGGCTGTAAAAATGTGTTCAATGTCATCTCTTTGAATGAATGATGCAAACTCTTTACTAGTAAATGGGGGTCCATTGTCAGTAACAATTTGCCGTGGAAGTCCCCATCTAGACCATAGTTCTCTAAGTTTAGTTATGGTGCCCGCTGCCCCAGTACTAGGAACACAGAAGACTTCTAACCATTTGGATGTCGCATCGATGACGACTAAGTAAATTTTTCCCTCTATGGGGCCCATGAAGTCTAGGTGAACCCGAGACCACGGCTGGGTGGGCCAGGGCCATGGCCGTGGACAAGCACGCGGTGGAGCGTCCGCCATCGCCGCACATGCATTACACGAACGGCATTCGCCTTCGATCGCTTCGTCGATGCCTGGCCACCAAACGTAACTGCGAGCTAGACCTTTGGATCTTACAATACCCATGTGTGGTTCATGTATGAGCTTCAGAACTTTATCACGACAACCTTGTGGAATTACCACCCTATGGCCCCACATAACACAACCTAACTCCTCATATAATTCCGACTGTCTATTATAAAATGGTTGTAAATTAACAATTTCGCATTGTTCTGGCCATCCACTTCGAATATAACTCAACACCCTACTTAATATCGGATCTTTACTAGTCTGCTTTTTAATATCTGTATACTTTAATAGTAATTCGTCCTGAGCGAAATGAAAGAATGTTTGCTCCGGCGGCGTGCAGGTGCAACTAGCCTCCCCATGACCTTGAGCCCGACGCACAGGTAGGCGCGATAAACCGTCCGCACAGTTATCATTGCTGCGAATGTATTCAATATCGTAGTTGTATGCAGATAGAATAACGGCCCAGCGCTGCATTCTACTAGCGGTCATGGTAGGTATGCCCTTTTGTGGTCCTAGGATGGACACCAGGGGCTTATGATCAGTTCTCAAGATAAATTTCCTACCGTATACATATTGATGGAATTTTTGCATACAAAATATAATAGCGAGAGCTTCACGGTGAATTTGTGAATAATTTTTCTCCGCGGCGGTAAGAGTTCGCGATGCAAAGGCGACTGGGCGCTCGCCGCCGTGCGGCCCGGGCTGCGCCAACACTCCCCCCACGCCCTGCGCGCTTGCATCGCAAGTTACTATCAGCTGATTCTGTGGATCGTAATGAGCTAATACGTCTGTACTGGTCAAAACCCGTTTTACTTCACTGAACGCGCGCTCACATTGCTTATCCCAAACCCAATCTACGCTTTTGCGTAGTAAATTATTTAACGGATTTAAGTAAGAGCTAAAATTTTTGACAAATTTAGAAAAGAAGTTTACCATCCCCAAAAAGGAACGTAGCTGACTCACATTATTTGGTTTTTCCATTTCTAAAATTGCTTTAATTTTGGAATTATCTGCTTTAACGCCGCCCTTAGTTACTACATATCCCAGATACTTTACTTGATCAACTAAAAATACGCATTTCTGTCTCTTGAGTTTTAGCCCATTACTCGACAAGCGTCGGAAAACTTCCTCTAAGGCGCTTAGGTGTTCCGGCACCGTCTTCCCCCCAATTATCACGTCATCAAGAAATACTTGGACATTTGGAATGCCTTGTAATAAATTAGACATTATGCGTTGAAAAATTCCTACACTAGAAGATAATCCATACACTAACCTATTGTAGCGGAATAATCCTCGATGAGTGTTAATCACAGTATATACTTTGGATTCATCGAGTTCGATCTGATTGTATGCTTGAGATAAATCTATTTTACTGAATAATTGAGCTCCATTCAGCCCTACAAGAACATCTTCGATTCTAGGTAACGGATAGCGGTCGATCAACAAAACGGGGTTTAGAGTTGCTTTATAATCAGCACAGATCCGCAACGTACCATCAGCCTTCCTTACGGGCACCAGGGGCGAGGCCCAGTCGGAGCAGTCGACGGGCTCGATGACGCCCGCGCGCAGCATGGCGTCCAGCTCGGCGTCGACGCGCTCGCTCAGCGCGTAGGGCACGGGCCGCGCCCGGTGGAACACGGGCACCGCGCCCGGCCGTACTCGTAGTGTCGCCTTACCACCCGTGTACCGCCCCAACCCCCCGCTGAACAAATCCTTATATCTGTCGAGGATTACACGGATTCCATTATCTACGTGTAAGTTATTTATATTTGCATCGAGAACCTTATTTTCAAATAGGGGTATTTTTATCTGTAACTCGGCTAGCCATTGCCGGCCTAATAGGGAAGTAGTACCCTTACTTATAATAAACAACTCTAACTGTTTCTCGCGGTCCAAGTAACGGACTCTGGGCCGGATAATACCTAAAGGCTTAATTTTCGAACCGTCATACAGTTTTAATATAGTATCGTCCTTTTCGATACTGTGGGTTGAAAAGTACTGATTATACATCTCGCTATTAATACATGAAATGGGGGTCCCTGTATCAATTTCCATGTTAATCACTATATTATCTATGTGAATGGGCACACTTACAGATTTGTACTTGTTAAGAGCCAAGAGATTCAAATTTTCTTCGATATTTTCTGCGCCGTCTTCCTCGCTCGACTCGCGGCCGGCCGCCCCGAAGTACATTTCCCGTCTTTGGCTCGAACCCCGACGAGCTGTACGATCCAGCCGTCCCGAGCCATTTGACTCGCGATTTGGACAAACTCGCCGTAGATGTCCCGGACGCTGGCATTTGCTGCACACGAAGTCCCGGTATCTGCACTGATCCCCCTCGTGGTTAGTAGCTCCGCAAGCCGCACAGCTGGCTGTCTTGACCCGTGGTCCACGTGAGCGCACCCCGTCCGCTCGGCGTCCACGTGGCCGCCCGCCGCGGCCCGCGCTGGACCATGCCTGCACCGCATGCACCGGTTGTTCAACCGCTGTGGCCGCTGTCACCTCGACGATGGCCGCGTCTCTCTCCGCCGCCTCTAGTGAAGTGGCTAATTTAATGGCTTGTGTGAATGTTATCGAATCCTCCTCTGCAAACAGTCGCTGGCGTATGATGTCACTCTTGAGTCCACATATAAATTGGTCTCGTAAACTCTCGTTTAAATTACTTCCGAATTTACAGTTACGGGATAGTTTCTTAAGTTCGGCCACGTACGCCGCCACGTCTTCATTAGCTCCCTGCCGTTTCTGTCTGAATCGGTATCGTTCTGCGAGTGAAGATGGCGTCGGTTGTAAATGTTCCGACATAACTTTGCTTGCCTCTTCGTAGTTTAGTTCTGAAGGCTTACGTGGGCTGGATAAATTGACAAGTAGTTCATATGCCTCATCTCCCATAGAAGCAATCAACGTCGGCAATTTTAAATCCTCGGTGACCTTGTTGACTTTGAAATACATATCCAGTCTGTCTTTGTACGACGACCACTGCCCACATTTAACGTCGAATTCACTTAATTTGCCGATTGACATTTTGTCCACTTATTTTTGTAACCAGTTTTTTTTTTCACTTTGCACGCGTTTATAATATACTGTTATTATAATGTTTTATCCTCGTCGTCACTGTAATGTCTGTACCTCGGTAGGTGTAAGGCGGGGGGGGAAGAACACAATTAAAGTACGTAGTGACCGTTCAATCGTTTATTGCAGACTGTCGGCTGCCGCACAAATTCCCACTACCTACATAGTACGTTATAATAACTGGCGTACACCACAGTAACATTAGCCGTAATTTTCGTAAGCAGCTGTGGGGAGAGCAAGTGATTATGCTCTGCCAGCAAAGGAATGATCTTCCAGCCAGATGGGTGCTATGCCTGGAGTACCCCAGCTTCGTCTGTACTTGTTGGAAAGTTATATATTAAAAACTCATTCGAAAACTCTCATAACAATTTGTTTATTTATCTAAAAGCCAATGTGAGACAGTAACGCTATCTACGTGAGCCAGCTATCTGTGGGTGCCCTTGTTTCCGCTAATGTGTTGAAAGCAGCAGGCCTTATGGGTCTCTTTACTTTGAGGTAACGGTTTGCCCTTGTGTGATGTGCATCACAAATTTCAAGTATAAGCTACACTTTTAGGGAGCCGCTCAAAAGTGTGAAAACGTATATGCAGGGGTGCGACGAGTGGCATAATTTGTAGCATTTTATTGTTTTGTGAGCTCTGTGTGTTTATATGCAGATATATATGCAGATGTTTATTAATGGCAGAACGGTAGGGGTCTAGTCAACCCGTATATTTACAACTTGCAACGTTAAATCAGATATCTGTAACCTATTGTACTGAAAAAACACCCGCTTATTTTGGTTAACAATGCTTGTCTATGTGACATAATTTTAATTTCAATATCCACCATATTGGAATTATAATCATCCAAGATGGCTACTGGCCTGCCTGGACTGCTGGCTGGACTAGTAATTTTTTCGGTACTACCACAGGTATGGCTGTCAAATGAAAGGGCTGTCTGAGGAGAACACGGGACCTTGATTTTTAAAAGATTTTTTACAATTAATTTATCAGTTTTTTATGAATCGTTTCACACATGTATGAAGACAATCCCATTTATTATCCATGTCCAGCTTAGTCAGTGCTACCCAAAACTCATGTCACGGGCGAGTTTTCAAATGACAATAATTCTCAGATCTGTCTTTCTCCGCAATTTTCTACTCTGTGGTATAAAAAATATCTAAAGTGTATGGCAACCCTAAATGTCTTGATTTAAGCCCGCACCTGTCATATCGACAGATGCGGATTGTGGACTCCGCTCGAACTCGTCCCGAGCATTTTCAATGAAAGTCCCGACAACTTGCTTAAAACATTTTGCTTTTGCTCACGTTCACTGAACACTTCGAATATTACTTGGAGTATTACGTTAGTAGCTTTCTCATATTTAGCGAAGCCTTTGTCAAATTCTTTGTCGTAACATTACTTGATGTTTTAGTACTCGTTCTTTATTAGTTTTATTTTTGTTTTATAAAGAAAGAGCAGTGGTGGCCTTGGGGTTTGAGCAGGCGACTGCTACGCAAGTTCGAATCCCATGGGGATCTGTACCAATGAGTTATTCTAAAAAGTGATGTGCAGTCATTTCACTGTGAAGGAAAACATCGTGAGGAAACCTGCATATTTCTGAGAAGTAATTCAATTACGTATGTAAACCATCTGTCACGTTGGCACTTCGGTGAAAAGTGGGTGTGGTGATTACAACAGTCGAAGTTTTGAGCTGACCTACTGGGGACTGTGTATCCACCTTACAGAGGATTGTAGCCAAATAATTCTACCTTTGAGTAGTGTTGTGTTCTTGTGGTGACTAATGTTGCCAGTGCTCCAGTGAAGGGAGAAGTAGGAGTGAGTATGCTTGCAATAGATGTCATTATAATGGCACAAGAATTTAATTCTTTAAAAGTTAGTCGAATGAGGTGTTACAAACATTTATAGGCTGTAGAAGTCGCTTACCGTTTGTCAGTATAAAAATAGACATACCCTAATATGCTGTTCGTTTGGCCGAACGTTAAAGCTATCGATTTCGGCCTCTATTGACCTGTCAGAATCATGAATGAATGAGAAATGAGTGATTCGCAGGTCGATACTCACCCCAGAAATTTGTTAGGGAGGGCCAGCTATATACATACATACATACATATGCTCACGCCTGTATTCCCCAAAAGGGTTGGCAGAGGTGTTGTAATCACAATACCCACTTTTCACCGAAGATGATTAAGTGCCAACGTGACAGGTGGTGAGTCCGTCGCCGTCTCAGATACTTTACATACGTCATTGAATTACTTTTCAGAAATATTCAGGTTTCCTCACGGTGTTTTAATCACTGTACATAAGAGTTGCGTAACAGGCGACTACTCAAACCTCAAGGCCACCACGGCCAGCTATATTTCAACTGCAAAGTGCAAGTGCTCAAATGACATTAACTAAGACTATGTAGTACCTAGTACTAGAGAAGTAGAGCAAAATAACTTCGCATTGAGCGGACTCGACTTGAACGAGTCGTGATTTAAATTGTTAATTAAATTCATTCCGGCATTCTCTACTTGAGAATTGTCGAGTTCTGTTCATGAAGTTTAAACATTGAGATTCTGTAGCACTGTCTGTAGAGCATTCCACTCTACTAACAGATATTCTTTTAGTTCATCTACTCAACATTCATCTCTTCAAACAATATGCAACAAGGTTTACCACGCGATTGTAAGCGGTTACATGTTCTTATGGTGTTGATGTTTAAAATGATGTGTAAGTAAATTTCCGAACCCCTTAAATTGGCTACTGAAACATTATTGGTGGCAGCCATTAGATCCTCTCGCGTGCAGCTGGTGGGGCACGCAGGGTACGATATAAGATGAGCCATAGTTTGCAGTGCACACATATCCTATGTTGGCGTCATCAAACCCACCTGATCATATTGTCCTTGCTGCGACCTGAGTCTGAAGTCTATTTTACGGCTACTGCATCTTGTGTTTATAACAACAAGTGTCACTCGCGCGTTGTCTTCCTTATAAACATTGATATCCGTGTGCTAAAATAGTTCAACGACTCAAATCCTACTCCTCCCTTCCATGGAACACTGGCAACCTTACTGACCGCAGGAACACAACATTACTCCAAAGTAGCATTATTTGGCTGCGATATTCTATAAGGTGGAGGTACAGATACAAGAGCCGTGGTGGCCTTGAGGTTTGAGCAGTCGCCTGCTATGCAAGCGACGCAAGTTCGAATCCCAGCGGCGCCTGTACCAATGAGTTTTTTCTAAAAAACTTATGTACAGTGATTTCACACCACGTGCTTTACGGTGAAGGAAAATATCGTGAGGAAACCTGCATATTACTTAGAAGTAATTCAATGACGTATGTAAAGTGTCTGAGACGGCGATGGACTCACCATCTGTCACATTGGCACTTAATCATCTTCGGTGAAAAGTGGGTGTTGTGATTACAACACCTCTGCGAACCCCTTCGGGGAATACAGGCGTGAGCATACGTATGTGGAGATACAGTCCCCAGTCGAACAGCTTCAATTATCGAAGAGGTGATCTCTTTATGCTGTACCTCTATAAAAGTATATCTACTACTCCCTATCTTTAATCGATGAATACATTTTATCTTGATAGTGGCTGAGGATGAGGAAGACCAAGGTTAACTAAACAAACATGATCCATTTCAAAGAAAAGGTATCTGTCGTGACTTATTACCAACCCAATAAATACCAATGATATTGTAAAATTATATTACGTTTATAGTTGATAATCAATGTTTGATATCTCGTTTCCAAAATAATAATATAAATAGAAAGCGTGTTTTCAAACTTTATTCCGGAATGTTTCTGATATGATCAATCAAATAAACTATTCATGGTTTCATTCGTTCCATAGATTCAAACAACTCAATCAAAGTATACACGAATCATTAAATGTCCGTGAGTGAAATGAAAAATGTGATCGCGCGAGTGTCAAAGTAAGACAGACTGACATTGCAGGAGTTAAGCAAACATAAGTGTAGACGACCTCTTTGTGTACCAGGATATTGCGCGCGCACTTATTAGCTAGGGCCAAATAAGCTTACAATAAATGTTATCCTATATCACAAAACTTGTATTACAATTAATAGGAATAAACCAATTTTATTAGATACAAGGGTTCTTCACCAGAGTTGATCTTAGATAGTTTCATCGGAGTTAAAATAGAGACTTTTGTCCAAAATGATTAAAATATTCTATATATTATGATCGTGCGTGGTGGCCTCGGGGTTAGGGCAGTCGCCTGCTACGCAAGCGACGCAAGTTCAAATCCCAGCGGGCCTGTACCAATGAGTTTTTCTAAAAAACTTATGTACAGTGATTTAACACCACGTGCTTTACGGTGAAGGAAAACATCGTGAGGAAACCTGCATATTTCTGAGAAGTAATTCAATGACGTGTGGAAAGTGTCGCGATGGACTCACCATCTGTCACGTTGGCACTTAATCATCTTCGGTAAAAAGTGGGTGTTGTGATTACAACACCTGTGCCTACCCCTTCGAGGAATACAGGCGTGAGCATATGTATTCAAAAAAAAACAGTTGAATGACTGCCTCATTTATCTAGTAGTCGCAAGCTGCGGATCACGAGGGCCTGGATTCCATCCCTGGATCAGGACAAAGGTTACAGGACAAACATTAGGTGCCATCTTTAATGTACCATTAGCAGCTTTGCGTCTGGATTAATTACTGGTTAATTGCTACAGGATAGCCCCCCCTTACATGGAACTTAACAATAACTGACGAAATATGGGTGTACTATATACCTCTGAGGAGCTCGTGGCACAGTTGCTATTGCGCATATCATTCGATCAGCGAAGTTAAGCTAACCTAACCCTAGCCAGTAATTGGATGGGTGACCGCTCAAGCTCCTTCGTGCCTCGGAGAGCACGTTTAGCCGTCGGTCCCGGTTGCCAATTTATCATCTTTGACAGCCGTTACAGGTCAGTCGGAGGCCTAAAATAGTCTGACAACTGGTTTAACCCAGATTACAGACTTTCCTCGTTAAAGGGGTTGCGAAGGTCAGATGGCAGTCGCTTCGCCACATCGGGTTGAATCAAGTGCCGATCCCAACAGTATATGGGATAAGGCCAGGGAGATGATGACTTTAAGTATACCTCTCTGCTTACACTTTCGAGGAATAGAGGCGTAGCATATCTATGTGTAGGAGAACGAGTGATCATGCTTCATCATCATCATCATCCACCTGCCCGTTTCCCATGTTATTTGGGGTCGGTGCAATGTATTCTTCTCTTCCATTTCCCAATGCGCTGGAAAACTCTTATTGCGCGATTTAGATTCTTGTGTATTTGTACTTAAACTTTGCTATTGTTAGCGAGTCGCGCCATCTATATAGCCAGTGGATGTACGCTGCTACATTTATATTATCTAATATTTGAGAGCACTGTCAGCTTAACAAAAGATGACGGTTTATTTGGTTCGAGATAGACAACACAAAGAATTTTAACGTTTTCTTTTGGTTTCTCTCTTCTCATTCTCCCCTCTCTTTAATTCAATCAATCATCAATGTTAACATAGATTATAATCTCCATCAATATAACGGGTGATTGACGAATGACAATTAATTAGAGTTTGGCGCGATCAGATTAGACACTTTTTAATATTTTAGTCTGCATGAATTTATTTAAGCTAATTCGCTTAGCTTAGTCCTCGAGTTTGATTTAAATTTGATTAGGCCAAATATTGGATGAACGAAAATGTCTTTCGCTTATATCTATTATCTATTAGTAAAATCATATATTGTAACCATTTTTGAAAAGAGTAATTAATTGCTGAGTTTCTTGCCGGGTTCTGCTCATTAAATAAAAGCAGCCGTCCTAACAAGGTAGCTTTAATAATCCTGTAAAGTGTAATGTTTTGTCTCTTTTTGACGATTTTCAAGTCCAGAAGTCTAATCAAATAATTTTTTTTTTTAGTATGTATTATAATAATCTCGCATTGAATTTTTATGTAGAGTATAGGTACAATGTTCCGCTTAAAAAGTCCCATTCTCGCAAAACAAAGACTAATATAGGCCTTGGTTGAAAAGTAACTTCATCTCTTTCTCTGATAGGGATTTAAAAAGGAATTGACATAGAACTAGTCCGTGTTTAGTCTAGTCTTTATTTAAACCATGTTTTGTAAAAAGGAGGATAAAGTTTTAATATAATCAATGTTGGAAACGCGTTATCATTTAGGAATTTTGCATACTTGTTTAAATTTCATATTTTGGCCCTGATCCAGAATAAAGTTCTATTGCAAAATATACTTCGGTACATTTGTCCGATCGATCGGCGGGAAGAATGTTTCTGTATCGAGTAACGTACCGAAAAATGCTCGGACATAACGAAGAGAAATCGTTTTCCATATCATAAATCAAAGCATATTGAATTACTGGTCCATTTTTCCCTTACTACGGTATTCAAAACGTGTCTTTTCGTCGAGATTTTTAGGACTTCACTTCTCTCTTTGAGGGAAAATGGATAACAATGAAGTGTCAATCATTTTACCTTGAATCATGATCTGTGGATGTTATGTTTGGTCTGTTTGTAATTTCCCCAATTAATGTCATATCATACAACGACCTTTGACTTCATTTTATAATTCCTATATCGTTATTATCATCTTCTTAAGCATACATATTAATAGTTATATCTTGTGCGCTAGCTTTGACACTATCATTATTTTAGTCCATGAATGATCTTAATGTCTATTTTCTATGTTATATTTTTTAGAAGCAGTAAGTAATCTGCTTCTAGTTGTTTGGCATTTACATCGACATATAAAGACTTCAGACTTGTACTTTCAAATCCTAATCCACTATCGAGTAAAACTCATCAAGTATTCATTTCTTTGACACCTGTCTTAGCACCGATAGTAGCGGCCCACACGTCAACAGATGAGCCGTCATTCCCCCTAACGTTTCCAATATCGCCACTCTCATCCTATTGTGTTTGTAGTCAGCGCAAGCTTGTCCATTTGTTCATCCTTCCCCGTGAATGGTTCAATAAATAATTGTAATGGTGACTTGTTCATGAAGTGTTCATTGCTCTGAAAGGTTGAGGCATAGTATAGATTCTACTTAAAATTATAAGTTCACTAAGCGCTATGGAATGTAAACTTTATAAATGAATTCCATTGGAGCGCTAGGTTAGTCACCAAATGTAAACTCCCAAGTATTATAGATATGTCGGTTTTCAAAGCTGTTTGTAAAACGCGTAAAAGACGTAAAGGCGATCACCACGTGTCACCCTTAAATGAGAGTGGTTCGAACAAGTTGTTCCTAGTTTCCATACTGCTTGTAAGAAGCTTGTTATGCACACTGTGAGGTCAGGAAAACGGTTCATTGGTTTTGTAATCAGATTTAAAGCTGCCAGTTCTATTAATTTGCTGTCATTCTTCTAGAAGAATGTGATCTCATCACACCCCTATAAGTTTTAGAATCAAAAATGTCGATTTGAGTTCTAGAGGGATCGCGAAAATGTCAGCTTTTTAACTCGTGGCGAGAAATTTGTTGGAAACTAAGCGCTGAAGCTCTGAGACTTCTATTTGGCGTGACATTCGCAGCTGTCAGAACGCTAGCCGATTTCTTTCAAAATTGTTAGCAACGGAATTTACGTTACTTGCAAGTCAGCTTGTTAAAATATAAAGATGTGAGTAAAATTATAGGATCACTTATTGTCCGTCTGTCTATATTTAGCCGAAATTAACATCAAATTATCAGCTGATCATACTATGAGAAAACAATTTTCTAATGTCAAAATTGTTATCTTTAATTTTCACCACGGGAAAGCTCTCGTAAGATTCTTATTATTATATAATTATGTAGAGAACCTTCAGGAGTCGTATTTGCGCGTGGCCCAGTATTTTTTTTTTATTTATGGAACATAATCCTTGAATTTGCAAAGACCAGCCTAATATTCTGAAATAAGTCTATTTAAAACTTTAGTAATGAATTCAAGGAAATACGCCGTTCGGAACAAATGGCCGGTGATTAAATGATCCATAAAATCTCTTTGAGGCCGACACAGTTCTTAATGATTTGGTTTTTAGGTAAACATAACAATGAGAATAAACCGGCCGTATAATATTATTACGTCTAAGATTGAAACGTTTCTAGTTTTTTTTTAATTCTACATCAGAAGCGACTCAAAGTCCGAATCCCAGCGGCGTGCACCAATGAATTTTTCTGAAATCTTAATTGTTCAATAATGTAATAGATTTCAAGTAAGGTGCTATACGGTGAAGGAAACATCGTGAAGAAACCTGCATATGACTGAGAAGTGATTCGAAGATGTATGTATAGGATAAAGACGTATGCCTGGGATGGCGAAGGACTCATGATCTGTCACGTTAGCACTTAATCATCTTCGGTGAAAAGTGTTTGTTGTTATTACAACACCTCTTATCCCTTCGGGAATCCTTCTGAGATGGCGTGAGCATATTAATTTTTCAATTTTTATTTGGTTTTTTTAAAAAAAAAAAACACTTCTATAGATCTGTAACCATAACGCGACTAAAGCTCGCGACATACCGCGTCGAACGAGGTACTTCACTAGGGATTTTATCGACCTTACCTGTTGCACCGAACGGGGACATACTCATGGAATAGATACTTAAATCGCAAGAGAGGTCGGAAATAAAACGAGAAACTAGGAGATGCCTAACTGGGGCCTAACCATGAGCTCTTGCAACGATGCTTAGTTCAGCTGTGCGAGATATATATACAGAGGTCAGGGTAGGGCCCCTGTTCTCTGTATCTTACTGACGATCTTAGCTTACCAAAAGAGTGGTGAGTAAGGTCGCCTGCGCTCAATGGGCACTGTGCTGGCTATCTTAGCTAAATTAAAATTTAAGCTTTAATCCGGCTGGCTGATAGAGGAATAGAATGGCTTAAAGGGAAATTGAAGACAAGAACTCATTGAGCCAACCACAAATAAAATGGGACAGAGGCTAGAGGTCTAGCCTGATGAGATTACGATGATTCGACTACTTAGGTGTTAAGACATGATGTATGGGTATAGGTTACAATGTGGGAGTTACGTGGGATGAAATTACCGAGTGTTTTTGAGGGTGACACACAAATTTAGGTTCATTTGGTTAGAGAATAATGTGGTGCTAGTGACTAAAGTCGAAAATAGTATGTTGAGATGGTTTGGACATAGCGATAGGATGACTGAAAGGTGATGAACGAAAGAAATGTATGGAACGAATGTGAGTGGAAGTAACGGTTGAGGGCATCAAAAGAAGAATTATCATGACCAGATAAATCATACTCTCCAAAAAGATTAAATTCAGAGCACTCATAACCGAAGGACGTGTTTAAAGAGATGCATGCATGTAGACGAAGCGCAAGAAGTATGTAAGAATCGTACAGTAGTCTCTGCCTACCCCCATGGGATACAGGCGTGAGCCATGTATCTGTGGTTTGGTTAGCAAAATTTTCTATTCTGTCATTCTCGCAATAATTTTCATAAGTTTACGATTTTTAGTTTTAAATAATGCTCAAAGGAGTCATAATTAATTCTGTAAAATGTGTGTAGTTACCGCGTCGTACACCGTTTGATCTAACCGCGAGGGTCTCATGTTTATCTTACGTGCTGAAAGAGGTGTAAATGTCAGACTGAAACACATGAATTATCTCACATAATCCTGCCTCGCTTAGATGTTTCTTTATACATCACCTACGTAAGGCGTCACAAGTTATCTTGATATTGAAAAGTCTCGTTGGGCTCGTGGTTTCAAGCGCTACTGCGGTACGTGAAGTCCCTGGGTTCGAGCTTGTGGGGGCTGGTCATCTAGTTATAAGTAGATGTACTAGATTTTTAGTTATGTTAATTTTTATCGACATTTGTGCATAGGAACTTTGTCCATGAGCTTACGTTTCTTAAATTATTTATTTTGTATTCTTTAAATTCTAAAAGAGTAATGACTGAGTGTCTTACTAAAAGCAACCTTCCGAATCTGGCGGTAGCATGTATAATTCTGTATTATTATGTCATTCTGACGATTTGAAAGTACTTTGTAAAAGTCTAATCGAATGAAGATATTTTTGACTTTGACTTTGATACCCGGATTGAAATGTTGGATTTGGTCTATCAATGGCTGATTTTTCATCTGTAAATTCCCAGTAGTTACCCGGAGTCTGGATTGGTGCCTGGTTGAGAAGAGACTGCAACATAACTGGTGAAATGTTCGTGTACAATAAGTTCATCTTTGCCGACCCCTTCGGAGAATACAGGCTTGACCAGTGTATGTAGAATCATATAGATAAATAAGTACCTAGTTATATTCCAATTTTACTAATGTGCTTGGAAATATATACAAATAAGTAAAATTGAAGTTTGTTCCGGCTAATCTCCAAAATGGCTGGATCAATTTTAACGGCATTTTCGCTGGCTGATAGCTAATGTTAAGAAGAGTAACTAATGAAATTAACTCTACGCGAGTAAAGCATTAGGGCGCAGCTAGTTACAAAATAAAACATTCAAAATGAATATATATGCCCACGCCATCCCAGAAGGATCCCCGACGGGGTAAGCAGAGGTGTTGTAACACCAACACCCACATTTCACCGAATATGATTAAGTGCCAACGTGACAGAGGGTGAGTCTATCGCTGTCTCAGGCACTATACATACATCTTTGAATTACTTCTCAGACATATGCAGGTTTCCTCACTATGTTTTCCTTCACATGCACAAGGTGTGAAATCACTGAACATGAATTACATGAAAATAAGTAACAACACATTTATCTATACACTTACGACACGATCCGTCTAATCTAAAAAAACCCTTTTACGTAATACATTGAAAAATAGTAGCAACTCATGAAGGTCTCACCAAAAGGGATTTAATCTCTGTGTAATATCTTTAAGAGACCTTTGAAGGTAAAGTTCACAGTTCACGCTTGAGGGTTTCAAAGATTCACGAACCTTAAGTCTTCAAGGAGTTTCGTTGATGTAGTGTGTTTATGTGGATTCGGGGCTAGCGTGTGTGCGTGCTCTATTTATTATCTATAATCTATTATAACGTTAGAAAGAGATGTTTTGAATTTAAATTGTCCGTCCCTTTTGAAACCCGTATCACTAAATACATGGAATACATTTTAGACCTAGGATTATTTTAGGCCAAGAATGTAAAACCATTTACTATTGCTTACTATCAGGGGAAACCTTCGCTTGATTCATCTTCTCCCTGGCCTTATTCCATACATTGTTAGGACACTTTTTTTTATTGACGAGGGGGAAACTTTCAAAAGGTCCCGATCCGCCCTGGGATAGACAGGTCGGGGTATGTGGGATTTTTACCGCACTAAAACCCCCCAGTGGCCATCCTCAGTGCTCAGGGACTCCGGGTACTCTGATAGATCATCGGTGTCCCCCTACACTTTGCCGCGGCACATCCCCAGGGCAGCTGTGTCGTCGCCCCTGGAGACCTCGCTGGGCAAGGCAGCGCGAGCCACATCGCGCTGCCACCTTCCCGGGCCCGCGGCTCGGTGGTCAAAGCTCCCCGACCACCGCCAGCAGGCCCTCCTTATTTTCTTAATTCAAACCGATGCGGCTGATCACCTGATTTTTATACGAAGCGACTGTAACTGTTCGCTTGATATCCTGCCATAAAATAAAACCATATTGCAGTAACTACAATATTGCAATTTGTGTCAATTCGACAATACAGAACGCATTGTGTCTGATGAAACGGCTTGCCTGAAAAGGTTCTATTATTGAAAAGCCGGGTATTAGCACAGTTTAACAGGGGTGGGTTAAGCTGGCCCCTCCCGACCTATATTTCGCTTCGTCCGAGTGCCAGTGGCTTTCGACAATCTGCGATTTCAATATTGTTTTTTGGTTGTTTGAATGTGTATTTCATAACTTTGTGGGACGCCTATTGTTTGAAAAAAGTATTCGATACATTCTAAAAAAACTTATGTGCAGTGATTTTACACCACGTGCTTTACGGTGATGGAAAACATTGCGAGGAAACCTGCATATGTCTGAGAAGTAATTCAAAGACGTATGTATAGTGCCTGGGACGGGGATGGACTCACCCTCTGTCACGTTGGCACTAAATAATATTCGGTGAAATGTGGGTGTTGCTGTCACAGCACCTCTGCTTACCCATTCGGGGACCCTTCTGGGATAGTGTTAGCATTTATTCACTAGCGGCGTCACGCGGTTTTACCCGCGTAGTTCTCGTTCCCGTGGGATTCACGGGATAAAATATTAATCAGTGTTAATGTAGAAATAAAATGGTGAAATATGTTTTTGAACCAGTACAAAAGTACTGGTTTTGAGGTATTTCGTTACAAACGTATAAACCTTTTCTCTTTATAATATTGGTATAGACTAGCTCTGCCCCGCGGATTTTAAGTTACTCCTTGTAACATCAGCTACCTGCCTGTCAGAATCAATCCAGCTGTTTCAAAGATTAGCTGGAACAAGACAGACGGATAGAGATTTTTTTTTAATGGTTCATATACTTTTCCCATTCAATGAAAAACTGTTAAATTAGAATTACAAACAGACAATTAAATTGTACTTATTAGTAATGATATACAAGTGAAAGATGATAAAAATCAATAAATGTTTAGAAATTTACAGAGACCTTATAGGAGAGGAATATTTCCAATAATCAAGAACCTTTGACTGAAATTATGATGATTATCATGAAGTTTCTTAAAAAGGCTTTAAATACCAATTTCTCGCGTAGTGGTATGACAGAAACGCAGTTCTTATTTATGATTATACAGCGAGTCTTAGTATATACGTATACCGTAGAGAATCTCTATAGCGTGATTCACAATATAATTAGCCCCATCTACCGGCATTGTTATACACTATTACTCAAACCGACATACTTGGCTTGTACAATAATTAAATGGAACATATCATATTTACTTTTCAAAAACAATCATGTTTTAGTGAGTGCGTTTTGCAAAAACATTTGTGTGGTATGCCAGACTAATACATAAAGGAATCGTAAACTTTTTTTTGTTTCGAGAGCAACATCCAGTATGAACCGGTTTTTTCCAGTTAACAAATTACTAATTGAAATCGAATTCAATTCAAATTGTATTTACATGCAAATTTGTTTTTGTTTGCGAATAATCAGTATAATACTTTGGTAATATTTGGTAATTAGTATTATACTTTGTAAGGTAAGTTAGTTACACCAAGAGGTGTGGGATGGAGAAAAACTTCGTTAGGGAATCTTGAACGTTAATCTTTTACATACGTCTGCATAGTATTTATTCATCTGCGTAATGTTTTTTTTTATAATCTATTAATTTAAAGCTTATCTTTGTTCTAATCACAAGATAACGACACACGTCACAATGATTACGTATTCTTAAATATGCAAAACTCTTCTCATCTCACAAGTGACAGGACACTTTTCTCATTTAAAATATATTAATTTATATAAATTTAAAATATATATATTTATAGCTGGTGACAGATGGTGAGTCCATCGCCGTCTCAGACACTTTACATACGTCATTGAATTACTTCTCAGAAATATGCAGGTTTCCTCACGATGTTTCCCTTCACCGTAAAGCACGTGGTGTGAAATCACTGTACATAAGTTTTTTAGAAAAACTCATTGGTACAGGCTCAGCTGGGATTCGAACCTGCGTCGCTTGTATAGCAGGCGACTGTTCAAACCTTTTCCTCAACTCTGCTCTGTAAATAAGCTTTTTAGCTCATCTCTCCCTCGTGTCGAATATATCCCGAAACATATCGACAACCTTTAGTAGTATCCAGCCGACTGAATGGAGCCATGACGTCACTGACCCAACTATCGAGCGGGTGATTTATGATATTTTAAAAAGTTTTTTCGACGTCTCTACGCCATGGCCTGAGTCCAAAAAGCTATCACGCGTTTCACCATCACGCGAGAACACCGTGCTTGTAACGTGAGTTATCACGTGAAGTGACGTGACGTACAAATTACCTTGAATTCGTGTATGTGTGGAAGAATTAAGGGACCGAACTGTGATGACTGATGAATATAGTTAAATGACGTCCGTTAGTTAACAGTGGAATTTTAGCAATGGTGCTTTTTTTATTTTTATATGCCCTTCGAGGGATCTGCCGTGATCGTAAATCTATACAGATAAATAACATTGAAGTGTCTGTTTGTAATTCCATAATAACAGCTTATCACTTGATGCATTTGAAAGTACCTATACACGTTACAGCATAGACAATACAAATTTGAAAAATAAATCCCTGTCTGTCTGTTCACTGGCAGATAGCTAATGTTCGGGAATGAAATTAAAACAACGCGGATAAAACCGCAGGGCACAGCTAGTCTTTAATATATAAATAAGCGGTACAAATTACTTAAGCAGATTTCTTTTAAGAGTGAAAAATTACTTTGAATATTTTTTTTAAGCATCTGTGCTTTACATAAGGTTGGAAATTTACAACCTTATATAAAGCACAGTTGTAAGAAGTCTAATCAAATAAAGATATTTTGAATTGAATTGAATTGAGTTGCTTTATAAGGTTGGAAATTTATAACCTTATATAAAGCACAGTTGCTTTATAAGGTTGGAAATTTAAGTCCAAGTTCACTTTTTGGTTACTGAAATTCATTTCTTTTTCACAATTTTCAGCGCTTCAGGCAAAGTATAACAGATTTATATTCGGCCTACTCCGAGGCTACTGCCATTTGTCAGTCTGTGGAGCGTACCATAGATTGACTGTGGCGCGTAAGTACAGACGTCTATGGTCGAATAAGAGAATTCGGTTTACGGGTCTTTGAATAATAAATTACTGTGTTTCTATCCGGAACGGTGTTATAATTAATTATACATATACTTAACAGACTTTTCAACACCATACTGACCTATTTCGCAAATTATTTTGTATGTATTGCCAACCCGGTGTTAAAAGACGTCCGAAAAATTGTAAAGAAAATTGAAATTTCTGTTAACAAAATTCTATAATATAAGCGTAATTGAGAGAAGACATAGATGAAATTTTGCTCGTTAAATAGAACGAAAAATAACCTGAATAATATAAGTAGTTAACTAATTAGTTCTGTAAAAAAGGCTACATGGGGGGAACCATAATGTCATCCGAATATGATTCTTCATTGAAAAGACAAAATGGTCACTTAGGTGCAATTCATAATTATGATCACGAATGATAAATATTTCGCAATTCACCTGTTTCACAATTTCCTATGAAGATTCCTAAAATGGTTCACAAATTGCTTTTGTGACAAATAGCATCATAAAAAGTTAGTTAGGGACTAATATCAAAAAATTTTGTAATCATTCGTGAATCATATACATATGCTCACGCCTGTATTCCCCGAAGGGGTAGGCAGAGGTGTTGTAATCACAACACCCACTTTTCACCGAAGATGATTAAGTGCCAACGTGACAGATGGTAAGTCCATCGCCGTCTCAGACACTTTACATACGTCATTGAATTACTTCTCCGACATATGCAGGTTTCTTCACGATGTTTTCCTTCACCGTAAAGCACGTGGTGTGAAATCACTGTACATAAGTTTTTTAGAAAAACTCATTGGTACAGGCCCCGCTGGGATTCGAACTTGCGTCGCTTGCGTAGCAGGCGACTGCTCAGACCTTGAGGCCACAACGGCATCGTGAATCATATATAATATGAATTGCATCTAAGTGACCATTATGGTTCTCCAAAGTAGCATTTTTAGACCTACAGCTCAGAGAGTAAATCTAGTGACATGCTTATTTGCTATTCTTTAGATTTAATGTAAATTCCATTCTATAAATACAACAGTAACAGTATTTGAATGTCTAAAGAGAACAAATGTATTTCCTACATTGTACTGTTCACGAATCTCATTTAAAAAGTAAAACAGTTATTTGAAATTGCCAACTCGTAGAACCAGCTCTGTTAATTTAGAAATACATCAATATATTTTTGTAACTACACAAAATTAAACTTACTTAAGGACAGCTTCCATTCATTTGTGGGAACAGGGCCTTTAGTGTTGACAAAGCAACATATATTCATGACATACTTACATGTTTAAATTTTAAATTCTAAAATAGTAAAGAAACCTGCAAACACGAGGCGGGACTCGAACCCACGACCTCTACTCAAGGCGGCCTCTATACTGCAAATTCAAGGAAAGGAAGAATTTGACGCATGAGGAGGGCCACGAGTAGCTCAGTTGGAAGAGCACGGTTTGCAGAGGTCGTGGGTTCGAGTCCCGCCTCGTGTTCGTATTTTACTTAACCCTTTTTAAGAATTTAGTGTTTTGTGTCGTTTCTATTAGCGCAAGAGAATGTTACTTTGTCCTGGCCTTCAGGCTTGTGAAACAGACGTAATTGGACATACATTAACGAACGTATTGCTACGCTCTGCTGTTGAGGATTATTTATCATCATACTAGCTTCTGCCCAAGCGTTATGTTAGCCTAAACTTAAACCCGTGATTGGTCTTAGCTTAATGACATAAATAACTTGTAGCCTTTCTCGATAAATGAGCTATCCAATACTGAAAGATTTTTATAAATTGGACCAGTAGTTTATGAGATTTGCGTGTTCAAGCAAACAAACAAAACTTTATATATCAGTATTGATTTGAAATATTATATGACAGCTTAAATTGTTCGATATCAAAATATTGTGCAACACGTCTTATGTCATCTTGTTCATTCAAATTCGACCGATATAGCCAGCTGACCTTCTGTAACCTTTTTGTTTTCGCTAACAACCACATACAAGGATTCCCCGTCGGCTCTACACGTTTGTTCAACAAACAATTCACCCAGACTGAGCAAATAGCAGTACTTACTGACCAGGTGTTTGTATTTGTATGTCTGAGGCTTTGCCTCATACAGTATTTGATCAAGGAATATACCAATCAAACCCAATCACTCAAATATCAATATGCTGTGTATACGTCTCGTCACGTGTAAAGAACGCGAAGAGAAAAGTAGTGGGGATACTTCGCATGTTTTTGTTCGCCTCGCGCCATGCATATAAGAGACAAAAAAACATGCTCACGCCATCCCAGCAGGATCCCCGAAGGGGTAAGCAGAGGTGTTGTAACAACGTCACCCACATTTCACCGAATATGATTACCGAACATGGACTAAATATTCCGACGATTTGAAAGTACTTTGTTAGAAGTCTTATCAAATAAAGGTAATTTTTTTTTGTTTTTTTTTTTTTAACAATGCCACTACAACATATAAGAACAGTATATTAGCTTGTCTGTGTACCTGCGTACCCCTAATGACATATACAATTCACCATGAACAACGGGAAATGTCATAATGTTTGGTTGGCAACTGAAATAGATTACCTGTGACACTTCTGTAGTTAAATATATGACTATGTGGAAAGTTCCGACATTCAATACGAAATAAACGTTTCCAAGACATTCTGAAAGAAATAAAAGAAAGAAAATAAATTTATTCATAACAAAATACATAAAGGAGCGAAAAGGTTTGTCGTAACATTAGATTATAGTTGTTATGAATTGGAACCAACTCAGCATAATCTGTCTGTCACGGTGATGACAACCATCACTGATCTTCCGCTAGGACCAAGCCGCAATTCTAGTCGCAAATAGGTGTATATAATATCTGTTTGACCGAGCTGTGCTCGGCTTCTTCTTCACACAAAAAAGGAAAAAGCAAAAAAAATAAATTCCGGTGAACGTCAGTCTCGAACCGGGGTACTCTAGTTTCGTTATCGCCCCGTAAGCCGCCCGAAATTTGCTGTCGTATTGTAATTATATTTAATGAGTTTTTCGGTGCCAGAAAACATGGTCCAAACGATGTTTGCCATAAATGAAACCTAGCTAGATCTATTGAACCCCTGAAACCCACTACATGCAAAATATCATGATAATCTTTGGAGCCGTTTCCGAGATTCCGATTATATATATACAAGAATTGCTCGTTTATCGATATTTAAAGATTAAAGATATAAGATATGGGATGCTATTAGGAACTATTCATTCATCATCTCCTTGGCCTTATCCCATGTATTTTATACGAAGCGACTGCCATCTGACCGTAACCCCTTTTTCAGACAAAATCGGCAATCTGAGTGATACCAGTCGTCAGGCTTTCTTGTGCCTCCGACTGACCTGTAACGATTGCCAAAGATGATAAATTGGCAAACGGGGCCGACGGCTTAACGTGCTCTCCGAAGCACGGAGGGAACTCGGGCGGTCACCCATCCAACTACTGGCTGATATGAATGATATGCTCCAAAGCAACTGAACCACGAGCTCCTCCTATAGGAACTATCCATTAAGGGTTCAAATACTTGTAAGCTTTACAGAAATTTGTCTGGAGCAGTAATCGATCGATTTTAGAGTTCAGTATTCAAAGGGTAAAAAACGGTACCCTATATGTAATCCAAGTTCGAATCCTAGCGGGGCTTGTGCCAATGTCTTTTTCTTAAAAACTTATGTGCAGATATTTCACACCACGTGCTTTACGGTGAAGGAAAACATCGTGAGGAAACCTGCATATGTCTTGAAGTAACTCAAAGACGTATGTATATTGCCTGAGACGGCGATAGACTCACCATCTGTCACGTTGGCACTTAATCCTATTCGGTGGAAAGTGTTGTGATAACAACACCTCTGCCTACCCCTTAGGGGAATACAGGCGTGAGCATATGTATGTCTTTATTTACTATCATATTTGTATATATGCATTGTAGAAAATATTATATTTAGTATTATGCATTTTAATACAGTTGTTCAAATAGTACGTATGTACTTTATAGTATATAGTGATTGGTATTAATCCATTTATTTATTTATTTTATTTACCAACAGATATAAACGTATACTTAACTATATATACTATATATACTTAACTACTTATATCAATACTAGCTTTGCCCCGCGGTTTCACCCGCGTAGAATTACTTTCTTGGGTGCCCCGCAGAACCCTAATGTTTTTTCTAAATAAAAGTAGCTTTACTTACTCCTTATAATATTAGCTATTTGCCAGTGCCAAAGTCCCATCGCAGTAGGTCCAGCCGTTTCGGAGAATAGCCGGGACAGACAGACAGACAAAAAATTAAAAAATTGGCTTTTTTATTTCAGTACCATGTACCTATACTATCAAATGCATTTAGTCAAGGGTGTCATTTTCGAAATACAAACAGACACTTGAATTTTAATTACCTGTAGTATTTATGCATAAGTTATAAGAGACTTAACTAAATGAAATTACGTTTCAACCTTCGTGTAACTTACAGAATGTATAATGTAAATGAAAGGTAACAAAATGTTTTATTATTGAAATCTAGCGTCACGCGGTTACACCCGCAGAGTTCCCATTCCCGTAGGATTACGGGAATAAAATATAGCCAATATTTCTCGCTGATGATAAAGCTATTCATTGCTGAAAGATTTTTCAAACCGTTACAAACAAACTTACATACAAAACTTTCCTCTTTATAATATTATTGGTATAGATTGAATAAAAACTAGGTATTCATTGTATTGCAATAACATTTAACTTTTATTATGGTTGTTTAGAAAATAGCTGTTATTGGAAACTAAATAAATATTAACCCTTTACATACGTACGTACAGGGGTTCAATGACCTGTTATTGCAATTATTTCAGCTGTGCGACAGTGGCAGACATATACACGTCATATACATCAAACTATCATGGAAATAAGAGGAGCTCGTGGCACAGTTACTATTGCGCATATCATTCGATCAGCGAAGTTAAGCAACCCTAAGCCTAGCCATTAATTGGATGGGTGACCGCCCGAGTTCCCTCCGTGCCTCGGAGAGCACGTTAAGCCGTCGGTCCCGGTTGCCAATTTATCATCTTTGGCAATCGTTACAGGTCAGTCAGAGGCCTAAAATAGTCTGACAACTGGTTTAACCCAGATCACAAATTTTCCTCGTTAAAGGGGTTGCGAAGGTAGGATGGCAGTCGCTACGTATAAAAATCAGGTGATCAGCCACATCGGGTTGAATCAAGTGCCGACCCCAACAATGTATGGGATAAGGCCAGGGAGATGATGAGTGTCTAGTTAATGGCAACGAAGGACTATAAGTACACCTCTCCCTACTCGTTCGGTGTATAGTGGGCAGTTTCATAATATTGAAGCCCAATCCCTCCTAAGCCTTTACTTTTTTTTTTGTTGACGAGGGGGAAACCTTCAAAAGGTCCCCGACCGCCCTGGGAGAGGCGGATCGGGGTATGTGGGATTTTTATTAAAACCCCCCCGGTGGCCATCCTCAGTGCTCAGGGGGGACTCCGGGTACTCTGATAGAACGCACCGGTGTCCCCCCCACACTTTGCCGGGGCACATCCCCGGGGCAGCTGTGACGCCGCCCCTGAAGACCTCGCTGTGCAAGGCAGCGCGAGCCACGTCGCGCTACCACCTTCCCGGGCCCGCGGCTCGGTGGTCAAAGCTCCCACCCCGACCACCGCCAGCAGGCCCTCCGGCCCCCTTTTAGTCGCCTCTTACGACAGGCAGGGGATACCATACCCATATTCTTAGACCCTGGCTATTGGGTGGACCTAAGCCTTTACTTACCCTATACATACATAAAGACAGCTTTATACATTATAACAAAGTGGAAAAATGCATTAGCGAACACAGAATATCACTAAGTAAACGAATAACGGAATGGAATCGACTGACAGACAAACAAAGGTAACAATATTGTCAATCTCGTAATGCAAATCGTAACACGGGATGTATAGATAACATTTTGTTTATTTCTATCGTACACAGGGGTGCTATCCGTGAAAATAAAGGAGAATATTATTGCTGGCAACATTTTATATTTATTACACCGACTGAAATCTTTTCTGAAGGAGGTGCAGGCAGATGACATACATTATTTTCTAATGTTACAAGCTGGTTGAACCATTTTCACTAAAATTATGCATGAATATTAACAAAATTTAGAAAAAAGGCTAGCTTCGATTTATTACTATAATAAAAACACTCTTATTACAAAACTTGGTCTAAACGAAGACTAGACTTAAAATATGTATATCCCTTCTTAAATCTGTATCACAGAAAGAGATGGAGCTACTATTAAACCAAAGACTATCTTAGCCTTTGTTTTGTAGGAGGTGATCGCTTGTATAAGAACTTGGGGAAGTAATAAATTAATTCCATCCCAGAAGGTCTCCGAAGGGGTAAGCAAAGGTGTTGTAACAATAACACCCACTTTTCACCGAATTTGATTGAGTACCAACGTGACAGAGGGCGAGTCTGTCGTCGTCTCAGGCACTACGTCTATGAATTACTTCACAGACATATATATGCAGGTTTCCATACGATATTTTCCTTCAGCGTAAAGCACATGGGCTTAAATTACTACACTTAAGTTGATTGAAAAACACATTGGTGCATGCCGCTGGGATCCGAACTTACTTGGCTTGGGTAGTGATCTCTCCTACCGAATTTTGGTTACGGTGGCTAATCTCAACGAGGGTCAGCCATGTACGCAGGAGATATTATAGTGCACTAGTGTGTGCGCAAACACAGGTGCACTCTTTATTCCCTCACTCTCATAGTGGGATGGGAGGCAATCCGATACGACCGGAGAGAGATCAGGCATAGGACCAACGGCTTAACGTGCTTTCCGAGGCACGGGGGTGTAAACACCGCCAGCTTCCAAACTCCGGGCATTTTATTGTGAATTTCTTGACAGAAAAATCCAATATAAATTTTTGACCCGACCCGGGAATCGAACCCGGGACCTCGTGATCGGCAGGCGAACGTACTAACCATAAGACCAACGAGGCAGTTGGCTTGGGTAGTAGTGGCTGCTCAAACCCCATGGCATTGTACCTATGTTGGCGAAACCGCGAGCGGATACCAGTAAACGATAAACATACTTGTAATCTAATTACAGTTGTTTGCGCCAGTAAATCAGTCATAAGCGACCTGACAGCGATCACAACACACGCGTTTAAATAACAACCGACTTGTTATGACACGCGAATTGCTGTTATGACAAGCGCTGGCAATTAGTTCTACTTTTTGCTGCACGATGAAATATTATGTCGTAAAATATGTGAGATTATGGTTATATGCCAGTTAGAAATACCCATATTTATGTGATGAAGGCTACGTCTTAAGTTTTCACACATTGTTTTATTTATCTTATACCTTGAAACGAGCAATTCTAGTATATATATGGAATCTAAAGAGCCGTGGTGGCCTCGGGGTTTGAGCAGTCGCCTGTTACGCAAGCGACTGCTCAAGTTCGAATCCAAGCGGGGCCTGTACCAATGAGTTTTCCTAAAAAACTTATGTACAGTGATTTCTCACCACGTGCTTTACGGTGAAGGAAAACATCGTGAGGAAACCTGTATATTTCTGAGAAATAATTCAAAGACGTATGTATAGTGCCTGAGACGGCGATAGACTCACCATCTGTCACGTTGGCACTTAATCAAATTCGGTGAAAAGTGGGTGTTGTGATAGTAACACCTCTGCCTACCCCTTCGGTGAATATACGCGTGAGCAGATGTTTGTATGTATGGAATCTGAATCTCGGAAAGGGCTCCAATAAGGGTTTCAACGGCAAAAAATTTTGTTTTTCAGGCACTGAAAACCTCATAAAATATCATTACAATACGACAGTTAATTTCGCCGACATCTGTCAAGATACGATAGCTCAGAGTGAGGCTGCCAGCTTATGGGGAGATAACGAAACTAGAGTACCCCGGTTCGAGACTGACGTTCAACAGTCGGAATTTTTTTTTTCTTAACATACATAACATACATGCCAAATGTCAAGTTCTTTCTTTTGTACTCATATGCTCACGCCTGTATTCCCCGGAGGGGTAGGCAGAGGTGTTGTAATCACAACACCCACTTTTCACCGAATATGATTAAGTGCCAACGTAACAGATGGTGAGTCCATCGCCGTCTCAGACACTTTACATACGTCATTGAATTACTTCTCAGAAATATGCAGGTTTCCTCACGATGATTTCCTTCACCGTAAAGCACGTGGTGTGAAATCACTGTACATAAGTTTTATAGAAAAACTCATTGGTACAGGCCCCGCTGGGATTTGAACTTGCGTCGCTTGCGTAGCAGGCTCAAACCTCAAGGCCACCACGGCTTTCTTTCTTTTGTGTGGAACAGAAACCGAGCACAGATCGGTCAAGCAAGTTCTAAGCTGTTATGTTACATGCAATGGTTGTATGTAAGTCTTTGTGTTCAAGAACTTGCAAGTTAAATTTGACTCTCTTCTTTTTGAAGCTGAAATTACCTACAGGGGTGTTTCTTGTGGCAATAAACACTAACAAGAATGTAAGAATAAATATATACATATATTTCTGTATTGAAGTGTCTGTTTGTAATACCAAATTAACAGATTTTGTCTACATGTATATCAAAGTAGATAAGGTACATACATAAACATTTTCGGGACTTTCACTGACAGGAACATAGGCTACTTTTATTTAAATAATCATAAGGGTTCCGTTAGATAGTTGGTTACATAAAGGAAAAATATCGTATAATCTATACCTACATCTATATCTAAATAAAAATGAAGAAAAGTGTCTGTTTGTAGTTCAAAATTAATAATTTTTCACTAAATACATATTAAATATATTAGTTACATAAACACACAGACAAAGGTCAAATTCGGAACACTTGTAACCGAATAAAGTGTATGTAGAGATGCATGAATGTGTATGAAGCGAAAGAAGTATGTAAGTATCGTAGCATGTGGCAAACGGTGGTCTCTGCCTACCCCCATGGGATACAGGCGTGAGCATATGTATATATGTAAGTTACATACAGAAAACAATACATGTTTCAAAAAAATTTTTTTGTCTGTCTTTCTGTCGGTTGGTTCCTGGTAATCTCAGAAACGGCTAGACCGATTTTAGCCGGAATTTCACTAAAATGTAGCTCATGTTACAAGGAGTAACATAGTTATTTTTTTTACTTAGTATGCCTTGAAAATTTCAATTCCTGGTTCATTTGGTTTCAATTTCTTCTACGTTATATCAAAGAGTCCACAGTGTAAACACCAGCAGTGTCTCAAACCAATGTTTGACTGTTCCACCGGAGTAACAGACGATGCGGAATAATTTATGGAGCAGCGGTGGGCAAGATAATATGATTTATACCTCCTCGGACAGCAAGACGAAAATATTTGCCGGTACGGTTTCGTATTTGGGATAACTTTAAGCTCGAAAAAACTTTATTTGAAGGACTTTAAAAATTTAATTTGAACTTTTAAAATATTTACAATATTGGTACGAATGCGTTGCCCAGTGTCAAGCAACCGTTGATAAGTCTATTAAAAAGAAAATAAAAGTAATAATTTGCAGGCAGCTTTGTTATTCTGTAGGACTTCAGCGGCAAGCTCGACGTCGAACGTCAGTTTCAATCATAGGAAATTGATACATAATACATCAACGATAAAGTTCAATTTTGTATCTTTGAAACCGATACTCGACAGTGAGTGCGTAACTGAGAAACCTTACAGAGTACCGAGGCTGGATATTGTTTTGAAATCTTTATTTGTGAATAGTTTTTTTAAGTGCCGCTTAGTAAGGTATTGCATAAACAGATAAATAAAATTGAAATGTTTGTATGCAACTTATAAGTAACAGATTTGTTATTAATGTATAATATTAAAGTATTTCAGGTATATAAATGAAAATCATATTTTTTGGTACATTTTCACAAAATTAACCGAATAATGAAAAGAAAGTGTTGTTATTACACCATGGAAATACAGGCTTGAGTATATCTTGGTTATATATTATATTGTAAGAATTTTCTAACCATCTATATTAAGCTGCAGATTAACCGCATTATTATTATGTCTGTGAAAAAATGTTGTATATGGCCATGGATAGCTTTATTTTTTTTCAGTCTTTATCTTTTTTCGGTACTTACTGGGATGAAGCCCATAGATATACAATAAATAAGCAACAGAGAGAGCAACAGTGTCTGTGTTCAAGACTTTATGTATGTCTGTGACGTATTAATATACATAAATTAACCATCTATATAGTGCCCTATCTACATTTAATTAATGCTGCGTCGCATTTTTGTGTTGAAAAAGGAATTTTCCTCTATTCATAATGATGCAGTGTAAGTTTCATAGACAAGCAACCCCAGTTCTCATCTCAAAGAACTCCGTACGCTACACAGATATTATCGCGTTCCGTATTTTTAAGTCTAGCAACGTTTACTGAATATAAAGTCGTGGAAATTTATTAGTACAAGCAACACTGCACACACAATATTACGCGTTGGCAACACTGTTATAATACAGAAGTGAATTTATTCACGTTAATTTACGTGCATATGCTCACGCATGTATTCTCCGAAGGGGTAGGCAGAGGTGCTGTGATCACAACACCCACTTTTCACCGAATTTGATTAAGTGCCAACGTGACAGATACATACGTCTTTGAATTACTTCTCAGAAATATGCAGGTTTCCTCACGATGTTTTCCTTCACTGTAAAGCACGTGGTGTGAACTCACTGTACATAAGTTTTTTTAAAAACTCATTGGTACAGGCCCCGATGGGATTCGAACTTGCGTCGCTTGCGTAGCAGGCGACTGCTCAAACTTCAAGGCCACCACGGTTTATTTACGTTTCGGAATAAAAACCGTTACTTATGGGATGTCTAGTTCATTTATCATCACGTAATGTTTTAAATTTTTTACGTAATTCTGCCGTTTTGGTGATTTGCCATAGCAAACAATCTGATGGACAAACATTTTACCATAACATATTTTTAAATGAAAAGATTTAAAATAGATGTAATGATCACGTTTTCATAGATAACTTTTTTCTTTAGTTCACTAAATACTTATTTATCCTTAAGTAAAGTACTAAAATTAGTATTAAAATTCTTAACAACAAACACATTTACAGAATATTATCCAGCCCTTTTGGATAAAAGGAAAGTTTCAAGTGAATTCAGAATGGTTGCGTCCAAAGGCTACTAACTTCTTTAATCATTAATTATAGACTGTCGAAGACTGAGAGTTCAATAACTAAGCGATAAGCGATAATTCGTCCAACGAATAAGTTTTTCGATATAATTTCCATAAATTTACGCAATTTATTTACGAATCGGCAAGAAATATTCCTTATATGTATATAGGCGTTAGCAGAGGTGTTGTAACAACAACACCCACATTACACGGAATATGATTAAGTGCCAACGTGACAGAGTGGGTCCATCCCCGTCCCAGGCACTATACATACGTCTTTGAATTACTTCTCAGACATATGCAGGTTTTCTCACGATGTTTCCCTTCACCGTAAAGCACGTGGTGTGAACTAACTGCTCAGAAGTCTTTAGAAAAACTCATTGGTAACAGACCCTGCTAGGATTCGAATTTCGCTTGCGTCGTTGCGAAGCAGGCGAATGCTCAAACCCCGAGGCCACTGCGGCTCTCAAAAAAGATTTTTAAGTGTTTTCGCGGATAACTTCGTCGTTTATGAAACGAGTTAGATAAGGTAGAAAAGAGATATTTCGAGTGCGGTACCATGATAAGGAAACCAGATGATAGATTGCAATTGGAATGGATATATTAAGGTGCCCAGGTGTACGCGCAAATCACAGGTGCATATACTCGTCATATCCTGAGCCCAATGGAAAGGGAACCGTTACGAACAGAGAAAGACTCGGGCAGATGAACTAGTATGAGGGTGAGAAAATATACAAGGGGTCAGAACCCCTATCTCGGGTTTGCAACCGGTTTCGTAATCTACACGCAAGCGAATATTTATTTGAAAAATTGTACAGCGCCTCCAAGCGGTGACGTGAGGAACTAAAATATGTCATACAAGTATTGTGGATGACGCAAGCGAGTATAGATTACTAAAACGTTGTAAAACTCGTAATAAAGGTGCAGTACTTTCTCACGGTAAGTTTATAAAGTTCAATTCAAAATTCAAAATATCTTTATTCGATTAGACTTTTTACAAAGTACTTTCAAATCGTCAGAAAGACACGATTACATAGGATTATACATGCTACCGCCAGGTTCGGAAGGTTGCTTTTACTGAGAAGAACCTGGCAAGAAACTCAGTAAATACGCTTTTAAAAAAAATTACAGCTTTGAGTAATACAATATAAATCATATATAATCATAAATAAAAAGTATATACATATAAGCCCATGGACACAGTTCCAGTGCACAAAAGTCGATATAAAAATAAAGTATCTAAAAATAAGTACTACGAATAATTGTGTAGCTTGAGATGACCATGAAGTATAAAGTATATCAACGAAAGGAATATAATATCGCTTCAGCTTACATATTGTGCCCAAGTCGTCAACGCGGTTAGTTGATACGGCCAGCAATTAAATTCCGCTCCTCAGAGCGCATTGCCGCTGTCCAATCCGAGATTCAGACACTGAAGTCCAGTCCAGTTACTTCAGTAATGCTTTTAGCTAAGGCTGTATCAACAAAAGTTGCGGTCAAGTTAAACTGGATATAAGACTGCTTTTATCTGGTTTAAGCCAGTTTTAGCGAGTACGAGCTTCCTAAATATGAATTAAGTATAGTTTTTCGTCGAAGGTGAACTTGGTGAAGCTACATAAGTTTACATTTAAACTGTTCGAGTATTAGGTTCTCGGTACTGAGGGTGCGAGTGTGTTTTTGGATACAGTGAAATGCTTACCAACTAGTTGTCGTCCTGCCGTTTTACCCGCTTTGGCTTGATTTCAAGGGTGGCTTATTTCACACAATGTTGAGACAGACAGACAGTTTTTTTTTTTTATTTTGTTGCGATATTACCGTATTCATATTCATATCCCTTATACTTAATATAAATGCGAAAGAGACTGTCTGTTACGCTTTCCCGTTTGAACCTCTCAACCGATTTTGATGAAATTTGTTGCGAAAAGAAGTATTATATAAAACAAAATCTACGCTGGTGAAACCGCGGGCACAGCTAGTTATTTATATAAGTGAAAAACTTATAATTTGGAATCACAATAATAAACTTAAATTTTATTTATCTGTGTTGATGTATTTAGCTATTCACTAAATGGATGTATAAGTATACCATATACGATCAAAAAATAATTAGGGTTACTCGAAATATGATATTAAGTCTGCGCGGGTGAATTCACAGGGCACAATTATTGGTAATATTATTTCACTAATATGTTTCGCATGGTGGAGGTATTATGGGGATCATTATTCATTATTTTTAATCATATTCTGATATTTAAGGGTATAATTGAAAAAAACGAATTTTTATTGGAAATATTCTGAAAAGCAGATAGTGTTGAACACGTAGAATTTCCAAAGCCTCAATTTTAACAGCTCTGTTACATATTATGCCCTTGTAGTTAGTTTTTCAGCTCCTGTTTTAAGCCAATGCAGCGTAATCAATGCTAATGCTATGCTAATATTATTCCGGGTGTGACGTCACAGGCTCTGCATTACTTCCTGCTCGTGTCAGTTTGATTGCCACTCGACGTACCTACCCTTGTTTTTGAGCGATGTAAAATAAAACATACATACATATATTCACGCCTGTATCCGATGGGGGTAGGCAGAGACCACCGTTTGCCACATGCTACGATCCTTACATACTTCTTTCGCTTCATCCACATTCATGCATCTCTTCATACACTTTCTTCTCCCAATTTGACCTTTCTGAAAAATACTATTAATTTGGTCATAGTAGTTCTTCCTTGGACGCCCTCTACCGACACTTCCGGTCACATTCGCTCTATAAATTTCGTTCGTTAATCGCCTTAGTCATCCTTTCGATATATCCAAACGATCTCAACAGTATTTTTTCAATTCTGTTGACCACATTTTCTCGTGCTGCCATATTATATATAAGCTAGCTGTGCCCTGCGGTTATCTGTCGTATCTGTCGGTATGGCGCGACTACAACAAAGTACAAAAATAAAATTATTCTAATGTTATATTATTTGTTTCAGGTAAGTTTACGAGCCAGCTCACAGCATGTCAAACACCTAACTGGCTACAAATCTATACATCTACATCTATATCTATATACATACGTAGACATACATACAGATAAAAAAAAATTAAGTGTATGTTTGTAATTCCAAAATAGCAGCTTGTCACTAAAATTGCGATACAAGAATTTCTCGTTTAAAGATATAAGATACCTAATTTTATCTCACTCTGTTTGACATTAATTTTTTTATACTTTAAATGTACAACCACAATTTTACATGGTAATTAAAATCTTTTATACAACATGCATTGAAAAATATGACGTAATACTGTTCAAATAGGTATCAATTATCCTTATTAGCAATTCACACATAAACTTTTAAATAACAAGAATTGAACCGATCTAATCTAGCTTCTGTAATTACGGTGTTAAGGTCGACCTTGCATTGTGATGCACAAATCTGATATAGCCAATAAAAACTCGAAGGAAGTGATTCTATTGTACATGAAATTAATGTACGTTACTGTGGGAAATAAGGATATACGATGTGCTTGGATAAGTTTTGAGACGTCATCGATGATGTCATATGATTAATCTATACATAGGGTAAAGGCACCTATGTTGGATGCGGACCAATCATGGACATTTTTTGTCTTTACTTCCAAAATTAACGAAACGCGCAGTATTTTTTTTTCAAATGCTAATACCGATCAGTTGTGCCAGTATTATAGCTATCATAACAACTTTAAATAAAACACATAAACATATATTTTTTACTGTCCATTAATGGTGTCTAAGTAGGATTGTTGTTTGCACAGACATACATATGCTCACGCCTGTATTCCCCGAAGGGGTAGGCAGAGGTGTTGTAATCACAACACCCACTTTTCACCGATTTTGATTAAGTGCCAACGTGACAGATGGTGAGTCTATCGCCGTCTTAGGCACTATACATACGTTTTTGAATGACTTCTCAGAAATATGCAGGTTTCCTCACGATGTTTTCCTTCACCGTAAAGCACGTGGTTTTTAGAAAAACTCATTGGTACAGGCCCCGCTGGGATTCGAACTTGCGTCGTTCGTTTCGTTAATAATCCACTTCGAAAATCCCCATCATTATTATATACAGATATATAAAATTTAAGTGTCTGCTTGTATTAACAAATTTTCACTAAATGCATATGAAAGTATGTACGATACATAGATAGATGAGAATACCAATTCTTAATATAATACATTTTTCTAAGTCTGTTTGTTCCGAGCTATCTCTGACACTGCTGTACCGATTTTGACGGGACTTTCATTGACAGATATCGTAAGTAGAAACTTAGTCAAGTTCTATTTAAATTTTTTTTTAAATTAGGATTCCGTGAAAAAGCCACCCATGAAATAGTCTACGCGGGTGAAACCGCGGTGCACAGCTAGTGATTTATAAATTCAGTGATAAGTGTGTGTTTTAACACCTCTGCCTACCCCTTCAATGTCTGCCTACCCTTTGTGAAGACGTGATCCAACGTTAACCAAAATGTTTCAGGTCTGAACACGTACGTGATAGAAAGCCTATCGAATTATCATAATGCGGGGAAAAGTTGACGTCACTGGGTGACGTCATCGCTGTCATAACATTAGCATAAAGTTAACATTAATCTGTGCCGTACCTTTTCACGCTGACAACCCTGACAAATTCCATAGTACGTGTATTGAGCCCTTAAAGAAGGAAAGGGGCGTTGGTTCGATGGAAAATTGTGGTAACAATACAATTTTGTCGATTTATAAAGAATCTGGGTGATTTTTTATACGGATTTGGTTTTAGTATAGGCTTCGCGTAGATTTGATGGAAATAATAATAATAATGCCTTATAATAAATACCTAACAAGTTGGAGTATTTTGCGTTCGAATAATCTTAAAGCTGCCTTAAATATAGCATCCTTGAAATTCATACATCTATACAGATACATGATATTTAAGTGAATGGTTGTAATTCCAAAATAAAAGCTTTTCACTTAATGCATATGAAAGTATACACGATGCAGACATCGAAAAACTAATTAAAATTTTTCGTTTCTGTCTGTCTGTCTGTTTGTTCCGGCTAATTTCCAAAATGCCTAGACCGATTTTAACAGGAGTTTCACTGGCGTATAGCTAATGTTACTAGGAGTAACATAGGATACTTTTAATTAAAAAAAAATAAGTAAGGCTCCATGGGCCATTCATGAAATTATGTCTACGCACTAAACATAATAATAAATGTACCTTCCCAGTAAAATAGGGTAATTACTAATTTTAATTGACCATAATACTGGTATTTGAAATATCTTACATTGAGTGTAATTCAAGCAAAGAATATAATACAATACAATACATATTATTATAATTATAATTATTGTCATTATATTATTATTACAATTGACGAAATCCGAAAAAAATACGATAATTACGGAAATAATGATATTCATATTTTTTGTGAATATTCATAAAGACGAGACCTTGAATCGCCAAAACTTTATGTAAAAGAAGTTTGCTGACGAGAGAACAATGAGCTTGCCTTGGCCTGCTTAGTAATTATAGTTACAACGTTAACTGTTACTTAAAAGTTTAGATTTAGAGTTACCGCTCTTTTCGGTTCCGGGGTACTGACGCACACATTTTTAATAATTTATCTATATAGGCAAATAACATTGAAGAGTCGGTTTGTAATTCCTAAATTCAAATCACAATATTAAAATTTCTGTTTCACACATATTTATACTCAAGTCACGCGGTTTCACCCGCATAGTTCTCGTTCCCGTGGGCGTACGGGGATAAAATAAAGCTTATGTTACTCGCCGATAATGTATCTATCTATTGCTGAAAGATTTTTCCTAATCGGTCTAGTAGTTTCGGAGCCTATTCCATATAAACATACATACAAATATTTCCTGTCCCAGACTGAATAAATAACCAATTTATCTAACAGCTACATTCTAATGAAAAAGCTGGCTTTGATCAGTTTTCTTTTTGATAATGTTTTCTATATAATAAATAAAATAATAACCGCCGTGGTGGCCTCGGGGTTTGAGCAGTCGCCTGCTACGCAAGCGGCGCAAGTTTGAATCCCAGCGGGGCCTATACCAATGAGTTTCTCTAAAAAACGTATGTACAGTGATTTCACACCACGTGCTTCACGGTGAAGGAAAACATCGTGAGGAAACCTGCATATATCTGAGAAGTAATTCAAAGACGTATGTATAGGGCCTGAGACGGCGATAGACTCACCATCTGTCACGTTGGCAATTAATCAAATTCGGTGAAAAGTGGGTGTTGTGATAACAACACCTCTGCCTACCCCTTCGGGGAATACAGGCGTGAGCATATGTAAATAATAACCTAGCTAGATATATTTATCGCCCTTGAAATCCCTACATATTAAATTTTATGAACAGTTTGCTGATTTTATTATATCTGATACATATATACAAAAATTCCTCGTTTAAAGAGTACCTAAATGACCAAGCTTTGATGCATTTTTTTTGTTATCGTTATCTAATGATGAAACCTATCGATTTATCTCTCCAAAACATTTCATGAAAATCGTTGCAGCCGTTTTCGGGATTCAGATTACTTATTATATATCTTATTGTCTTCTCATTAACTTCTTATATACATATATGTATAATAATTGATATTGATATATATAATAATAATTGATCGTATAATATAATAACAGATACATTAGATTTCTGAATGTAATTAAGCCCTCAAGCAATCCAAATATGTTCTGAGTAGTTGAATAACTAAATATGTTAACATCATAAATCAAAACAATAACAGATTAAAATTATTATCTAGCCTATAACTTCAAGTGCCTTCAATGTTTAGTCTATAATGTATCCGAAACGTCCAATTAATCAAAGCAATGTAATAACATTGAACCGACAAATTATAATATATCGAATACTATGTTGAAAAGATGCTGTTCGTCGCTCAATAAGTTTACAAAGCTGTTTCCTGTATATATAATACATTCCAGATCCATTGAAAGAACCGGCCAAGTGCGAGTCGGACTCGCGCACGAAGGGTTTTCATCGAAATTTTAGGGACTTGTGCGTGTGTTAATTATTTTTAACAAGTATTTAGGCACTACTCTTCATTGAAGATGTGGATACTTCATGTCGATCTGAAAATTTCTACGATAAAACAGTTTATGAAAAAACTGTCAAAGCGTTACTTCGACTCTGCTCTGAAACATCCGAATCCCGTTGTGCAATTGGCCGTACGATACAAACCTCTCCTTGGCGTCAAGAGAAGGCGACCCAAACATGTCCTGGATGATCCTGATGATGACATCACAGTCCTCCAGGAGGCCAGGTTATAATGAAAGCACACTCCACAAATAGGCCCGCTGTTCCGTCCTCGCCGGCGAGGCTCGACGCGAATAAGTCGTAGTGTTTCCCCCCGACCCTTGAGTATGCCACCGGCCCGCGCCGTAAATAATATACCAAGTCCAGTCCAGCTCCCTAGCTCGCGAACCAGCAACGCCCTAAGCCGAGGTCCGAGCCCCACTATGGGGCGCCCTTAGCTGTGTTGCTTAAAGCTTTACGCCTGGCTGGAGGCTTTAACTAATCTCACCGTAGACCGGTTAAGCAGAAATAACTCCCGGAGTTCAATCTGCAAGAGACACAACACAAAAAAAAAATGAAGATGTGTAGTCGACCTCATGATGGGTGGAGCGGAAAGACATTCGATGGAACTCCTTAACGATTTACAGCAAGTAATTTACCACCGGTTCGGAAACTAGCCTTCTGAGAAGAACCGGCAAGGAACTCAGCTGGCATCATGTACAATTCATTACTTAGTAAAGAATGATAATGAAAAAAAAATCATCAAAAATTTCAAAAGAGAAAATTTAAATGATGTGAAATCACTTTTGAAGTTTGTGTCAAATGTATCATCGAAATTGGTATCGAGCACCGACTTCAAAAATAATATAAATTGGTATCGAGCACCGACTTCAAAAATAATATAAATTGGTATCGAGCACCGACTTCAAAAATAATATAAATTGGTATCGAGCACCGACTTCAAAAATAATATAAATTGGTATCGAGCACCGACTTCAAAAATAATATAAATTGGTATCGAGCACCGACTTCAAAAATAATATAAATTGGTATCGAGCACCGACTTCAAAAATAATATAAATTGGTATCGAGCACCGACTTCAAAAATAATATAAATTGGTATCGAGCACCGACTTCAAAAATAATATAAATTGGTATCGAGCACCGACTTCAAAAATAATATAAATTGGTATCGAGCACCGACTTCAAAAATAATATAAATTGGTATCGAGCACCGACTTCAAAAATAATATAAATTGGTATCGAGCACCGACTTCAAAAATAATATAAATTGGTATCGAGCACCGACTTCAAAAATAATAGAAATTGGTATCGAGCACCGACTTCAAAAATAATATAAATTGGTATCGAGCACCGACTTCAAAAATAATATAAATTGGTATCGAGCACCGACTTCAAAAATAATATAAATTGGTATCGAGCACCGACTTCAAAAATAATAGAAATTGGTATCGAGCACCGACTTCAAAAATAATATAAATTGGTATCGAGCACCGACTTCAAAAATAATATAAATTGGTATCGAGCACCGACTTCAAAAATAATATAAATTGGTATCGAGCACCGACTTCAAAAATAATATAAATTGGTATCGAGCACCGACTTCAAAAATAATATAAATTGGTATCGAGCACCGACTTCAAAAATAATATAAATTGGTATCGAGCACCGACTTCAAAAATAATATAAATTGGTATCGAGCACCGACTTCAAAAATAATATAAATTTAATTTCACTTAATTTTTTTTTCACTGTTTGAGGTGGATTTCTTTATTTATAAAAAAAACTGCATTTGTTGTTATAACGACGCACACATTTTTTTATAATTTATCTATACAGGCAAATAACATTGAAGTGTCTGTTTGTAATTCCTAATTTACATAGTTTGGTCTCAAAATAAAGAATTCTATTTCAGTCATATTTATACTTGACTAGCGGACGTCACGCGGTTTCACCCGCATAGTTCTCGTTACCGTAGGCGTACGGGGATAAAATAAACCCTATGTTACTCGCCGATAATGTATCTATCCATTGCTGAAAGAATTTTCCTTATCGGTCCAGTAGTTTCGGAGCCTATTTAATACAAACATACAAACAAATCTTTCCTCATAATATTAGCACAGATTTCAATTTTAACAAAAAATAATAAAACCCTGTCCCAGACTGAATAAATAACCACTTTATCTAACAGCTACATTCTAATACAAAAGCTCAGTTAAATTTTTTTTTGATAATGTTTTCCATATAATATATAAAATAATAACCTAGCTAGATATATTTATCGCCATTGAAATCCGTACATATAAAATTTTATGAACAATTTGGAGATGTTTTCGAGAGACATATATACAAAAATTCCTCGTTTAAAGAGTACCTAAATGTCCAAGCTTTGCTGCATATTTTTTGTTATCGTTATCTAATGATGAAATCTAACTCGATCGATTTATCTCCCCCAAAACCCCCTGAAAATTGCATGAAAATCGTTGCAGGCGTTTTCAGGATTCAGATTACTTATTATATATCTTATTGTCTTCTCATTAACTTCTTATATATATATATAATAATTGATATTGATATATATAATAATAATTGATCGTATAATATAATAACAGATACATTAGATTTCTGAATGTAATTAAGCCCTCAAGCAATCCAAATATGTTCTGAGTAGTTGAATAACTAAATATGTTAACATCATAAATCAAAACAATAACAGATTAAAATTATTATCTAGCCTATAACTTCAAGTGCCTTCAATGTTTAGTCTATAATGTATCCGAAACGTCCAATTAATCAAAGCAATGTAATAACATTGAACCGACAAATTATAATATATCGAATACTATGTTGAAAAGATGCTGTTCGTCGCTCAATAAGTTTACAAAGCTGTTTTCTGTATATATAATACATTCCAGATCCATTGAAAGAACCGGCCAAGTGCGAGTCGGACTCGCGCACGAAGGGTTTTCATCGAAATCTTAGGGACTTGTGCGTTTGTTAATTATTTTCATCAAGTATTTAAGCACTACTCTTCAATGAAGATGTGGATTGACCTGATGATGGAGCCGAAAGACAGTCGATGGAACTCTTTGACGATTTCCAGCAAGTAATTTTAACTTAAATTTTAAATTTAACACCGGTTCGGAAACTAGCCTTCTGAGAAGAACCGGCAAGGAACTCAGCTGGCATCATGTACATTTCATTACTTAGTAAACAATTATAATTACAAAAAAATCATCAAAAAAAAATTTAAATGATGTGAAATCACTTTTGAAGTTTGTGTCAAATGTGGCATCGAAATTGGTATCGAGCACCGACTTCAAAAATAATATAAATTTAATTTCACATAATTTTTTTTTAGAAAGATAAACGATTGCCGTGGTGGCCTAGAGGTTAGAGCAGTCGCCTGCTAAAACTTATGTACAGTGATTTCACACCACGTGCTTTACGGTGAAGGAAAACATCGTGAGGAAACCTGCATATTTCTGAGAAGTAATTCAATGACGTATGTGAAGTGTCTGAGACGGCGATGGACTCACCATCTGTCACGTTGGCACTTATTCATCTTCGGTGAAAAGTGGGTGTTGTGATTACAACACCTCTGCCTACCCCTTCGGGGAATACAGGCGTGAGCATATGTATGTATGTATGTATCACTTTTTGGGTGGTTATCTTTTTTATAAAAAAAACTGCATTTGTTGTTATAACGACAACAGAAATACATCATCTGTGAAAAGTTAATTTACCCAACTATCACGGTTCATGAAATACAGCCTGGTGACACACAGACAGGACAGACGGACAGCGAAGTGTTAGTAATAGGGCTTCGTTTTTACTCTTTAGGCATGGTACCCTTGAAAGAGGCGCGGTTGCTGAGTGATTCAAATAGTCACATGCTATGAAAGCGCGTCGAGTTCTAATCTCACTGTAAGTAGTCATGGTTAATAGTGGTTAATGTTAGTAGTAATGGTTAGTAGTCGAACTCAAGCTTTTAAATAAATGAAGATTTTCTGGTACTCATAGTACAAGATTGGTTTGGTTGGGACTAGGTGAGATAATTTCCGAACAATATTATTTAATAGTTCTACTAACTGCCTCGTTGGTCTAGTGGTTAGTACGTTCGCCTGCCGATCACGAGGTCCCGGGTTCGATTCCCGGGTCGGGTCAAAAATGTATATTGGGTTTTTCTGTCAAGAAATTCACAATATAATGCCCGGAGTTTGGAAGTTGGCGGTGTTTCCACCCCCGTGCCTCGGAAAGCACGTTAAGCCGTTGGTCCTCCGCCTCATCTCTCTCCGGTCGTGTCTGATTGCCTCACATCGGACTATGAGAGTGAGGGAATAAAGAGTTCACCTGTGTTTGCGCACACACTTGTGCACTATAATATCTCCTGCGCACATGGCTGATCCTCGTTGAGATTAGCCACCGTAACCGAAATTCGGTAGGACATCATTAGTTTGGGCTGACTGCTGGTCAGCAGTCACAAGTAGTAACTGTTCACAAGTTTGACGCGAATGCCAGTCATGTCCTCCTCAACCAGTGTATGTATGGTGCCAGAGACAATGTTGGGTTTGTTCACCGTCTGTCACGTTGGCACCTCACCATCTTTGGTTCGGTGAAAAGTGGGTGTTTATAACAAGGCGTGAACTTCCAGATACTGCCATTACACGCAGCTATTTCCTATATTAAAGCCGCGATGAATACGTCCGCTTTCACGTTTTTAATCAAAACCCAATAGAATAAAACACCACAGTCACTGTTACCTTCAGAACTTAATTAACGTAATATTAGAAGACATCGTGGAAAATGTCACACCGTTCGAACAAAGGACATTTTGATCTATTGTACTGGGGTTCATAATGCAAAATACATAGCTATTCATTCACAGGTTTGTTATAACGCGCCCCTTTTCTGAAAATGGCTTTTCCGAGGTGGGTACTAGCACGTGTGTTTCATTGTGTCTCCCTCTAGCTTCAGTAAGCTTGTGTGCTGGCGTCTCTGTCCCGCGACGCCGACAGGCGCACGCATTGCAGGTGAACTCGGCCCGTCAGTCGACTCGGAGACGTTGCGTGGGTGGGACGTGTCGCACGATCTTTCTTTCCCGCGCGAATATTTACGTACGATATATTCTTCAATACAATTTTATTTTATCCAAATATTTAACTGTTTAACTGTTGATGCTGTATGTGTGACGTAAATTTATTGTATTACAAGACGAGTGTGTGAAAAATTTAAGTGATTTTTCATTTAGTGGTTGGCGTTTGGGTTGTGGTTTTTTTCCGTCGGATTTTATCAAGTAAGTGTTTTGAATATTTCGTCCTATTTTCCTCTAATTCCTATTGAAATTAGGTAATTACATCGATTACATTTAAGCAGGATTAATATTAATATTAAATAAGTGTTGGACACGATTTTCGTAAACACAATTCTGAATTCCATTTGCAATTTTCTTTTCGTTTTACTAGATTAAGTACTATAATAAGCGTTGTTCATTCTCAAATGTCCATAAAAGCAGTTTCTTCAGCGAGTAGCGTAAGTGTTGGTAAAAAAATGTTGGTGAACTTATACCCCTTATTATAAAATAAAGTCTAAGATACGTAATTCTTGGCTAAAGGTTTTTTGTTTGGATTTCAATACTTTCAGATCGAGTTTGCTATATTCTTCGTTAATTCGATTATATTCAAAGTCAAAGTCAAAAATATCTTTATTCGATTAGACTTTTCACAAAGTACTTTCAAGTCGTCAGAATGACATAACTATTATATATTATACATGCTACCACCAGGTTCGGAAGGTTGCTTTTACTGAGAAGAGCCTGGCAAGCAACTCAGTAATTACTCTTTTAAATTTTTCAAACCTTGATTATTCCCACTCCCTAGTATGTTATAACCGAATATCTTATCTTAAGGTGCGGTTATAATAAAAGTTCCGGCGCATATCTATACGGGTAATATAAAATATTCGGGATAATAACATTATCGGCTGAAAGGATTACCTGTGCTTATACTGAAAGATAATACTAATAATATATTTACGGCAAGGAAACACACGACGTTGGTTCTTGATAATAATTAATCATAAAATTAATATCTGATAAAGAAACCTTTCCAAAAGGCCGATCACTAGAAATAACACACAATACTTTTACCTTAGTATTTTGTGGGTGGCTTTATTTCGCGGAACTCTATTATTTTTCAAACAACATATTTTATCTATGTTACTCCTTATAACATCAGCATTCTGCCTATTAAATTCTCGTTGAAATAGGTCCAGCCGTTTCCGAGATTAGTCGGCATATATCTATAGACAGATAGACAGACGGAAAATACAAATAAAGTATGTTTTATTAAATGCATGAATAATTAGGTGTTAATTTGGAAATACAAACAGATTCTTCACTGTTATTTATCTGCGTAGATATAGATATATATGTAAATATTATTGAAACTGAAATGAGTATTATACTTTGTATGACTTGTAGCCATTAAGCCCTTTAGATTAATGCAAAAAATACCGAGCATTACTTATCCCTTACAGAGAAATTACATTAGACATACTATTGTCTCATTTTCGTTCGTAAATATTAACCCCATTGGACCCACGAGAAGTATTTTTATTCATAAAAAGATATACGTAATGACAAGGACAGCAATAGAATATTCATCAATGGCCCCAAAAGTTTTAGTTCGTAAAATATTAACGCTCGCAGAATTCGAGGGTCGAAATTTTGAAACTGAAGTAATAGGGGCCAAAGTCTTGTAAACTTTGTCCGGCCCAAAGTTAACCAAATGTTGCTCCATTGACGAGTAATCGAATCAATTTATTCGATAAAGAGTCGATTCGTGAATTCATCGTGAAATTAATCGCGCCTTAGTGATCGGATAATTTTGACAAACGTAATGATAATGATTTACTTAGTTTGGGCCCCAGTAAGGCAGTTATGCGAGTCGTAAATTTACCACCGGTTCGGAAACTAGCCTTCTGAGAAGAATAATATAATATCGGAATTGTTCAGCTTCTAAGAAGCGATTTTGCATGCGCTTATCATAAACTACATAAAAGTTGCATTTGCTTTTTAATAAGCATTATAAAGACATATAATCTTATGCCTTTAAACGAGGATCTGAATATCGGAAACGGCTCCAACGATTTTCATGAAATTTTGTGTGCAGGGGCTAAAATTTATCTAGCTAGGTTTTATCTATAGAAAGCATCGGTTTAACCATGTTTTCAGGGAATGAAAAATTGCTACAGTATCATTACAAAACGTTACGATAACTCAGACGGGAGTATTCCAGCCTATCGGTTATACCCCGGTTCGAGTCCAAAAGACGCGGTTTGGTTTTTTCTGTTTTTTTTTTATCTTTCTTTTTTATGAGAAAACGTCAAGATTTTTTCTTTTATGGTAATACCGAGCACAGCTCGATCAACCAGGTTCTGTATGTTACGTTTAGTTGATTAACAGAAGAACTTTCAAACAACAATTCACCAAACATTAATATTATTTGGCTAATCTATTGTCGAAGTTAGTCGAGAAACGTGTACTGTTTGATCGCTGTTTAATTATTGTTGCTCCTAGGCATTAATGGAATATTGCTTATCGACGTTTTTGATTAGGTATGATCCAGCTTTTTAATGTGGGGAGCTCGTTGTACAGTTGCTACCCTAACCCTAGCCGGTAAATGGATGGGTGACTGCCCGAATTCCCTCCGTGCCTCAGAGAGCACGTTAAGCCGTCGGTCCAGGTTGCCAATTTATCATCTATGGCAAATGTTACAGGACAGTCCTCCGACTGACAACTGGTTTAACTAGTCTAAAATAGTCTGACAACTGGTTTAACCCAGATCAAAGATTTTCCTCGTGAAAGAGGTTGCGAAGGTCAGATCGCAGTCACTTCGTATAAGAATCAGGTGATCAGCCGCATCGGGTTGAATCAAGTGCCAAACAATGTACGGGATAAGGCCAGGAAGATGATGATGGAGTGCTTTTTAATAATTTTAATCATGCTTGGATTTGGAAGACTGCTTCTAATCGAATACGACACTCGGCCACAACGACTTTTAAAAAATATGTCGTTCTATCATTGTGTCCGCTTTGTTTAATGTTATTATTCTAGCCGGTATATATTTTAGGGATACTATTTATTTAGTCTCAGTACAATCTGTAGCGGGCGGGCTTAATGCCAGCGGTGGCCTTTCTACACGTGTCTACTTTAATGATGTTATTGCTTACTGTCATAGGAACCGGTTTAATGATTTTAACACTGCTAAAAAATGTTCTATAATTTAGAAACGCGTACATCGTAATAATAAACGTGGTGCACAAAATAGTGAATAATAATTTCGCTGACACCCAATTCATAGCCAAAGAAAAATTGCATAGCGTCGAGTAATAAATATATCTTGGTGAAAACAAACATTGGGATTATTATAACACAGAAAGTAAAACGTGAAATCATCCATTCGATTGAACTAAGGAATTTCTAAGGAATAATTTGAGTGATGTAAGCAGGTGATGCCTCTGTTGACATTGTTATGCTAACACGCAATACAACTGGGCTTCATTTTGACTAGATTCGACGTAATGACGCGTAATCCCACAAAAAACCGGTCGTTTTACTTACCACCTGTCCGCTACGTTGAAATTATCAAACATTTTACTCTTTCATTTTCTTAATTCTAATTTCTAATCGAACTCGAATCTATGATTGAAAAAAAAGTAGCAACTTGTTCCATAAAGACCTTGGTACATTTCGACCTGTTTAATTATTTAGACTAGACTGTTTATTACCAAATGTCTTCATAATCAACGTTGTCTATGAACTAGGTAAATGGATTTAGATTTTAGCTAACGTTTCCCATTGACGTGATACATTAAACAATGCTTTTAAAGATGATTCTGCTTAAATTTACGATCATCTCACAGAATTTAGGTTTTATGTCTTTTTTAATTCTCGTTCAGTGATTTACTTGCTTTTATTTAAATATTTTCTCTGCCGTGTCCTTGAAAATAATATATAATATTTACAATAGCCTATTATACGTCTCGACTGTTTCAAATAGTTTTTGTTACATGATTCTCAACAAATTTTCTTTGAAATTGTCGTCATTATGATTCCTACTTAACTCATTGAACAGAAATCTTGAAATATTATCAGCATGTTAGCTGAGCGTTCCATAAAATGCTTAGAAAAAATGATGTGTTTAAAAAATTCCCAGTCTTTAGAAACTTGATGGACATGTATGTACTGTTTGCAATTTCAAGAATAACCAGTCTCCCCTTTTTTCCTCGTAATACCAACAAGTGTATAATCAATGCAGTGCTCGAGATAAACGATGGAAACCTGTTGACAGCACTCGTCAAAGGAAATTGCTTTATCGGTGATCGTATTTGTAAAATGGGACAGTTTGAGAAATTGTAATGTTTGATGATAACATTGAAAAGTACGGAATCAAACGGACTATCTACCTGATAGTCAGAAATATCGTGCAAGTAGTTTGAAAGCAATGGATGAAATTAGTGCAGGACCAGAAAACGTGGCAATAATGTTGGTTGACGGAGGCAAAGTGGGTACAGTAACTACATACATGTGGAGTTTAAATTGGTGATACATGAACGAGAAAGTAATGATGAAGCTGAATTATATTCAAATAATAATGCTGAAGCATACCCAACGATTGTTGCTTTGACTTGTAAAGTCGAACTAGAAACGGTGTCTATTTTAAACACACATCCGACTGAACCACGACAGATAGTTGGCGGACGGCGACGGCTTTCCGTGCTTTATTTTTAAAAGACATTATTTCTACAATCCGAAAACCTTTTGTTTCAGCATCGTTCTCTTTTATAAAAATTCAAATGAGCTTATGTTGCCAAGTAAATGTGATTTCAGATGAATTCGACTCAATGATTTATTACATAATTTGTGTTCGGGCCAGCTGCTACTATCTCGCACTCATTATTGTCAAGATACACTAATGTACTTTATTACTAAGCTTTTAACAATAGCACGACGAAAATGCCCAATCTTTAGCATTTAGGTTAAATGTCATTGTTAACATTCTATAGCTCCTAGTGGAAAGCGAAAATACCTTTTTCTGGATTGCGTAATAGCCTGATTTAGAAATGAATTCATTTTCTACGCTTTTGCGATGATTGGAATATAAAAGAATTCAAGCTCACTATGTCGTGCTCAATCAATAGAAGTTTACAAACAAATAAGGAGTTGCAATGAAAAAACGTTGGAAATTTTCCCGAAATCTAAATAAATTTAGCAAGAGAAATCCATAAGCAAGAAAAATTAAGTTTCAAACAATGGATGGAGCAGGGCCGCAAATAAAATGTTTTCCCAAGTTGTGCCACCCTCGGAACCATCTGGCTGGTCTCATTTGCATGCAGAATATTAAACAGCCAGTTGTAGTTATCATTGAAAACCGTCCAAGCAGCGCCGGAAGCTTTGTCAGATTCATAAACAATCGACCGTCGGATCGAGGAACACGCGAGCTTAATGTTCCATCTAAAATTTTACGCCATTCGACTGTGTTTCAAATACTTCCATAAATACAGTATCATATTGTAGATACACGTTCTTCATTACGTATATACACTTTCGCATGATAATACTGCGGTTGACTACTGAACATTATTTATTAAGTCAATACGGTTTTTACCTCGAATTAGTTATTTTTATATCCATCTTTTATAGACTATTATTGAAATTGTGGGATGATAACAGCTTTTGAATGTAGCCGAAAAGCTATCGCTGGATATTTACCTCGATGATCTCGCATTTTCTGCAAAAATGTCTGGAGAGGATAGGAGCTCTCTATTCAATATGTCTAAGGGTGTCTTTATATGACAGGCGCTATTCAAAGAAAAGTCTAGATATTTCGAAGGAACTTAACACAAATATACAAGTTATAGAATATTTAACGATTCTATACGAATATTGGACGTTGAATTTACGAAGGGGATAAGTTAGTTTTTTTGCCGCCGACCTTTTAGGCATCCATAAGAGCCTAACCAGGTCCTAAGCTGAATAAGAAACGTATTGATTTTCTAAAATAAGTTAAGTTCAAAGTTGATTCCGTAGTGACATCACTATATTCACACTACAATTTGAATACACAACAATGTTATATTTAGATATTTTCAAGGTGACACTTTTAATATTACTATTATTACTAACTATGAATACTAATTGTGAGAATCAAAGTTTAAAAACAATAGTTAATGAAGGCTAATTCGCTTGCGCAGTCTGTCAGCCAGCTAGGAATAGATACAATTATTGCGTGGACAAATTGCCCTGGACAATTGAGTATCGTTTACAGAAAGATTATGTTCTGCTTAAACATAGCTTATTGTTCCTATGTCTGATACTCTTGACATACAAATAGCTCATTGTGATAAGTAATGGTTGGGACTGAAAATGTGCATAAAATCTCATTAATTTTTGGGTACGTTGTGTCCTTTAGAAAGAAAGTATTTATTAACATTTACAGAAACATCATTTAACTCCATAACTTCCGTGGAATATTAAGAAAAATAGAACTTACTAAAATCTCCCAATCCCGGAGCTGGCCGACCAGAGACTGTTACTCTACCAAACACAATATCATAGCCACATAATGCTGCCTTAGATGTAATTTGTTTTTGCGATGAAGTCGCTAGTGCTCCACCCATGAAGTCCACTCTAGAGAAGATGGAGTTATCAAAATGTTTATACGATAAAGTTCTTTCTTCGCTAATACTTATTGATATTGTTTTGAAAATAGAAATTTCTTTCTCACATTACCATGTTTATAAAATATGGAGTAGAGTTATGTTTGATAATTGTGCCTTTGTCGTCATCTAACATATTCGATGATGTAAGTTTAAGGAATATTGATTTATGTTCGTGTCTTTTGTTATATTTTAGATGAATTTTTTTTTTTAAGAATTTAAAGAATTTATTTAATACCATAACAACATAAAGTCTAATAACAATACAGATCGTAAACAACTACAATAGTTAATAAAACTGTGAAGCAGTTGCTTGCGCCCATCTCCAGAGGAACATGGTAGGTATTTATTATTATTATATGTTGTGTGTGTGTGTGTGTGTATGTGTGTGTGTGTGCACGCGTGTGTCTAGTGTGTATGTATAACCATATATATTTATATTTGACAACTCAGGTTACTTGACAAAGCTTGGGTATACATTAATTAATATTAGGGACAGACTGAGTGGACATTTATGTGGATGTGTACTGTATATACATTATGCATGTATTATTCATTCAATTAAGTATCAAGCACTCTGTTTCATAGTAATTCAGGCCTAGTAGCCAATTGAAAATCCTACGCTTACATTCCCGAAGGGAAAGAGGATAAATATTTAAAATTTTATTCAGCTTATTATACATTCTGGAGCTCAAGGAATTAAAATGACGCCTAGTGAGTTGAAGCCTACACGGGATTATCTTACAAATTTTGTCAGACCTTCTTTTATTTCTAAGTAGACTGGGATCATATGATAGCTTTGAGTGTTTGTAATTATGTTTATCATACCAAGGACTTGTGGCATTCTCGATGATGATTAGGTTTTTTTACTAATGACCCCCAGTGAGTTAAAGCAAGGTTTAAGGGAAACTGATCTCTATTTTCTTGAAATTGGACCTCCATTTGACAAAGCGTGGTTTTATTATTATATCTCCGACGTCGGTCGTAGCAAGATATATATGCCAGATTTCAAGTTAAATAATTTGCTTTAAAACGAAACACGTTTCAACAGAATCAATGTAGTAAATTTCCGTGGCGCTACTCAGTAAATAAATATACACGTAAAATTATATTGAGAGATTTTCTTTGTACATTTCGTCATTATGCATGTGCCTACCGTTATAGTTACCAGCCTTCAATTATTCAAGGAGCACTACAAGATAAATAATAGACTAAGTACATGTTTCGATACCCAATTTCGTCCATATTGGTTTATTTTGGAAATGTTTGTCAAACACATTCAAGCACGTTAACCTTGGCTTGATCAGGTTGAAATTCAATTGATATAAATCAAACCTAGGATCTTTTGGCATACATTTTCGTGTCATAATTTATATAATTATTAGAATATTAGGATATTAGTCGTGTCTGCCTTCTTGTTGTAAATTAAGGTAGTGGTAAAAATTACGTTCAATGAGTGACCCAAGTGGTTTGATTTGATTGAATAGCATTCAGCACAAAATTTATAAAACCCCCTGGATTTTAGCTGCGACCTTTTCAACGTACAAAAATTTTATAAGTTCTTTATGCCTGGTTCTTGAAGTCAAAGCTATATATTTCAAATATCAGCCAATCCCGTTCAGAAAGATATGAAGCAGACAGACGAACAGACAGAGCCACTTCCACATTTATTATATTACTTGAGATTATTCTGCCGTCTATTTCCATATAGGTATACTAAAGTAAAACATGATCATATTAAAGACAGCAATGTAATATAACCTGTATTGCTTTTGACTGTAGCTGATTTCATCTTGCCTTCTTCACACTCGATATAAAGGTCACCAGTAATCAAATGTGCGTCTATTGCAACATACTTAATCCCGCTTCCATTAATCACTTTTGCTTTCGATGCTTCAACTTCAATGTCATTGGCATCGTTAATAATACTTTGTGCTTCTACGAGTTCTGCCGAGTGGTTAAAGTAGGCGCCGTGTGCAGTAGTAACGTAAGTTCTTATCTCACTGACCAGTAACAAGCGTTTTTCTTAAAAAAGTCGATAATAACATATTGAGAAAGCATATGCATTAATCGTTTTTTTAAATTACTGAAAAGCTATTATTTTGTAATTACAAACATACTTTAATTTTATTTATTTGTATGTATGTATATGTATAGATCTATTTACAGTACCAAGGATGGTGATGGACTCACCACCCATCACGTTCTGTTGGGAACTTATTAGTTTAGGAATGTGGCTTGAATGACATACCCCTTCGGAGATTATTGTGGGAAGTCCTGATGATCAATACGAAGGTATTGAAGATTGAACAAAAACACCCGGTAGTATTGAGAAAAGTGCCAACAAAAAAATCATAGTTAAAAGTACATTTGTTTAGGAGGCTATGATTATAGACATTACTCATATCAATTGGTGGAACCGACGCTGGTTGCTGAAGTGGATACATTATTTTAATAGCCTTTATTCTGGGATTAAGACTAAGCTCTTGAGGCAATTATAAATTAATCATTGTGCTGTATAACTAGCTGTGCCCCACGGTTTCGTCCGCGCAAACAAATGTCTAAGGTGGCTCTATTTCGCTGAACCGTATTATTAAAAATAAATATATTATAGAAAGTTCAATTCAGAGAGTTGGCCAGAACAAGCAGACAGACAGACAGCCAGAACAAAATCGTTTTTTTTTATGTAAGTAAATGTGTTATATTTCCATATGCGTTAAGTGAAAAGCTGTTAATTTGGAATTACAAACAGACACTTCAATTTTATTTGTCTATATATGCATTATTATATTTAGTACTTAGCAGGCTTCATTGTAGTGTTAGTGTCTTCCACTAACCTTCCAAATTCAGCAAATTAGCTTCAGCTGTTCAACCGCTGAAATGTAGCAAACAGATTAACAACTTATTTACTCACAAGATGGCGTCACGCGTCAATTAGATCGCGGAATGATTGAGTTTTATTAAATCTATAAATACTTTCCTCGTTTGACACAGCGGTGCTGTGATATAGAAAAACATTATAAAAACATATATTAGTTTCTTTTCTTGTAACTCAATAGTAATAACACGTGAGCAAAGTCGCGGACGGAAGCTAGTATTCCATAACTTGTCTTTACCTTCATCACTCTTTTTAATAAAATTAGTTATAATCTTTATAATTTTCATCAGTAGGTATAACAGTTTATTTGACTAGAGACATAACCCTATGTATTCGTTATATAACAATATCTCTATAGTTATAATATCTATGATACTCTAATACAAGCAGCGTGTCTTGTACAAACGCAAGACATTTCGACCTTGGCTCGGCCTTAACACGAGGATGTGTCGGTAATTGGCAAATATATGTACCTAAGTACACGATACTGGTGTAACAGAAGCGCGACTTTCTATATTTTTCTTTACCACTGAGATGGCAAAAAATCATAAAGCCAGCCTGGTAGTAAGCAAGGGCATCGGCGCGTGGCCGACCCTTACAGTAGAAACCCGAACTCCCTTATTACAAAACATTGCTTAAAAAATTATATGCATCTCATTCGAAATGCGTATCACAAAAAGAGATAGAACTTCTTTTAAACCAAGGACTATCATAGCTTATGATTTGTAAGCTTGTAGCAGCGTTTCGCCACTCGTGACATAGATGGCGCTACTCGCTAATAATTGCAAAGTTTGAGTACAAATTCACGAGAACCTAAATCGCGCAATAAGGGTTATCAAGCGCATTGCATTAGCATTAGTTCCCTAGGTATAACACCCGCCTGGCTGGAAGATCTTCCCTTTGCTGTGGATGAGCATAATCAATCGCTCTCCCCACATACTGCTCAAATTCGAGAAAACCATGGTAGGGGGCTTATTCCATAATGTAATCGTGTGGAACAACATCTTAAAGTGCGTGGCTGCAATATGTTGGGGTGAGCTCTTCCAGGAGGGCGAGAGCTGCAATGTTAAAACCGCCAATGAGCTGTCCTTATGTTTTGTATCTATATTGACTGCGTACATACTCTAGAGACCGGGCTTTTTGATTGCAATCCCTTCTTGTATTATATTTATCATAATTGAGATGTATTTACGTTCCTCGAGGTGTTTGGTCCATAGTCTAGCTTATGGTAAGCGGCAACAGACTTGCAGCAGTTAGTACATATATAGCAATTTGGTAATGCTACCGTAACTTCAGAATCTCCCTGGCCTTATCCCATACATTGTTGGGGTCGGCACTTGATTCAAGCCGATGTGGCTGATCACCTGATTTTTATACGAAGCGACTGCCATCTGACCGCGACGCGGTGACATTTGACGTCGGCAGTGTAAGACTCGCACTAGGCACATAGAGGTTATATTTTTTGCCAATATCCTCTATGTGCCATAGAGATTTAGACACATGAGTAAAATTATTCAATCACAGCGTATTAAACGACCGTCTACGTTTACGTACTACGTCTAAATCCCTGTCACTCACACATAACTTCAACTCTAAAACGCATCATAGTCGAACACCAAAGGTGATTTACTTAAAACCCTCCTAACTTAATTAATGTATTAATCTTCTGACACATTGTATCATAAATTTACAGATTATATATATTATATATTTCGTTCTGTATTAAGAATATGCTAACTGCACGCGACTTCGTCCGCGTTGTATTAAAAAATATGAAAAAAATTGGTAACAAACAAACACACTCGCATTTAAAACATTAATAGGTGATACAGAACAAAAACCAGCGTTCAAAGGTCGTATGTACAGGATGACCTCAAAATGAATTATGATTTTAGTCAGTTTTTGCGTGTTTACGCTCATGAATGTATAATTTGATGCCTTAATAAAGCTGCTTAGATTATCACTGATTGCTCGCTTGTTAAATACCGCGATGTAATGTTCGGAACATAAGTTTTAATGAACGGAAAATATTCAATGCTGATGAGTTTACATTGCTTTATTTGACGTGTGTTTCACTCGCGTGTCATATTTGTTATATACGTAATGGTAAGATCACGCCTTACTAAAACCCCAAACACTGTTTAAATATTAATAAGTACATTCATACATATGCTCACGCATGTATTCCCCGAAGGGGTAGGCAGAGGTGTTGTAATCACAACACCCACTTTTCCCGAGGATAATTAAGTGCCAACGTGACAGAGGATGAGTCCATCGCCGTCTAAGGCACTATACATACGTCTTTGAATAACTTCTACTATATTCTTTAAAATCTAGTAAGTATATTATCTCCAAATAAGGTGGCGTGGCGTAAGATTTCTCAGCCATCCCACCTAATGAGTTCGAAACATACTTTCCCCGTTTCTGACCACAAACTATTTCAATAATCCCCGGTGTGTATCTAATACATCTTTGTCTTCGGATAAAAACTTGGCTATGCTATTCGTTCCCTTTTAGTATCCGTGGAATATATCGTTACCTCGTAAAACACTTTAAAGGGCATTTCCTTTCATTAATTGGCCTCGAGGGTATGCCGCGTGCCGGGTTTACTCAGACGAATAACTTAAGAATATATTGCGCTGTCTAATTATCGCATTAAGTTCAAGCGATGCTATTTTATTGTTTCTGAATGTGCCTACAGGGGCCCTACCATGAGCTCTTCTGGACATGATAATATGACTCATATTATGAGACAAATGTGTTTGACATCTGTCACTGTCGCACAGCGAAACTATTGCAATAAGAGCTCATGATTAGGCCCAGGAGTGCCAAGTTCGAGTTTTCTTAAAATCGCCGTCACAAGTCATCGCGTTGATGTAAGCGCAGATTTGTATGGGATCAAAATATTGCTATCCGTGGGCCGACAGAGGGCTCTGTTTCGATCCTATAAAAATCTGCGTTTACTTGAACGCGGTGGCTTGTGTCGGCGGCAGTGAAAAACTCGCACTAGGCACTCAGAACTGCGGTGGTCTGTGGTTAAAGTCGACAACGCATGGCACGCGTATTTCATTCAGTGCTTGGTTTAATGGTAGCTCCATCTCTTTCAGTGATATAGTTTTAGTGCGAGTTTAGTCTAGTCTTCGCTTAAACCTTGTTATGTAATAAGGGTAGGTATTGGTTGTGATTGAATGGCCGAAGATTGAGAGCCACGCTAAATACCCAAGTTACTCCTTGTAACATCTGCTATGTGCCAGTCGCTATTTCTGCTGTCGTTGTGTTTGACAGATTAGCCGAAACGGTAGCCCTACGGTTTCACCTGCGTAGATTTAATTTAATTCCCGCGGAACCTTAAATGTTTTTTTTTTAATAAAAGCAGTTAAAGTTACTCCTTGTAAATTTAGCTAGTGAAAGTCCCATCAAAATCGGTCCACCCGTTTCAGAGATAACCCGGAACAAACAGACAGACAGATAGTGAACATTTTTGACAATTTGTTTTTTACTTCGGTACCGTATATACTTTCATATGCATTTAGTGAAAAGCTATTATTTTGAAATTACTAACAGACACTTCAATTTTATTTATCTGTATGGATATACATAGATGTATAATTTATCTGTATAGATGTAGTTATACAAACACACTCACAGTTGAATACCAACGTCCGTATAATGTTAACAGTAACATAATAACTTCGTGAATATGTATGACACGCGATTTTCTGCAATAACTTTGACCAGTACTATTGTGTTCTTTTGATCATATTTAGAACACGTCGGGTGAAACCTGTTCCAGTGTGAACACAAAGTAAATACAAACATGAGGCCAGCTTCCTACATTAACAGTTTAGGATTAGCCAGGGTCTAAGAATATGGCTATGGTATCCCCTGCCTGTCGTAAGAGGCGACTAAAAGGGGGCCGGAGGGCCTGCTGGCGGTGGTCGGGGTGGGAGCTTTGACCACCGAGTCGCGGGCCCGGGAAGGTAGCAGCGCGATGTGGCTCGCGCTGCCTTGCACAGCGAGGTCTCTAGAGGTGACGTCACAGCTACTCCGGGGATGTGCCCCGGCAAACTGTGGGGGCACATCGGTGCGTTCTATCAGAGTACCCGGAGTCCCCCTGAGCACTGGGATGGCCACCGGGGGGGGTTTTAGTGCGGTAAGAATCCCACATACCCCGACCTGCCTCTCCCAGGGCGGTCTGGGACCTTTTGAAGGTTTCCCCCTCGTAAACAAAAAAAAAGGTCTTTCTTGTTGTTGGGTTACGTGACGTAATGACTGAATAAATCATTTTCATTTTTCTTCTTTAATGCTACTAGGTGTCGTGTAATCGAGGTGCTCGTGGGACAGTTGCTATTGCGCATATCATTCGATCAGCGAAGTTAAGCAACCCTAGCCAGTAATTGGATGGGGGACCGCCCGAGTTCCCTCCGTGCCTCGGAGAGCACGTTAAGCCGTCGGTCCCGGTTGCCAATTTATCATCTTTGGCAATCGTTACTGGTCGGTCGGAGTCTAAAAAATAGTCTGACAACTGGTTTAACCCAGATCACAGATTTTCCTCATCGAAGGTCAGATGGCAGTCGCTTCGTATAAACATCAGGTGACCAGCCACATAGGGTTGAATCAAGTGCCTATCCCAACAATGTATGGAATAAGGCCAGGGACGATGAGGTGTGGAATCGATCGCGTCAGAGCTACATTAGTTTGGATGTGATGATATTGGTTTTTGCTTGCCGGCTTTCTTTTCTTTTTTGGCCTTCTTTAGCCAAGTTCTGGGCTACAACAATTTAAAATGTCTGTCATCGACATGATGAGAAGAAGATTATATACAGATAAATAAATTGAACAATCTGTTTTCAATTAAAAATAAGAGGCTGTTTGTTCTCTTTCATATGAAAGTATATATATTTTAATGGAACTTCCACTGGCAGATAGATGATTAGTGATATCCTATATAAAGGCCATATCATTAAGAGTACGCGGGTGAAACCCCGAGGCACAGCTAGTTAATAAAAGCAAAAACTAAACTAAATATAGGAAAAGGGCAGGAGGATGATGATGAACGGCTGATACATAGAAATTGAGAGAAACATTGCGCCGACTACAAATCACATGGGAAAAGGGCACGAGCTGTAATTCCAAGCTGCTTCTCTACATACATACATACATATGCTCACGCCTGTTTTCCCCGAAGGGGTAGGCAGAGGTGTTGTAATAACTAGACCCACTTTTCACCGAAGATGATGAAGTGCCAACGTGACAGATGGTGAGTCCATCGCCGTCTGAGACATTTTACATACGTCATTGAATTACTTCTCAGAAATATGCAGGTTTCCTCACGATGTTTTCCTTCACCGTAAAGCACGTGGTGTGAAATCACTGTATACCGCTTTTCTGTGTGTATCTTGATTTTGCTGGGCTTACCGAAGCATTACATAGCATTACTAGGTTGATTGCAACATGTGTTATGCGTGAATGGTTTGAGAATCTTCAATAATGCACTTATTACATTAAACTTCGGGCTCCCGACATTGACCTTTTGACAAATAAGTGATCTTTGTTGAAAAGGTAATGGACAATGAATGCTTGATTAAAATAAAATTTCGTAATAACATTCCTTGAAGCTTAGATATTTATAAAAATACTTCAGCATTAGAAAAATCAGAAATAAGAAAGAGTAGACGGCCTATCCACTTTAAATATTCAGTTCTCTTCTCTTGGGAGAACAGTAAATTCAATAAAGAAGTGAATTTTATCAATCCCACAGGGCGAGCGTCGTAAAGTATGGCTCGTACACCCACAAACAACAAGGGGTGTAAGTTACCCTTGCAACAGAAACCGGTTAGCATTGTGACCTTAATGACCCGGTGCAAGTCATCAATAACGTTTACCTACAAATACGAACGGATTGTAGTACGCTCGCATTGACTTGGTACTTTAATAGTTCAGGAACGACCGCATCGCTTTTCTTTCGAACTCGCACACTTAATCTTGACATAATACAGATAAACTTAATTGAAGTTTAATTTGAGAGCCGTGGTGGCCTCGGGGTTAGAACAGTCGCCTGCTACGCAAGCGACGCAAGTTCGAATCCCAGCGGGGCATGTACCAATGAGTTTAAAAAAAAAACCTTTTGTACAGTGATTTCACACCACGTGCTTTACGGTTAAGGAAAACATCGTGAGGAAACCTGCATATTTCTGAGAAGTAATTCAAAGACGTATGTATAGTGTCTGAGACGGCGATAGACTCACCATCTGTCACGTTGGCACTTAATCAAATTCGGTGAAAAGTGGGTGTTGTGATTACAACACCTCTGCATATGTATGTAAGTTTAATTTGTATTTCCAAATGAAGTAGGTTACTGACATAAAAACAAAAAAAAATTGTTTAACTGTCTGTCAATTTGTTCCGGCTGATCTCTAAGGCAGGATCAGGCTGGGGTTTCGAAGAGGTTTTAGGATAAAGCAACTAATATCTGTATTTTATATCTACGCGGGTGAAACCGCGTAGATCTAAAATACCAACTTTGTAGGTCGGTGTAAATCTGGCATCGTACATGTTTGAAAAAATTGTAAATGTTGTACTGTCTAATGAAAACCAGTTTACGCCGGTCGTATATTATGTAAAACCAGTTTTTGTATACATTTCTGAAACCTACAACCGACAATTTGAATTTAGAAACTAGTAGCAAGTAGATACGGCGACGTATATGCAAAAGAACCCTAATAATAGTGATGTAACCCCAACAAATGAAGTAGTAAGGCCGGCCCTTGCCATAACATGGGCGGGAGAATCGCAATACTACGTAATGTCGTAAGCTTACAGAAGACCAACTTCCATACATTGCCAGTAACCATCTCATTCTAAACTACCTAGGTATATATACCTTGAATGCGTAGTAGTATTTTGAGTCTATCTCTGTCTGTTTGTATGGCGTGAAGAGAATACAATTCTTCATTCTTTCGTAGTATTCCCACTTGTTTTGCTGAGAGCTCATAACAACACCAGGGGTACAAAAATGAAACGTCAAAGCTCAGAAGTTCCGTGTGACCGTTAAGACTCCATCTTACGTGTTCAAAGTACTTGTATACTATAATATTGTACTACAATAAACGTTCTACAAGTCGACACCAGTCTCCTCATTTCACACTCTCATTTGTAAGGGTGATCTGGTTCTAACCTACGCTTCGAGCATTCCGAGATCCTCGCGACGTTGACTCCCAATGAACTTTTTCAATTGGCAGACCTCTTGTTACCATTTTTTGTGACTCAGTCTAGTAGTTTGACCCCTCTTATATAATATATGCGGTATTACCCAGCTTTGCAACGCGATGCGGGAAATTGCGGGTAGTCTTTATGTTGACATCTGCTGTTTAGGATAGTTTGTTTTATTGGAGATTTTGATAGTTCCAGTACACCCTTAACAATCGTGCAATACAGAAGGTAATATCCTTGTTGATTATTTGACATGCGATACGAGTAGTGGTCAAATTACGTTGTCATTAGTAAGTAGTATTAGAGAGCCGTGGTGTCCGTGGGGTTTGAGCAGTCGCCTGCTACGCAAGTGACGCAAATTCGAATCCCAGCAGCGTGGACCAATGACTTTTTCCTAAAAACTTAGCAATTTCAGTAATTTCACCCCGAGTGCTGTACGGTGAAGGAGGAGCATCTTGAGGTAACCTGCATGTGTCTGAGAAGTAATTCAATAGACGTATGTATAGTGTATGAGACGGCGGTAGTCTCACCCTCTGTCACGTTGGCATATAATCATATTTCGTGAAAAGTGTTGTTATTGCAATACCTGGGCGTACCCCCTTCGGGGAATACAGGCGTGAGCATATGCCTGTATGATATCTACTAAGATAACCATATTTTGTTTTCAAACGAAAAATGAAATTCTACGTCAGCCTCTCTTAATTCATCATCTTGCAAAATTTTCAGGAATTTCCTAGGTTTACACGACTTGAAACTAGTGCCAAAACATCTTACGTGAAAACATCTGTAGCTTTTATAACCTCTCTGAAGTCAATGATTCCGTCACGTGGTCTCGTGACGTCAACGTTACGTATAATAGAATAGAGAATTCTGTTTGCGTATACATGAACGACGCGTGCGCAACACGTGCTATACCGTTACGCTTTATCTATATTTAATTCTAAATATGAACTATACAAGAAACATCAGCATTTGGTAATCATACAGACCTATCTACTTCAAGCCTCCTAGCTAGACGGATCACCGAAGGGGTCATATAAATTGTATTATAGGTGTTACAACACCCATTTTGCACCGATGGTTTTATTATTATTACTATCTGTGCCATGCGGTTTCACCCGCTTTGCCATAATATGTATAATGGGTAACCCGCGGGACCCTAATTTTTTTTTGAAATTACTAAGTTACCAAGCGACGCAAGTTCGAATCCCAGCGGGGCCTGTACCAATGAGTTTTTCTAAAAAACGTATGTACAGTGATTTCACACCACGTGCTTTACGGTGAAGGAAAACATCGTGAGGAAACCTGCATATTTCTGAGAAGTAATTCAAAGACGTATGTATAGTAGCTGAGACGGAGATAGACTCACCATCTGTCACGTTGGCACTTAATCAAATTCGGTGAAAAGTGGGTGTCGTGATAACAACACCTCTGCCTACCCCTTCGGGGAATACAGGCGTGAGCATATGTATGTATGTACTAAGTTACTCCTTCTAAAATTAGCTATCTATCAGTGATAGTCCTGTCCAGGTCCAGCCGTTTCGGAGATTAGCTGGAACATACCTAGACAGAGATTTTTTAAAATAAATTGGTATTTTTCATCTCATTACTTAGATAGAAGATTTTATTTTGGAATTAAAAACAGATACTTCAATTTTATTTATATGTATACATAAAGATTAGCTGTCTTTGAATCTCAGACATCTGCTGGTTTTCTTGCGAATTTTTTATACTATTTTTCGGCACCGTGGCGTTTGTTGTGTGACATCACAACACTATAGTACAGATATTTTCACTAAGCGCCCAAAACTCGTGAAGACACCTGGATTTATATACTTACCGGTGAAATTTAAGCTTGCGTCGCTTGCCGTCAGCCACCACCTTATAAATCATTATAATTTATAACTTGATACGGTATTTTCTGTAATTCCTCATCGTCTGTGGTCTGCTTTGTAGCCTCTACTTATCATGGCCACCATACAATAAGCTGTATGTTTACCCCGAGTTAATAATTGCTCAGCTGTAATTAATGAGAATAAGCGTATCTATTAATGTTGCGGCATATAGAGATATATCTTGAAACTATAGAATTATGCTCAACAATCATGTTTTTCGATCAAAGATTTGCTTTGTCTAATAAAATGAATTTACAATGCATAAGAGCATCTTAGAACACTACGTTGGATCATCTGCAATAGATGAGTTCTAACTAAATACTAGTGATCATCCGTTCAAATACCGCAGAGCCCCGACTGGGGACTGTATGTACTTAGACCCTAAATATAGATTATAGTGCCTATGGGCGCTGGTGCACAACCATGAGATCTCATTGCAATATAGTTCAGTTGTGCGACAGTGACATATGTATACACGTCATGTACATCTGTCTCATAATATGTGTTAAACTATCATGGCAATAAGTGCTCATGGTACTGCTGTTAGAAATGATTTACATTCAAATATTCACTAACATTAGCAAATTATTATTTGTGTGTGAACTTAATTGAATATTTACAACGTGGGAGCACCATTACAGAAGTCGTACGTAAATAGCGTTAGTGTTATAAGTGGTGAGAAAGGTCTCCAGTTTTCCATAAAAGGGAAGAGGGGAAGAACCTCTTTCTTTCAAGCTACGTATCATCAGTTGTGCTGTATACTCGTTTGTTGTCCGTGTAAAAAAGGCATATTTCGTCCATTAATATCAAATTACGAGGAAAACTTATAGGTACTTTGTTTCTGTTTTTTGTTCCAGTCCTTGCTTGATATTTTTCATGGTGGCGCCCGTTTGTGTTAACGACATGACATAGTTTGTACTGGACGTGCCAGGCGCATTCAACTACGCTCAGTGGCATCGGAAAAAGGTTGTTGCCAAATGTGGGTAGTCTATTATTTGACAAAACAAACTTAGACCAATTCCAGATTAAATGTATGTCCATCATTTGTTAAATCCGTATCACAAAAAGAGTCGGAGCTTCTTCTAAACCAAAGATTTTTTGGGCCATGTTTTTGACGATGTAAAGAGTTATAGCTTATTGCCGTTTTGACACATGGGTGACGTTTTGTCTGTCTAAAGTTGAAATGGCAGAAGTCACAGAACGAAACAAGAATAGCATAAAAATATACCAATCCCGCATATCCATAGCAACTGTTCGGTTAACGTAAACGCAGACAGAGATTAAAAGATTTATTTTTACATATCTCCTAATAGAAACCGGCCGCGGCAGTCTTCCGTATGCCGTCAAATTGAACATGTCCCTGTTCCAACATTGTGCGCTTTAAGAAAAAGATTTATGATCGATTCTGAGCTATTTACGATGACAGACATGCTGTTTTTTCTTTTTTCGTCTTTTTTTAGGAGGCCTGAGTGGTTTTTGATTAGAGTTTACGGTGCAAAAGTAAAATGTATGACGAAAATAACTCGTATATCATCATCGTCCCTGGCCTTATCCCATACATTGTTGGGGTCGGCACTTGATTCAACCCGATGTAGCTGATCACCTGATTTTTATACGAACGCGACTGCCATCTGACCTAAGCAACCCCTTTAACGAGGAAAATCTGTGATCTGGGTTAAACCAGTTGTCAGACTATTTTAGGCCTCCGACTGACCTGTAACGATTGCCAAAGATGATAAATTGGCAACCGGGACCGACGGCTTAACGTGCTCTCCGAGGCACGGAGGGAACTTGGGCGGTCACCCATCCTGTTACTGGCTAGGGCTAGGGTTGCTTAACTTGGCTGATCGAATGATATGCGCAATAGCAACTGTGCCACGAGCTCCTCAAAAATAACTCGTATATAATGCCAATAAATTAACGTCCATCAAACGTGTGAAACGGTGAAACGTGTTTGATTTATTTTAGTTTAATTTCTATAATTTTTGATGTCCGATTTATTATTGGATGTAATTAGCAGTCGTGGCTGAAATAAACTTGTGTCTTAAGAGTGGGCTAAATATGGGTCATGTCTAAAAGATGTAGTGATGACATTTGCCACCTGTCAAACTTGGTGACAAGGGTTGTCACATCTTTTTTTTTGTTTATGAGCATAGTTTTACATAAATTACCGTATTCTTTTTCAAAGTTTTGAATAGTATAGTTTATTTTCGGTAAGAATGTACATACGTCTTTTGGAATAATTAAATACACATAAGATGTCTTACGTAACTTCTGGCTTATGTAACAACTACTTATTCATATGAAATCATTAAAACATAGTTAATCATACAAAGGTAATGTACTGTACCTGTAATAGTTAAAGAAATTTCAACATGCGACCAGTTGTTCCGGAGAAAACTTCCTGCGAAACTCTCGACAATTTAGGATTTGTAAAGAAAATGAAGTCCTTTTTGATATGCGCTCAATGCCAGTTCTAGTATATTTACGTCTTTTGTATGGCCATTTTGCGATTGTCCCACTATTCGGGTCAGTGACGCAGCGTTGATGATACCAGGGTGGGCATTGTTTGCACCCAGCTTTACATTATGTAGCGGAGATTCGACGTTTTCCAGGTCTTCATTTGAAATGGCTGAAAGGCTTTCAAGTCTTTGCAAATTCAATAGGGTATTCAAAGGGTATATAACGATCACATTCAGTATTTAGCAGTGCTATTCATGGCTCCGTGATAATGCGCTTAGCCTCCGTCAAAGTCCTGCATTTGTTCCGAATTCGCATTCGAAATTGAACAATTATTTTTGGGCTATCCTGCATCTCAAAGTGGGAAAATTATTTTATAACATCCTGGATGTTACAAAAGGATTTGCATAAGAAAATATGACAGAATGAATACGATTATTCACCTTCGTATGTAGGTTTTGTTACATTATCTACCCTTCAGAAAATATCAGACAGACGTATTAAAAAATTACCTACATTCACCAAAGTGAGCTACCTTTGAAAATAATGAATTCTAATGTGAAACAGCGGCAGTATATCTAACATTTTTGTATTCATCCCTACATTATCTGCTTGCGTATATCACTTTCATAAGCATGATCCCTTGTATGTTAATTTTCAACATCTTATTTGTAGGTGCAATCTGTTTCAGTTATCTCTTGGGGTTTAATTAGAAGTGGTACTGACTGTGCCATTATTTTCAGTTCTTCTCCGTACTTAGTTGGGCCTTTTGGGTAAACGTGTTTTGCATAGAGACCCTTGTAATTGATCTTAACAAGGTTTATTGTTTTAATTTCAACTTTTGTTCTAATTGTTGCCCTTTATTTAAGCCCTCCCAGTAAAATTTCCCTAATGGGTAAGTAGAGGCTATGTCAAAGAGACAGATGGTGAGTTCATAACTGCACTCAAAAAAATTATCGGGACCAACTGTTCAGACTTTAGTCACTTTCATAGGTCAGTACATACATATGCTCACGCTTCTATCCCATGGGGTAGGCAGAGACCACCATTTGCCACAAGCTACGATCCTTACAAACTTCTTTCGCTTCATCCACATTCATGCATCTCCTCATACACTTCCTGCGGTTACGAAATTTGACCTTTCTGAAAAATACTATTAATTTGGTCATAGTAGTTCTTCCTTGGACGCCCTCTACCGAAACTTCCGCTCGCATTAGCTCTATACATTTGTTTCGTTAATCGCCTTTCATTCATCCTTTCGATATGTCCAAACCTATTTCTTTCCCAACATATTTCTTTCAATTTCTTAGGACAGTATTTTTTATACCACCAAGTTGACGAATAATTAAGCGTCCCACCTGATTGTAAGTCGTTACCACACCCTATGGACACTTGCGATTCCAGTAATAAAGACCTGTTAATATCTCTTCAAACCCTCCTTGGAGTGATGTAGTAGTTTCGGGTAACAACGTTGGGTAGTTCATTCCACGAGCTGAGAGTTCGAAAGTTCCTTTGGATTATAATATTAATTTATATCACTCGGACCCTGCCATCTTTCCTATAACAATATAACATGTCAATCTCATCTACTTCCAAACTCTATCACATATAGCCCTATACGATAATTGATCACCCATTTGCATAACGACCTTTACCAGGAATTTAGTCATTAGCCCTTGACAAACTGCCCTTAACAACCCTAAACAGCAATACATCATATTCATTGTTAAAGTTCATAAAGTACAATAAATTACAACCTATAGCACTGTTCACAAGTCTTGCTTTTGCGACGTCTTAGTACTGCGTTTCCTTCGAGTTGAACACGTTTGAACACGCAATCCGACTATTAGCTGACGTGTCAATACCGTGACCTAACATTACCTTTAGTTTTGTATGTTACTAGGGCTGTGAATCGTCGTCTCCTCAGTCGGTTGTGTAGCTCGATGCGCGATTTTAATTCGATTGTCAAAATAAACGAGAAATGTTTCGGATGATCAAGGTTTCGATTACTGTAAATGGTTTGTTGAAAGTATGGGATTGGTGGCGGATTACTGTAATAAGAATTGCTTAATGCGACATAAATAGGCATGAAATGACAGAAACATGTAATAAGGTTATTAAAGGGAAGTTCAAATTAAATGGAGAAGATGAGTAAGAAGCGCTTATCACGAAGTTAAGGATCATCAAACGAGAGAGGATAGGCTCCACAAGAGCAAGATCATCAATAAAAGAAGAAAAGTATAATACATTTTGTCAGAGAAGCCTCCGCAATAATATGTTGCTTAAATCAATTGAACATATCGCACCCTTAGAACGTAAGGGGCTCAATTAAAAAATCTATTTCTAGAAATCGCTATCATAGATCGGTAAGGTGGCAAGTTTGGATTCATATTGACAGTAATTATTTTACTAGTTTTGAGTACAATGAGACTCTTTATAGTAAAGAATAGGTTGTGTTTATTCGATACATAAACAATTTTTGGTTAGAACATATATTTTTATGTCTGTCTATGATCTTAATTCGTTTTCGCAAAATTTGGAGTTGAGCTCCTATCGTTCTGAGGGTGCGATATATTGAAGTAAATGTTTCAAATCATCCAGTCATTTTCCTAGGCGAGAGAATTTCCGTTTCGTCTTGAGAATTGGCGAATCATCGTGGTTATTTTAAAAAGATATAAGAAATAATTTAGACAACAGTGCTTTGCAGTCTGTATGCGTTTGAAACTCGGATAGAACTTAAAGATCTTCTTTGACTCGAACTCCAAATATAATCAAAGTCGATGTTAAGTTCATTCGATTTTTTTTTACTACAACGTAATTCGATTCTACGAAACATTTAGCCAACACTAGCAATACGCTTTTGGCCGTTTTTGCTATTATTACTTTAACATCCTCAAATTGTTCACAGTCATCAATCATGGCTCATTGTGAAACTATCTTGATTGAGTCTTGTTTTTGTTTCATATATGGATACGAAATAAATTTTGTTTGTCACTTCCTACTATTGTCTCTTTATTTCCAATGAGACATAAAAGTATTCCATCCATGCGAACAACCTAAAAATTCCGACGCTAAAAATAGCAGACGCGCTAATCGCGCTTCTCTGATCCCTGGAGATTAATTGTTGGACTATCATCGTTAGCAAAGTCCAACTGGTCCAACTTGTGAAATGTTTCTTGGCTTAGCATTCACAATCACTACAAGAACTAGCAGATATTTCTCGGTCGTCGTAAAGACTGTTGATCACATACCCTTCCTGATTACTATCACACTATCGAGATTTTTCTTTCCACTTCTAAGGTGGCAAATCCAACGGTTGTCGTTGCTGGACTTCCACTGTCCCATATAGAGCATTAGCGACCTTACTCACACTAAAAGAGTAGTTATTTTTGAACAAGTGAATCTCTTATTTTCTACCGTATTCTATACAGATAAATAAAATTAAAGTGTCTGTTTGTATAAATTACACACGGTATAGACATAGAAGAACCAAATTTTAACATTATTCTAATGTTTCTAATGTTACAAGGAGCCACTTAGGCTACTTTTACTAAAAAAAATATAACGGTTCCGAGGGCCACCCATGTAATTAAGGCTACGCAGGTGAAACCGCGGGGCACAGCTAGTAGAAAATATCATGAATGACTTTTCTAAGCTGAACGAGTGAATGCTCGACAGTGTTTATACATACATAGTAAAATACTGACTCTCCATCCCACACATAAGTTTCTTAGTTGAAAGATATATTGAGATAAATCTGGATTTATTCCTTATGTATTATATCCTTATATATTATGTATTATATTCTTACGTAGATTATCTCATAGCCTGAGTTATAGCGCTTTGTTTGCTTATGTACTGCACAACATACTGTTTATAAAACCTTAAGTTTAATGATTTCACACCACGAGCTTAACGGTAAGGAACATTGTGTGGAAACCTGCTTAAGCCTGAGAGGTAATTCAAAGACATGCTTAGTGCCTGAGACAGCGATAGACTCGCCATCTCTTAGGTTGGCACTTAACCATCTTCGGTCCTTAAGTGCATTGAGTATTTATATCAACTCGTTCATTAATATCTTACACAATCGTAATTTCCGCTCATAACTCCGAAATAGCAGCAATAATAAACGATATCAAAAGAAAGCCTAAATCGATTCTGTTTCAAAGGAATCGATTAAAATGATAAACATGAACCACTCGACTAACATCCCGGTTCCGACAGATTATTAGCAACCTTGATCCGGAACTCAAGTGGGTAACATCAGAAGTTTTACGATAGATATACATAGATTTGCTGTTCAAGATTAAAAATATTCGGACACGAAATTATTTGGGTTTAAGATGATGGATATCTTAATGTTTATTGCGGATGTACTAATGTTTGATTGTAAACATTGAACGTTATTGAGCATTATCAAGATACTTTTTGTTTTCACCAAAAAAGTTGACCTTTTTTCGTAAAAAACGCTATGTGAAAAGAAAGTCGGACCGGAGTCATCTAGACTTGAACCTCAGAAAATCCAATTTTTTGATAACAACTGCTCTTACACTTATGGCCATAAAGTTTGACCCATAACGAGACAGATTTATTTATAGCTGAACTATCATTGTAGGTAATAGAGCGTTTGATTAGACCGCAGATGTTTAGATGGATATAAAAAATATGGGTATAACTGCTCGGAATTATTTACATACAAACCATGCCTCGCGGTTTTATCCGCATAAGTTCAATAATAAAAACTATGTAGGTAACACAGCCTTCGAAAAGCCATCGATGCCACCATCAGAACCGAACCAAATTAAAATGCGACCATTTGGGAAGCATCACCTTTCGAATAAAAAAAGAATCATCGAAATCGGTTTACCCACTAAAAGTTCTGAGGTAACAAACAAAAAAAAACGTACAGACGAATTGATAAGTCCTTTTTTTGAAGTCAGTTAAAAAAACACAGGATTATAAAGAGCCGTGGTGGCCTCGGGGTTTGAGCAGTCGCCTGCTACGCAAGCGACGCAAGTTCGAATTCCAGCGGGGCCTGTATCAATGAGTTTTTCTAAAAAACTTATGTACAGTGATTTCACACCACTTTGTTTTCGGTGAAGGAAAACATCGTGAGGAAACCTGCATATTTCTGAGAAGTAATTCAAAGACGTATGTACAGTGCCTGAGACGGCGATAGACTCACCATCTGTCACGTTGGCACTTAATCAAATCCGGTGAAAAGTGGGTGTTGTGACAACAACACCTCTGCCTACCCCTTCGGGGAATACAGGCGTGAGCATATGTATGTATGTAGGATTATAAATGTTACCACTGGGTTCGGAAGATTGCTTTTGCTGTGATATTTTATCATAATCAAACAAGAGATCAAGCGTTCGAAGTTATTATTGAAATGATGACTAACCTGACTACCAGATTTAAGACGCTTAAGTATTATGTATTGTAGGTCAAACGAAATGTCAAAAGGGAGATTGGGTAAAATGCCTAGTAGCCCAAGTTACAGGAGGTCGAAATCAAAATAAATCACTGACATTTAGACTTAAGTTCACCGAATAACCTTCATAATGCCATTTGTTTAACGGCGGAGGACCTGCTTACAAACAAACGAGAATCATTTCGTCGAAGCGATACAATCGTTAGCTATTGTTTACATTTCTACTATTGGGAAATCCAAAGAATGAGCAGTTATTAAAATTGCAAGTACGCGAGGAATCTTAAAAGTAAACCGAATGTTTGTGATGAGTCAAATAAGATGTAAAGAGGAGATTCTAAGACTTTTCATTAATCCACATTATCTACATCAATCCTCCTAAGCGAATGAGCCGTAGCGTTTTGAGCAGTTGCCTGCTACGCAAGTTCGTATCCCAGCGTTCTTGTACCAAAGAGTTTTTTCTAAAAAACTTATACATACATATACTCACGCCTGTAATCCCCGAAGGGGTAGGCAGAGGTGTTGTAATCACAACACCCAATTTTCACCGAAGATGATTATGTGCCAACGTGACAGATGGTGAGTCTATCGCCGTCTCAGGAACTATACATAAGTCTTTGAATTACTTCTCAGACTTATGCAGGTTTCCTCACGATGTTTTCCTTCACCGTAAAGCACATGGTGTGGAAATCACTGTACATAAGTTTTTTAAAACTCATTGGTACAGGCCCCGCTGGGATTCGAACTTGCGTTGCTTGCATAGCAGGCGACTGCTCAAACCTCAAGACCACCACACCACGACTCTTCTTATGTGTAAAAAACTTATGTGCTGTGATTTTACACCACGTGCTTTACAACTGTATGGTTTGCAGAAGTCGTAGGTTTTAGTCTCGCCTCGTGCTCATCATCATATAATATAATCATCAAATCATATTATATTTAAGGATACTTGAGAAAAGTCAATGTTTTTAATAGGATTGATAAATCGAAGCCAGTTAAAGCTAGTAAATATATAAATGAAGCATAAGAAATGTATGTTCATGTAAGGACATGAGTCCTTTGTATGAGAATGCTACGCGCAAATGCGCAAAGCCCCATTTCAATATTTAAACGTGTCCTAAAACATTTTCCTAAAGTATTTACTTTAATTTCACCCAAATTGAGTTTGAAATAATTAGTAAAACGGCTCATTCAAATTCTTCCTAACAAAACATTTCACTTGCCCAAAATTAACAAGCCTAATTTGGATCGAGATGCCATCAAAGTATTTTATAAAGAGCCTTTAGCGGACGATGTAATGTACATTGGATTACATTAAGTGCACAAATCGCGGGATAATATGCAACGTAACGGAACCAAAACATGCACCAATAATATATCAACCTGCATCAGTGCTGCCAACTCCAATTTTTAACAAATACGTAGAATTTGTAAAAAAATGCATAAAGTTAGAAAATAGAAAAGTTCGTAGATCTACGTACTTTCATCATGCTGCAATTTTTTGTTTAGATTTCATCAGATTGGTGGGATTGGATATCTATAGGAAATAACTAAAAAAAAAGTCGCAGTTAGTACATATTTACGTGCATTAGTTATGAAACGGAACGTTAATAAACTTTTTTCGCGAAATTATAAGTAGGTACTGAAAATTAGGCCCATTTAGCCTAATGAGAGCAATTTGAAAATTTGTTAAAAACTGTAATCGAATACAGATATTCTTGAGTTAAAATTTTGGCTGCATATGGCGTTATGTGTGTCACACACGTTTGTCTCTTGCTTCCCTCCCTTCCCATGCTAGAACTGGTACATGCGGAGCCATTAGCCTTAAGCACGACCCTAAATAATAACACTCAAACCAGCTCCCTAGCTCATCCCCTAGCAACGCAATAAGCTGGGGTCGAAGCCCCTCACCGGGGCGCCCTTCGCTGTGTTACTTAGTTTTTAAGTTTAAGCTCGGCTCAAGGACAAGGCCTCGCCCTTTTGTGTTGTTAAGCAGTGGAGGTTCAAAAAGTAGATGTGACTTTCTAAGAAAGCTTGTCAGACTTTCTTCCAGCTTAAATAAATTCCAAAATATCTAATTTCATTCACTGCTTTAGTTTTCATTTACACAATTGGCTAACCGTAAATCAGCGTTCGTTAACTCCGCTAATTCAGTTGACTTATTGAAAGATAAACGATATATCGTTCACATTTCATATAAAAATCAACACATTCATTACATACAAGCAATAAAAATGCTGATCATAACCCAGATTGGATCAATGTCAGCAGTTACGTCGTGTTACGAAAGAGTATGCGCGTACGCGTGCTCCCCATCTCTTTTACTCGTATGAACTCTGCCTTTCACTTACTCGCTCTAGGCGACCTTGTTGAGATCACTTTCGTTGAAACTTGAATTTAAAGGTGTAATGCAAAAGCTGGAAGTGGCTGGTGTTTTGCTTGTTTGGAAAATCGGCAGTTGATACATCATTTGTGTGATGTTTATCCGTCGTAAATAGTGTCCGTCGATTAAATCATTATCCAATTTGAAAGTTCATCACCGCAAATCAATATGTTGCTTATAAATTTGCACGAAATATAACATTTACGACCAAAGTTCTTTGCGTCAAATAAAAAGAAGATTTGTTCTGACGACGGATGACAGGTCGCTCACTTCCCTCTGTAATTATTGAGGAGGGCGATGGCTGGCACTCTCGTCATACTTGTGAACAAGTGCTGTTTGTGGGGGCTGGTCATCTCAAGCTACACAGTTATACGTGTACCTACGTTTAGTTTTTATATTTTTTATTGTCTTTGGTGCACTGGAACTGTGTTCCTGGGCTTATATATTTTTTGTGATTTATCTTGTATAGTCAAAATTGTAATTACTGAGTTCCTTGCCAGGTTCTTCTCAGTAACAGCAACCTTCCAAACCCGGCGGTAGCTTGTATAATCCTGTATAATCATGTCGTTTTGACGATTTGAAAGCGCGAGTTGGGCGTCTCCAGTTTTCTTGGATCCATAGCGTCGTTGTTAACTTGTTAAGTGGTCTTTGCTCTCTTCACCGCTAGGTCAAGTGAAATGTGTGAAGTCGAGTATTACTTTAAAAGGGCTGAGGGCTCACGTGTGAACAATCACAGGATTAAAATGACTGGTTCATCTATTCAAATCAATTCAAAATATCTTTGTTTGATTCCACTTTTAACAAAGTACCTTCAAATCGTCAGAACGACACCATTACACAGGATTATACGTGCTACCGCCAGGTTCGGAAGTTTGCTGTTACTGAGAAGAACCTGGCAAGAAACTCAGTAATTAAAATTTTGAGTAATACTATATAAATCAAAAAAATATAGATGACCCACAAGAAGCACCTGTTCACATATATGATGAAAGTGCCAGCCATCACCCTCCTCAACCATTATAGAGGGAAGTGAGCGACCCGTCATCCTGACGCCGCCGCAAGCAAAGGCATCTTAGTAAGCATCATAAAGCATCTTATGAAATGCGTTTGCATTATTTGACTGCAATCTTCTGTAAGGTACAGTCCCCAGTCGGGCAGCTCCAAATCTCGAATGTTGTAGACATTTCAGATCTCTAGTGTTGTACTTTGGGTAATAAGCATTGTTATTATAATAATGGTTGTACGAGGCTACCCTTTGCAGGATTAATGTAGCGCCGGAGGCAATGCGCGAGATTAACTCTTTGCTACAACCCTTAGGGAATACCTTTTGGATCTTAAACTGTTTCTCTTTAAATTTATCCCTAATCGTGCCCCCATTTATCCCTCTGAGGGGTGAGGTTGTACACTATGTGCTAGATTAATTAATTAGTCTAGGGCATGTTAAAGGTCGTCCTGCGGCTGTTTATATTTAAGGTGATCTTAAGTAGAATATTTTTTTTTTATTTTGGGCTTAGATATTATTTTTACATACATATGCTCACGCCTGTATTCCCCGAAGGGGTAGGCAGAGGTGTTGTTAACACAACACCCACTTTTTACCGAAGATGTTTAAGTGCCAACGTGACAGATGGTGAGTCCATCGCCGTCTCAGACACTTTACATACTTCATTGAATTACTTCTCAGAAATATGCAGGTTTCCTCACGATGTTTTCCTTCACCGTAAAGCACGTGGTGTGAAATCACTGTACATAAGTTTTTTTTTTAGATAAACTCATTGGTACAGGCCCCGCTGGGATTCGAACTTGAGTTGCTTGCGTAGCAGGCGACTGCTCGAACCTTAAGGCCACCACGGCTCTCTATATATTCTAATTTACAAGATAATATTTTAATGTATAATAGTATATAAAGCTGAAGAGTAAACCTGTTCTTGTTTGCTTATCTCAGGAACGCGCTAATGTCAGGAACTACTGGTCTGATATGAAAAAATATTTCAATATTAGATACACACTAAAACAGCGTTAGACCAAAGTAACTATGTCACGTGGACGAAGTCGCGGGCAGAAGCTAGTTTATATGATATGTGGTGCTAGAAAAAATTGGTTGTCTATCCGTCTGTTAAATTTTAACGCCTGAACCGCTGAACCGACAGCTTAATTATGGAATACTGATAACTCAAATCTGGGTATCGGCATGGGTACTTAAAATATAACACGGGCGAAGTCGCGACCAAAATTAAGTGTTCCTTTTCGGTAACAATATACCTACATCTTATATCTTTAAACGAGCAATTCTTGTATATAAGTATATATATAATAAATAATATATATAAAAAATAGATCTAGCTAGGTTTCAATTATGGAAAACATCGTTTTAACCATGTTTTCAGGCACTGAAAATCTCATAAAATTACAATACAACAGCAAATTTCGCCGACATCTGCCAAGTTTGGGTAGCTCAAAGGTGAGGCTTCCAGCTTACGGTGCGATAACGACACTAGAGTACCACGGTTCGAGACTGACGTTCATCGGATTTTTTTTCTTTTTTTTTCCTTTTTTTGTGTGAAGAAGAAACCAGATTTTCGTAAATAATTTAAAGATGTAATCACATTTACGCTGAGATTTAAATGCGTCGAGGTCGAAGTGGGTTTGTGGCAATATGTAAAGGTATTCTAATAATCGCAATTATTTATAATGATAGCTATATAATGATAGATAGGCGGAGCTCGTGGGACAGTTGCTATTGCGCATATCATTCGATCAGCGAAGTTAAGCAACCCTAACCCTAGCCAGTAATTGGATGGGTGACCGCCCGAGTTCCCTCCGTGCCTCGGAGAGCACGTTAAGCCGTCGGTCCCGGTTGCCAATTTATCATCTTTGGCAATCGTTACAGGTCAGTCGGAGGCCTAAAATAGTCTGACAACTGGTTTAACCCAGGGTCAGCCACGTCGGGTTTGAATCAAGTGCCGACCCCAACAATGTATGGGATAAGGACAGGGTGATGATGATTTTATAAGTATGTGCGCCCATATATATACATATATGCATAGATTGCACATATATACGATAGAAGGCTGTAACTATTTCTAACGAGTTAGGTACCTATAATTATATTTATTAGTTATTGCAACTTCGCTAGAGCAGCCAATCAGCTTAGTCTCTCAAAGTCAGTCATTCGTGTTGTTATTTCATATAATATACAAACTTGAAACTATGTAAATTAGCTATTATGCAAATCTTTAGTCCATCTGGTGAATCTCTCGTTTCGAAATCTGAAGGTCGGTTAATATTTCTAAAATACTGAGGGAACATTGTGAGGAAACTTGCATGCAATTGTCTGAGAGAAAAACATCGTAAATTTATTGAAATCTATTGCTTCTGTAATTCTAACAAGGTTGTATATACATACCGTAATACACTTTTTACATTTTTTAACTGTGCCCGCATCACGTGAAACAGATTGTGTTTGCTTAAAATAATAAAGGATATATTACTAACTGTGCCCTGCGGTTTCACCCGCGTAGATTTCATTTAAATCCCGTGGAATCCTTAATGTTTTTATAAATAGTAGCTTAAGTTACTCTTTGTAACATTAGCTATGTTCGAGCTATTTACCCTGAAAACATTGTGAGGAAACCTGCATATTTCTGAGAAGTAATTCAATGACGTATGTAAAGTGTCTGAGACGGCGATGGACTCACCATCTGTCACGTTGGAACTTAATCATGTTCGGTGAAAAGTGGGTGTTGTGATTACAACACCTCTGCCTACCCCTTCGGGAATACAGGCGTGAGCATATGTATGTATGTATGTGTATTTGACACTCGTGTGCCTTTGTAAATACACTTACTCGTGTGTAAACACTATACGATATTTGTTTGTTTACACGGCGACCAATGTCATTGTCACGTTTATGCTCAGTGCAGTGCTCCTATCACGGGTTTGCCACCGTTTTCGTAATCTATACTCGCTAGCGTCTCCGCCGAATATTAGTATGAGGAATTTTGCAGCGACTCCCAGCGGTGACGTGAAGAACTAAAATATCTCATACTTATATTGCGAGTGACGCTAGCGAGTATAGATTACGATAGCGGTGGCAAACCCGTGGTAGGGGTACTGTATTCCTTTGATTTTGAATCGATTCCTTTGACACAGAATTAATAGAACTTTCACACATAAATGGTAGATATTATTTTTTTGTTGCCCGTAATTTCGTTGTCATAATCAGTTTAAAAAACCTATCTCAGTCCTCAGGGCTTAAGCTCTTGGTGTACTAATGTTTATAGGCAGTAACTGTTTACCATTAATCCTGGTGCACGCTTACGTATTACCCCTTGTCTACACAAATTTTATGAACATACTAGCGGACGTCACGCGGTTTCACTCGCGTAGTTCCCATTCTCGTGGGAGTACGGGGATGATATATTGCATTGCTGAAAGATTTTTTCTCGGTCAAGTTGTTTCGGAGCCTATTTAATGCAAATAGGAGATGATCTTTGAAACTACTCATCCGATCCCAAAAAATTTTTCGCCATCATTTAGAATGGACTTACAGGGTGGAATTTGGGCTGTTCCTTAAAAGTTAATAACTTAGTTATTAGACAGTACATAAAAAATGCAGGACCTGACCTAAATATATTCCAACGAAATAAAACCTCGACCGTCGTAAAGCGCGCCCCGAACCAAATACGTCCCAACCCCAAATACTTACGTTTCAAGACTAGCTCGAGGCATTAGTGGGTAATGGCGTCATCTGAGATCATAGGGAACACCTGGTGTACATAGATTCTGGCCATAATGTCCCCTGTGATGTCAATATTGGCTGCGGCAGGGTTGCCAGACGTCCAAGTAAAGCCGGACACAGTTAGATTTGTAGCAGCGTTACTTCACTCGCTACATAGATGGCGTTACTCGCTTTCAATTGCAAAGTTTGAGTACAAATACACGAGAACCTAAATCGCGCAATAAGAGTTTTCTAGCGCATTGTAGATATATACAAGTTTCCAACTAGATCAGTTGCAACCGCGGCTCCCCAGGCATTACTTCCGCCTGGCAGATCTTCCCTTTACTGGGGGATAATCAGGGAAGGTTTAAACGGTGAGAAACATTAAGAGTAACTAAAAATGAAAATCCTAAAAAAGACAATATATATAGGTGATACGAAGTTCTACTCAATGTAGGCCGTCCTAACATTTTCTCTCAAATGTCCGGCAAAACTGCTGGCCTGTCCGGCTATTTGGTTTGGTGACCTGACAACCCTAGCTATGAGGATAGTGGGGCTTGCTGTAAGTACGGAACTAGGTACTTGTGGACTTAATACTTTAGATAATTTTGGATTATCGCATTATTCATATGGTAATAATTAAGAAGCCTTACCTATATTTATGTGTTAGATTGATCTACAAGATTTTGTAAATTGTTATGTGTATATATTATTATTCTATTTTCTGCCCGCAGCTTCGGGTGTTTGAGCGTAATATTTGTTGATTTACACAAATTTTCATACCCTTTTTCATCCCCTAAGAGTAGAAATTCTATGATCAGTCAGGTAAACAAATATTGTCTTTATACATACGTCTACACAAATATTTGTTTCAAACTCTGGGATATCTTGCAATCATTACGTAATCGATTTTCTCGAAGTTTTTAACTGACCTCAAGAGTATTCGAAAAAAGTTACCGAAACTCGTCGAATGTGCTAATGTTAAGTATCATACAATTTCTAAAGAAAAATTTGCATACTAATCACGCTGTATCTCTCAAGGGGTAGACAGATAGGTATAAAAGCTGTATGACATTGGCACAGATAAAAGACTATGCAATAATTAAGAAATACACGGATAACTTTGACATGTGACAGTCGCATAAAGTTAACCTCATGAATATTTACAAAACCGGTCTAGTACAAGAAATCTACCAGTGAGAGTTCCGTATCCCATCATAATCTAAATATATAATGCCTGTATTCTCCGAAGGGGTAGGCAGAGGTGTAATTATAGTACAACAGCATTTCGCCAGCTAGTAGAGGGCGAGCCTATTGTCATTGAACGGGAACTAATCCAGACTCTGGACTGCTATTGGATATTACAGGTGGAAAAATCCAATAGCGTTTTGCCCAACTCGGCGATGAACCCAGCACCTCGTGTTCCGTGGCAACATCAGTGATCTCTAGGCCAAAGAGGATCTTAAAACTACTACTTTGTCCCATGTGTCCTCTGTTTGCTACATGCTACGATCCTTACATACTTATTTAGCATCGTCTACATTCAAGAATCTCTTCATACACCTTCGGGTAAGAGTGCTCCGGATTAGACCTTTCTGAAATATATTCTAAATTTGGTCATAGTAATTCTTCCTTCGACGCCCTCAGCCGACACCTTAAAATGAATACAATGTATTTAAGTAGGTTTTTAACTAAAACATTGACGTAAATATAGTTATTTTTCCCATTTAAGCGCATATTTGCATGTAATTATTGATTTTACATTAAAATATTGAGACGCAGACGTGACATGCATTAATTAAGGCTAGCATCCACTCCGGCGCATACTGAACTCTGCTATTGTATGGTTTTATAGCTTTAGTCACACAGTCACCTGGTTTGTATGGTGATTAAACATAGCTTAACAGCTGTGCGTAGCATACTATATGTGGACGATGTGTGTTATTAACTGGAACCTTGCAAAACCGGTTCGTCTACGGTCCAACAGTTAATGTGTATTTACTTCGGAGTAAAAAATTGCATACTTAGTCATATAATCGCGGTATTAGGTTACCTGTGAAGCGAGAGTTGTGAACATCGAAGTTTTTGTGATTAATAGATTGAAGTCGATGCATTATATACATGTCTTATGTAAAATTGCTATGCATTTTTTTTTAATCACCGTTGTTTTTTTAATTTTAGCCATTTTGTAATCATCATCGAATTTGATTTTTGTATGATGATTTCATATGATTTATATACATGATGCCTGGCTGTGTTTCTTGCTGGTTCTTCTCAGAAAGCTAGTTTCCGAACCAGTAGTAAATTTTCGTTTTTCATAAGTCCACCAATGCCCAAACTGAATAAATATTTTTCATTTTCATTTTCACCCCAATCTTTCAAGAGATCTCAAGCAAATTACCAACAGCCTCAAACTCGGTTGCACGATTATAGTTGTTGAATCTTAATTTAAAGGGTGTACCCGTAATTACGCTTTCGATTGACAAATGTTCATGTGGATGTGATTTTTTGTATATAAAAGTTGTTACTTTGACAATACCTAGAAACACGGGCGGTTACTGCTAATATTTAGTTAGCTAATAGTCATGACGTAATCTGAAACTTCACTTTATTTTAATGAGTTTTTGTATAATCGATACTTTTAAAATTTGCTGTTTTAAAGCCGTACTGGGGGCCTACCATCATCGGTTTGAGCATAGCGTATTAAGCACTGAGCTTTGACGTTTCATCTAAACATATATATCTCAAAGGTGACTGACATAGTGATCTATCACAGTCCAAGCCACTGGACGGATCGGGCTGAAATTTGGCATGCTGGTAAATGTTATGACGTAGGCATCCTCTAAGAAAGGATTTTGATTAATTCTACCCCCAAAGGGATAAAATAAGGGATTAAAGTTTGTATGAAACCTAGTCAATTTTAAACCGATATATTATATAAAACTATATCTACGCGGGTGAATCCGCTAGTTTTGGTATAAAAGTAAACGCCAAAGTTAGGAAGTTCATAATACGTCCTGCATAAACAATCATGGTTGGCCCCTTGTATTCACAAAGTAGGTTATGCCACAGTGTAATGTTGTGTTCTTAAGTTGAGTGACGTCACTAGTGTTCCAGCAGGGGGTGATAGAGTAGAGTCACTACCATTGTTGTTGTTGTCATTATGTTCGCACAGTGATTCCATTTACACGTGCATACATACTACATACATGCAATAAATAAAATTTAAGTGTCTGTTTGTAATTCCAAAATAACAGCTTTTCACTAAATGCAAATGAAAGTACGGGAATGACTTAAAAGAAAAAATATTTTATAAATTTTACTTTCACTGACAGATTTCTAGGCAACTTTTATTTTAATAAATCATTCCACGGGTCCCCCATGAAATGAACTCTTCGCGAGTGATACCGCGGGGCACAGCTAGTTTATAAGATAAGTAAAGAACGCCATATTTATCTCGACCAGGTGGGCGTTCCTTGTTTAGTAATGTTTAATTTCATTTCTACTAATCATCACGTCCAGTCCTACCGAATGTTTTTAAGCTAGAGTCTGTTATTCTGAAATGTCTTTTATTAGTGCCACCATATATCCATTGAAACACTTATTTAAAAACAATAGAGACTCGCGTCTCTCAATGTTATAAATAATCTCAATTCTGCAGAAGCAGCTTTTCTAAGAGCAGAATTATTTAATGCGAGCCTACTACTTACAGTAACTAGTTTGAGCCTATCCGATTCCAGTTAGAACTAAAATAACTATCTCGTCTCAAGACGTCTACAACTAGTCTACTGTAGAAAAAGGTGATTGACCATAAATAGATTCTAATAATTATTAATTCTAAATATAAGCTTATCATAATGAATTCAATTTGTCTTATTTATATGATTGTCATAACCAGATTAACGGATAGCCAGTAAAACGCGACACCAATATCGCTGTACCAACATGACGCCTATGTTGTACTAGTAACCAACCTTACTCACCGCAGGAACAAATCAATTAACGTGGCTTATTTGACTGCTGTCTTCTGTAAGATTAGGTAACAATATTATATAGCCACCCGCTTCTATGTTTTGTCCTGTAATGTTAGGTTGACTGGCAGAAAATGATTTAGCATTAACTCCATCTATGTATTTTACACATAAAGTTATTTAATTATTGAATATTCATTTGGACAAATTCAAATTCAAAAATATCTTTATTCGATTAGATTCTTTATCAAAAATATCTTTATTCGATTTTTACAAAGTAATTTCAAATCGTCAAAATGACACGATTACATAGGATTATACATGCTACCGCCAGGTTCGGAAGGTTGCTTTTACTGAGAAGAACCTGGCAAGAAACTCAGTAATTACACTTTAAAAAAAATATCTTACAGCTTTGAATAATACAATATAAATAATAAAAAATATATATAAGCCCATGGACACAGTTCCAGTGCACAAAATTTAAAACTAAAAATAAGTATTACGAATAATTGTGTAGCTTGCGATGACAGCTCTTAATGCTAAAATACTTTACTATGCAATTGAATTAATATCTTTATTTATATAACGAATGTATTGAACACACTACCCAGAAATTATATTGCGCAAAAGTTCTAAGAAACTATATTACCAATAACGCTTATAAAAAGTGACTATTCCGAAAGAATGTATTGCAAATTCAAATAGCTTACAATTTTCCCGTGCAGGTTTGCAGCCTGCAAGTTTATTCTCCCCATCTAAGGTGAATTCAACATAAGCGGGCCTATCTATCAATGATTTTTTCTTGTTTTCAGGTAAGTGTGGCCAGCCAACTGGAATCCTCGAGCCAGTTGCACCTGCTTCGATATTTGAGTAATGTTGACGTGTTCCTTGCGGTGTTTGCATTTTAATGATACTTATCTAATACATTATCCGTGTATTTTTTACGGTCAAGCTATATTCATGGAAAAAATTTTTTTTATCAAAGATAAAAGAAGACATTTAGACAGTAGTTAGCTTAAATTACTTTAAATATTCCAAATTTAAATGGAATCTTATTATGGTCATAAAAGAATAGAATGAAGAAAATAGGTGATGAGTATAATTTTTTTTCTACAATATGTTTGATTTTTTCCGTTTAAAATGACAATACCCTTTAAAATTAAAGTTCAATATTTATATTTTCATAACCTTTCCACCAACCAAAAATTCAAATAATAAGATCATCAACATAGACAAAACACAACTATGTTAGTAAACCAAACCTTAACATTATTGGTACCAGTATACGTGTCCCTTCAAGTATAACCAATTAAAGTCAGAGCCGGTTTTTAGATTGATTTATAACTGTCCACACACAACATACCACCATAATGTGGGACTACTTAGACCTGTTGGTAGTCTGAAGCGAGGTCTATCTACGCGCCACCGGCCATTCCAGACGACAATTACTTAGGAGGCGTAATTAAATTTACGACATATATTAACTGAGCCTTTAGATCGTTGCTAACAAATTCAACGCTTTAGTTTGATTTAGGCTGTTTGTAATTAGTTTTTATTATCGTTTTCTCTTCTAATTCATATTTCAATTCAGAAGTATAACGTTTAGTGTAAACATAAAGTGAAGTTATCTTTATCCAAGAAACGGGACAAGAAAAAGTTATTTTACGCACGCTTTAAAAAACAAAAGTACCTAATAAGGAAATAGTTAAATCAAATCAAATTGATAAATATATTTCGACTCTGATTACTTTAGTCTTACCAAAAAGTTGATTTTTTTAAATGAAAAACATGGATGTTGCGTAACAAAAATTTACAGTATTGAAAAAAATACTTGTCTAGTAAAATGCCAAGATTTTACTTGCTGTCAGCTTTGTAAGTTTTTTGTCAAATTATTTACGATATTGGCAATACAGTCGAATAACATTGACTCATCAATACATATTGTATTATAATTAATTAACATTATTTTCCCTAATATCCAAATACTCATTAATTATGTGAATGGCGTGAGCTATTTCCAAAGAAAATGCCGCTACATTGAAGGCATTGTGGAAATAGTAAAATATTCGGCCGAATAGTACAGGAATTTAGATCACGAATACGATAGGTCACGCCCGGACTATTCCATCCAATCCCAATAATATTTTATTACATCCAGAAATACCTTTCTGATTGGTTTTGGGCGCAGTAATAGGAGACTGATTAAAAACGATTGACTGTATTTGTTCTTATATAACCGTTATGCTTGTGTTTGGAATTACATAATTGTTTGCTCAGATATTGGATTTACCTTAACAACTACCTCTACGAGACTATGTTCGTAAACCAAGAGTATTTTTGAGCAAGCTATCGAATGACTTTCTTTCAGTATTGCAATTTAATTTATATTGTTAGACGAACTCTTTTGCTTCCGAAATGTTATTAATACCCATGTTATTTGCATAGATATACTTTTGGCATATAAGCGGAAATATCACCCGGTTTTCAGCAGTAAAAATGCTGTAATGATCTCTACGCTTAGTTTACCGGTTCTTTTTCCTTTGTTGTTTATATTTGAATATTCCACATTTATTATGAATAACATTTACCCACTGTTTTATCGTTCAATCTTAATTCCTAATGGTGTTGTCTCCCTTATAATATAAATAATCAAGCCAATTTAGCTTACAAACATTATGATCAAAGACTCTGGTTGCGGATGCTCCACACAATTAATGTTGACATGATCTTGGCACCGTCAATTTATACGTCAGTATTATTGTTTAAAATATTCCGCCATTGAATCCCTTGCCATATTATATTACCTACCTACATTCGTAATTCAATTCTACACGTTTGCAAAAAAATATTTAACAAGAGATATTTCCAACGATCTGTTTTACCGTCTTAAACATCGAAATACTTCTAGATTGTGCTTTACGAACTATATTCTACCATTGGTTATAATATATCTACATTAACATGTCCATCTAGGCTAGTCAACAAAATCATCTAACGAAGTAGTCTCGGGTAAAATATCTACAGACATTAAAAAAGTCGTTCAGTTTAACCCGACGATATAAGCATCCGTAACACGTCAATTCATTTAACCATTTCTTAATTTGATGCAATGATACGTATAAAAACTCTCGTACTATCTATCTATTCCAGTATTTTTTTGCAATTAAGTCAAAAACAAGTTTTTGCCTACGTATTCGTTCATTAATCTTGCAATAAAAACTGAATCGTATAAGGTTTTATTATTAAACTAGAAAAGTTAATGATTGATTGTTACTCGTGAGGTAGGTCAAAGTCCTTCAAATTACTTAATTTGAAATCGTTCTTTGTATACAAAGCACGTCTGTAACTTCACAACTATGTAAAATATAATATCAAGTACTGTTTCAAAACTTTCGACTCTAAATTGGTTTTGGGTATTATTTATTTGTTTTATTTCAAGTTTACTCTATTCATCACATATTCATTAGCTTCCTAAATATAAATATTATAATATTTTCAACCGTACACGTGTTAGTCTTTGATGTTGTTAATGATACGTAATAAAATATTTCTATTCTTAACCTAGGTACGTAAAATTATGTGTGTTGATATTGACAAAAACGCTGAGATTTTTAAAACAATCAGATTCATAACAAAATTGCCTTGTGTAGTTAACTAATATAGTTACAAATTATTTAAGAATAATCTACTCATTTGCCGCTTATCTTTCGACTTATCTTCACGATTGCTTCAAAGGTCTATCACGTTGGCATTTATCATATTGCTTAACATCTTATTTAAATGTCTTATTGCTATCAATCAATCAAAATATATCGTTACCGAAATACTAAAACTTACATTTGTAATACTAGTATATCTATGAAAACATTTTCAATCTGCAAAAACAAATCAATGCGTAAATATACATCCCCACATTTCTTCTATAAGCTTTCGAGGCGGTGTTTCATCATCATCCCTTACTTCGTAATCAATTAGCAATACTTTAACCTTCATTTCAAAAGCTTTACAAATATAAGCTACTTATTTCAAAATGCCTCCGTAATTATCAACTGCGTTTGTCTCGTAATGATCAATAGTTCGGTTGCCTTTTGAAGATGTTTAAATCGGATTTGGCTGACCTCAATGTGTTTTGACGTGTGCTGAAGAAGCTTATGATATATGGAAATGACGGTGTAGATAATATGATTATAGACAACAATTCAGATATATTTAGTTAAAGCAAAAATTTTTTTTTATAGGTTTTAGTTTAAAGCATGAAATATGCTTTATTGCTTAGTCGCAAAAACGGTAAAGAAAATTACAAGCTCGGTGGCTCCTTAACTCGCAAGGGCACGAAAAATCGACACACGAGGTAGGGACACACGAAGATCAATTTGGCTGAGTGACTGAACGGTCGTGAGGTCGAATCCCACCTTTTATTCGTATTTATCCTGCATTTTTTTAATATAATAGCATAGAAAATATAATCCGAGTGAAATCAGAACTCCCGCATTCGATTTCTGATTCTGAATAATTCGCGAGACGAACATAATTTCTGTTAACTTTGTAATAATATTCCCAAAAGGTTCGGACAAACCTGTCTGGGCCCATTTTAGTGATACTAACGCAAAAAAATTCGCGCCGCATTTTTCCCATTGCTTCACCGAGCCTTGAGGTTGAGTTTCGTTCCATGCAATATGCGTACAAACGTTACAGCCTTGAGTGTTGACTGCACCTTAATGATGCACTCGTTTACAACGTACGTACCAAAATTACCGGTAATCGCTATCCTTAAAAGACACGCTAAATTGGCACAAACCAGTGGTTAGGTCCCACATTCGACTGCGTTGCGGAAGATTACAAGGTCTCCCTTCATGGTTAATCTAACGCTTTAAGTGCGTGCACGGTGATTTCAATTTCGCTGTCTGGTTTAACGTGAATGATGCTTTTAAAAGCAGTTGCTGTTTATCGAATGTATCGTGCGATCGTGACTGCGGTTAATGTTTTTGTAACATCTTCATTTTTCATTTGCGTTATATTAGCCTGTTTGCTAAAGACGTCCTTGAAACAATCACGATCTGATTGAGCTCCGTATTGCCATGATTAGGCACTGGTAACTTAATCTACATCATTTAATCTACATCCTCTTCAACAACAAATGCTGCTAACAACCTTGTTTTGACAATTGCACGAGAATTTAATGTGACTTCAAACACTCCGTCAATAATTTTGAAGATTTCCGAACTGAAGCTAGCGAGCGATATGTTGGAAGACGTGCAACTAAAGGAATTAGATTCGCGAAGCACCCTTATAAAGAGTGTGCTCTTAACACAAGAACTAGTTCACAAGCTTTGCGTGGGATAAAATTGGTTCTTTATTATAGATTATCAAATGATGATGATAATCGAACCTTCTATGTAGCATTTCGATTTCTTAATTAGATCTTTCAAATGTCTAGTACCCTCGAACCGCATCTTAGCTAGCGTATTATATGGTAAACTATAGCTATTCAATCGGAAACCTAATATTTTTCCTGTTACAACCAATGTAAAATCTTTGTTCCAAAATTTAAAAATAAATATCTAAATACATTTACAAATTATCATATTTATAATTGTAATACTGATTCTTAAAATTTAAATAAATAATTTACCAACTACTGCTAGACCTTGAATAAATGCAATAATTTGTATGAATCCCCGTCATACAAACGCAGTATCGGCTATGGATGGTAATGAAATTTTGTGTTCGGTAATAAGATACTGATTGCTTCGTGCTGTTGTATCGTTTAAAAAACCAACCGGTTTATTGATTCTGTATGATTAGTGGGTTCAGTAGGTATGTGTTGATATTTATATCGTTTATTCCAGTAGTTTGATTGAGAATTAACTAATTTAAGCGTTCGATTTTCAAAGAAGAATTTTCCAGTTTCTTGGTAAAACATTTTTTTTTGTTTACTTACCTACTTACTTTCGCTGGCTCAAAAAAGGGATTTTGAATGATCATTAACATCATTACATTTTCTGAAAATTTATGTTAATAAACTTTGAGCCTACCTAATCTAAACGTCTCATTCACTAATAAATTTTGGCCGAATGCTAACAATTTCAAAAATACTTTGTCATTTTTCCAAAGCAAAAAATTACGTCTTGTCGACTTATGCACAAGAGACTAAACCAAAAAACTATTACATAAATATGACTAAACAAACAGTACTAAGCGTATCAACTGCGGATCTCTAAAAAGAGGCAGTAAGGACGCTCGTTACGGCCGATAAAGCTATTCTTCGAGTTGTCGGGTCAGGGATATCGACCTACGTATTAGCTTCTGTGCCTTTCAATTTAGTATCATTACACTACGTTTTTACTGCACCTTATATTGATTGATTTACAGATATTCGTTTTGTATCTAATTTATAGCTACGATGTGTTTTTTTCACTTTTTTATGCTGATTGAAAACGTTTGCATATTTCATTTGCTCGCTTTGAAGTATTTCATTGCGAAGTTAAAATTTTAATGGCGCAGGCGCAACTTCCTTATGGGTCATTTGTTATGAAACTTGTTATCATTATAAAAGTGTGGGTCGTCTACTTGTGTTTTACTAAATTTATTTTCTATTTCCTCACAGCAGTTTGGCACCTTTAAATGAAGATTCGTTGTAGAAAGACTTGTGTATATACTACCTATTACAAGTGGTTTTACGCGTTGACATTTTCATGAGTTTATATGCTTTAAGGTTATCTTGGGGTGAATAACTATCATCGAGTCAATAAGAGGCCCACCGGCTAATACCCATGTTTATGCCACAGTATATACATATAAGTTTACCAAGTAGCACACATCTACGAAATTATGAGCAGAATGGTAATAGCGCCAATAAGCTCTTCAAGATTGACAGCCTTCACACTAAATGAAACTAACATTATATTCTTTTAAAATAGGCCTAGATTTCTCGCCGCTTGTAAAGTATGCTTTAATTAATACTGTGACGTCGCCTCGCATGGGTCCGGTTCCGCTCCTGTGTTTACCATATCCATTACTTTCAAACCGTCACGATGTCCACTGATATAATACTTAATAAACAACACGCAATTAACAAATCATGTCCAATTACTAACTATTTATATTCACAACTTATTCCACTTTTACTAAGGAAATGTAACGTATTGTATTGTTGTTGAAACGTAACGATTCATGTCGTGGAATCGTGCCCTTCGATATAGCTTCCTTCATGGATATTGTACCCGATTCCTTCGAACACTTTGTTGACAAACGTCCGACTGTAAGTGTGTGTACGTGTCTTAAATAAGTTAAGCATTCAGCTCTATTGCCGTGGATACATTACGTTTTATTGTAATGTGCCGAGAGACTTGTTTGAATAGTCGCGCGAATGTATTTAGGTTACACATTTCATTTTTCAAAAATATTTAATTATTTTTCCTGGAATTCATGCAACGTGTTCAAGCTCGAATGCATATGGAAATATGTTTATATTAATGAAGAATAACTTTTTTTCTTCAAAACACACTTCACTTTACACTGAAGTTTATTTAAGATGTGATGGCTACGCCTTCTCAAAAGGGCAGGGTAGGCAATGGTAACTAGCAGGTATGTCACAATTTCCATATCAACCCACGAATAGCTTGCTATCTGACCGTTGAACAGGCAGATTTCCCCGATTAAACAAGTTATTCTACAGTATAAGCTCATCTGACGGTTAAAAAATGTTTTATGCTATTTATCGAATAAACGCTATCTGACGAGTTCTTGAAAAATCAGCCCAAAGTAATGAGCCAGTAGTCTATATAAAAACCAGAATTCACTTTCATGTCCACGTACTTATCTAAAAAGCAAGAAGTATTTGTGTAATTGATTGCAAAAACATGTTAATATGAAATCGTTATCGAAAAGATGGCCGCATCCTGTGCGTGGTGTTTTTTCTTCCTTTTATTCCGTGGTGTGAAGGCTAATTATAACTCTGAGCACTTTCATTATAATTCTTATTGCTGTGACAATAAAGTGGAAAATAGATTAGGGTATGGAAGAAGGCATTACAGAAGTAATACAGAGGTTGGAAACAATATGATTGCTAAGTATCTTATAAGCTTAAAGACAATCGCATCCAATCGAATAATGCTGGCTTAAATTAATGTTGTGACTCCAGTGCTGAGGGTTGGAATTGAGGTGCTTCAAACATTAGTGGAAGAAAACCTCCTTGTTGCAGGAGGGTGACTATTCAAACCACTTGACCATAACTCTTTTTTGTCTACTATAAAGATGGCAAATAAGCGTCCAGTCAGCCTGATGGTAAGCGACTACAGCAGCCTATAGCAGTAACCTACACCATAGAGTTGCCTACCGTATAAAAGCACTGTACTAATAGAGTGCATGAGTGAGATGAGATGGCAGGGTCCCTCTCTCGCACAGCAGTTCCACTTCACCGCAGGAATACAGTACTACTTCAAGGTGACTTTTGCTCCGATCTTCTGTAAAATGAATCGGTATAAGAAAGTGTGTAAAATTATTTCTCGTCTGCATCATTTCATAACCCAGAACTCCGCTTTGACGTTTTAAGTGGCGAGCTTTCGCAGTTTCCCTGCGCCTTCAAATTTTAATCAAGTCAAATTGTTACCAAGATTGCGCCACCTCGCCTAAAATTTCGTTTTTCCTTTAATTAAATTAGTTTTCATTTGGCATTCTTATTTTGATAGCGTATATCAATGGAATTACATTTTGGTTAGTGTTGCTCGTGTCGAATGGGTCTTATTTAGGTTAGTTTATTTACGCAATGGTCTCTATTTTCTGCGACATTACGACAGTATAACGAAGTATTTTCGTTTATTTTTTTATCTTTACCACTATTGTTGCTTGTTCTTTTATCAAGTGAATTTCCATCAACTTCCATTATCCATTTAAATACGAAAGAAACCTATGAATTTTACTTTGTCCAATTTTCTGTGTAACGTTTTGGTATTTAATAATTTTGCTAGTACAGGGTAAGTAATAGTCGTTTATTTCAGAGATCAACCTCTTTTGAAAGGATGAGTTAAAGACGATTAACGAAAGCAATATATAGAGGGAATGTGAGCGGAAGTGTAGGTAGAGGGCGTCCAAGGAAGAACTACTATGACCAAATTAATAGTAAGGTCAAGGAAAAGAAAAGAGAAAGGTCAAATTCTGAGCACTTGTAACCGAAGAAAGTGTATGAAGCGAAATAAGTATGTAAGAATCGTAGCATGTGGTAAACGGTGGTCTCTGCCTACCCCCATGAGATACAGGCGTGAGCATATGTGTGTATGTATCAACCTCTTTAACTACATTCCGTATTAAAAGGCCCGTAAATAGAATGTTAAATCATGGCAGAGCCGTAATGACTCCTCAATTGAGCAATTGAGGTGCACTTACCGAACAATAAAATCATCTCGAACCGCCCGTTATCCGGGTCACGTGCAATCTGCCATATAAATAGAATCAGTTGATCACACAATACTAGTCTGGAACGATGCGAACGATTTAACACCAATACGCAGTGGAGAAGGAATTGAATGCCACGGGATACCGAATCGGTTCGGGAATTTGCTGTGAGGCATTTTTAGGTCGGGTTTTTGAATTGAATGTTTTATGCATTAGTGTGGAATTGAAGATCCTCGGATTCATCGCAGGTTCAATTGGAGGGTGTTATCAGTTAGCTTTATGATCGTCATTTGTCACTTCCATTTATTTTATTACTGCGTTTACCTTGTGTTCGTTTTTTTCAATTGCCTTCATTGATGTATCCAATTACACCTATTCTTTAAACAGCATTTATAATGCCAATCACTTCATCTCTACTTTACGCTGTATCGTCTGAAATTTGTCCTTCGTGGCGTCTGTCTGTTTATTCACTACGTTTCTTTTAATCTGCATACTTTTTGTTGTAGTATTTACTATAATTTTGAAGTTTTTCGAGAAGGTAACATAAGACTAATACTTACATATTTAAGCTGACTGCGACCATACAATTCTGAGAAGTTAACTCTTTTATTATAAGAACCTGGTAGACCGAGCTGTGCTCGGTTTCTTTTCAATGACGTTTTCTCATATATGTATGCTTAAAAAAAAAAGGAAAAAAAAAATTTTAACCGGTGAACGTCAGTCTCGAGCCAGCTAGTTTCGTAATCGCCCCGTAGGCTAGAAGCCGCACGTCTGAGCTGCCAGGACTTGTCAGATGTCGGCGAAATTTACCATCGTATTGTAATGATATTTAATGAGTTTTTCAGTGCGTGAAAACATAGTTAAAACGATGTTATAATATTTTTTTACCCTGAACCTAATTTCATTAAAAGCTGCAGCCGTTTCCGAGAGCTATTTAAGTCTAAGTCTCATTGGCTGCAATCAAAACACCTTGCAAATTAGTTTTCTTCGGTCTTCTCTACTACTTCAGCCCGTGGCTTCACTCAAAATTCAACCTCCCTTTTTACCTTAGGATTGCAATTTCGGAAAAACCATTTTAATGGATACATTTACCTCGCAAAGATTTATATTTTGACTGACGTATGTCAGTCAATCGGTAGTCAGGACATTTTATTTTATTTGTATAGATACTATATATAAGAGCCGTTGTGGCCTCGGGGTTTGAGCAGTCGCCTGCTACGCAAGCGACGCAAGTTCGAATCCCAGCGGGGCCTGTACCAATGAGTTTTTCTAAAAATTTTATGTACAGTGATTTCACACCACGTGCTTTACGGTGGAGGAAACCTGCATATTTCTGAGAAGTAATTCAATGACGTATGTAAAGTGTCTGAGACGGCGATGGACTCACCATCTGTCACGTTGGCACTTAATCATCTTCGGTGAAAAGTGGGTGTTGTGATTACAACACCTGCCTGCCTACCCCTTCGGGGAATACAGGCGTGAGCATATCTATGTATGTATGTATACTATATCATAATTATGTGTCTGTGTATTAGCGATTGTCAATATAATTAAATACCATTTCACAGGCTAGTTCAAACGCTTGTATAATCTTCAATTTCTTTTCCTATGTTTCGAATTTATCGAAGCACTCTGTGCTCTTTACGATTATTAGCTTCAGTTATTTATCACTTGAAGTTGATTGCATTGGATTATAACGAATGTTTACTTCTTGTATGTTTTATAGCCAAGTCGATAATCTATACAGATAAATAAAATTGAAGTGTCTGTTTGTAATTCCAAAATAACAGCTTTTCACTACATGCATATGAAAGTAGGTATATACGGTACTGACATTTAAAAAAATCAAATTTTTAATTTTTTCTGTGTCTGTGTGTCTGTCGGCTAATCTTTGAAACGGTTGGACCGATTTTAACGGGACTTGCACAGGCAGATATCTAATATTACATCTACGCAGGTGAAACCGCAGGGCACAGCTAGTCTTGTTATATTGGTGTTTTATAGCCTTTTATCCATGTTTTTATAACGTTTTAAAGGTTATTTTATATTGTACTTAATCAATTATATCAGCGTTGCTATGACGTTATTGAATAAATTATTTATCGGTAAATTTACTTATGATACTTAATTTATTTATTTACATTATCTTTATAACTGACTTGCGGACGTCACCCGGTTTCACCCGCGTAGATCTCGTTCCCGTGGGATTACATATAGCCTATATTAATTAGTGATAATATAGCAATCAAATAGTGTAAGAATATTTTTAAATTGGTCCAGTACTTTTTGGTCCAATTCGTTACAAACGTACATACAAACCGATCACCTGTAAGGAGGTACTGTCCCGGACCAGCTTCAACAGCATCTAAATGGTCTCCTCTGTTTTTTTTATAATCATACTGATATTTTATCTCTTAATATTCCACTGGAACCCCCGACGTGTGTAAATAATTTGCATATGAAATTATCCCTTAACATAAATGGGTGGCAAAATTTAAATTGTGAAATAACGCCCTTTATTATGTGAACTTTCGTATATCACGTAAATTAATATTGAAGCTGAAAATGGCCGTGAATTTATTAAAATTAAAAATGAACTTCAAAGGCGACTTCACACGACGATTTAATATCGGTATAAAACCATCCTTTATAAATTAGATTTGGTTGCCATGTTGTATTATTAGAACTGTCAACGGAAAACCATTTTTGAATATGGTATACTAGGTTTTAGCCGCAGCGTTGTCTGCGTAATATAAGCACGGTATGACCGTCCAAGTTTTTGCAAAACCAATCCAGCGTCATGTCTTGGAAAAGTGACATACAAACAATCAGGTCGTAACACTTTTACATTTAAAAAAAAACTACGCAATAGATATTGATGATATTATATGACGCTGGCCAACATGCAGGCTTTTAAGTTTCAGGATTATAATCCACAGAAAGATAAAACTAATACATACATACATATGCTCACGCCTGTATTCCCCGAAGGGGTAGGCAGAGGCGTTGTAATCACAACACCCACTTTTCACCGAAGATGATTAAGTCCCAACGTGACAGATGGTGAGTCCATCGCCGTCTCAGACACTTTACATACGTCATTGAATTACTTCTCAGAAATATGCAAGTTTCCTCACGATGTTTTCCTTCACCGTAAAGCACGTGGTGTGAAATCACTGTACATAAGTTTTTTAGAAAAACTCATTGGTTCAGGCTCCGCTAGGATTCGAACTTGCGTCGCTTGCGTAGCAGGCGACTACTCAAACCTCAAGAACACGGCACGATAAAACTAATATTTAAAAAATATTTACGCGAACTACCTTCGATATTAGGTTTAATATTTTTTTGCAATTGATTAGAAGTTCACTTCAAATAAATCCTAATTAATATAAGACATTGTTGAAACCCGAAATTATCTCAAATCGTACATCAATTTGTTACTCCAAACAAAATGATAAAAGTAAGGGATTCGTGTCTCGTATCTTACGAAATTATAAATTTAAATTTCATTGTTAACAACCGTGCATTATGAAAAAGTGTCTTTCTCTTTTTTGTGGCCATCTCGCCCATGCATCAGACCCCTGTGTATACTATTATATGCTTAGATGTATATAATATGATGATATGCATCTAATTCTGATGTATTTATGTCCCGAGTGAGAATTTAAAGATGCATTATTTACACTTTATTACTTACATACTCGACATATTTATGTGAGAAGGAAATTATATTTTTTATGGCATTTGTATGCAATGTTTTTGCATCTGGTTTCAAATATTATGTATATCATAATTATTAAGTGCACTAGATTCATTATTTTATTTGATTTGATACATTTTTGCCGAGCCATGGTGGCCGTGAAGTTTGAGATGTCCCAGCGGGGCCTGTACCATTGAGTTTTTCTAAAAACTTATGTGCAGTGATTTCACACCACATGCTTTACGGTGAAGGAAAACATCGCGAGGAATCCTGTATTTGTCTGAGAAGTAATTCAAAGGCGATATACTCACCTTCTGTCACGTTGGCACTTAATCATCTGCGATGAAAAGTGGGTGTTATTAAAACACCTCTGTCTACCCCTTGGGGGAGTACAGGCGTGAGCATCATGTATGTATTTATTAACATGATTCTCTAATGTCCCTCACACGATGTAATATCATCGTAAGTAATTCTATTTTGGGCTCTTACTAAAATAAACATTCTAAATAAGGTGCTTTTAAAATAGCATGTGAATCAACTTTCTTAAGTTTTTTCATGATCTCGCCAATTTTTTCGCGCTGAAGACGAGATCAATCAGCGCCGACGAGAACGCTAGTAGGGTTGCCTTTTGCTGGATCATTCGTGTTATTCAATCCTGATTCAGTGATCAGTCATCAAGTGTAAATATTTATCTTATATTAAATGTGTTAATATCTTGTTGACCGAGCTGTGAAAAAGAAAAAAAAAATCCGGTGAACGTCAGTCTCGAACCGCGGTACTCTAGTTTCGTTATCGCCCGTTAAGCTGGAAGCCTCACCTTTGAGCTACCATAACTTGACAGATGTCGGCGAAATTTGCTGTCGTATTGTAATAATATTTTACGGGTTTTTCAGTGCCTGAAAACATGGTCAAAACGATGTTTTCCATAAATTAAACCTAGCTAGATCTATTTTTGCCCCTGAAACCTCCTACATGCAAAAACTTTAGAGGCCTTCATTTTCACTTTAGAAACCTTCCCATGTAATAGACTGAATGCTTCGAATATTATTGGGGCCTTTGATATAATTCAGTTTATTAGGAATAATTTATCTAAATATGGACTTTAAGAAACCAAAGCTGATGTCAATGTAACATTAATGTTTAACAGTTTTTAAACGGTTCAGTAATTTACTAACACATTTTGAAAAACAAGTGACTGATCTTAGCGAATTAACTTGCATAAATCTTGAGAAGAAATTTGACTTTTGTGAAGTCCTGTGTCTTATAGATGGTTTTAAATAAGGTAGGTATAATATAGACATACACATGCTCACGCCTGTATTCCCCGGAGGGGTAGGCAGAAGTGTTGTTATCACAACACCCACTTTTCACCGAATTTTTGATTAAATGCCAACGTGACATATGGTGAGTCTATCGCCGTCTCAGGCACTATACATACGTCTTTGAATTACTTCTCAGAAATATGCAGGTTTCCTCACGATGTTTTCCTTCACCGTAAAGCACGTGGTGTGAAATCACTGTACATAAGTTCTTTTTTTAGAAAAACTCATTGGTACAGGCCCCGCTGGGATTCGAACTTGCGTCGCTTGCGTAGCAGGCGACTGCTCAAACCCCGAGGCCACCACGGCGGATATTATTATAATATAGACATTAATGAAAAAATTGTCTTAATATCACTAGGTTAGGGACTAGAAGTAGGGCATGAAGGAAATAATGTAGATAATGGTAGATTAATTGAAGTGATAACCCTAGCTAAGAATGTCGTAATACCTCTGGCTTGTTATGTTAATAATACCGCGACTGATCTTGACACTAGACAACGGGTCTGTGATTGTAATCACAGTAACTCCTCTATCAATGATGAAGGAATGGTATTTTGTATATGAAAAATTTATTTTCCAAAATAGTATTCGGATAGATTGACTTAGGAAATGCAATTGTGTCTTCTGGTCTCGTGGCGCAGTTGCTATTTCGCATATCATTCGTTCAGTGTAGTTAAGCAACCATTTTTTTTATAACCTAAGCCAGTATTGGATGAGTGAACGCCTGAGTTCCGCTGTCAATTCTAGTTGCCAATCATTGGCAATCGTTTCAAGACATTTCGAATCCCATGATCAGCCATGGCGGGTTGTATCAAGTTCCGACCCCTAAAATGTATGGGGTAATGCGATGATGGTTATCTATATTTATACTTACGAGTATATTATGAAATGAAAGTATTTGCTTATTGCGATGTAAGTCAAATTTAAATTAATCGATTTAAAAATACGTTACGCGGCTTCAGCCGCGTAGTTCTCGTTTCCATGGGAGTACGGGGATAACATATAGCCTATATTAATTAGTGATAATGTACCATTCGAATGGTAAAAGAATTTTTAAAATCGATCCTGTATTTTTTAGCCAATTTGTTACATAGAAACTTTTCCTCTTTATAATATTAGTACAGATGTGTAAATACCAATTTACAAATCCTTACTCCTAAGGAATGATAACAAGCGGACAAAGCGCAGACGAAAATACACAATATTTTGTAATAATAAGCAGTGATGTCTCAAAAAATATGACAATGTCATAATCTGTGAAGAAACGAAAATAAACCACAATGGACTAGTAACATGTTACTCTGAATTTTGACGTGGCTGATAAATACATGGCTGGAACACATATTTAGTGTTACTAATTGGCTGTAGAGCCATCGGAGCAGAAACCGTTTGTTATTTAAATGTGTCTAACTCTAGTCTAGTTAGTTAGAATGGTTTTAGACAAATATTATTATCTAGTATCTACAGAAATAAAATTGGCAAGCCACAGAAATGTAGAATGTGTTCTTTCACCTGAATATGTCTCAGAAGAATGGGTGCGCTGGCACCTAATCCCCATCGGTTATACTCGAACACAACAAAATCTTTATTCGATTAGACTTTTAACAAAGTACTTTCAAATCGTCAGAATGACATAATTATACATGTTACCGCCAAGTTCGGAAGGTTGCTTTTACTGAGAAGAACCTGGCAAGAAACTCAGTAATTACTCTTCGAAAAATATTTTACAATTATAAAAAGTACAAAATGAATCTGGAATATAAGCCCATGAGCACAGTTCCAATGTACAAATAATATGTCGATAAAAATTGACATAAAGTAAAAGTCTAGTAGTTCTACTTATATCTAAATGTGTAGCTTGAGATGAACAGCCCCAGGTTATTAGGATATTCCTACCTATGTCTATACCTTCGGGGACCCTTCTGGGAAGTACCCATCTAAAGAACTGTGTCCATAAATGTATATCGCACTCTCAGAACGATAGGGCATCAATTCAAAAATCATATGTTTTTGGAAATGCGGCAATTTTGGATTAATATTGACTAGTTATTTAACTAGTTTTGAGTACAATGAGATTTTTTTAGTAAAGTCTAGATTGTGTTTGGTCGATAACGATTTTTTCAGATTTTATTTTAATCTTCGTTTAGAATATAATTTATTAGATCTGTCTATGATTTTTATTAGTTTTCCCAAAATTTGGAGTTGCGCCCCTATCGTTCTGAGGGTGCGTTTTTTGAAAAGCGTAATTTAACTACCGTGTTTCGTCCCGGATTCTTCTTAGTAAAAGCATCCATTCGAACCCGCGGTGACCTTTATATTACTGTCTTTAATTTTAATATATTTTATGAAATAATTATAATGATTTTTTACTGCAGAAACCTATTGCACCTATCATTAAGTGTGTCATTGTAGCTAATATTTCTTTTTAATCTAATGTAGGGTTTATTCGTAGTCCGATACACCAAGAACTAAGTCCTCACTTAGGCATGCACCTTGCAACACAAATATGTACACGCTATCGCATCGCATTGCGTAACCGTTGTTCGTGACCAGACAGCTGGGTCACAAAATAAACAGGTAACGAAAGGACCGCTCACTACATCAATCGTGAATCGTAGGTTACAACTGTGCCCCAAGAAGGTTAGAACATGTTTTTATGTTTATAATATCGCCTGCGTAATTTATGTATGGGAAAAAGAGCCTCAAGCGACGACGTTCGAACTGGTTCGGAAAAACCAACACTCGGCGCACTGACTTCTTGTTTACAAACCTACCTACATTTTAAATCGATGCGCCTGTTAAGATCAATGTAAAAAAATAGAGGAATCCACATAACATTATGTGCTTCATAAGAAAATAATTCTCTATGTATCGTTATCTTCTGAATAAAATTAGTTGGTTTCGGACTATGTTCATACATGTATGATCTCATATAAATATAAAAATACGATCACTTTCTCTTGTTTTTTTTTAATTTAACATTAATATATAGACTAGCATTCTCAGAATATGACATTTTATACACGTCGGGCATTTATAGAAGACTAGCTGTGCCCCTCGGTTTCACCCTCGAAGATAAATTTCATTCCCGCGGAAACTTAAGTTTTTTTTTAAATTAAAGTAGCTTAAGTTACTCCTTATAACATTAGCTATTTGTCAGTGAAGGTCCTGTTAAAATCGGCCCAGCCTATAGCCATAGATTACCCGGAACAAACAGACTCAAAAACATTTAGAAAGTCAGTACCGTATATAGTTTCATATGCATATTTAGTGAAAACCTGTTATTTTGGAATTACAAACAGACATCTCAATATTCTTTATTTATATAGATTATACATTTGTTGGCAATTTTTTTAAGGGAGCTGGCATTCTCTGTTCTTTAATTTTGTGTCAGTCCTGCAAATTGATTGCTATGGACGCATGTATGTGTTAGGCAAGGTTTTGTGGATGTCCCTATTGTGGTACTAAAGAGGATTATTTAATTATTGTTACAATGTCTGCAACATGCAAGACAAGAAAGGAAAGAATTTGTTACAACATACACAAATTGGATGAAGAAGGTGATTATTACAGCATTAACAGTATCTATGCAGATAAGTAAAATTTAAGCGTCTGTTTATAATTCCAAATTAACACCTTTTCACTAAAAAAAAATTAAGAAAAATCCGCCTGTCTCTCCGTCTGTCTGTTTTTTCCAGCTGGACCATTTTTGCGGGACTTTCACTAGCAGATAGCAAATGTTACAAGGAGTAACTTATGCGACTTTTATTTAAATTAATATTGTAGTTCCGCGGGCAAACATGAAATTAGGTCTAAGCGGGTGATACCGCGGGGCACAGCTACTATAAAGAAGTTGCTATAGAGTTGTGATTTAAGTCTAATCCGTTTGTCTAATACTGCAACTTTATTTTAAATTAGTTATATTTAACCGATTGAAATTAAATGCGGCACACACTCTTATTTTGAACTAGCGGACGTCACACAGTCTCGCGTAGTTCCCGTTCCCGTGAGAGTACGGGGATAAAATAAAGCCTGTAACTTGCTGATGATGTAGCTTTCATCCGGTGAAAGAATTTTTGAAATCGGCACAGTAGTTTTTGAGTTTATTCATTACAAACATACACACAAAAATACAAAACTTTCCTCTTTATAATAGTATTGTAGATGACAATGCATGTTTTATTCTCATTCTAATATGGCGGATCATCTAAGATGGCGGACTAGTTATTTTTATGTACGTAGTAAGGGTTACAAATGTAAGGGCTATACGAAAGCCTGTTTTTAAGTTTTTAACTATTAATTTATTTCTAAGTACATGCATGCATATGCTCACGCCTGTGTTCCCCGAAGGGGTAGGCAGAGGTGTTGTAATCACAGCACCCACTTTTCACCGAAGATGATTAAGTGCCAACGTGACAGATGGTGAGTCCATCGCCGTCTCAGACACTTTACATACTTCATTGAATTACTTATCAGAAATATGCAGGTTTCCTTACGATGTTTTCCTTCACCGTAAAGCACGTGGTGTGAAATCACTGTACATAAGTTTTTTAGAAATACTCATTGGTACAGGCCCCGCTGGGATGCGAACTTGCGTCGCTTGCGTAGCAGGCGACTGCTCGAACCCCGAGGCCACCACGACTTGCTTATTTCTAAGTATGGGTTCGTTTTAAAGTTAATGCGTCCTAAGCAACTGGAGCCTTAAATCAACCGAGAGCATTAAATATACTTATCAGAATAATTTTATTTACTACCTCAGAAAACGTATGGAATATAAATTGATTTGATTTACAATCGTATGCATGTATTATCCATTTTGTCCGGTTTACTTATCGTCTTCTGAAGGCGTGCTTTAGTTCAAAATTAGCATTTAAAATGTGCAAGTGCTCGTAATGCTCACGCTTATCCTATCAACATATCTCAGGCGTATATAAATTGCTTCCCGTGACTATTTACTCTGCTAAGTTCTTAACAAGAAGTTGATTCAGAAAAATAATGTATGGATGCTCGAATCTACATAGAAATCACGTTGGGTCGTAGTGTAAAGAGATATCTATACTAATATTATAAAGAGGAAAGATGTTTGTAACGAATTGACTCCAAAAGTACTGGACCGATTTAAAAATGATTTCACCATTTGAATGCTACATTATCACTGATTAATACAGGCTATATTTTATCCCCGTACTCCCACGGGAACGGGAACTACGCGGGCAAAACCGCGTGACGTCCGTCAGTATAAGATAATAAGGCGCTTTAAATACATTTAAACACACCTTTTATTTTTTTTTTTTACATGGGGAATCCATTTCGGATACAGGCAGTGCCTGCGGGGGCAGGGAATATGGTTATGCCGGACTCTCACCGGCTAAACCCCATGGTGTTTCTCCAACTCGCTTTTTGGGGGGGACACGTGATACGTTTTCACATGCTTTGCCGTGAACCCCCCCTGCGACTAGCCGCCCAAGGGCAGCCCCTCCTGAAGGGGAGAAATTACCTCCCCCCTTGGCCTATAGGCTATCTCCGTGCAAGGCTCGCCGAAACACATAAGGCGAGCCTTGACACACGACCTCCATGAGTGCAATGGCAGCCAACTCCCCCGAGCCGGCTGCCTGGAGGCCCCCTTACGGCAGTCTGGTGACCACCTTTGGCCGCAGGATAGGGAAGGGACAAACGCCCCCACTCCCCCAGCCCGCAGCCTCTCCTTTACCGCACTATGTGTGCGGCCGGGCACGCGGAGGATCGGGAGAGTGGTAAAATACCACCACGCCACTTCCGCCGCGTCCCCATATCCAAGCTACACATTTAAAAACACCTACTTCAACCTTAAGGAACTCTTTATTAGAAAATTACACATCTATACAGATAAATAAAATTTGAGTGTCTGTTTGTAATTCCAACTTAACAGCTTTTTACTAAATGCATGATATGAAAGTGAATTAAAAAGAAATATGAAAATGTCTGTCTGTTTGTTCCGGGTAATCTCCGTAACTTTCACTGTCAGATCCGATGATACAAGGAGTAACTCGGGCTACTATTACTTGTAAAAATAATTAGGGATCCGTGAATTCTAAAGTCTACGCAGGACACAACTAGCTTATAATAATTTTGATCACCACAGAGTACTTAATACAACCCCCCCTCCACACTAGCACAATAAAAAATGTTACTCGCAACCCTGTTCCCCATTTAGGTATACGTTATATGATTTTTCAAACGGTAACAATTTAGTTAGCAATTTAGAAAATTTATACTTTTCGGAGGCGGTTAGTGGTTAAATCCCACAGTTGGCGGCTCAACCGATTTAACGAAACGCTAATCCTCTCGAAAGCAAAGAAATTCATTGACGTTGAAGTATGTGATACCAATTTCTTGGCTTTAAGTCGCATCTCAAACACTAGTGCAGATGTTTATTTACTTACCCGATGAGTATTATCCATTTATTTTATCGTCTCCATATATTTCGCTTGGGGACAGGCAGGACTTTAATAAATGCAGGTGCGTTTTATGAGCTTGAATTTTATACCTTCAGGCCCTTCTTAATTAACAAACTGTGAGTTGTTTTTTTTTTTAATTTTTATTTTAATGCGATGGTCATTAGAGTATAGAGTATTACCTAGCAGACTTAAAATATGCTATGTATCCTATATATTGTATTTTATTAAAAGTTTTACTGGTTCATTGATTACTTATATATGCTCACGCCATCCCAGAAGGGTGCCCGAAGGGTTAAGTAGAGGGTTAAGTCGACGCAAGTTCGAGTCCTAGCGGGGCCTCTACCAAAGAGTTTTTCTAAAAAACTTACGATTAGTGATTTCACACCACGTACTTTACGGTGAAGGAAAACAATTTGAGGAAATCTGCATATGTGTGAGAAGTAATGGAACGACATACGTATAGTTTGTCGAAATGTTGTTATTACAACACCTCGCTTACTCTTTCGGGGAATACATGCGTGAGTATATGTATATATTATATTAACGACTATTTTCTGATGAAATGAAAATGTATGTTTAGATTATATGTGTGAATCCTAAATAAACCCTAGAAATAATTGATTATGTTCAATGTATTATTGTAATTGCAGCGTGGCAACCCTCGATCGATATGAAATGAAGCGATTATATATTGGTCGGTGTCTGCGGGTCATTACCAATAGTTACATAACTCCGAGCACGTACACGCTTTTGATACCTTTTTTTGTACGTACGTATTGCTTTTTGCATAAGTACATGTATTAGGGTTGACTAAGATATCACAGTTTAATGAAATTCATATTAAAATAGATTTAAATTTAAGTATCGAAGTGTAAAATGGAAAGGAAACCTAGAACTCGCCTGATGATAAAAATAAATAAAACCGTATCAAGCATCTGGGAACGTGATTCCAGTTATCTAGCGGTCCCAGTCGCTCAATCCTCGAAGTTACAGGCGACTGGAAGCGGTCCCAGTCGTCTGATAGCATGTTTGAATCGGTTGACTGGAAGTACATACCGAATTAGCATCAATGTATTACACAGGGTTGTATGTGATCGAAGAGGCTTCGAGGCTAATTAAATTACGAGCGGTCCCACTCTCCTGATCATAAAAATAAATAAAAACGAATAAGGCATTTGTGAACGTGGTTTCAGATAGCTAGCGGTCCCAGTCACCTTAATCCTCGAGGATACAGGTCATGGCATTTTTCGTTAACACAAATAATTTTGTCAGACTTTTAAAGAAATGTATCTCCATTCAAATTGTCATACTATCCTACTAATATTATATGTATGTATGTATGGATGTACGTTTGTTACTATATATATGCTCACGCCATCCCAGAAGGGTCCCCGAAGGGGTAAGCAGAGGTGTTGTAACAACACCCACATTTCACCGAATATGATCAAGTGCCAGCGTAATAGAGGGTGAGTCCATCGTCTCAGGCACTATACATATACACAAAACCACGATGTTTTCCTTCACCGTAAAGCACGTGGTGTGAAATCACAGTACATAAGTTTTTTAGAAAAACTCATTGGTACAGGCCCCGCTGGGATTCGAACTTGCGTCGCTTGCGTAGCAGGCGACTGTTCTAACTCCAAGGCCACCACGGCTTCTTTATAAACTCAACAGTAATATACTTGATACATTGGAATAACACATATAATTTATAAAGATATTGTGGATATTGTCCAAATTATAAATAATGTATGTGTCAAATCCTGCGTAGACAGTTTCGTTTTTGTTTTTCTACCATTAATTTTTTGTCTTTTTACTAAAATCAAAATTAATTGTACTACAAACAACTACAAACGATTCTCTACAAACGTGCCGTTTTAAAATTTCGAATGTCGGGTGCTGACCATTTTTTCATGAGGCATAACTTTTTTTTTTCAACTACAAACGAAATATTTTTCACTACAAACAACTACATTTGAAAGCCTTCCAGCTGGCAAAAAAAAATTTTGGTTTTTTTCAAGTCGGGTGCTAAGTTCACATAGCTAGAATCGTGGGCACTTGTGGCAGCCCTAAGATATTACAGCAATTAGGATCCCATTATGACGAACTGATGAAATGAAGCAAAAAGTGTTATGTATTTGAAATAAATATTTTTTTTACTTGTACTTGAAGTATACCTACTGCATTTTGTATATATCCATACATACGCTCACGCGCAGATCCTCGTGGCATAGACACAAATAATAATAATTAAAACTAAATTACAGACATTTCCTTGTCATCAAATTCTTGATACATTTATATAAAATACAGATATATAAAATTGAAGTGTCTGTTTGTAATTTCAAATTAACAGCTATTCACTAAATGCATAATATGAATGGATGTATGATACTCACATAAAGAAACATTTTTTTCTCTTTCTGTCTATTTGTTCCCAATAATCTCCGAAACGACTAGACCGAACCTTTTTGGAGATAAGCTGGAACAAGCAGACAAAAAAACTGTTTATTAGCAGTTATTAACCGACATTTTATTTATCGGTACGTATGCATATCAACGTAGGCCACGCTGCTGCCAACCTAAACTGGAACTGGGCTGGCCACGTCTGCCGCATGTCGGATGAGCTATGGGCGAAAACCATTACAAAATGGACCCCAAATGGCAGGAAACGACTACGCGGCAGGCCTGGTAGGAGATGGCGGGATGAGCTTGACGCTTTCAGGAGCGATTGGGAGAGGACTGCTGAGGACAGAGAAAGTTGGAAAATTGGAAGGGAGGCCTTTGCCCAGCAGTGGGACACGACAGGCTAATAATAATTTATAGATATTAGTATATAGATAAAGCTTCTTTAATTTAGATAATGTAACACACGATCTAACTTTTTACACCACAAGTAAAGTAATTACTTAGCAGATAATATATCCATTTGATTTGTTTTTTTCTAGCAACCAAAATACTTTTTAACGAATTATAGAAACATTCCATTAGTCAGTTGCTACGGCGTCGCGCGAATTTGTGTCTAATTACAGCGGTGTAGAGGCGAGTTTCCCTCGAATAAAACTATTTGGTATCCATCCGTCGATTCTATTGGAGTAAAAAGTTCCGCAGGTATCTATTAACGATCGTATCTTTATGTTAGTAATTTGATTTCGCGGAAACAAGTTTGTGTTAATTTTTTAGGAAAAGCTGTATTTCAAGACGGTGCTATGTTATCATCATCATCATCATCATTAACCTATATTGGTCCACTACTGGACATAGGCCTCCTCTAATGAGCGTCATAGCGCCCTTCAGCTTGCCGCATCCATCTTCTGCCTGCAATCTTTCGCAGATCGTCATCCCACCTGGCCGAAGGGCGTCCTACACTACGCATGTATGTCCCCTGTGTAATGTCACGTGACATGTCATTTCCATATTTTTTTTGTCTAGAAATACAGTTTTGAGAAAATTTGAGTATAACGCAACATTTTCCCCAAGTGCTTATATATCACCTTTTGCACACTAAGTCGCGGAAGATATACTCATTGACGTTGACGACTAACCTATTTACATACACTTGTAAAATTGGCAAGGCTGCGCCGTTTAGCATGGTGGTTGTAATTGTATGATAATTAGATAGACCATACATAATACTATTATCTATTCAGTGGGTATATGACGTCATTTACAGTAGATTTATATAAGCTGCCGTTTCGCAAACTACTGAAACCGTGTAACGATCTGCAAAATCGTTTGCAGGCAAATATCGAAACAATCGGAAAACCTCTCGATTGATTCTTCCACAGGGCGAATCGATGTGCGACTTGATGGTAAATTTTATCGACTTCGATTGTTGAATCATCTCGCTTATATGCGCCATTTATACTTGGCTACTTAGTGATACCACAGTCATCGTAAGAACGTACCTATTTAAATGTGATGATATCACAAACATTCTCGTGGTTTTTACTGGGAATATAACATGAGCATAATTGCCTTATTTGCGAAGGTTACTGAATTAATATCGAACGACTAGTTTATACAAACTGTCATTGTTTGAATATTATATTCATGACAGACATACAGCTGTTTTAATTACATTAATGTTATTTTAAATGTATGTTCATTTTATTTTATTTTAAGCAAAGTTTGTAACGTGTAGGTATTTTCGTGGACATATTTTCACGAGATATTTTCAAATGTTTCAATTCGGTAGTTTTTTTGTGAAATCTCTTTTTAACGTTTTTTGTAGGACGTATTTCTACTGAATTTATTTTCAGACGCATGACCCATTAATACAGCAATAGATAAATTTGGGATCCTTCGAAAAAAAAGCATAATTATTGTAGGGGGTAGATGCTTTGCTGATTACCACCCTACATTGTGCTACTTGATATTGTTAAGATGACCGGTATTGCTTGAATATGAACAATATGTGTACTCTGTTAAGTTCATATTAAAATTTGCAATATCGTTAATATGCTTGATGGGAATAAGAGCTTCTGGTAAGGATCCTGAAGCAGATTTTGCATGTTTTATTTTGTTTATTTGTATTTTGACCGATTGATTGATTTCATTGGATTTATTTGTTTAGTCTACGAGCCGTGGTAGTTAAATGTGTGTTTGGGTAAAAGATCAATCAATCGTTTTAGCGAAATGTAAACACATACATGACTCAACAACTTATCATTCATGTAAGTGTCTAACTAAATTCACAAGATAGCGCAATAGCAAATACACACACTCACGCACACACGCACACACACACACACACACACACACACACACACACACAATTCTTCTCAAACATATACTAGTTTTCTTTCAAGTTGTACACTATTAATTTTAAGCAAGCTGTGTTTACCTATAAGTAATTTGTACATTTCGTTTATAAGCTTGAGATGCAACAATTGTATGTATTAATGTAACAAATTGTTGGTGAACCTAAATAAATAAAAAAAATAAATAGTACACTTACCACGTGTTTTTCGGTGAAGGAAAACATCGTGAGGAAACCTGCATACATCTGAGAAGTAATTCAATGGATATACAGTGCCTGAAACGGCAATACACTCACATGTCACGTTGGCACTTAATCATCTTCGGTGAAAAGTGGGTGTTGTTGTTGCAACACCTCTGCCTACCCCTTCGACTTCGCCTATATTCAGGCGTGAGCATGTGTATGTATGTATGTTTGTATAAAAAGCACGCTATAATAAACAATGCTTCTGATGCATTCAAGCTGACGATAGGCTATGCGATGAGTTCATAGCTTGGGTAAATAAAAAAATGTATTCCCACGAACACGTCATCCTTTGCAGTAAAACATTGTATGTAAGGTTTGTTTAAATGCAACGATTTTGTAAATAATACACACGATACATTTAATAACGAATTGAAATTGGGATGAAAAAAAAAATTATGAGAAATATCGTAGTTTACCCGATTTCGTCCGTAATCGAAAAATGTATCAGTTTGATTGCTTAATTCATAAAATATTACTCCTTAACTGACAATTTACATTTCCATATTTATAATAGCTATGCCCTGTGGTTTTACCTACGTGGGTTTAACAAAAAAACTATTGTTCCTGTTTTTGTCAGCGTGTTATAAACCCTTTCTCAGTGAATGAACTATCTAACTCAAAAAATCATTCATTTATGCTCACGCTTGTACTCCCCGAAGGGGTAGGCAGAGGTGTTATCACAACACCCACTTTCACCGAACATAATAAAGTGCCAACGTGACAGCATCACAGATGGTGAGTCTATCGCCATCTCAGACACTATACAAACGTGTTTGAATTACTTCTCAGAAATATGCAGATTTCCTCGCGATGTTTTCCTACACCATAAAGCACGTGGTACGAAATCACTGTACATAAGTTTTTAAATAAAACTCAATTGTATATGGGATTTGAACTTGCGCCACCACGGCTCACTACTCAAAAATGCTATTTCTATTCAAACCAGTAGTTCTTGAGATCAGTATTCGTCAGTACATAGTCGTTCAACCTAATAAACAAACACTTCGGCTTCATAATATTAATAAAGTTTAATTATTAATATTCAAAAATTAAGTCTATTTCACATCACCGAGTACTAATACGGCAAAGGGTAAAACATGCGCCTCCATTCAAGGAACTCGTTGACGACACGTTTTCATATAAACCTGCCTTTTTAACCTATAAATATATTGTAGTAGTAATGTAAACTTTACTCGGATTATCCTTGTTTTACTCACGACGTGTCACGTCACCCGATTCGGGATTTGTCGTGATCAATCAATTCATTGTTCCTCCGAGTTATTGTCAAAGGTCATTCTATTCACAGTTGTTACTCGTTATTTGTTCCTCTACCAAGTCACGTACGCAATTAATGATTATATCATTATTAGAATTCATAGAATTGTTTTTTGTTTGTTACCAATCGTTGAATCGAATTAAATCTAGTCATATCCTAGCTTTAATAAAAGTTTCTTAGAATATCCAACCCCCAACACTAGGGGTAGAATTTCGAGATATCTTTTAACAGTAGATACATTTCACAGAAAGCACATACTTCGCCCGCTACGCAAGCGACGTGAATTCGAATCCCAGCGGGGCCTATACCAATGAGTTTTATCTGCATTGATTTAACACCACTTGCTTTAAGGTGAAGGAACCATAGTGAGGAAACTTGCATATTTCTGAGAAGTAATAACAAAGGCGTATGTATAGTGCCTGAGACGGTGATGGACTCACCCTCTGTCAAATGGTTAAAGTGCTTTTTGGCATGACAAATAAGCGTACCTACTGCAGTCTATAAACGCTTACAATACCAAGGGTGTCACACACACGTTACCTACCTTATAAATAATGGATGGCATAATGAAAAACGAAAGGGTTCCGCTCCCTCAACACAGTGCCTCCCTCCCCCCATCAAGCCCTGGCGACCTTACTCTCCAGAACACAACACTATTCTAAGGTATCATAATTTGTCAGTAATCTTCTGTAAGGTACGGCTCCAGAGTTCCATCGGTAGATCCCTTTATGCCCTTTCTTTATACTTGTAAGTTTTATCGCTTGTTATCGGTGCCACCATGAGGTATGAGCGCTGACTTTGTATGCGCAGTAGTATTTTTTAGGGTCTTGAATATCGAAAAAATGCAGGCGTAGTAAATAAACCCCACTATTTTCGTTCAGCGCTCCCTAACTCGTGACGGCACCTCTGCAAAGTAATATATTGGTTAGTCTAATGACATGTCGGGTGGCCTTGGGGTTTGAGCAGTCGCCCGCTACGCAAGCGACGCGAATTCGAATCCCAGCGGGGCCTGTTCCAATTTGTTTATCTAAAAACGTATATACAGTGATTTCACACCACGTGCTTTTCGGCGAAGAAAACATCGAAGGAAACCTGCATACTATGACAAGTAAATCAAATACGGCGATAGACTCACTATCTGTCACCTTGGCACTCAATCATCTTCAGTGAAAAATGGGTGTTGTGGTTACAGCACCTCTGCCTACCCCTTCGGGGAATACAAGCGTGAGCATATGTATGTCTATTATGTGGTGACCAAGACGAGGAAGCCGAGAGGAGGCTATGAATGCTGGGCAAGTTTATATTCTCATAAATGCGTCCCAGGCGATGAATGGTGATGATGATGATGATGACAGAGTTGAAGACATTGTTATTTTAGATTGTCAAATAATATTTTTACAAATGAAAGTAAAGGAACCGCGTCTCGCATTGCGATAAATCGGAAACCCAACGAAGATAAGGTGTCGAAAGCCCTTTGTGTTTGTGTCCCTGCATTTAATGAACGGCCGGTGCCTTTGGATATTATGAATAAATAAAAATGGCCATATCTGACTCACCGGATGTTTGTAATGGAACCTACATTAGTTTCCTTCGGAGGTAAATTACGTGTGTACATGAGCGAAATCCGGCAATTACTTAGATGCGGTGAACAAATGTGTTTTATTATCCACGGGTGTGTTGGATGGCAAAACAAAAGAATGATGACTTAACCATCTTATCTTATCTTATCTTGTTTGTGGCATTATTGGGTCCGGTTGCCCAGAAGCACGTCGACCCTTGGGATCTATTGTGCCGCCCTTGCCCTTTTGCTCTACGTACCTGACTCCAAATACTCCCTGAACAAGCCGGCAGATCTTGCCCATGGGGAAGAGCTTGTAGTCCTCTGGTTTCGGATACGCCTTACCCAGTAGGTCCATTCGCCATCTGGCCAGTGCGTTGCAAACTATCTTGAGTGCTAGGCTTTGCAACTTCAAAATAGGCGGCGGTTCTATATTCGTCGCGTTTGATTTTTTCGTTCGCGAATTAGGTATTAGGTAGGTGGTCTCAAATGTCTTTCACGTACTTTAATTTAAAAAAAAAACATTAGGGTGTGACGGTCATCAAATATAAACCATGTTTCGGGTAGTTATTAGTTTTTATTGAAATAAACATTCTGTCGTTAACGCTCGATTTTAATAGATGTTCCATAGGGTTCCGCAAACCACACCTGATATTAAGTTTAGAAAAAATATATATTTTGGAAAAGTGCTATCAGGCATCTGGGACCACGGTTCCAGTTCTGAGTGGTCCCAGTTAGATGTAGTAATATACCTGTGTTTATATCCCTTGTGCCACCCACTAGTTCAATATTCCCTATATTTAATGTGGAATTAAAATTTTACTCTCCGTTAGATTTTAGAGCTATTTCTTATTACCTCGTTTTCTTTGCGAATCCTATTCAAATACCCAAGAATTTCCTTTTAACTTGGTGTAATGCGATACTTCCGTACTTACCAACATTTCCTACTGAACATTTTATGTTAGCTGTTAAATTCTTTGCCTAGGCATGTTTAGTAACGATATCGAGAAACTACCCAAGTTTTTATTAACAGTTTTATTCGTTTTATCTGTAAGTAATATTAAGAAAACTGTATGCCTGCTTATAAACTTCATATAATATCCAAGAAATTAAGGTGCAGGGCCATGATCTCTTATTGCCATGATAGTTTAACTCTTATTATGAGACGGATTTATATAACGTACTAGCTGTGCCCCGCGGTTTCACCCGCGTAAATTTCGTTTTATATAATATGTCGGTTTAAAATTGACAAAGTTTCATACAAAATTTCATCCCCTATTTTATCCCCTTGGGGGTAGAATTAATCAAAATCCTTTCTTAGCGGATGCCTACGACATAACATCTACCTTCATGCCAAATGTCAGCTCGATTCGTCCAGTGGTTTGGACTGTGCGTTGATAGATCACTATGTCAATCAGTCAGTCAGTCAGTCACATCATATTTCCCACCGTTTAAACCTTCCCTAAACTTCAACAAATTTATCAATACCAAAATCACCCGAATCAGTCCAGCCATTCTCAAGTTTTAGCGAGACTAAAGAACAGCAATTCATTTATATATATATATATATATATATATATATATATATATATAAGTCTGTCACTTTCACACAGTGATAACAAGAAGAGCATATGGTGAGAACTCAGGGTTATATTTTTCTTAAATTTTTTTTTTATATGAGAATGTAACATCGAGCGTGAAGGTAACAAAATCAAAATAATGAAGAATTGTCTCATTTTGATAACGATTTGTCTCCTTTGAATTACTTTGATCTGTCTTTGAATTACTTCTCAGACATATGAAAGTTTCCTCACGATTTTTGCCTTCATCGTAGAGCACGTGTAGTGAAATAACTGCACATAAGTTTTTATAAAAACACATTGTAACACGCCGCTGGGATTCGAAGTTGCGTCGCTTACGTAGCTGGCGACAAATCGAACCCCACGGCCATCATTTTTCCACGCGCGCATCTTCCAGAAAGTAAGAAGGCAACTTTATAAAATTCTTTATAAGATTTCATACTGTTTAGTAAGTTTATATTATGCACTGTGCTTTAGTGTTGTCACTGAGACGTGTCGATTGCCTCTCATTACCGGCTACATGTACTCGGTAATTGAATATGTACACATCTCTATGTTCTCGGATTATGTGTAAAGTAGAAAACGTAGTCGCGACACGCAATTATATGTTCATAGATCTAGAAGACTTGCTTATTTCACGGTATTTTTTGTGGTTGCTGTTCAATTTACTAGTCTAGTGGCCATCGCCGTCTCAAGCACTATACGTCTTTGAATTACTTCTCAGACATATGCAGGTTTCCTCACGATGTTTTCCTTCGCCGTAAAGCACGTGGTGTGAAATCACTGTACATAAGTTTTTTTGAAAAAGTCATTGGTACAGGCCCCGTTGGAGTTCGAACTTGCGTCGCTTGCGTGACAGGCGACTGCACAAACCCCGAGGCCACCACGGCTCTTAATTGAAATTTAAACATTAATATCGAATCGTTAGTTATTGGAAAAGTTATTTATCTAGAAAGCAATTAAACAATTAAATATTTCCAGTTCAATTCGAAGCCGTGTATCGGAAAACGAAATTAATTTCCATCGAATTTTAATCTACCGAAAATAATAATCAACCAAAAAAATTTTATGCTTACAATTTCGCATAAACTACGATCACGCTCGATTCAAAGCGAGTCTTTTGATAAATACCCACAACCGCGATAACCACCGCATATTCATTACCCGTGCAAATAAAAAGTGTATTTCGTTGCCGAACCTTTCGTTTGAAAAAGGACAAATCAGCATGGTACCATCCAAGCCAGGATTTATGTGCGTCTAATCAGAATACCATTAGCACGGCTCCGAAACGACGAATAAAGAAGGATACATATTATATCAATTGCTTTGTGATGACAGTTGCTCTTGCACCCTCTTTTTTTTACGTGGTCACATCCTTTAGATGGATACACACCCCCGTCAGACTAAACATCCACGGTGTTCCTCCACATCGCCTGTGTGGGGGGGGGGGGGGGGGGGGGGGGGGGAGCTCGGGACCGCAAGATACACGCACCGACGCCCCCTCCAGCGACTGGTCTTTTCGCTTTAACCCAAGCCCGAACTTGGATGGGTGACCGTCCGAGCTTCCTACGTGCCTCAGAGAGCATGCTAAGCCGTCGGTCCCGGTTGCCAATTTAACACCTTTGGAAATCGTCACGGGCTAGTTGAAGGCCTAAGAGTCTGACAGTAAACTAGTTGTCAGACTATCCAGACCCAGAATACCGATTTTCCTCGTAAAAGGGGTTGCAAAGGCAATTGCCGACCACAACAATGTATGGGATAAGGCCAGGGAGAGCGGGACCACTCAAGTGCCTTATACTTAATATCTGTACATATATACATTTAGATTCTGTATTCCCCGAAGGGGTAGGCAGAGGTGTTGTAATAACTCCCACTTTTCACACAATATGATTAAGTGCCAACGTGACAGATCGCCTATCGCCGTCTCAGGCTCTATACATACGTCTTTGAATTACTTATCAGACATATGCAGGTTTCCTCACCATATTTTCCTTCACCGTACAACGTGTGGTGTGAAATCACTGCACATAAGTTTTTAGAAAAACTAATTTCTACAGACCGCTGGGATTCGAACTTGTGTCGCTTGCGTAGCAAGCGACTGCCTAAATACTACGGCATCCACGGCTCTCCATATGTTCCTATACTATACATGTGGTGTATTATCGACGTCGAAAGAACAAGTTCATTGGAGGTCGCCATAAAGGACGTTATGTACATACATACATATGCTCACGCCTGTATTCCCCGAAGGGGTAGGCAGAGGTGTTGTAATAACTACACCTACTTTTCACCGAAGATGATTAAGTGCCAACGTGACAAATCGCCTATCGCCGTCTCAGGCTCTATACATACGTCTTTAAATTACTTCTCAGATATATGCAGGTTTCTTCACCATACTTTCCTTCACCGTACAACGTGTGGTGTGAAATCACTGTACATAAGTATTTTAGAAAAAATCATTGGTACAGGCCCCGGTGGGATTCGAACTTGCGTCGCTTACGGCTTTCATACCTCAAGACCTATTGTGTTGTCATGTAAAAAGTTTGATTACGTTTTTCAAATTGTAAGTATACAATTACAGTGATTATATGCCAGAAGCATTCATTAGTGTAAGAAAAACTCTAATGTTGGTTAATGTCTGAATATACGAGATAATGCTGCGCGGTTTTCAAATTTGTAATTTTTTAATACCTAAAAAAGTTGGGCTATAAGATATAATATCTCACTCAATAGACAATGGATGAATCCTCTAGATAAATAGTAGTTTCTGGTAAAAAAAAACACATTTTCGTTGCGTGTGCATTAATATATTAGTCCCTAATGTTACTAATATATAATTCCTAAACGATTCCTAAAGGAGTCGTGGTGCCCTTGGGGTTTATGCAGTCGCCTGCTACGCAAGTGACGCAAGTTCGAATTCCAGCGGGGCCTGTACCAAAGAGATTTTCTAAAAACTTATGTGCAGTGATATCATACCACCTGCTTTACGGTGAAGGAAAACATCGTGAAGAATCCTGCATATGACTGAGAAGTAATTCGGTGAAATGTGGGTTTGTTATTACAACCTCTGCTTACCCCTTCGGGACCCTTTTGGGATGGCGTGAGCATATAATTATATATTAGAGTTTGTATTCATGACATACATGTTTTAGTTCTAAATTCTTAAAAAGGGGGTTAAGAAAAATACGAACACGAGGCGGGACTTGAAACCACGACCTCTGCAAACCGTGCAGTTGCTCTTCCAACTGAGCCACTCGTGATCCCGTGACGTCATGCGGTATCGGTATATCCATATACATAAAATTCCTAAAAGTAAACATCAGGGGAGAAAAATATCTCAAAGAGCATATCGTTATTTATTGCAAGCGAATGTGTCTGGACGAAAACCCGATCGCAATTTGGGAGTATTATGTGCGGGACTTGATTTCAAGGTTCAACAGGTTTTTTGGATCCATTGTGTGTGTTTTAATAAGCACGCGTTGAAATGTGGAGCGACTTCATTTGTAAAATTATAGGGTGCCTCAGGGACTTAGCGGTAATGCGATTGGCTTGAGACGTCGCGGTCTTGGGTTCGACCCCTGAGACTTGAAGTTAAGTCGACTTATAGACCGAATTAAAAAAGTTTTTTTTAGTTCTATTTGTGTTTATAATAGTATAATAATGTTTTTTAATAAAACTAAAACTCTCTTATTACGATTCTTGGGTCAAAAATAATTCCATCTCTTTTGGTGATAAGGATTTCAAAAAGGATGGACATAGTTTTAGTCCGAGGAGCTCGTGGCACAGTTGCTATTGAGCATATCATTCGATCAGCGAAGTTAAGCAACTCTAAACCTAGCCAGTAATTGGATGGGTGACCGCCCGAGTTCCCTCCGTGCCTCGGAGAGCACGTTAAGCCGTCGGTCCCGGTTGCCAATTTATTATCTTTGGCAATCGTTACAGGTCAGTCGGATGCCTAAAATAGTCTGACAACTGGTTTAACCCAGATCACAGATTTTCCTCGTTTAAGGGGTTGCGAAGGTCAGATGGCAGTCGCTTCGTATAAAAACCAGGTGATCAGCCACATCGGGTTGAATCAAGTGCCGACCCCAACAATGTATGGGATAAGGACAGGGACGATGATAGTTCCGGTCCGAGTTTAGTCTAGTCTTCGTTTAAATTATGTTTTGCAATAACCTCCTTATTACAAAGAGATGAATGCTCCAAGCTCAGCAACACGAGCTTTTAAGTTAATTTACTCGCACCGTTCTTAAGCTTTTCAGCGAAATTAATTTACCTTAAACTTTGCTTTAAGTTCACTCAAACAAAGCTCTTTATATATACATATTATATATGTATGTTTTAGGTACTAGTTGACCCGGTTTGCGGCTTTGCACGGTCTGTTTTATATAGATTAAAAACAATTACGTGTATGTTTGTAATTGCAAAATTACAGCTTTTCACTAAATGTTATAAATATGAAAGTATATAAAGTACTGAAATGAAAAAGATAACTTTTGAATTTTTTTCTCTGTCTGTCTGTTGGTTCCAACTAATCTCCGATTTTAGCGGGACTTTCGCTGGCAGATGACTAGTGTTACAGGGAGTAACATAGGCTATTATTTAAAAAACATTTTGGTTTCAGCGGGAATCGAATCAAATCTACACGAGTGAAACCGCAGGGCACACCTAGTCTTTACTAAAATTGAAAGCTGATGAGTTTTTATGTTTGCTTGAACGCGCTAATGTCAGGAACTACTGTAGGCCTATACAAAGTAACATTCTCTCGCGCTTGCGCTAAGTTAAACGATAAAAAATTTATGGAAATGACATGAATCTGTCACGTGACATATGTCATTCCCGTATATTTTGTATTGTTTCTACTAGCGAAGTGTGAGGATATTATTACTTACTTTTTCTACAGACTTTGATCCAATTTGAAAATTTATTTCAGTGTTAGATAGCCCGTTTTTTCTATAAGTAGAGGTTTGATTTTATAAGTAGGTATGTACCCTACTTATGTCCCAAAATCGGTTCTACAGTGAAAAATAAACAAACAGATTTATTTACCCCCGAGATGGCAACAAAAAATTATATACATAGTGTTAAAATTTACATGTCCGTGCTAATGAAATTAGAAGATTTTTGATATCGTAATTCAAGTTACAACACGAGTGAAAATATCATTCGCAATTTGAATATTTAAATATACGATGGAATCCAGCTGAAATGCGATTCAATATTCAACTTGATTCTCCGTAAGTCCTCCTCGATTTGACTAATCGACACCCAAGTTCAAGTCATCATTCGAATAATGTAATCAATTCAGAAGTTTATTTATTTCATAATCCTAGAATACCAGAATGTTAATTTAAAGACGCTATGAATACCAACAAATTTTAAGGGGGAAAAGAGATCTCCGACCGCCCCGGTAGCCATCCTACGGACTCCGGGTACTCTGATAGACCGCGCCGGTGTCCCCCACACTTTGCCAGGGTACATCCCTGGGGCAGCTGTGTCGCCGTCCCTGGAGACCTCGCTGTGCAAGGCAGCGCGAGCCACATCACACTGCCACCTTCCCGGGCCCGCGGCTCGGTGGTCAAAGCTCCCACCCCGACCACCGCCAGCAGGCCCTCCGGCCCCAAATTCTTAGACCCTGGCTCGTGGGTGGAACTGTACCTACCATACTTCCATAGAAAAGAAAGGAAATAATAAAGGGTTTTTATGATAGTATTTGATTTGATTATTTATTTATTTACTTATGGCATGGCATGCAATGCCAATTACAGTAATTAGATACATGTAATTAAAGATACATTTTTTTTTAATCACAAACTAAGCAAAGATTGTAATATTGTACTGGTGTAATTTTTTTCAAACACATACACCTATATTTTGTACACATACACCTATGTATTCTCCGAAGGGGTATACCGAGGTGTACTTATAGTACCTACATCCACATTTCACCGGTACCCTTATAACGAGTTTGCTACCGTTTTCTGTCAAATATTAGCATGGGAAATTATACAATGCTTCCGAGCGGTGACGTGAAGAAATAAAAAATCTACCTAAAAATATTGTGATTTTCTAATTTATTTATTTAAACCGCTTAAACCTATGTAGCGAATATATATTATGAAAACGGTGCAAAGCTCATGGCAAATCACACAAACATAGTGAATAAACCTTAAGTTTATTCATAAAAAATAATTATTGTACCTATTAATTGTGTAGGCACATGATAATAAAAACCATGTCAATGTTTTACAAAACGATAATATTCAGATAAATACAATAACAATAAAAGTTTCAAGAGCAATAATAATAATATTAAGAAGAAAAAAAAATGAAAATCGAAACTATTTCAAATATAAAATATTCTTATTTTTAATTATAGAAGACCAGTATTAAAATAGATCCTGACTAATATAATATCCTAACACTAAAGGCCGCATCTTGTACCTTGAAGGAATAATCTTTCGTTCAAGGAACGTTCAACTTCAAGGATAGACGCATCGTAAAATTCGTTATGAAATTTTTAAATGCCCATAACGATACCTAAATTCTCGTGGAACGTGTTCCCACGAATTATAATTTAAAAAAAAAGCAACACAATACATTGTTGACGTCTCTGGGATTGGTCGGAAGACCATAAATTCCGGTCGAATAATCACTATTACTAAATTATCCATTTAGTAACGATTATTCGGGCGTTTCAATCGATATTGGTTTCGTTTGAAATTCGTTCCCTTTGTTGTTTTCATTGTGATTTGTATCAAAGGATTTTGTTACGTAATATTAGGTACAGTCGAGGGCACGGTATAAGCACAATGCGTCACAAAATATATTAAATTCATAAAAATGGTTAGGAAACCTACGAACTCGAGCCGGGACCCGAACCCACGACATATCCAAAAAAATTGTATTTAATGGACTAAAGCAAGGAATTTTTATTTACAAAATTCAAAAGTAATGAATCTTATCTTAAACTTAAAACGAGCAATTCTTGTACATAATATAATCTGAATCTCGAAAACTGTGTTTGATTTTCAAAACATAGTTTTGAGGCAATGAAAATCTCATAAAATATAATTACAATACAAAAGAAATTCCACCGACATCTGTCAAGTTATTAACGCGAGACTTCCAGCGAACGGGGCGATAACTAGTGTACGCGGGGTAAATTGTTACCGGTTCGATGTTTTTTTGACAACATACATATGATCACGCCTGTATCCCATGGGGGTAGGCAGAGATCACCGTTTGCCACATGCTAAATGTCAAGTACTTTCTTTTTTATGAAAAAGAAACCGAGCACAGCTTGGTCAACCAGTTACTGCGTATTAAATAGGGAATATAAGTAAATTTGTATCTTCGGGAATGGTGCCCAGCAAGCTGGTTGAACTGACTTTGAGATACTAAAAGCTGATGAGGTTACATTTTAACCTGACATGGAACGTAATCAATCATACTTAAGACTAATAACAAGGTTTGAAAACCTTGAAATAATTGAACACAACGATGCAAACAATGCCTGTCATATCGATAGTATCTCATCAAACAATTGATTCGAATATTGAAAGGTATCGAACAATAAATTTGAATCGATATGTCAGTTGTACAATGCATATTAGTGCTTTGCATTCAATAGAGAAGTATCGATATGATATCGAATTTGAATCGGTTCAATTGGTATCCAACCAACCTGATCGTCATAAATAATGAAGAATAATAAGCTATCGATACAATAATGAAATTAATGAGAACGAAAGTAGGCAATTTATATATATACATACATACAAATTGAAGTGTCTGTTTGTGAATCCAAAATAACAGTTTTTCACTAAATGCATATGAAAATTTTTATTGTCCGTCTGATTGTTCCGACTAAACTTCGAACTTTCACTGGCGGATAATTAATGTTACAAGGAGGACCCCGCTGGTCACCTTCGAACTTTGAACCTTCAGTCACCAAAACGTCAGAGGTACTCCTAACTATAGTCGACCCATATTTTTTCTCATAGTCTTTTTGTTATTCGATTCTGCTTATTTGATTTATTCATTTAGCATGAAACCTCAGAATGTAAATTTTCACATGACAAATTATTACATATCGCTATTTTTTTCTACTTAAGTCTATGGACTGTAAATAACTAATAATCTACATACATATGGCACCCAATCCCTTCCTAACGCACGAGTTTGCACTAAATAATCGTCTATTTTCTTTTCCTGTCGATCTCATATTATCGATAATTTGACAGCTCTTCACTACGAGTATCTGCTTAAGTTGTACATAATTTATATTGTACAAACGAATAACGATTATGATGACGTATTGTTCCCGATCCGATCCCTATTGAATCGATTTGGGCCCGATATCCGATGACCGAATAAAGCTGCCATTGTCCTCCTAATTGCCGGTCTGTCAACTCGAATCGAATATGATCGACATTGTGGTACGTTTTGTTTAGTTTTTAATTTTATTATAGCCTTTTTGTAGGCATTGATATAAGATTTTAGAAGCATCATTAGTGTCTTATTATAACTAGATAACAACCGTGTCTTTGTCTGCCTTCTAATAATGATTCACGCTCGCGTATAAGTCTACCGCGTAATTCAGCCGCGTTATTATGTATTAACTAGCAGTGCCTTGCGGTTTCACCCGCGTAGATTTAATTTAATTCCCGCGGAACACTAAATGTTTTTTTAATAAAAGTAACCTAAGTAACTTCTTGTAACATTACCTATCTGCCAGTGAATTCCCGTTAAAACCGGTCCAGCCAAAGTCAAAGTCAAAGCCAAAAATATCTTTATTCGATTAGACTTTTTACAAAGTACTTTCAAATCGTCAGAATGACATAATTATACAGGATGATACATGCTACCGCCAGGTTCGTAAGGTTGCTTTTACTGAGATGAACCTGGCAAGAAACTCAGTAATTAGTCTTTTCAAAAATATTATACAATTTTAAGAATACAAAATAAATAATTTAAGAAACATAAGCTCATGGACAAAGTTCCAATGCACAATGTCGATAAAAAATAACATTTTAGAGATCAGCCGTACCAACAGACAGACGAAAAATTTTGATTATGTATTTGTTTTTTCATGTCAGTACCGTATATACTTTCATGTGCATTTAGTGAAAAGCTGTTATTTTGGAATTACGAACAGACATTTCAGTTTTATTTATCTGTATGTAGTATGTATATTATGTGGTTTGTTTGTATAGATATAGACGTATAGATAACCAACCGCTGTATTCTTAGGCCGTATGTTCTTTATATCCAAGATATAACTTGGAATTCATTTTCACATCATTGAATTTTAATGTTAAAGTGAGTTTCGCGACACGGTGTGTTATAAAATATTTATAAATATAAGTAACGTCACATCAAAATGCCTACATTTTTACGACTCGCGTGAAAAAAATTTAATAACGTGATAAAGACAATTCATACATACATACATATGCTCACGCCTGTATTCCCCGAAGGGGTAGGCAGAGGTATTGTAATCACAACACACACTTTTCACCGAAGATGATTAAGTGCCAACGTGACAGATGGTGAGTCCATCGCCGGCTCGGACTCTTTACATACGTCATTGAATTACTTCTCAGAAATATGCAGTCTTCCTCACGATGTTTTCCTTCACCGTAAAGCACTGTACATAAGTATTTTTAGAAAGACTCATTGGTACAGGCCCCGCTGTGATTCGAACTTGCGTCGCTTGCGTAGCAGGCGACTGCTCAAACCCCGAGGCCACCACGGCTTGGGATGGGAATTAAACTGTTTGTATACAGGCGTACTATAAGCGCACCTATGCCTATCCTTTGCGTGAACATTTATATGTAGTTTTAATGAGCTCAAATGCACTTATATGCATAATTCCAACGTTAACGATCGAGATTAAGTAAATTTTACGATCGATTTAATACTTTTTAAGATGAGACGCATAAATATATACTAATATATAAAACTGAAGACATTATTTAGCTTGACTTTGAAAAGTCAGTGTTAGATAGCCCATTTATCGAGGAAGGCTATAGGCTATCTAAATATATATAACTCAAAGGTGACTGACTGACTGACATAGTGATCTATCAACGCACAGCCCAAACCACTGGACGGATTGGGCTGAAATTTGGCATGCAGGTAGATGCTATGATGTAGGCATCCGCTAAGAAAGGATTTTGATTAATTCTACTCCCAAGGGGATAAAATAGGGGATGAAAGTTTTGGGGACTTTTAATAAAAAACTTAGAGTATGCTAACGCGGGTGAAACCGCGGGGCACAGCTATAGTATATCATATATAATTTAAAGTTAGCGTTTGATCAAAGTAACTATTCCACGCGAACTAATTTGCGGACAGAAAACATTATAAAACCTCTTTTTACATACAGTATTTACGATACGATATAAAAAATGCAAGGTTAAGTCACCACGTTGTAAATCACTTGTATGCGGGTCCCAGGCAGCATATACCCCACCCCCCTTGGTACCCCCTATCTGCGGCAATGGTATTCAAATGGGCGTGTAATCTAATTTGGTGAAACGCGCTACTTGCCTCTATGAAATACGTTTTAACATGTGTATTACGAGTTTTGCCTTACCCGGGGATAGAACCCAAGATCTTGTGTTCAGGAGCATTTGCGTCAATCGATACTTAATGGGGTATCAATATATATTAGATTGCAACAGGTAGGAAGCTATTAAATAATCGCTATCTATTTATTTAATTCTGAATTGGAAACAGATACCTACCTAGAATTTTTCAACTATTTGTGCAATTATTAATGTTCTGACGCAAATAATAATTGAGGAATTTAATGATATATAATTTCTTTGTCTATCAATAACCTTGCTTAGAAAGAAATAGATATCTTTTTAATTATCTTATTGCGATGTAGCGAATAGAGTTAAAAACTAGGATTACGAACAAGTGTTACTATAATGTGGTAATATAAGTGAACGTGCTTTACGGTGAAGGAAAACATCGTGAGGAAGACTGCATATTTCTGAGAAGTAATTCAATGACGTATGTAAAGAGTCCGAGCCGGCGATGGACTCACCATCTGTCACGTTGGCACTTAATCATCTTCGGTGAAAGTGGGTGTTATGATTACAAAACATCTGCCTACCCCTTCGGGAAATACAGGCGTGAGCATATGTATGTTACTATAATCATCATCTCCCTGGCCCTCTCCCATACATTGTTGGGGTCGGCACTTGATTCAACCCGATGTGGCCTTCTCCCATACATTGTTGCGGTCGGCACTTGATTCGCTGATCACCTGATTTTTATACGAAGCGACTGCCATCTGATCTTCGCAACCCCTTAAACGAGGAAAATCTGTGATCTGGGTTAAACCAGTTGTCAGACTTTTTTAGGCCTCCGACCGACCTGTAACGATTTCCATAGATGATAAATTGGCAACCGGGACCGACGGCTTAACTTGCTCTCCGGGGCACGGAGGGAACTCGGGCGGTCACCCATCCAATTACTGGCTAGGGTTATGGTTGCTTAACTTAGCTGATCGAATGATTTGCGCAATAGCAACTGTGCCTCGAGCATGTTACTATAATATCAAAACTGAACACTATACTAGTAAAGTAGGTATTAGAGATTTTAACACAACAGCTAATTAGCTTTTCACTTGTTTGACACCAGATTCTCATAACCGCTTATATTTTACAAATACCGATACGTAGCATTCGCAATTTATCGCAATCAAAAAACAATCACACGAGTCACAACGTCTCCGCTGTCAGTGTCACTTTGTCGTTTGACACCTGTCAAACGGAGTGACAGTTGTGCGTATCGTATTATATCAAAGCCGTGTTCGTCACATGTATAATACTAGCGTGCAGTCAACCAACGAAATTGTCACTTACATTTTCTTTGTTGAAATCTTGGAAGGTGATCAAAACATCAATCTCGTTTGAATTTGTTTTAAAATGTCGTGAAATAAAAATCCTTTCGTGCTTTAGTTATTCTTAGGCTGGCCAGTCGCTAACGACGGTTACTGGACGTGGTGTAAGTAATTCAGCAAGTTGTTTGATCGGCAATTTCGTGTGATTGTGATGTCTTCTCGGCTGAGTCGTTATTAATTCAAGCTCGTGAATATTCGTTATATAGCTTTTCAAAGTTTCTGCTGCTATTGAATTGGTCGGACAGAGCTCAATGCTTTTCGTGATCTGCTTATTTTGATCGTCCCTATATTTATGTATATACATACAGATATAGTTTGTAATTACAAAATAACAGCTTTTCACTAAATGCATATGAAAATATATATGGTACTTTCATTAAAAAAGTCTGTCTGTCTGTTTGTTTTAGCTAATCTCTGAAACTCCTGGATCAAAAATAACGAGACTTTCAGGCCTGATATTGATATGAACGGAGTATTTGGTTTATTTTTTTTAATAGGGCTGTGCGAAGTGTGGGCAAGAAGTGGGGAAAAAAATATTAAAATCAGTTTTTTTATTATAATAGTGTCTACCGTTTAAACTTTCATAAGCATTTAGTGAAAAGCTGTTAATTTGGAATAACAAACAGAAACTCAATTTTATTAAGCAGTATAGATTTCCCAGACGACTAGACCCTCATATCTGTCCCGAGCAGACATCTCCAGACAAATGAGTTACGAACGGAATCCAACCTTTTGTTTTAGGATAGTTCGCCTAATCGATTATAATAGATCAATATCTTTCGGCTATATTTACTGGCAGGTAACGCTTCTTACTAAAGTGAGGATTTGGGTCAAGTAGGAAATAAATTTGATTACTTTTAGAAATTATGGAGCAAAAACTATCAAGATCGTTTTTGCACCAAGCGGGGACTATAAAATTTAATTAAAATTCCTTCCGTCATTAATGACTGACCTTCATTATCTTCACATGTATATTTCATTAAATGAAGAAGCCTGGTAGAAGCCTCTCGTGACAAGCGGGCTGGGGCTTTTCTCGCTCAGAGAATCAGCATTGCTATTCAACGTGGCAATGCTGCCAGCCTTCTTGGCACGATCCCGAGAGTCACCGATTTGGGACAAGCTTTCTACTTGTAATTCGTTTTAAGTACTGTTCCTTGTATATTTAATTAAATCTAAAAATAAAATTAAATGAATTAAAATTTGAGTTTGATATTTTTGATACCTTTGGTCTAGTGGATATCGTACTGGGGTCAGGGCAAACATTTTTATTCAAAGTTTTAAGGATGTTTCATAATTATTAAAAAAAATCAAGTATTAAATCCGCAGTACACATAATTCTAGCTTTGCTAAATTTGTCCAACGCAAGCTGGAATCCCACCGGCCTGTGCTAATTATTTATCTAAAACCTTATGTACAGTGATTTCACACCACGTGCTTTACGGTGAAGGAAAATATCATGTCTGAGAAGCAATTCAATGACGTATGTTAAGCTCCTGAGACGGCGATAGACTAACCATCTGACACGTTAACACTTAAACATATTCGATGAATAGTGTATGTTGTTATTAGACCATCTCTGCTTATTCCTTCAGGGTATACATGCGTGAGCATTAAATGTATGTATGTCATTATATTTTAACAAATATCAGTCCATAACTAACCATCAATATCTCCTTGTCCACAGGTACTGTGAAAGGTGTCATTCAAATCAATACCGTATGTCGTGTCGATGAGGGTGTAGTGTTGTGTGAATGCGTCAAAGAAGCTGATCGAGCTGGCGTGGTACGGGCCCGGCGGGGGGGCGATGCAGGCTGGGGGGGGATGGTTCGTGCCGTGGACGATGGGGACGATGGGCATGCAAAAGTTCGCGGTGGCCCTACCCATGGGGGGGGTCATGCCGCTGGTGCCCCCCTTGCTGGCCGCACTGCCCCCCGCACCGCCCTCTCTACGGCTGATCGCGCCGCCGCAGCTCCAGCATCAGGCGCAACCAGGGAGAAAGGTAGGCAGGCTATGTTTATCAAATGAGTTTTATGTTAATCTTTTTATTTTCCCGTATGTCGTCACCTTAATATTTTTTATGTTCCTGGCGATCTTTAGGGTCAAAGATATCCCTATACTTATAACACTTCAGCCAAATCGGTGAGGCGGCTTAACCTTAACACTTTTTAATATTAATCTGCATAGATCCCGTTCCCGTGGAAGTAAGGGGATAAAATATAGCTGATTTAGCTATCCTTTGCTGAAAGAATTTTCACGATCGGTCTAGTACTTTTTAAGCGAATTCGTTACAAACATACTTACATCCAAATCTTTTCTCTTTATTATATTGATATAGATTTATGTTTATCTTACTCTTATTCGCTAAAGTTTAATAAATTACGTAGAAACCGTATATTAATTCTGTTATCTTCAGCAGTAGTTGGTTGGTTTAGTGTGACTATAGTCTAAGAGCTAGTGGCTACTTGGATTATTTATTAGGGTGTAGCGTATTCTAAATAAACATGGGTGAAACGAGAGAGAAATATAAAGCACTGACTTACTTACTTACCCCGTATATTCTATACTATATAACTTTCCCATTTGTATTATGAAAATACTCTGAGCAAGCAAATATAAAATGCTATCCGCATTCCATGCCATTTCCATCGGACATCTTAACGCTTCGTACGACCGGGGACAAACAATTTACCCTATTGTCAGGGTATAAATAGAGTAATAGAAGAAGGCATTGGTTGACAAGGGTGTTCCATCTATTACACGACGTAAATTAGGTACCCTCTTTCCGCGTTACCTTCATATTGTGGCTCTGAATCGAATGCCGTTATCATTCGATTTGCCGAGAAGCAGTGACCCTCGATTAATTTGGAGATTTATTCGATTGTATTCAATGGGGAATCGATTACGGTATTACGTTTCAGCTTTAGGTCTTAGGGTGAATTTAGTCGATTTATAGTCTCGAAACCAAACGAAATTACATTGAATCGTTTGCGGCTCATTTTGCAACTTTTATGAACACAATATTGTAAAAGAAATAAACTTTATTATTGAATTGCTGCAGTTTGCGGTTTCAATCCCATTGTCATTTATTCATACAACATAAATAAAATTATAATTATGGTGTTTTTTTTTGTGAGTACCTCATATTCTTTCTTATGAATTTAGTAAAAAGCTGTTAATTTGAAATAACAAATATACGTTTTCAAATATCAGGTGTTTTGTTAAACAGCGTAAAATTCGTGTTCAGATCCTGGCATCACGTCAGAGACACGTGCCCAAAGTGATCGCTATTGCAAATTGCGATTAATCAACAATTTAACAGTGACCAATTTTCAATGTAGCCCCAGAGTAGCAATGTAAAAATGTCTTGCAATTTATTAAGATATAAAGTGGAATAATTGCCAACTAGACAGTTACAAGCGCGCCAACCTCTTTGTTTGGCCTCGGTATAATAAAACAGTACATTTTAGTGGCATCGTAACATGGGATGTCTTGATGTTACATCTGGCTCTTGTAGTAAGAAATGATAAAGAAGTATGACCGACGTTAAAACTGACACACAAATTATATTCATTTGTTTCTTCTGTATTGCCAACTGTAGCACCACTGGTCTAGGAGTTGGTATACTTGACTGCTACATTTGTCGCGTGATTGATTCCCGCGACATACCAAATGGTTACGGTAAGCCTTGGCGGCTCTATACAATTGAGAGTTTAGAGTATTTTTTTTATTTTCTCTACATTTTATATATTTTTTTGTGAAACATCGTATTCTGTGTTTGTATTTTGTTCGTATATCATCGTATTTCTGTTCATTTTCATTATCATACGATTTTAATACAGTTTTGCGGTCCTCAGAGCTGTTCATTATCTTGTTATTTTTTTTATGCTATGTACCAAAGGTAGCAAGCAATGAAACTACAACCCTACGACCCGACCTGTGTCGAATACTTGAAAAATATATGTAATAATATATACATATATAGATAAATGAAATTGAAGTGTCTGTTTGTATTACAAAAAAAACAGCTTTTTACAAAATTCATATGAAAATATGTACGGTAGGTACTAAAGACTTAAAAAAATAAACAAAATTTCAAAAATCTTCTCTGTCTAGCTGGACTGCTTTAACGGGTCTTTCACTGGCAAATAGGTTATATTACAAGGAGTAACTCAGGCTACTTTTATCATGAAATTAACTCTACGCGGAAGTAACCGCGGGGCACAGTTAGTAAATTAAAAAGATATTTAATAATATAGAATATAGGTTTCTTTAACAATTAGTAGACAACCCTATCCACATATCAGACATGTTAGTACCAGCATCATGTCGATGGCTTAACGATATTTGCTTAATCTAAATACTAAGGCTCTATGCCTAATATAATATATAATATAATCTATTGCTAGTTATAACTAGAATTTCCCGATGTTGTGAAGCTTAACCAAATACCTAGTGCTTGGCTAACCCTGGAATATGTAGTTTTAGGCAAGGTATAAGATACCTTGCTACGTTTATTTGGATTACGGTAAGCGCTTCGAAACACGCTCTGTACCTATCATTCTCTGATAACCGCTTACCAACACAAAACACACAACAATCTTCATACATATCTGATTGAATTATTTTTAGGGTTTAGGATAAGGTGAAGCACATCATTTAACAAAACAAAAAAGTATTCAAGTTACAAATACCCCGTTAAAAATCTAACGAAACCTCATAGGAACATGTTAATCAAACCCGCATGCTAATGTTAGTGTTTATAACATAAATCACCGTGTAATTGCTACCGCTGAACCCATGTGATTAGCTAACTTGTTCGGAAATTAGCGCCTCCAGCGGTTTTCCGAGAGATATGTAATATTCTGATATTTTAAAAGATAAAAAGGAAGGTTGCTTTTTAGAAGTTTCAAAAATTCCGTCCATATTTTTTATTTAATGAAAATTGAAAACAAGAAATAAAAATATGTATTATTAAAGTAAATAGTTATACAATTTACAGTTTATACATTAGTGTACATGAAGAAGGGCTTACATTATAATAAACATTCTATGTGATGGATACATACATACCAATTTCATAATACAGTGAGTTGGGTGTGGGGAAAGAGTAACTGCTACATGGAATTTCCAGGGGTCCCCAAACTAGGCTGAGCCTGTATCTTGGGGAACTATGCAAGTTAATTTAAGTAGAGCTTACATACATACATATGCTCACGCCTGTATTCCCCAAAGGGGTAGGCAGAGGTGTTGTAATCACAACACACACATTTCACCAAAAATTAATAAATGCTGACGGACAGATGGTGAGTCTATCGTCGTCTCAGGCACTAAACATACGTCATTGAATTATTTCTCAGACATATTGGTTTGGAGGTTTCTTCACGATGTTGTCCTTCATCATAGAGTGTGAATCACTAAATGGTGCACATAACTTTTTTGAAAAACTAATTACTGCTTTATCACCTTAAAAACTTCATCAAAAGTTAAACAAATCACAAACACGCCTTTATGGTGTCCTTTGAAATTACTTAATCCCAAACGCTTTAATCTTGCTCGATTTTATACCGTTTTTCCGAGGTCATCAAGGAATGAATGAAAATGTCCCTGGATAGGGTGAATGTTTTCCCCTAGTCATCTGAGATTGCGATATTGGGCCTCACATCTTACTACGCTTCCATCCTTTTGTCCATTAAATTATTTACTACTTCCGTCTGCGGCTTTGCTCGCTTGTTTTTACGAATCCCGAATATAGCCTCGATTAACAATATAAGGTAACGGCACCTATGTTGGACGCGGACCAATCATGGACATTTTTTGTTTTTTCTTCCAAAATTAAGGAAACGCGCAGTATTTTTTTCGAATGTCAATACTGATCAGTTGTGCCAGTATTATAGCTGTTGAACACCCATTTTGATTGCGGCCATGACGGTTGTTAGTTTCGCGGTGCCATTTGGTTTCGGGAATCGTAATTTCTTACTAGAATCGCGATGCAAATTTATATTATGTCTGGTGTATCGTCGTTGTTGAAATGAATATTATTTAATGATTTATCAATAGAAATGCATCAATTTTATAATACAACCCATACTATAAATTATCATTGTAGCCCTAAAACAGAACACTGGATTTTTACTGTCCATTAATGGTGTCTAAGTAGGAGTGTTGTTTATTTATATTATTTAATTGTACTAAGTACTAAACTGAAAATTAAACATTAAATTCTGATTAAGAAAAGGGCTTTTAATTTACCTCCAAATTCTTAAGAATGTATGTTGAAAAATTAAGAAATTACAGAACAAATATGATAAAAAATCGCTTATACTGTCCATGACTGGTGACTTTACCTTACCTAGCCATTGGAACTCAGCGATAATGTAACATTCTATGAGTGATTTTTTTAAATCGATATAAATAACGGTTGCCGATTAGTTCATACTCCCCAACTAATGAAGTTATAAGCAACACTATGCTCCAAGATCCCATAAAAAAACACAAAGAGACCATTATTTTCTAGTAACATATCACGGTCCCAGTCGCCTGATAGCATTTTTGAATCGGTCGACTGGAACCGCATATCTAAATAGCATCAATGTATTACACAGGATTGTATGTGATCGAAGAGGCTTCATCGCTAATAAAAATAGGAGTGGTCCCACTCGACTGACAATAAAAATGAGTCAGGCATCTGTGAACGCGGTTCCAGTTAGCTAGCGGTCCCAGTCGCCTGAATCCTCCGTATTCTAGCGTGAAGTAATCAGGAATTTTAATGAAAAATAAGAGTAACGATCTTATAAGCACGAATTAATAATAATACAGACCATTTATTGAAGAATTACATGCTTATAACACAAGTAATCTAAACACATTTACCATACTAATATAATGTTTTATTAATGAGATAGATCAAGCACCGTGGTTGCCGAGTGGTTTAACTCGTCGCCTGCTTGCTACTGTATAATATACGAGCGTCTATGAAGAACTTTCACTGGAAAATAGACATAAGGAGTACCATTTCACTAAATATATGTGTACGGTACTCGCCCTAGTTCCCTCCGTGCCTCGGAGAGCACGTTAAGCCGTCGGTCCCGGTTGCCTATTTATCATCTTTGGCAATCGTTACAGGTCAGTCGGAGGCCTAAAATGTTATATAGATTTTCCTCGTAAAAGAGGTTGCGAAGGTCTGTAACTTGGGCTAACCATCGAACTTGGATTGGGTTGTTCTCAGTACAAGCAACCTTCCGAACCTGGCGGTACCATGTATAATCATGTGTAATCGTGTCGTTCTGAACATTTGAAAGTAATTTGTATAAAGTCTCATCGAATATTTTGAATTGAATTGAACGACATTCACATTTCACCGAATATGATTAAGTGCCAACGTGACAGAAGATAAGTCCATCGTCGTCTCAGGCACTATACGTCTTTGAATTACTTCTCAGACATATGCAGGTTTTCTCACGATGTTGTATTGAATTTTGGAGTTGCTTAACTTCCTTCTAGTTACCTCTTAGCCCTTTTGGGAAGACGTATATACATATAATAGGAATCTACACATGACATTGACACGAATAGTTTTAATGATTGGTAAGGAAGATAACAAATACATGAAGAGGCTGATTCTGAAAATAAAACCAGGAATTTCTCGACCGTAATGTACGGCTACATTTAATTTAACTGCCGATAAAAAGTGTCATTAAATTTTAATACTTACTGCATTCTGTTTTCATTCATTCGTCTTCTATTTGTTTGCCCTTTAAGATATTGTTGTATAAACGTGGTCAATGTTTTTGTTGGTTCATTCGTTACTTTGTTCTTGTCACAAGCTATGCCCGGCGGTTTTACTTGCAATCATATATTAATACCTTCTTCAAGCTAGTTGTCCCGAAGTTATTTCATCTAAAGCCCGCAGTTATTTGATACACATTACAAAATATCTTAGATTCAAACTATTTGATATTTATACAATGTAATCTATACAGATAAATAAAATTGAAGTGTCTGTTTGTAATTCCAAAATTACAGCTTTTCACTAAATGTAGGTACATGAAACGAAAAAAAACTTTTTGAATTTTCTCTTTCTGTCTCGGCTAATCTTCGAAACGGCTGTACCGATTTGAATGGGACGTTCACTAGTAAATAGCTAATGATACAAGGAGTAACATAGAATAATTTTACTAAAAAAATAACACTTAGTTCAGGGGGAATGAAATTAAATCTACGCAGGCGATGCCGCAGAGCACTGCTAGTAAGAAATAAATATTAGGCCGATATTAATTTCAGTGAATTTGTGTATATTTTAATCAATAATTTTTATTTTCACTTTATATAATTCTAGGCCTCCAGCGCTCAAAAGGAGGTGTTATAGTATATTTCACTTTGGGATACTGTTCTAAGGGTCTTGAAGGTTCATTGCTCTCTCATGATTCATATTGAATACTTTGAAACAAACTTCATCGTGGATGTTCGTGTCTGACATAAAATTACCACAAATACAGTTCACCACCCGCTTAATATATCTCTGGGACATATATAAACTCATACATATCATATGGACACCAAGGGACGTTCTCACTTGGCAACTAGAGGATTTTTCATATTTTTTATCCAGCCATATAAAAATCCAATGGAATTTAAACATTATAAGTCGGCGATAAAGATCAAAGTAACTCGTTCAAGAAACTAGTTCTATTCCATACATTTTTCTGTTTTATTATTGAAAACCGTATACGTAGGTGTGGGTCTGTTTGCGTGTGGATTATTAATTGATTCATTGATTTTCAAAACTTTTTATTTCGTTACGCACAACCAGTATTTATAAGTGGCCAGCATTTTAATGCAGCCCTAGGGAATTTATTCGCAATTTACGTGGGAATTTCATTTTTAAACGTTTGAAATATCCATGTTCTATTTCATTGAGGGTTATTTATGCCCGGGTTATTTTATGCCGGGGTAATTTTATACCCGGTTACCTCTCGCCCGGGTTAAGTTTACGAAGGACTGCATTCGTCACTGTCAATGTGGACAAATAGTTTTTCTTTGGTCGTAAGACTTATAATGTAAATGTATTTGTAAGCAATGTATACAGTCTCAGATTAATGTTAATTGATGCGTGGGAACGTATGTGGGGAATTCTTTGAAAATTATGAGCGATAATAGTTCGTTGCTAAAATGTTATTGATCGTGACATTCCTCACTTCGATTCTGACCAAAGCATAGAGAAGGATTTATTTAAAATACTTTTTTTTATTAATGATAACACCTTAATGTTTTATAACTTAGTTAGCGACGTAATGTAATATTACTATACAAAATATAAAAAATATTTACTTAACATTAAGATTCGACACCTGTTTAGGAAACGTTTGTTTAAGGAAGACGGTTAATGTATTTTTACGGACTCGATCCGACAAATTCCCAATTCTTGCATAACACGGAATTCATCAGTAACCATTTTGTACCTATCAGGAGGCAATAGGTGGGCGCGTGCATGCACGGGCGGCCTGGCCCGGTTGTCACCATATGGTGTAAAATATACGGTCGAATTGAGAAACCTCTTCTGTTTGAAGTCGGTTAAAAATATGCGTGACTGGTATTAAACTCAAATTATTCAACTATTAGAGACGACGTATCAAGTCTGGAAATATTTTCTTCTCACAACAACCGCAAAGACACGAGGATATCTTTGCAGCTTAAAAATTCCACCCTATATATAGGCATAGTCCATTCTCCTATTTGGAACTCGACCCGCGCCTATCGAGTAGTACAAACGTACAACTACGATACGATAGGTTTGAATCGATTATCGTTAATCGGTGGTAATCGATTGATACACCGAGCAATTTGCGTGACGACGCTAATTGGCCTGTCGGCGCATTAGCTTTGTTCTCACTTAGCTGTTTTATCGACAGGCAAATTGATGAAATGAATAAACATTGATCGATCGAATTTGCAATTTTGAATGATACGGTTTGTAAGGCAATCTGGAAGACTCGTGGCACAGTTGCTATTGCGCATATCATTCAACGCATAGCCCAAACCACTGGACATGGCATCATCACATAACATCTACCTGCATGACCACTGGCATGCAGGTAGATGTTATGACGTAGACATCCGCTAAGAAGATTTTGATTAATTCTACAGGATGAAACTTTGTCAATTTTAAGCCGATATATAATATAAAACTAAATCTACGCAGGTGAAACCGCGGGGCACACCTAGTTCAATATAATACTGTATTTTGCGGTACGAAAGAGCCCAATACGCTACTTAATTTTATTTCACTCAGATGCTATCTTATATGGAGTCATTCTCTCTGGAGGAGGAATAGAGGAGGAAATTGCAAGATTTGGAATAAATTACGGGCGTGTACAAAATGAGCCCAAAATGACATTGTGCTCGAGATTTATTGCGTAAAGGCCCCTATGTCTACGATGGGCCGAGGAAGATTGTCAAATATTTCTTTTCCTACTTTATTTTCCTTGTGTGTTGAAAAGATTTTTGACGTCCAGCTTCCCGCTGACCGGGAGTTTAGCATTTGGCCACAGAATAAATATCTAGCAAGGACAACCAGTACGGAATGGGTACTATAAGTACGCGTCTGTCTGCCCCTTCGGGGAATACAGGCGTGGACTTATCTACGTCTATTGTAATGTTTAATTTAAGCCTAATGCCATAGTATTGCGCACCGATCGCACGAATTTCTGGAATCGCTTCGCATTCCAAAATGTTATTATTAAGATCCCTGGAATATATGGATTCATTTCCAATAGCATGATTCAATTTTACTGACGTCACGACTCGATTTCCGGGTTTATTACATGCGCGATAGGTTTCAATACAACATCAGTAATCTGTCATTACATCTCATTGAAAGTTGGACCAACCCACCTTGCAGCCTCGCAAATTAAACGTGAACCGCTGGGCTTTGCACCGACACTTTTATTGTGAGTGTGGGAAGATTCAAAATTGAATGGCTTAACTTTGGTGGGTTGCATTTCATTCTAGTCGATGTATACAAATCAGGGGAAGCATTGACGGTAGTCGTGTGCTTGGGAACCAATTTCCTGTTCCTTTTATATTGAAATGTAAGTGGGATCCTCTGGTGAATGGGTAGACTCTGGAGTTTATGGACCGAAACCGGTCCGCGTGAAACTTTTTAAATTCTAATTCCCTATCTGGACATAGATAACGTTTGGAATTGTAAACATTCCGGGTCGGGTTATCGATTACGATACCCTTACCGTTGATGCGGATTTTCGTGGTTAATCGATTAGATTCGTGGTTTGTTTCCTCGATTAACACTCGTGAGACTTTTTTTTTAATTATCATCGTCAGCCTCAGCTTACAACTTATTGACAATATAATAAATATAAATAAATAAACTCCAGCGGGAGTGCCTCAAGCGCCGGAATTTAGGCCAAGTTTTCTACTTGTAATTAGTTTTTAGCTTTAAATAATTAATAGTATCAAAATAAATAAATAATACAACTTATTGGTGTCACATTAGTTTTTATGTAGGGGGCCTACTCTTATTCAACGAAATATTCGAAATCGAAAGTTCGTCGAAAGTTCGCAAAGTTCGAACGAGGTCCGCAATTTTTTTTTTGTCTTTTATATATTCTTAACCTACTTTTATTTAATTAGTTAACGAATAAAATTTTAGTTGGATACAAACAAAAAGATACCGAATCTTCTTTCATTTCCCTTAATCTGCGCGATGTTTTGGTGTTTATTTTACTATAGAGCAGTCAATAAACCTGCATACAGATTATCATCTTTGAGAAGAATAATCTACGTCTCGTATAGTAAGTAAATAATTGGTTTAACTTTGTAGTATTGCATATGAAGATTAGAATTTATAACGCTTCTCTGCTCGTTACATAGATGGCGTTACTAATTAACAATAACAAGTTTATGAACTACAAGATCAAATCGTCTTGCACATTTCATTCGTTTCTATATACTCATAATTTGTAAGAGATTTTAATACATAATGTCATGTTAACATTACTGAATATTCTAGTTCAATGGTTACCATTGAAATCGACTCTAAATAGTAAACGATTTCGACATAATGCCGAAAAAGCCGCCCTTTTCCTGGAATAAGTCGAATCAATCGCTACAAAAAGTAGCCATTCTGTGCCCGAGACAAAGGCACGACCTACGACTGGTCCAGAATTTCGACAGATTCGTTTATTTTTCTACGTCGCACGTCGTACTTGAAGTGAGAATCAAAAGGAAATCGCTCGCTAAATGAAAATTATCGATTAAACGTTGGTTTGATTCGAATATAACTAGAATTAGAGCGGCCTATAGTATAACTTGTTCTCATTTTTTTTTAAACCCATTAAGGTAAGCAAAATTACCAACATTTTGCTTACCTTATTGGGTTTCAACATTCAATTCAAAAAGCTTTATTCAACATAAGGCACACTTGGAACACTCATTGAACGTCATTTCTCGTACGCTAACTTAGGTTCATTTACTACAGTTTACAAATGTGAGCCTGTCAGGATGATATTCAACGGTTACCATAACCATGGCTTCATTGAAACATCGCTTAATTCTTAAAAATGGTTAGCAAAACTACGAACACGAGGAGAGACACAAACCCACGACCTCTGCAAGCCGTGCAATTGTTCTGCCAACTGAGCTAGGTACTCGATGAGTCGCGTAGATTTTTCATGCGTCGATTATGACATTTATACTAATATTATAAAGTGGAAAGATTTGTATGTTTCTACCAAATTGGCTCAAAAAGTACTGGACCGATTTGAAAAATTCTTTCAGCTATTCATTGCTACATTATCATCGAGATATATTGGCTATATTATATTCCCGGACTCTTACGAGAACGGGAACTACGCGGGTGAAACGCGTGACGTCCGCTAGTCCGCTAATAGTCCTAAAAGTATACCAGTTCGGTGAATTTATGGAATTTATATAATTAAGATAAATTACAACACGTAGCCATTTCGCCTTTAACTAACCTTAATTAAAGATCCCTTTAATTAAATTAAAAAAGCAAACACGTCTCCGGATCTTGTTCATCGAATCCGTATCTCGCTTTCATAATTTGATTAATTCGTCTCTGTCAATTAGTTGATTCTCGTTTTAATCGTGTCGCCTTTTTAATCGGTTTCGTGCCGCGCTGCGCTCGAGTTAAATATGAAGGGGATTTTAAGGGCATTACATCTTTATGCACAAATTTAAGGTTTGGATAGCAATGTTTAATTAATTTGGAAGGACTATTTGGCCTAAGTATGAGTTGAAATTAAATCATCATGAATTTAAGAGTAATAACTCTTATCAGTGTATCCGATCCAACTCTTTCCATTTGTCATCTCTCTGACCTCTCTATACGTCATGACTGACACCTTTTCTTTAACTTGTCTCTTCCTCTTCTAAAATTAAATACCTTACCAAAAAGTACTCTGTTCAGTTCTATACTTTTAAATGTTGTTAAGTCCCGAATTTCTTTAGAAACAAAATGTTGATGCTACCCTGGATATACATTAACGCATACAGTATTGTGGCGTCATTCCCGTGTCCATACCGTGTTTAACGTAGTTTATTATGTAAACAAGTAGTTCCGTTTTTGTACAAAAGATGGCGCTGTACTCTTCTAAATCACGCTATTGAGATTCTCCTTTAGTTACGTATATAGTGTTCAAGTGGTCGATTCATTAAATACAAGGACTGCCCAAGTTGCGGTGTTTTATTTAGCTTTGCTCCAATTGATCCTGACTCCCAGGTCTAATTTTGTCATACATCCCATGTTGTTTTTAGTCGGTGCAATACGTTTTTGAATAAATGCATCCATCGTTTCTGAAGTCTTCCTAACGTTTTTATTGGGATAAACAGACTCTTTTTTAATTTCATTTGACTGGATTGGTCAATGTGATCACAAAATAATTTCAAGAAAACGTAGATTTAGTTAGAAACTTTCTCCCAACAAAGTTGCCCGCAAACCTACTAAGCCCGAGTAAGCAACCGTGAAAATGGTCCGAAGGCCATTAAATCCAAGTGAAGCGTACTTGCCAAAAGATATGTATGAAGAAAAAGCCCTAATTTCGTCCTTCGCCGCTGAATTTTTTCGCCCGTCATTAACTGCCGGGACTCCGGGAACTTAGTTGGGGTTCCGTAGACAATCTTAATGGCATCAAGTAGGTTGCGGCTCAATTTGTAATGGGCGAAATTTGATTTTTTTTAAGTTTTATTTCATAAATAAAATTTTTTGAAATGGTCTTAATAACGGCTTAATACAATGATATAATAAATGTGTAAGAATGTGTAAGTTAAATAAAAAAATTAACACAACAGCAAAGGATGTTGTTTAACGTAGTTTATTCGTGATAGTTAGCCATCTTATCACAAGATGGCGTTGTATTGTTTTACATCTCGATGGTAAGATTTTAATTTAGTTGTGTATATAGTTCAATGTCAAATGTCAAAAGTGTGGTCTTCAAGTGGTCGTCAAGGGAACCAATCAATACAGTGGTGGAATCAATAAATACCAGGACTGCCCAAGTTACGGTGTTTCATTCAACCAACCAAGGTCTGCTCCGACTGATCCTGGCTCCCAGGCCTAATTTGTCATACAGATGTAGATGATGAAATAATGTAATTGCAATACTAGCTGTGCGCTGGGGCCTAACTATGAGCTCTTATTGTAATGACAATTCAGCTGTGCGACAGTGACAGATGTAGACATGTCATAAACAGCTGTTTCATTATATGAGTCAAACTATTATGGCAATAAGAGCTCATAGAAAGCCTAGTTGTGCAGGGTAAAGTGGAAGGCACCAGAGCACGCGGGTGATCCCCTATGCGGTTGATAGACCAGGTCTAATCGGCGGTTGGCGGGCCGGTGGTGCACCAAAGCTCAAGGATGGCGGGTTATAGAGATAGATTGTGGGCTATTGTAAAGCGAGTAGCAGCTGGTCCTGACATTACCACTACATGACGATCATGACCGCTCTGACAAGAGCGTATCGACTGAGAAGAAGAAGAACTCGTGATTGGGCCTCTGATGATTCGACTGCGAATAATAACATTTCATAGACTTAAAACTTCTTACTAATCAGTTACGCACAAAGCTGTAACTATTTGAAATAATGACACTTCGAAAACGGTGCCAGGAATTTTCAATGAACCTTTTCATCTTCCTTAACGAGTTCTGTATTCCGGATTGCTTAAAGCCATAAACCGAGCCCCTTTCTCGGAACTCCTTTGTGTGCCCACCGGCCTTATTTTAATTCCACCAAATGTCGTCACAGTTTAGCATTGTTGCCGTTTTTAAGACCTTGGTCGTTAGCTCGAAAAATTCTCAAATAAGCACTTACATAAGGTCGACTTCCATAGGTTTATCTAGTGCCACCTTACCATGATTTGCGGACGCCTACTATTTTTGCATTGTTAGACTTTATACACAGCTCACGCCCATATTCTCCGAAGATGATTAAGTGCCAACGTGTCAGATGGTATGTCTACCGCCGTCTGAAACACTATACATACGTGTTTGAATTACTTCTCAGACATATTCAGGTTTCCTCACAATGTTTCTCTTCACCGTAAAGCACGTGGCGTGACACATAAGATTTTAGAAAAATCATTGATTCAGGCCCCGCTGGGACTCGATCTTGCGACGCTTGCGCAGCAGGCGACTGCTCAAAGCAAACTGCGATTTTCTACTTATGGATGAGGCCTTCGTTCCGTTACCATTATGTTTTGTCCGAAACCTCCCGATTTCGTTTGTTCGTATTTGTTTTTGAACATCCTGTTTTATTTTATTTTTGTCTGAGGACTGTTTTCGGGTTTTTTTACGGCTTTCTATATTGTAAGTGTGGTGTCGGTGTGAATCAGTGCTGCATTGCAACGGTTCTGGTTTTTGAATTTAATTAAGAATTCGTTTTAGTATCGAAGTATTATTAGCACGATCTTTTATTAATTTAGAGGATCTTATATTCCAGTGAAATATTCACTCGAATAAAGTTCAATCAATATTTTGTATGGCTTGGCTACTTGGTGGTAGGTTGGTTACAACACTTTTGAAAATTTAAGTTTTCTGCGTATTGTAGTATAGTAGTACAGGTTCCGCCACGAATTAGAGCCCTCAGTGAAAATAGTGATTTTCATGATTTTTCTTCATAATTTGATCTAACTAGGTTTCATTTTCAGAAAACATCGTTTGGTCCATGTTTTCAGGCATGAATGAAAAACTTCGAAAATATAATTACAGTACGAAAGTAAATTTCGCCGACATCTGTCAAGTTGTGATAGCTCAGACATAAGACTTCCAGCCTACGGGGCGATAACAAAACTAAAGTACCCCGGTTCGAGACCAAATGCCATCGGTCCAATTTTTCCCTTTTTTTCAACAAAATTCACACCTGTGTCCCATGGGGGTAGTAGTCCCTTTGCCACATGCTAAATGTCAAGTACAGACTCAAAAATGACAACTGCGCATTCAAGGTCAGTGCTCACCATATATTACGTTGAACCCATTCAAAGTTCACAATATTTTACGTTGCGATATAAAACCTTTAATGGACACCCCTTAACCTCTACACGTATAAACACGCGACCCTTATACACAGAAATATAAATCGCAACACAATATACCCATTTGGGCATAAAAAGCGGTGCCGATTCTTATACAATCAAATGAAAACGTAGCAGAAGGTCAGCTTCCTAAATTAATCAAGAATTGTTGCAAAAGCATTTTACACTACTTCTAATAAATTCTCGTGTCGAGGTGTTTGTTACCAAAGTCCTATGAAACGGGCCGATTTGTATGAAATTTGTTGGTCTGAAAATCGGAGAACATCTATTATGTTAAGGTCGATCGACTTCCAAATAATATATGGCAAAACAACTTTTTTAACAGGCACAGTAAGTAATGGAACACTCCATTGTAAATGCTACATTACCCTATGGAATTTGGATATCCAAATTACATAGAAAATAAGCAATATAGTATACGCGGGCGTATATAATCCGCATAGCAGTCTGACCCGACTTAAGCGTGGGGTTCTTCCAGAAGGGTGTGAAAACGTTCGTACACGGGTTGTAACGCGCACGCGATGTCTCTGGCATTACAAGTCAAGTAACCACTTACCATCAGCGCAGTTTAAATATAAGTTTTGCTAGCAGTAAGGAAACTAAGAAAAAATCGCTTTAAAAAGCCATTAGAGCGGTGGTGGCCTTGATGTTTGAGCAGCTGCCTGCTACGCATGCGACGCAAGTTTGAATCCCAGCGAGGCCTGTACCAATGAGTTTTTCCAAAAAGCCTACGTACAGTGATTTTATACCACGTGCTTTACGGTGAAGGAAAACATCTTGAGGAAACCTGCATATTTCTGAGAAGTAATTCAAAGACTTATGTATAGTGCCTACGACGGTTTTAGACTCACCATCTGTTACGTTGGCTCTTAATCATCTTCAGTCAAAAGTGGGTGTTGTTATTACAACACCTCTGCCTACTCCCTCGGGGAATACAGGCGTGAGCTAATACGAATACGCCAGCGAGTATAGATTACGAAAACGGTGGCAAACCCGTGATAGGGGTACAGAATAGCTGTAGCGTCAACAAGAGATTTCACGTCGTATCCGATCACGTATACGTCATTCAAGTGTTTTACCTACTTTTTCAAAACTTCTAAACGACAAATAATGTATTTTGACACTAAATGAAACAGTCTATAGTATACATCTTTAAGCATTTATTTAAAGTTTTGACACGTCCATACGTCATGGCTTGACCCCTTGCCTTTTGCGCTTGTTTGCATGGATATGTAAAACTTCCTACAATCGCCGCTTGGGGCGCTTTTTAAGCAATATTTGAAAAATACGCAGACGATACGCCTATTAGCGACAACAGCGTCAATAAAAGAGAGCTAGCCTTCTATATGTATTTTTTTATGTATATACGAACAATGGTGCAACTCGTACATTGCGCTTTTTTATTACGCTTAATACATCATAACTCTTTTTCCCTCTTAAAGTAAAAACTGATTTCGCGGTTTCGTTGAGTTATTGTCTTTTGTTAACTAAGTGGTGCGTACTATTGGATACTCACTCAGTTTTCGCTTGCTTTCCAATCAGGGTGGGTGTAACTACACCCAATATTAAGTGAAGATGAGACAGAGGATCCCCCCACCTACAATATTGTTGATGTAGCGAGTACAATGTGGGTATATACAATAGTATTCTGTCTGCCCCATTGTCACGGGAAGCCAGGATGCTACGTAAATGCTGTGAATGCTGGCATTGGACGACGATAGAAGTGGTATTTGTACGATCGAGGGTGGCATTAATTTCTCTAAAAACCCTAAATAAATAATAAATTATTTAATAAAAAAATATGAAGTGAAGATGATAGCCTGGGTTACATCAACTGGTTTCAGCTAAAATGCACTGATTAGACAAAAAAGCACCATTTTAAAATTGTCATAACTTTGTCTAATATTAATTAATGCATAAGTGTTTTAAATAATAATAAGCATTGACCGCCTATGTTTTTCTGGTTTACAGCTCGCCCCTTAACAATGGCTACCATAGGGGGGGGTTCTATAAGTACACCTTTACCTACTCCTTCGTGGAATACAGTCGTGAACATATTTATTTATGTAAAGGAAACATACAGTTTTATGCAACATACATTAAACTAAACATATTTAAAATAAGCTTAAACCAATTAAGTTTCCAAAATTAAATAATCTATAATATATGCAGCATGCCGGTGGGAAAATAGTAAACAGGAAAACAAAATAAAGTTTTATATACATCTGGCATGAAATAAAAATATTGATAAAATTTTGTAACAATCTTACAATTATAATCAGATTTGATCAAGCAACATTTGCTTGAGTGAAGTCTTAAATTGAGGTAAATTTAAGTGGAATATATCTATGTCATTGAGGAGCTCGTGGCACAGTTGCTATTACGCATATCATACGATCAGTGAAGTTAAGCAACCCTAACCCTAGCCAGTAATTGGATGGGTGACCGCCCGAGTTTCCTCCGTGCCTCGGAGAGCACGTTAAGCCGTCGGTCCCGGTTGCCAATTTATCATCTTTGGCAATCGTTACAGGTCAGTTGGAGGCCTAAAATAATCTGACAACTGGTTTAACCCAGACCACAGATTTTCCTCGTTAAAGGGGTTGCGAAGGTCAGATGCCAGTCACTTCGTATAAAAATCAGGTGATCAGCCACATCGGGTGGAATCAAGTGCCGACCCCAACAATGTATGGGATAAGGCCAGGGAGATGATATCTATGTCATTGAATTCCTTATTATAACACTTGGTAGTTCCGCTAATAAATCTATTAGTAGCATGTAAAGTACGTGATGGTGGAACATGAAATACTTCTTTACTTCGCGAGGTGGGTCTTCTACAACGAATACCTATTTGATGGAGTAAGTATGGAGATATGTATGCATGCATACAAAAGTCATAATGTTTTTTTTTTGTATGACATAACGCATGCGTAAAGTGAAAGGGAGAGTTAATATCTTTCGTATATAAACATGTTTGTGAATAAAATTATGTTTCAAGGTTTGTTTACTAATATTTAGACGTGATCACATCATCAGTCATTGAATAGCAAACACTCACTTTCGCTTCGTTTTCTCTACGACCGTACGCTACGCTTCAACATACTGTGTTACTGTCCTATTTTTCGTGTGTATAAAATTATTTTCGTCATAAAAGTAGTATTGCATAAACAAAATGATCGAAAAATACTGTTTCATTCTTATTATTTATACTAGCCCGCAACTTAATCGGAATGTATAGTTTTTCTTCGTGGAAATCATTATCACCTGTCCTTATCCCTTGTTATCCTTCCATCCATCACACAGCCCATCCATATTTTTCTAGGTCATTGTGACCAGAATATGCCTTTTCATTCAAACTATCTATCTCTGTACTTGAAACAGAAAAGGGTCAGCTGTTCTGCCGTCAAAAGGCAACAGCTGACCTTCGCATTAATAATGTCAAGTACGTAATCCTAGTCCGACCTACTTTACCAAAAACGTACTTACATTGTGGAATAACTATCTCAAATCTCGCGTACAACTCACGACAAAAATGGTAGTGTAAAATTGTAGAATCATATTTTGACCAAAAACTCATTGTGCTCGAATGTCCGACACTAAACCGCGCAGGTTTACAGTAATGATTTTTTGTTTAATATAACATTGTTCCATAAATGGTGAGCTCTCTCGTAAACCGCTCGTCGTAATGTACGGGACAAGTTGTAAGTTGGAAGTGGGTGAAAACGAGGCGTAAGAACTCACGTGAATAATTATGGAAATTATGCCTGTATATACATATCTGTAACGTATATAATCGGTTGTAGTAGACCCTGGGCCCGTACACAAAGTAACATTATCCTCACGCTTCGCATACAGAAAATATACCGATTTATGTCATTTCCATACATTTTGTATCGCTTCTAGACCTACTTTAGAAGAGATGAGTATTTGTAACCGAAATTAAAAAAAAACAATGAGTGTCCCTTATCTATACATCTATATCTATACAAATAAATAAAATGTAAGTGCCTGTTTGTATTTCCAGAATAACAGCTTTTCACCAAACGCATATGAAAATATACATGGTAGATACAGACATTGAAAAAAATAATTTTATTTTTTTCTCTGTCTGTCTGTCTGTCAGTTTGTTCCGGCTAATCTTCGAAATGGCTGGACCGATTTTGACGGGACTTTTACTGGGGGGCAGCTAATGTTAAAAGGAGTAAATTGGGCTACTTTTAACTTTTCAATTATTGATCCTACAACCACATTTATAAAAAGATCCACATCGAAGTCAAGAAAAAAATATAAAGAAATCTCGCTTACTCTCATAGCTTAGACCACACATCACAGTATGACCTTGACGTGCGCAGCTTGGACCCCACAATTTACGCTACATAATTTTGTTTTTATTTATGTCCCATATATTTTTACACTTAAATGCATTTTGTTACTTTAAAGGTGTTTGAGACACCGGGTTAATTCATTGTCTGGTAAAAACAATCAAAATTATGTTTTCTTGAGCTATTACATGTATCTTTCCCTTTCATAATGAACCAGAGGAATGAAATACCGATAGAGCAGGTTTGAAATCATTAGTAAGAAAGTAAAAAATGCCTAATTTTCAACTTATAACATGAGCTATTTGCCAATGAAAGCTCCGTTAAAGAGATTGAATTGAACAGATTGACTGATTTTTTAAATCAGATTTTTTATGCGCATAAGGTAATGGCACCTATGTTGGACGCGGACCAATCATGGACATTTTTTGTTTTTTCCTGCAAGATTAAGGAAACGCGCAGTATTTTTTTTTTCAAATGTCAATATTGATCAGCTGTGCCAGTACTAAAGCTGTCATAACAACTGTTTGACAACTGACACCCATTTTAATTGTGGCCATAACGGTTGTTAGTTTCGCGGTGTCATTTGTTGTCGGGAATCGTAATTTCTTACTAGAATCGCGATGCTAGGTACACTTATCATCTTATTTTGTGTCTGGTGTATCGTCGTTGTTGAAATTAATATTATTTAATGATTTATCAATAGAACTGCATCAATTTTATAATATAACCCATAGTATAAATTATCATTTTAGCCCTAAAACACAACACTTCATTTTTACTGTCCATTAATGGTGTCTAAGTAGGAGTGTTGTTTATTTATATTATTTCATTGTACTAAGTACTAATCTGAAATTAAACATTAAATTCCGATTTAGAAAAGCTTTTAATGTACCTCCAAAACCTTACGAATGTATGATGAAAAGTAAAGAAATTACAGAGAAAATATGAAAAAAATTCGCTTAAACTGTCCATGACTGGTGACTTTACCTTATGTACTTTTATATGCATTTATTGAAAAGCTGGTAATTTGGAATTACAAACAGACTTTTAAATTTTATTTATCCGTATGTATTATTAATGATGTATAGTGAGTTCCGAATAATATTCAATTCCCTATACACCATTTATGTAAAGACGCCGAATTATGTCAAAAAATTTACTTACGTTTTAGTAGGTACTAGGATTGAAGGAAAATTATTCCAACATCAAATAATAAAGGGTTTTTTTATTGAATCAAAATGTTGATGGGGATAATAAAAAGTAACTTTATGCATTTTAAATCAAGTTTTTATTGATAGTGTAATAAAGAACACGATATTGTAAGTAATGACTTGGTTTAGTGACCTTTTGGTTTATGAATATTTATTGCTATGTGCGGAATCGAGTATTGTTTTTACTGTGATGACTTTTGCTATAAAATGAAGCTTTGATAATGGCCATTAGATGCGATAACTTGAACATTCCCACAATCGTCATAAAAGTAAAGCTGTGTTTAGACTTTTCAATGCTATATCTATACAGAAAAATAAAATTCAAGTGTCTGTAAGTTTTTCAATAAATGCATATGCAAGTATATAGGGATTGTTTAGGCACATACCATCGGCTGTTGTATATTTAAATTTAAAATTCTACGTAGGTGAAACCGCGGGACACACCTAGTTGGAGGATAATAACTTATATGCGACAGCTTTGGACCCACGGCCTGGCAAATTTACCACCTTGTCCTGAATGGACCTTATTCAGAACTAATAATAAATAAAATAATATTTGATGAGTATTTTTGCGGTGAATAAGGTTGCTTCAAGGGGTGCAGCGTATTTAGCTAGCTGTGGTGGAACTCGGACTTACGTATCTTACTCTTGTTACTTCTGTTAGCACAGCGATTCCATGCTTTATAAGATAAGCAATGTGTGAGTGACACTCTGAATGCCTAGTGCGAGTTTTCTTAAAATCGACTGATCGAAACAGCGCCATCTGTCGGCCCTCAGGTGGCACTAATTTGATCCCATACAAATCAGCGTTTACGTTGACGCGGTGACTTGTGTCAGAGGCAGTGAAAAACTAAAGTAAGACTGACTGCAATCTTATTGATCACATAGATAGTATAAAAAAGAGTTCGTTTGAAAATTATCTCTTACGTATAGACAATTTAACGTCTTTGGCAATCGTTACAGGCCAGTCGGAGGCCTAAGAAAGTCTAGCCCAGATTACCGATTTTCCTCACCAAAGGGGACGCGAAGGTCAGCTGACAGTCGCTTCGTATAAAAATCAGGTGATCAGCCACATCGGGTTGTATCAAGTGCCGACCCCAGCAATGTATGGAATACGGCCAGGGAGATGATGACAAACTTAACCTCCTTATAATAATAACTATGATTTATCGAAGAGTGATTTTAATCACTCGACATCTTGTAACAAGGAAGACAAAGCCGGGTGCAAATCCAATAGATTTTCAAATGAAAACCCATCGATCAGGAATGTATCTGGCCGGTAGCCAGCCCGATAGGTCAGGTGTACTTTGGGATAGGACCATTTGTCTGTCTGTACGTTTTTGTCGTATGTTTAGAATTAGACGTGGCACAAATAGTACAAATAGTAAGGTGCGTGTTGTTTCGACTGATTGTTAAACTGGACTTGCGACTTTGCGACATTACGATTTTGATGAAAACCGCGACCTGCGATTAATCTCACAAAGGGCAAAATAAAGATATTTTGCCCTTTGTGAGACTAATCGCATAAATTCTTGCTTGTTTCTTTACATACATATGCTCACGCCTGTATTCTCCGAGGGGGTAGGCAGAGGTGTTGTAATATCAACACCCACTTTTCACCGAAGATGATTAAGTGCCAACGTCACATATGGTGAGTCTTTCCTTCACCCTAAATCACGTGGTGTGAAATAACTGTACATAAGTTTTTTAGAAAAACTAATTTATACAGGCCCCGCTGGGATTCAAATTTGCGACTGCTCAAACCTCAAGGCCACCACGGCCTTGTTGCTTTATGTCCAGAGGAAAGTATTTGTATTATATAAAAAAAAGTATCTAACTGACGTTAAATAATTCAGTTGCAAAAACAATGGAAATATCAAGAAGACAATTATTCTTTTAAAATTCGTGTCAAGTTTTTTTTCAACGACTTAAGAAATGGACGACATTTGCGGATAAGATATTTCCTGCAATTAGTCTAAATGTCACAAGTCTCGGTCGGTCCAATAATTGCTACATTTTAAATTGGCGAAGTGGGATCCTTCAGAGATGGGTCTCCGAGGGTGTATTATACAGTGCAAGCTATGCACAAATTGGCTGTCAGCACTTCACCTGCGACTCGCGGCTTTCAAAAAACATATAATATAACAGCCATTACGCGAGGATTTTCTGACTGACATAGTGATCTATCAACGCACAGCCCAAACCACTGGACGGATCGGGTTGAAATTTGGCATGCAGGTAGATGTTATCACGTAGGCATCCGCTAAGAAAGGATTTTTATTAATTCTACCCCCAAGGGGATAAAACAGGTGATGAAGGAAAAGGCTACTTTTATGGATTGGTATTGATTTTAAGCTAACGCGGGTGAAACCGCTGGGCACAACTATTTTAGTAGATAGGAGCTTTTAGTGGCAACTAATAACTTAAAATAGGATAAATTTTTAGAAATCGTCGAAAAACCAATAAACTTCGGTCCAATATTTAATTTTTATAAATTTAAAGTTGCACTATATTTTTATCCGCCCGTCTGGACCCACCTTTGGATGGAACATTGCGGTGTCATTAGGCTATTTTACGCGTGCAATAGACTCGCTTTTATTTCGATTTATTATTCTATTGATAGCTGAGTTAATTAAGGACTTGTGGTTCGAATAGTCGCCTGCTACGAGAGCGGAGCAAGTTACAATCATTTATTTTATGTATTATGCTAAATTTGATTTTGAGGGCTCGTGGCACAGCTGCTATTGAGCATACTATTCGATCAGCGAGTAAATGGATGGGTGACCGCATGAATTTCACGTTAAGCTGTTGGTCTCGGTTGCCAATTTAGACAACTGGTTTAAACCAGATCACCGATTTACCTCTTAAAAGACCAGATGGCAGTTGCTTTGTCTAAAGATCAAGTGACCAGCTGCATCGGTTTGTATCATGTTCCGACCCCAAAAATGTATGGGATGAGGCCAGGGATGATGCTAAAGTAATTCTGCAGCCGTGAACGTGTATGTTTGTTGTGTTAATTCTTGATGTCAGGGCGAAGCGTGATGATTGTGATCATGCCATTTATTAATTTTTACTAATCGTAGATGCCCTAAATGCTAAGTCAAAAATTGCTATAATTATCTTGACAATGCAATAATCCATCCGCCCTACTTTTAGGCTTAAAGTTTTGGAAAACTACTAGAGCACCCGACCGATTAGAAAAGTCGCTAGCTTCCTTCACCATTGAACAGTACGTGTCGTTCACAATTTACTCGGATTGTTTGGCCAAGAGTCGATGCCAATACAATCAACATTCTGCCCTCACTCGAATAGATCGAATAAATACACCACACAAATAAAATGATAAATATTTGGAATTTTAAGTGCCTGTTGGATCTATACATCTATATATCGATATCTATCTATATCTATACAGATAAATAAAATTGCCATGTCTGTTTGTAATTCCAAAATAACACTTCACTAAATGTATATTAAGGTAAATAAGATATTGAAATGAAAACGACTATTTGTTCTCTGTCTGTCTGTTCGGCTAATGTATATAATGTTTCGCTTAATCTCCGAAACAGCTGGTCCGATTTTAAAGGGACTTTCACTGGCAGATAGCTAGTGGGCATTTATTGTAAATTTGTTGACAGAAAAAACCAATATCTATTTTTGAACCGTCCCGGGAATCGAACCTGAGACCTCGTGATCAATAGACGAACATACATACCACTAGACTAACGAATCAGATAAGTAAAGGAACGCTCTATATATAACCTATAGAAGTGCAAACTTCCAAATACCTTTATTAGTCAAAGCAAGATCTAAATAAAACAAGAATATTTTTTTTATCGAAGCTATCAAACCTATGGTATCACAATAATAAATTCGTAATCGTTTATCTATCTATAGTTCGAGGTTCGCTGTAAAACCTATTACAGATTCAATGTCTTCATTTATATCCGTGAACTTAGAACTTAGATTAGTTCGCCACCAAAATTGCCGGCGTTGGATGTCAGAGGGACCTATTTCATTGCTTAATGAGCATTCGTCACGATTGTCTTGTTGTGTGGTGTAAAGTACGAGTGAAAGCGTTTCTCTTGTTGCATCAATATAATTGTTATCTTATCCTATCTTGTTTGTGGCATTATTGGGCCCGGTTACCCGGAAGCACGTCCACCCTTGGGATCTTTTGTGCCGCCCTTGCCCTTTTGCTCTACGTACCTGACTCCTCAAATACTCCCTGAACAAGCCGGCAGATCTTGCCCATGGGGAAGAGCTTGTAGTCCTGTGGTTTCGGATACGCCTTACCCAGTAGGTCCTTTCGGCCATCTGGCCAGTGCGTCGCAATTACATATTAGGTGACTCATGGTTTCGGCTTCTGATTGACAGTACCCACACACCACAAATGTTAAGAAAATAAATGTTAGTTATATGAATATGAGAGCCCTGTAGGCCTGGTGGTTTGAGCAGTCACCTGCTACGCAAGCGACGCAAGTTAGAATCCCAGCGGGGCCTTTTTCTGGGAGTTCAAAAAACGTGATTTCACACCACCTGGGATCACGGCGTTTAATCAAAACGGTCAAACAATGCGAAATACAGATATTATGCGATAATCCGAAATATCGAGATGAAAAAATTTTTTTGATTATTCGGATTTCAATGTTCAAGTTTTCACCTCGCAATCACTCACGTTTTTAAGCTTTATGACAATTTTGTTGTATCGGTAGGTAAATTGTGTTTTCGATTAGTTCTAATATTATTAGTGCTTTACGGTGAAGGAAAACATCGTGAGGAAACCTGCATATGTCTGAGAAGTAATATGCATATGCAGAGAAAAAGATTTCAAATAGTTTTTTTTGTGATAGTATTTAGAGCATTTAGTGATAAACTGTTTGTTGGGAATTACAAATGGACGCTTCAATTTTATTTATCTGTGTTTGTGTAGTTTATGTATATTCTTACATGCATTTGCTAGATTTTCTAAAAATAGTTTAATATCTCGCTGTCGCTTATCACTTCCAAACGACCCTCAGATAGTACCCGCCTGAGGGTACAAAGTCACGCGATGGTGTGTGATCGAGTGTCTTTGAACCGGTTAACATATTAACGTGTCTTCAGTGTCACGTTTAACTTTTGGTTAATGTCACTAAACGTGGGATTTTTACAGCTATCGTGCTGTACCGTCGTCGGGCGAAATTTGTGACAGATGTCATTTGGGCGGTTGTTTACGAGTGGGTCCTTGATGTATAACATTTTAGCTTTGAATCATTTGAAATACACTGATCGATCGATGTCTTTTATTAACAACTAGCTATGCTCCGCGGTGTCACCTGCGTAGGGCAAACAGCCAGAGAACAAAAAATACATTGTTTTTTTTCATGTTAGTAACTTTCATATGCATTTAGTAAAAAGATGCTATTTTAGAATTACAAAGAGACACTTAATTTTTACGTATCTGTATAGGTAAAGATTAGCTTTGGCGGGGTGCTAGCAGAGCGCTACAAGTGCCGTCACGAGTAATGAGCTCTGTATTATAGTGGGTATAACTGTATGCATTTTATTCGCGTCGCTCCCATACAGTCAGGTTCATAAAATGATTACTGCGCATTTAAGGTCAGCGATTTAAATTCTTGATGACACCTGGAATGCAAATTAAGCAACTTCTTTGTTTAAGGCCTTAAAATGCTATCCTTGCCCTTAAAATGGTTTGGGAGAGAGTGAGAGATTTCAACACGTTCTAACGATGACTATATCGACTGCGATTTTCCTGATATTTACAGCTTTTACGTTCTGGTACAATAGTGTATATAATAAAAAAAATTTCGTGGCTCAGTTGCTATTGCGCATATCATTCAGTCAGCGAAGTTAAGTAGCCATTACCCAAACAAGTATGGATGACCTTCCGAGTTCCCTCCATGCCCCTTAGCCTTCAAGCCGTCGGTCCAACAACTTAACATCTTTGGCAATCGTTACACGTCAGTCGGAAGCTTAAAAGAGTCTGACAACTGGTGTAACGCAGTTTACCGATTTTCTTCGTTTCGAAGGTCAGATCAGTCGCTTCGTATAAAAATTTGGTGATCACCCACATCAGGTTGAATCAAGTGCCGACCCCAACAATGTATGGGATAAGGCCAGGGACGATGATGATGTGTAACATAACTTATGTTACTTGAATACGTGTAGTAGTATCTTAAGTTCTTGACCTAAAACACTCTTCACACATCGTGAGCTTGCTTTGCCGACCGTAATATTTTGATTTACACCTGCCAACAACTACTTGTTAATTGTATAATATAAAAAAATATAGGTACCTATAAGAAGTAGCCATATAATAGAATAATATAAAATGTAAATATAATATACCCTGGGAGAGGCAGATCGGGGTATGTGGGATTTTTACCGCACTAAAACCCCCCCGGTGGCCATCCTCAGTGCTCAGGGGGGACTCCGGGTACTCTGATAGAACGCACCGGTGTCCCCCCACACTTTGCCGGGGCACATCCCCGGGGCAGCTGTGGGGCCGCCCCTGGAGACCTCGCTGTGCAAGGCAGCGCGAGCCACATCGCGCTGCCACCTTCCCGGGCCCGCGCCGGTGGTCAAAGCTCCCACCCCGACCACCGCCAGCAGGCCCTCCGGCCCCCTTTTAGTCGCCTCTTACGACAGGCAGGGGATACCATAGCCATATTCTTAGACCCTGGCTATTAGGTGAAATATAATATACCTAATTTAAGCCCTCTCTCAAAAAATTGCTGTGCCCAACAGGGTACATGTTGTTAATTTATAGTGTTACCGCTCACTACCTGTAAGTGCTAAATTAAGAATATGTTTTAAAGCTATAAATTGAAATTGAAATTGTAATTGTCTGTAAATGCTTCAACTTATTCAGTAACTTGTGAGTTGTTAAAATTAATTGTTTCTCTGAAATTTACTGTGAAGGATAACATCGTGAGATCAGTCAAGTAAATACATACAAATACTACGCCTGTATTCCCCGAAGGGGTAGGCAGAGGTGTTGTAATAACAACACACACTTTTCACCGAATATGATTAAGTGCCAATATATAAAAAATTTCATTTACTCATGGCTCGTGGCACAGTTGCTATTGCGCATATCATTCGATCAGCGAAGTTAAGCAAATCTAACCCTAGCCAGTAATTGGATGGCTGACCGCCCGAGTTCCCTCCGTGCCTCGGAGAGCACGTTAAGCTGTCGGTCCCGTTTGCCAATTTATCATCTTTGGCAATCGTTACAGGTCAGTCGGAGGCCTAAAATAGTCTGACAACTGGTTTAACCCAGATCACCGATTTTCCTCGTTTAAGGGGTTGCGAAGGTCAGATGGTAGTCGCTTCGTATAAAAATCAGGTGAGCAGCCACATCGGGTTGAATCAAGTGCCGACCCCAACAATGTATGGGATAAGGCCGGGGCGATGATGATGATTTCATTTACTCATGAATATTAAAATGATAACTAGTAATAATAATAATAATATGTAATATTTCGTTACTAATTAGTTTGTTTTATTATTTTCAGGTAATTATCAGAAAATTGTCGCCAGTCACCGGAGGATAAGTAGGAAAAGTCTCCAATTTACTTAATCTTTATATTTAAATGCTTGACTGAAATAATTTCAACATGAAAACTCATTCCACGTGAAGAAGGTACCCGATCCCCGGGTCGAGTAAAATGTTATTTGCCATTGGAGGCCGGTAGTGCGTGAAATTTAAAAATTAACCGGTGAAATGTTGCTGTACTATAAGTACACCTATGTCTGCTATTTTGGGAAATTCGTATGTATGTAGTATCTATCATTTAAACTGATTTTGAGTACAAAAATAATCGTTCCATCTATTTTGTTTAATATTTATTTTTTACAATGTTTATTAATAAGCGTTCTAACATCGTTCTAGTTTAGTAATTGTTACCACTCAAAGCCATTAAGCTGTCAAGGAGGGATCGGTAGGCAATAGAGCACGTGTATGCTCTCATAAATAAAATGGCCGTTTGTAATGTATGGGTAAACAAAACATAAACTTAATGTTCACATTGTTGATGAAATATTATAGATTTAGGTCTCATAAGTAAGGTGAGGAGCTCGTGGCACAGTTGCTATTGCGCATATCATTGGATCACCGAAGTTAAGCAACCCTACCCCTAGCCAGAATTGGATGGGTGACCGCCCGAGTTCCCTCCGTGCCTCGGAGAGCACGTTAAGCCGTCGGTCCCGGTTGCCAATATATCATCTTTGGCAGTCGTAAAAGGTCAGTCGGAGGCCTAAAATAGTCTGACAACTGGTTTAACTCAGATCACAGGTTTAAAGCGATCATTAGCCGCTTACCTTCAGCGTGGACTGAATTGTTGTTTGTTTATAATATGACGTAAAGTTTGATTTTTTTATAAAGATGTAGGGACACCGATCTTTACGTTATAAATTATATCTTTGCGATCAAAGTCACAGGAAGGTAGGAGCTCGTGGCACAGTTGCTATTGCACATTTCATTCGATCATCTAAGTTAAGCAACTCTAACCCTGGCCAGTAATTGGATCGGCGACCGCCCGAGTTCCCTCCGTGCCTCTGAGACTACGTAACCCATCGGTCCCGGATGCCAATTTATCATTTTTGGCAATCGTTACAGGTTATTCGGAGGCCTAGAAATAGTCTGAAAACTGGTTTAGCGCAGGTCGCAGATTGTCCTCGTTAAAAGGGTTGTTAAGGTCAGATGTCAGTCGCTTCGTATAAAAATCAGGTGATCAGCCGCACCGGATTGTACCAAGTGCCGACCCCAACAATGTATCTCTCACTCAATATAAAGTCACTGGAAAACTAGTGTACATTATAAAAAAACAGTCAGTTACAGAAATAGTAATACAAATACAATAAAAGTGGCCACGTGTTCGTAATAATATTTAGAAGAAGCGGCAATGTCGCCCATTCCTTGGCTATTGTTATTTTTGGCTCCGCCCTTGGATGTACATTTCGACTTGTTGAGCATCGACAACGATAAAACTAGCTCAGATCTACTTTTAAAAATAAAGTAGCTATCCAATTCATCCACGTGCTTTACGGTGAAGGAAAACATCGTGAGGAAACCTGCATATGCCTGAGAATGAGTTCAAAATGTATATCTGTCATTCATAAAACCCTACAACTTCTAGAAGACAACTGTTCCTTTTTCTCCGACATCCTGCATATAAGAGATATAATTATATTAAATAAGACTTGAATGATTAGGAGCCGTGGTGGCATTGGGGTTTGAGCAGTCGCCTGTTATGCAAGCGACGCAAGCTCAAATCCCAGCGGGGGGCATGTACAGTGATTTCACACCACGTGCTTTACGGTGTATGTCTGAGTAGTAACTCAAAGACGTACGTATAGTGCCTGAGACGGCGACCATCTGTAACATTGGCATTTAATCATATTCGGTGAAAAGTGGGTGTTGTTATTACAACACCTCTGCCTACTCCTTCGGGGAATACAGATGTGAGCATGTGTGTGTATGTAGCTATTCAATGTATTATTCAACTAGCTGTGCACCGCAGTTTTACCCGCGTAGGCTTAATTTCATGAGTGGCCCGCGGAAGCTTAATGTTTTTTTAAATAAAGGTCCCGTTAAAATCGGTCCAGCCGATTCGAAGATTAGCCGTTTAAAAATTAGTTTTTTATGTCAGTACCTTATATACTTTCATATGCATTTAGTAAAAAAACGTTAATTATTGATTACAAACAGACATCGGGCGGTCGCCAATCTAATTACTGGCCAGGGTAAGAGTTGTTTAACTTAGCTGATCGAATGATATGCGCAATAGCAACTGTGCCACGAGCTCCTACCTTCCTGTGACTTCGATCGCAAAGATATACTTTATAACGTAAAGATCGGTGTTCCTATATCTTTATAAAAAAAATCAAACTTTACGTCATTATATTATTCGTATAAACAAACAACAATTCAGTCCACGCTGATGGTAAGCGCTACTTGCTACGCTTGCTACATCAAGAGCGTCACAAGCGCATTGCCTGCCTTATAAACATTTGAATCGATGTGCCAACACAATAAAACACAAAAGGTTCTTATAGGAAGCAAAGTACTTCCACCCCCCTTCACTCCCTCCCCCATGGAGAACAACCCTACTCATCAATGGAGGTACAGGTTTAATCCATTCGTTCCTAATTTCAAATGGAAGATCCTGCCGCGAAGATTTCTCAGCGGCGAACTCGAAGACGAGCGTTGGTTTCAATCATAGGAAATTGATACATAATCCATAAAGGATAAGGTTTAATTTCGACACCGACACTAATAACGCGGCTGCTATTTTCTACCTCTCTTGATTCTTCTCTATCTCTACGGGGATGACAAGTGTGAGCTGAGAAATGAGATGAGATGATTGTGTATGTTGATGAGATGAGATGTTTGCGTGTGTTATAGTTGTGTTAAATATTTGACGGCCAGTGTAGGGGCTAGTTAGCGAATGTTTCTTTGTATTTACTGCCACTAATAAAATCATAATTAATTGAAACATTATAATAAATCTAACCGTAATAACATCAGTCGTGAAACCTTGTTTTATAGGCAATCATGTCAAAATTAACTGCGTTAATACCAAGACGTGACTTATTAATGGATAGCGTATGGGTTTCATGACAGGTAAATACAGTTTATTGTTCTTTGTTTATATTTATTCTTATCGGTATCTGTTAGCTATCTCCTTCGATACGAGACCGCCACCATAGTTTAAATATAAGATTTAACAATCAGTTAGGAAACTAATAACAAATAATTTCAGTAGCTTAAGTATATACTTTCATATACATTTAGTGAAAAGCTGTTAGTCAAAGTCAAAGTCAAAAATATCTTTATTCGATTAGACTTTTTACAAAGCACATTCAAATCGTCAGAGTTACGTAATTTACAGGATTATACATTCTACCGCCAGGTTTAGGAAGGTTGCTTTTACTGAGAAGAACCTGGCAAGAAACTCAGTAATTACTCTTTTCAAACATATTATACAATAAAAAATTAAATAATAAATCACTTGAGAAATGTAAGCCCACACAGAAATGTAAGGACACAGTTGCAATGCACAAATGTCGATAAAAATTAACATAAAGAAAAGTCTAGTAGTTCTACTTATATATAAATGCGTAGCTTGATATGACCAGCCACCACAAGCAGCACCTGTTCACAAGTATGACGAGAATGCCAGCCATCGCCCTAAGCAACCGTCCGTTATAGAGGAAACTGATGTTATTTAGGAATAACAAACATACACTGCAATTTTATTTATCTGTATATATAGATTAGGCCTAGTTTCTTAACTGCTTGTAAAACATATATTTAAACTGTGCCGAGACCAAAAATGTAGAGACGTCGTAGTGCTTAAATTAATGTGTTCAAGAAATCTTCATGACTCGACATGACAAGTTGTTAAACAACAATTTCGCTTACAAAATAGGAAGATACACTTGTACATAAATCATATGTTAGCGTGTGTGTTTCACAGCTGTTCAGTGTTAAGCCACGACACTGGGTCTTTAGTTGATTTGGGGCTGTTCCAATAACCTACATTTTGGCTTATGTGCACAAGACGTTTATAGCCAGGCCTGCAATAATTGGAGACTGAGCTAACAAGACGTATACGAGTAAGACACTTGTATGATTATATCATTCTGAAGATTTGAACGTATTTTGTTAAAGTCTAATCGAATATAGATATTTTGACTTTGACTTTGGAGGTCTACTCGATTTCTCCGAAAAACGGAGCTTCGGCCAATAGTAAGCAAAATTCCTACCACGGTTCTCATTCGATCTAAAATTAAGTCCAAACGTGGTCAGAACATTCTTTGACGTTCATATATTACTAGCGGACGTCACGAGGTTTCACCCGCGTAGTTCCCGTTCCCGCGAGAGTAAGGGGATAAAATATAGCCTATGTTACTCGCTGATAATGTAGCTATCCATTGGTGAAAGAATTTTCTAATCGGTCCAGTACTTTCCGAGCCTATTCAATACAAACATACTTACATAAAAAACGTTCCTCTTTATAATATTAGTATAGACTAGTGGACCTCACGCGGTTTCATCCGCGTAGTTTCCGTTCCCGTGAGAGTACGGGGATAAAATAAAGCTTATGTTACTCGCTGATGATGTAGCTATCCAATGATGAAAGAATTTTTGAAATCGGTCCAATAGTTTTTGAGCCTATTCATTACAACCAAACAAACTAAGTTTTCCTCTTTATATTATTAGTGTAGATAAACCAGCTTTAATTACATTATTAAACGAACGAAAATTTGAGTTTAATGAAAATAAAGCGGTACTGAATCTACGTATGATTTTCGTTCGTTTTTGAAATTTAGTTTTCAGAGGAAGAGCGTGGAAGTGAATTCTAATCATGATGACCAATGACATAAAGTCTATAATTGCAAAGCAAAATTTTGAGTTCGTAGCAAAACGTTTTATTGATTGAATGGCTTTGAAGGTAACCCTGGGACCTTTGATACAATGAAACAAACACAATCAAAACTATTACGTTTGTGTGTGTGAACGGACGTGTCGAGCTGTTGTATATCTTTGAATGAACGTCATATATACCGTAGACCATATGAACGTCTTTTATAAATCTATACTAATATTATAAAGAGGAAAGGTTTGTAACGAAAAAAGCACTGACTCGATTTAAAAAAATCTACATTATCACTGATTAGTATAGGCTACATTTTATTCCTGTACTCCCGCGGTAACGGGAAATACGCGGAGGAAACTGCGTGACGTGCGCTAGTGTCTGATATTAGGTAGATAGCAAATTAGTAAGAGTGTCCGTCTTGGGGCCAATTATGATCATATTAATCAGCGCGATTTAAGAGATTCTGAGCTCTGACGTATGTTTTGGTACCATAAAGGTTCGGCGCAACTAAAGCGTCGCTAATAAGCACGTAGTTGACTCCCTGTGCTGTGATGTTTTCTGTATTCCTGTAATTATTTTTTTTTGGGCTAAGGAAGCAAGCTCGCCGAAGAGAACACCAAAATTCGTTCGTAATCCTAAACTTTTCCATAGAGTTTTGCAAAGTAACGATAAGATACGAATTTAAAAAATATATAGACTCATACCAGAAGGGTCCCCGAAGGAGCAAACAGAGGTGTAGTAACAACACATTTCACCGAATATGATCAAGTGCCAACGTGACAGAGAGTGAGTCCATCGCCCTCTCAGGCACTATACATATATCGTTGAATTACTTTTCAGACATATACAGGTTTATGTATTTTGTTGTTTATGAATGAATGTGGATGAAGCGAAAGAAGTATAATATAAGGATCGAAGCATGTGGAAAACGGTGGTCTCTGCCTACCCTCATGGGATACAGGCGTGTGTGTATGTATGTATGTATGCAGGTTTCCCCACGATATTTTCTTTCACCGTAAAGCACGTGGTGTGAAATTACTGCACATAAGTTTTTAGGAAAAACTCATTGGTACAGGCCCCAAACCCTAGGGTTACTACGGCTTGATACGAGTTGAGAAATAAAGTACATGACGCGTATACCTAACCCTCTAAGGATATAAATGATGATGAGTCCTATCTCAGTGCGCCACGTTTGATCACGTAGCTCTATATATTCGTTGGTAAACTGGAATATTTCAGCGGGATAGCTCACTACTCCATCTTAAGCCCCCGCTCGCCCCAGAGAGCACGTTAGCGTAATAATAATGTGCTTGAACGGCGATAACAGCGGAACTGCAAACTGTTAGAACAATCCCTGGGTAAATAGAATGTCTAGGCTTTCGATCTACGATGGAAAATGAGCTGCAGTAATGTTGTAGTTGGAATCAATGTATAATGTCGCCGTTCAGCCGTAAAGTGTGGTCATCAATCTACACAAATAAATTAAATTAAAATGTCTGTTGTTAATCAATATGAAAGTATACATACCTATACCGACGATACATACATAAAAAAAGAAAAATTAAATTTTTCATATACATTAAATAAAAGTTGCTAATTTGGAATTACAAACAGACAAATTATTATGTTAAATTTTATTTATCTGTATGGAGTATGGACGTATGCATTAAGTTGGTAAAAGACTCAGGACTGACCATGCTAAAATCAGGTCAAGCTCAAGTCGCAAGTCCGCGGTGTGACATATTTTGTTTGCAGTCTGACTATCATAAATACATGCCCCCAAGCCTATTGACAGACAGCCGAGTTTTAGTTAGTAATAGGGTCTTGTATTACCTTTAAAACTCCAGATTTACTAGCATATATATGCTCATCAACTTAACCATGTAAGCGCCTGACAACAATCTTATAGCATTAATTCAATCCGCGTAACTTTCGTCCATCAGGCGCTATTAATTAAAGGCTGCCGATAAGAGAATTAATAAATACAAACGCACAAATTGATTAACTTGGAATATCCAATTTGTCAACATTGGAAAGTTTGCGTAATCAATCCATAATAACTGAACGAGAACAAACTTTTGTGAAAACTTTTCTCAAATTGAAAATAACAAAAATGAACGTGGAGTTTGACCGGCGTGAATCGAATAAATTGTAAGCGGGTCAACATCTTTCGAGGTTACAATCTATATCTATAATAAAATTGAAGTGTCTGTTTGTAATGCCAAAATTACGCCGTTTGAATAAATGCATATTAATGTATACACGGTACTAACATAGATATACATATGCTCACGCCTGTATTCCCCGAAGGGGTAGGCAGAGGTGTTGTAATCACAACACCCACTTTTCACCGAAGATGATTAAGTGCCAACGTGACACATGGTGAGTCCATCGCCGTCTTAGGCACTATACATACGTCTTTGAATTACTTCTTAGAAATATGCAGGTTTCCTCACGATGTTTTCCTTCACCGTAAACCGTAAAGCACGTGGTGTGAAATCACTGTACATAAGTTTTTTAGAAAAACTCATGTACGGTCTGTACATGAGTTGTACCGCTGGGATTTGAACTTGCGTCGCTTGCGCAGCAGGCGACTGCTCATACCTAAAGGCCACCACGGCTGACATAGAAAAACCAATTTTATTTTTTTTCTCTGTCTGTCTGTCCGTCTGTCCGTCTGTCAGTTAGATCTGGCTCAACTCCGAAACGACTGGCCCGATTTTAACGGGACTTTTACTGGCGGATGGGAAATATTACAAGAAGTATCTGAGGGTAGTTTTATTTGAAAAAAACATGGGGGTTCCGCGGGGTCACCCATACATATAAAAAAAATTAGTGCTAGTTACACTATTTATAACTCAAAAACGGCTGAACCGATTTGGCTGAAAATTGGTAGCTTTGATCCAGGAGAAGGACTAGGTATATCCCGAACATTTAGATTACCGCTTTTCACTGAATGCATATGAAAATATACACGGTACTGAAATAGAAAAGCCAATTTTTTAATTTTTATTTTCTGTCTCTCTGTTTGTTCCGGTTAATCTCCGAAACGGATAGGCCAATTTTAACGGGATTTTCACTGGCAGATAGCTAATATTACAAGAAATAAAATAGGCTATTTTGAATTTTAGAAAAATGTGTTCCGCAGAGCACAGGTAGAGTTAACTATCATCATCTCCCTGGCCTTATCCCATACATTGTTGGGGTCGGCACTTGATTCAACCCGATGTGGCTGATCACCTGATTTTTATACGAAGCGACTGCCATCTGATCTTCGCAACCCCTTTTACGAGGAAAATCTGTGATCTAGGTTAAACCAGCTGTCCGACAATTTTACCGACCCGTAACGATTGCCAAAGATGATAAATTGGCAACCGGGACCGACGGCTTAACGTGCTCTCCGAGGCACGGAGAGAACTCGGGCGGTCACCCATCCAATTACTGATATGCGCAATAGCAAGTGAGCCACGAGCTCCTTTATGAAGTTAACTATATATAATAAAATTTTATTAAAAGAGAGGTGTATAATATTTTATTGGTGCTTAAAATATGTGGTTCTCGGTATAACAGCTTAATAATTTTAATGTTGGTACATTAAACCGTGAAAATGTTCAACAGCTGTTCATTGTGGTTTTATACTGAATCTACGTATTAATTTGCTGATGTAAATTAACGCATAAAAGCTCACGGCTGTATTTTTCGAAGGGTGAGGCAGAGGCGTACTTATAGTACACCCCAATTTATGGACTTAACCCATGTGATAGGTTAACATAAAAACTAATCCCTGGGATCGAACCTAGGATGTCGTGTCCAAATTATAGTACGACCAAGAAATATACTATGTTGCCCTGCGGTTTCACCCTCGTAGACCTAATTTCATGGATGGCCTGCGGAACGTTATTTTTTTTTAATTAGTAGTAAGCCTAAGTAACTCCTTGTAAAATTTGCTACCCGTCATTAAAAATCCCGTTAATATTGGTCCAGACGTTCCGGAAAACAGACATATTGTTTTTAATTTGTTATTTCTATGTCTCTACAGTGTATACTTTCACTATGCATTTATAAAAAGCTGTTTTTTTTTTTTACAAACAGACATTTCAAATTTATTTATCTGTATATATTATTTTGTAACTCACTTGAAATAGCATGGATAACATTCCAACTTTATAGCATAACATTTTGCATAGTTTATCGCATGTTTGGTCCGTATCGTAGCGTCGTAGCACTGGCTACGGCGTAGCCTCGTAGCGGGCACGTAGGGCGGCTACCAGCTACGTGGCGTGTATCGATCGCGGCCGACCCAAGGCGATTCGCGGCTTCATTTCTAAGCGTCTAAGGGTGATTCAAAAAGGCGTTGAACCCATTGCCTTCGCTTCAACCGACTTCAAAGGCTACATGTTTGTGTTTGAAATTTTTGTGTGATTTTTCCAAACAGACGCTAAACAATACTTATATCGTGGTAATAAGACGATAGCCTAAAGGTCGGATCCGCTCATTGAGTTAGAAAATAGCTTTGATATTAACACAGTCGTAGGTCACAAAATTCCGCGTAGAGAAGTTTCTTACCAGTTCTTTTAAGATGTCAAGTTTTCAAACCGAAAAAGAGAATAAATAGGTATTGTGCTTTCACTGGCAGTAACTAACTTTTATTTTAACAAACATATACGGTGAGAGTTAAAGTAAATCTATTATAAAATCAAAATACAGCAACACAACACACACTTGTTTGCTTGAAAAATGAAATAGAAATCACAATTCGATACATCTCGAGACATTGCAATAGTCGAGTCGAGAGCGCGGAATCGAGTCGCGAGTCGTTTGTCAAGCATTTGAAACTCGAACTCCTGATTCAATTGTATGTTGCGGTCCCCGATGGCCTGTATTGGATTACGTTCAAAAGTTATTCGATTGGTATTTCGTTATAACTAGATTTTTAGTGTTTGTTGCGGTGATTGGGTGTGAAATGAGATTATATCGATTTATGGGGTTGTTATCCATATAACGATCTAAAGCTGATACCAGTGCTATTTAAGGACACATTATTATACGCAATTTTTTTTATTATTTTTTTTTCATTATTTAGTTTTTCTCTTTTTGTTGGTTTATTACTCATGAAGTCTCATTGTAAAATAGACTAGTATAATGATGATTATATATTTAAAATTTGTATTTTTCTGTAAAAGATTTGTTTGTTTATCTTAGTTGTATTAGTTCTTGTTTATGTTTTTATCACATTGTGTTCAGATTATGTTGTATTGTGGCCACTGCCAGTGTGACCGTGCTGTGACGTCTCGACTTGGTCCCAGCGGAAGATCAGTGATGGTTGTCATCACCGTGACACCCAGATTATGCTGAGTTGGGTCCAATTCATAACAACTATAATCTATTGTTACGACAAACCTTTTCGCTCCTATATGTATTTTGTTATGCATAAATTTATTTTCTTTCTATAACACTAGCACAGTGTGTGTCAGTGGGGTTTAAAGTCAAAACACCAGATCACTATTAAAACGTTTACTCGTTATAACATATATAAAAGATCGCGTGCGAAGCGGCGTAGTAGTGCGCGACAGGACGGACAAACGTTCCGCGTGGAAGACTGTTCCTCTGGCACTGGCGCGGCGGGCGTTCGACTGCGCTGCTCCGCTGCGCGCGCGCCTCCGCTCGTTGGTGGGGGATGCAGATAAGGCGGCCACCACATCACCCCCTTTGGAGAACTAGAGAACTAACCTGCGAAGAAATGTTTGGTGAATTTAACTCGGCGACCAGACCGTGTGGTATACTCAGGTGGAGGACTGGCTTCGCCGGAAGGTTTTGCTGTATAATTTGTGTTTAAAAAGAAAAAAAAACATCCCAAGGTAATCCAAGGGCTTTTTTTTTTTTTTTGTTGACGAAGGGGAAACCTTCAAAAGGTCCCCGACCGCCCTGGGAGAGGCAGATCGGGGTATGTGGGAAATCCAAGGGCCTGTACCAGTTTTCTTAAAACTTTTGTGCAGAGATTTCACACCACGTGCTTTACGATGAAGGTTTCCTTCTGGGAATAAAGGCGTGAGAATATGCCTGTATAGTAACTAAACTATGTCAATATACTAACAGCTCTGTCTGTATGTAGTGACGTCGCTACTCGCTAGGTTCAATCCAATCAGCGGCTGAGGTTTGTTAGACAAGCGTAATTGCGAGTGTTTGATCGTTTCGTTTGCGTTGATTTTTTACTCGCTCGTTTTGAGTGGAGTGTTTTTTTTCATATAACTAATTACAAGGGGCTTTACCAATGAGTTTTTCTAAAAAACTTATGTGCAGTTATTTCACACCACGTGCTTTACGGTGAAGGAAAACATCGTGAGGAAGCATATGTCTGGGAAGTAATTCAAAGATGTATGTATAGTGCCTGGGACGCCGATGGACTCACCCTCTGTCAAGTTAGCACTTGATCATATTTGGTGCTTTGTGAAGGAAAACATCGTGAGGAAACCTGCATATGTCTGGGAAGTAATTCAAAGGTGTATGTATAGTGCCTGGGACGCTGTGCTGGATCATATTCGGTGAAATGTGTTGTTACAACACCTCTGCTGACCCCTTCGGGGACCCTTCTGTGATGGCGTATGGCGTGAGCATATTTTTTTTTAATTACGATGTAAAGAACGCAACTATTCCACGAATTCTACAAAAAGTGCAGTTGCTCTGCCATAGAGCCCAACCATTGTAAAAAAATTCATCTTGCTTAAAAATCATTCATCAATCATCATCTTTTCAATACTTGGCACAAAAAATATAATTTAATATCACAATTTTAATATTTATGTGTATGAAAACAAACCTTGTATCCTAATTTTTTTATTAATAAATACTATTGCAAGTAGTACGTATTATTTCTACGTATTAAGACGTTAATGGAAAAACAATATTATTATAAACACTCGGTATCTTATTTTAAGTGAATTCCTTTTAAGTTTTTATGAAAATCTATTTATTCGAACCTATTGTTGCGATAACATTATAGATATACGCAAAGACAGGCAAAACGATTTCACCCAGTAACCGCTTACCGCAAACAGCATGGAGGGTTTACCACCTTTCACATATGTACAGATGTCGTCAAGTGTTATGAGCGCACAGCGAAATTAGTGACGGGTTGTCCACTTCCCTCTATGTTGGTTGAGGAGGTCAATGGCTGGCATTCACGTCATACTTGTGAACAGGTGCTGCTTGTGGGGGCTGGTCATCTCAAGCTACGCATTTAGTTATAAGTAGATGTACTAGATTTTTAGTTATGTTAATTCTTATCGACATTTGTGCATTGGAACATTGTCCATGAGCTTACGTTTTTTAAATTATTTATTTTGTATTCTTTAAAATGTATAATATTTTTGAAAAGAGTAATTACTGAGTTTCTTGCCAGGTTCTTCTCAGTAAAAGCAACCTTCCGAACCTGGCGGTAGCATGTATAATCCTGTATAATTATGTCATTCTGACGATTTGAAAGTACTTTGTAAAAAGTCTAATCGAATAAAGATACTTTTGACTTTGACTTTGACTTTGACTTTAGTGGGGTTAACAGTGCGTGTTTTACTCGCGTCGCGCCATACAGACACAGACATACTAACAAAAATACTACTGCCTATTCAATGTCAACGTTTATATGTCGTGACGGCACCTGCAATGAACAACGCTACATACGAGTTTTCTCAATTTCTACTCATCATCTCCCTGGCCGTATCGGATCGAATAATATGCGCAACTATAGCACGAGCTCCTCTTCATAGCAATTTCTGGTCATCATCTCCCTGGCCTTATCCCATACACTGTTGGGGTCGGCACTTGATTGAACCCGATGTGGCTGATCACTAGATTTTTATACGAAGCGACTGCCATCTGACCTTCGCAACCCTTTTAACGAGGAAAATCTGTGACCTGGGTTAGACCAGTTGTCAGATTATTTTAGGCCTCCGACTGACCTGTAACGATTGCCAAAGATGATTAATTGGCAACCGGGATCGACGGCTTAACGTGCTCTGCATCCAATTACTGGCTAGAGGTAAGGTTGCTTAACTTCGCTGATCGAATGATATGCGCAATAGCAACTGTGCCACGAGCTCCTCCCTTATAGCAATTTCTGCTACCATAAATGATTAAAATATGCAATCCCAGTGTGGATCTCATATTGCCTTCGGAGATTCTCAAATTTTCAAAGTAAAAATGTACTGACGTCTAGGCAATATCAATACGCTAGATAAATATGAGATTTCGATTCTCGAATAGTTATTGCATTGAAGAATTTCATTTGGTCTAGAAGCTTGCCTGCGTGGCAGTGTTCGATTCTCAGTCATTTCGAATGCCCACTACGTAGATATTGACAGGTCAATGTATTCTTGTAAGGTATATTGAATGCGGGATAAATATTATTTATTATCTACTATCAGTTTCACTCCCCATAAAAAAAATATTAAAATAGATTTTGACACTTTGGAACGTCGTAGATAACCTTGCATTTTGCATTTGTAAGGAAACGTAATACCTTGTACTCTTGCCGCTTGTTCACGTACACACGAGATTCAGATTACATATTAGTTAGTATGTAAGAAATATTCGTTTAATGGTATTAAGATAAGTTTGGGGGTGTCAAATTGCCTTCTAAGGGTTGCAGGGACTAAATAAAACTAGAGCTCACATCCGAAGGTTTGTTATAATGTTGCGTCGAAAACATATTTATGTAACGCAATACAACTTTCAATAGCGCGATCTATTTGACAACTCACGCCATCTACATACAATTAATGAAACTAAATGGTACTCATAAAAGGTGCATTAGATTAGATAGATTTATATATGACAGTAAATGTTATTCCATTGTTTCAGGGTGAAAAGGACAACAGTAAGAATTGCATTCTCTCGTGCGAGAAAAGGAAAGCAGATGACTCCGACACCAATAAGGATTTGAAAAAGGTTCGTTTATATTTTATTTTTAAGTAATTTTCTCTCTTAATCGTTGATTACCCGCGGGATGGAATTTGGAAGGTTGCTTTAACGGGGGTATCCATTTAATTACTTTTTGATTGAGGGGTGACTTATAACGTATAGCGATTTTTTTGAGAGTTCTTTTGTCTATATTTTTTTCTTCACCCGCATAGATTTGACTTCATGGGCCCTTATTGAGCGGAACCCTATATTTAAAAAAAAAAGATGCCTAACATTAGCTATGTTCCAGTAAAAGTCCCGTTAAAATCAGCAGACAGACAGACACACAGAAGACATTTAGTATTATTTTTTTATATGCGTACCGTTTATACTTGCATATGCACTTAGTGAAAAGCTGTGAACTTGGAGTTACAAACAGACACTTCAATTTTATTTATATGTATGTAGTAAAGATACGGGACACAGTCGGTACCTACTAAATATTTCTTTCTTAGTAATGAAGTCATTACACTGGCGAGCACATTAAGGTCATGTAAGGTCGTGTCATGTGTTATATGTAGTTGGACATCGACCTTTTGTATACAGATAAATAAAATTGAAGTTTATGTTTGTAATTCCAAAATAAAACTTTTCACTAAATGCATATGAAAGTAAAAGCCAAACATAATAGTCCCCCGATCCCTAAGAATTTTTCATTTAACTATGACACGTAATTTCACAGATTTTTTTAAGGCTATCTTGAATAGAATTTTAATTTAAACTGTTTGAATACAAGCGTATGTCGACCCTGGAGGTCATTTTGTTTTCATTATCTCTCCTCCGTGTGGGGAATGACGCGAATTTACAACTAGCTAGGGTTGAACAAACGAGATTGTCCGAGGTGTTTTATATACTAACTTCCATCTGGTTCTGCTCGGGTATTATTAAAGATCCCTAATTAAACTAGATTAAAAAAACCTCGGCAATGATGTAGCATTCTATTAGTGAAATTATTTTTAACATCGGTCCTGTAATTACGGAGCCTATTCCTTACAAACAAACAAATATTTCCTTTTCATAATGTCAGTATGGAAATTTATTTGCCAAATAGTATGTGCTACCACCGTATCGGGCACTATACATACATACGTCTTTGAATTACTTCTCAGACATATGCAGGTTTCCTCACCATGTTGTCTTTCACCGTAAAGCACGTGGTATGAAATCACTGTAAATAAGGTTTTATTTTTAGAAAAAATCTTTGATACAGGCCCCGCTTGGATTTGGCTCAAACACCGCGGCCACCACAGCCGTTTAGTAAAAAAAAGCAAAAATATATAAAATTTCAAATTTCTGTCATGAACTTTTTTATCACTATAACAAGTTTGCGAGTGCCAACCCTGACACAAGAATGCCCACCCTAATTTAAATACATTAGTCGTTTTAAAGGACTACGAACACCGCGCTTCCTGCCACTTGACAGCTATTGTTGTAGGTACTAGTGCAATTTTCACATGTTTTGTAACATCACTTGATGACGTTACACTGTGTCCTGTGCCCCAAATATAGATTTCAGCATTTTTTACGTCAAGGCAAGGTCAAGTTCAAAAAATCTTTAGTTAATTAGACTTCTTACAAAGTCCTTTAAAATCGTCAGAAAAACACTTAACTACATTATACGCCTGCTACGCAAGCGACGCAAGTTCAAATCCCCACGGGGCCTGTACCAATGAGTTTTTTTTTACAGTGATTTTACACCATGTGCTTTACGATGAAGGAAAACATCGTGAGGAAACCTGCATATGTCTGAGAAGTAATTCAAAGACGTATGTATAGTGCCCGAGACGGCGATGGACTCACCATCTATGACGTTGGCACTTAATCATATTCGGTGAAATGTGGATGTTGTTGTCACGGCACCTCTGCTTACCTCTTCGGGAACCCTTCTGGGAGGATAAATATTACCATCGGGTTCGGAAGATTGCTTTTGTTGAGAAGAACCCGGCAAGAAACTCAACAATTACTGTTATAAAAAAATATAACGACGTCGTCTATGCCGTGATACGATAAACTATGTGTAGTAAATAACTGCCTTCAAATCATTCGTAATTACAATCAGATGCGTGGATACACGGAGTTTTGAACAAAGCAATTTGGACTGTGCTCTGTATTTTAGTATGTAGTGAGGCACGATTATACGCGTTAGCTTTTAACTGTCTGTAGTTTTGACCAAAGCATGAAATAGTAAATATTATATCTCTCTTCACTTTAGTACCTGCCGCGTTATTCTGTGAGCTTTTCCAGGGTAGCACTCGACGTCGAGTGTCGTTTTGAAAGCTACGAAATTTTGCTTTATCGTTTATACATACGATGTATTTATTTCGTATGATTAAAACGGACGCTCGACGTTGGGTTCGACGCTAAGAAACTATACTGGTTTATTAAACAGTCGGTAAAACACGTAATTGACGAAAACGACTAATAAAGAAGGCCGGAATCGATACCCAAAGGAAAATACTCGAGTGAATGATCTGGTATCGATGTTTTACTTTTGATTGGACCGGGATTTGATATCGGATAGAATTCAAAATAATCCGAACACGATTCTAATGGATACGATCTTGGGAAACTGTCCAAGTGCGAGTCGGCCCCGTGCACGAAGGGTTCCGTACGCTAAATAAGAAAAAAAAATAGGGTTGAAACTTTTACGGGAGGAAAATATTCAGCACTAGCTTCTACCTGTGACCTAGCTTGATTTTTTTATGTAAGTACCCTTTGTGAAAGTTATCCCTATATAACATTTCGGCTCCGGTTCAGTAGCTTAGGCGTGAAATTCTAACAGACATAGATAAATATGATGGAAGTGTTTGTTTATAACTCCAAATTAACAGCTTTTCACTAAATGCATATGAAAATATTTACGTTACGGTAAAAATCAACTTTAATTTTTTTCTGCCTGTAACATTATCAGGGATTGTATCGAGTACACCAATAACGTAACGTAAATTAATTTTTAATCTTCGTCAATGCGGCTCGATTATCGTTCCAATCACATCGTAAGCCCACCTGGGATCACGGCGCTTAATCAAAACCGTCCAACAATGCAAAATACAGATATTATGTGATAATCCGAAATATCGAGATGAAAAAAGTTTTTTCATTATTCGAATTGGCATTCGGATTTTCGATGTTCGAATTCCCACCTCGCAATCACTCAAATTTGTTGTATCGACACGTAAAATTATGTTTCCGATTATTTTAAGTATTATTAGTGAGTGCTTTACGGTGAAGGGAAACATCGTGAGGCGGCTGAGACGGTGATGGAATCACCCTCTGCCACGTGGGTGCTTACCATTTTGGGGACCCTTCTGGGATGGCGTGAGCATATTAATTTTTAACATTATTATGCATTTATAATTCATAACGCAGGGTCTGACAACTTGCATACTTAAGTACTTTATTTAAATATACATACATAGATACATATGCTCACGCCTGTATTCCCCAAAGGGGTAGGCAGAGGTGTTGTAACAACAACACCCACTTTTCATCGAATTTGATTAAGTGCCAACGTGACAGATGCTGAGTCTATCGCCATCTCAGGCACTATACGTACGTCTTTGAATGACTTCTCAGAAATATGTAGGTTTCCTCACGATGTTTTCCTTCACCGTCAAATACTTACGAGATTCTATTTAATTAACTCATAAGACTGAATTCGACTTCTGAGTTATATCCATTTCTCATCAAATATATTCTGCAATAATAATCCTGGGTACTATCATATAAATCATTTTATACCCTGTAAAAAAATACATTTATATGGGCAAATAAAATTTAAGTGTCTGTTTGTAATACCAAATTAACAGTTTTTCACTAATTGTATATATATATACGGTACTGTATTAAAAAACAATTTTTTTATTTTTTTTCCTTGTCTGTTTGTGAATAATAACATTACTTGGCCTAGACAAAGTAGCATTAACTCGCGCTTGCTCTAATAGAACCGATAAAAAAAAAATGTACGGGAATGACATACATAAATCAGTCACGTGACAAATGTCATTCCCATACATTTTGTACCGTTTCAACTAGCGAAGAGTGAGGGTAATGTTACATTGTCTACGGGCCTAGATATTACTCAGACATCCTATCGGCAACACTGTTCATCATCACCTCCCTGCCCTTATCCCATACATTGTCGGGGTCGGCACTTGGTTCAACCCGATGCGACTGATCACCTGATTTTATACGAAGCGACTGCCATCTGACCTTCGCAACCCCTTTAACGAGGAAAATCTTTGATCTGGGTTAATCTTTGAACCATTTGTCAGACTATTTTAGGCCTCTGACTAACCTGTAACGATTACCAAAGATGATAAATTGGCAACCGGGACCGTCGGCTTAACGTGCTCTCCGAGGCACGGAGGGAACTCGGACGGTCACCCATCCAATTACTGGCTAGGGTTAGGGTTGCTTAAATTCGCTGATCGAATGATATGCGCAATAGCAACTGTGCCACGAGCTCCTCAAAGTTACGCTGTTAAAAGTTAGACTCTATAAAATAAATGAAGGTTTCTAAGCTGTCTAAAGTTTCTAACAACAAGGATTTTCATCTTGTTCCTAAGTGCCGACATGTTTTTTGAAGAATTTACAGTTGTTCGAAGCCTCGGAAACATTGTTGTACATACATATGCCCACGCCTGTATTCCCCGAAGGCCCAGGCAGAGGTGTTGTTATCACAACACCCACTTCTCACCGAATTTGATTAAGTGCCAACGTGACAGATGGTGAGTCTATCGCCGTCTCAGGCACTATACATACGTCTTTGAATTACTTATCAGAAATATGCAGGTTTCCTTACGATGTTTTCCTTCACCGTAAAGCACGTGGTATGAAATCACTGTACATAAGTTTTTTAGAAAAACTCATTGTTACGGGCCCTGCTAGGATTTGAACTTGCGTCGCTTGCGTAGCAGGCGACTGCTCAAACCCCGAGGCCACCACGGCTCTCTTCATCTATACTTCTATACTTTTACTAACTTCTGTCATGTAGGCCTAGACAAAGTAACATTCCCTGGCGCTTGCGCTAATCCAACAGATACAAAGTGTATGTAAATGACATAGTCAAAGTCAAAGTCAAAGTTAAAAGTATCTTTAGTCGATTAGACTTTTTACAATTTCAAATCGTCAGAATGACATAATTATACAGGATTATACATGCTACCGCCAGGTTCGGAAGGTTGCTTTTAGAAGAACTTTGAGAAGAACCTGGCAAGAAACTCAGTAATTACTCTTTTCAAAAATATTATACAATTTAAAGAATACGAAATAAATAATTTAAAAAACGTAAGCTCATGGACAATGTTCCAATGCACAAATGTCGATAAGAATTAACATAACAAAAAATCTAGTACATCTATATATATAACTAAATGCGTAGCTTGAGATGACCAGCCCCCACAAGCAGCACCTGTTGCAGTATGACTATGAATCAGTCACGTGACATGTCATCCCCGTACACGTTGATTGTTACTATCTATTTAATGTGTGCACATATACTAATAGTACTATAAGTGCGCAGATCACAGTACTGCTGTTATATAATGCATGTGGTGTTTGCCTGTATTAGGTTCTACATATAGCTTGCACCCCAAGAATAAAGTTTCTGTATACTGTTTATGTTAGAACTGTTGGCAAACCTAATAATAAATAAATAAATACATTTTGTATCAATTCTACTAGCGAAGCGTCTTTGTCTACAGACCTTGTTCCTTTGGGATAACGCTAACTTTAACCCGCGATTGATCTTAGCGTGATGATATATAGCCTACCCTCATTCATAGCCTTCGCTAAATGGGCTATCTTGCACTGAAGTAATGTTTCTACTAGTAGTTCCTGAGAAGCTAACAAACAAAAAAACTCTTCAGTTTTATATATTACTAGCTGTCCCCGGCAAACGTTGTATTGCCATATTTTTTTTTGGGGTAGTCACCCTTATCTTTTAGGAGTATGCACAAAATTTCATACAAATCGGTCCAGCTGTTTCGGAGGAGTACCGTAACTAACATTGTGACATGGAACTTTTATATATTATATTATAGATTCAGAGGAAAGATTTATGTGATCGTAAAGAATAGGTTCCGAAACAACTGGAACGATTTTGAAATTCTTTGACTAATGCTACATTTTAACTGATTAACATAGGCGATAATGTTAATTGAGGTTGATTAGTGATACGTGGCACGCGGGCATTGTTTATAAAATATTATTTACAAGAATGTGATGGAAAATATATGTATAACCATTGTGTATTTTAATTAATTTAAGTCTATTTCATTATTCCCTATTGTTATAATAAATGGTTTAATAGAGGAATAACTAATAACGCTGACGTGTTTATTTGTAAAATAAAAATATTTCACATCTTTTAAAATTACATTTTATATGACATAACATAATACGGGCAAAGCCGCAGACGGTAGCTAGTCTGTAATGAAGTTTTCTCATTTCGCCGCGCGAACGTCTCTAGGGTAACTTTTTCATAAGCGATTCAAGGGCAGAATTTCAAACGAATATTTCGTCATTCATTTATTATAGCAAGGATATTTTTGGAATTGTTTCGTTTGAAGTCGAGAGTCTTTGTTTGAGATAAAAGTGCTGTGAATTTTTATATGGATCGTGAATTGAAGGTACTTTTAAAACGGCGTAGGTAATGAATAGGCTGTGGTTAAACAGATGCTTAGGTTACACCCGCGTAGACTTCATATCATGGGTGGAATTTGTTAACCCTAATTTAAAAAAAAATACTCCTTGTAACTTCAGCTGCCTGTCAGCGAAAGTCCCATTAAAATCGATCCAGCCGTTTCAGAGATAACAAACGGAACGGAACAAACAGATAGACAGAAAGAAATTTAAAGTAGTTTTTTTAAGTCAGTACCGTGTATACATTCAAATGCATTTAGTGAAAAGCTATTATTTTGGAATTACAAACAGACACTTCTATTGTATTTATCGGTATAGATTTACAATATACAAGTATAATAGATTTATATACCTGCGAGCCCATCCAAGTGATTTTTAAGACCACTTGTAGAAATAGTAAAAGTCGATTTTGTTTAAATTTATTCGACTTAATCGTGCTTTATCTTAACATCTATCTTAGGTAACAAAACTTTTACTTCATTTACGTATACTTAACGTTTTAAAGTTGATAAATCTCGATTTGGGTAAATTGTCTGCAAAGTTGGACATGCAAGGCGAGTATTACAAGAATTAAGCTATATCTCTAGCTCTGGATGACGGGTTGTCCACTTCCCTCTATGATGGTTGAGGAGGTCAATGGCTGGCATTCGCGTCATACTTGTGAACAGGTGCTGCTTGTGGGGTATAAGTAGAACTACAAGACTTTTCTTTATGCTAATTTTTATCGACATTTATGCATTTCGTCTGTGTCCATGGGCTTACATTTGTTAAGTGATTTATTTTGTATTTTAAAAATTGTATCATATTTTTGAAAAGAGTTATTACTGAGTTTTTTGCCAGGTTCTTCTCAGTAAAAGCAACCTTCCGAACCTTTTTTGTTTTTGTTGACGAGGGGGAAACCTTCAAAAGGTCCCCGACCGCCCTGGGAGAGGCAGGTCGCGGTATGTGGGATTTACCGCACTAAAACCCCCCCGGTGGCCGTCCTCAGTGCTCAGGGGGGACTGCGGGTTCTCTGATAGGACGCGCCGGTGTCCCCTCACAGTTTGCCGGGGCACATCCCCGGGGCAGCTGTGACGCCGCCCCTAGAGACCTCGCTGTGCAAGGCAGCGCCAGCCACATCGCGCTGCCACCTTCCCGGGCCCGCGGCTCGGTGGTCAAAGCTCCCATCCCGACCACCGCCAGCAGGCCCTCCGGCCCCCTTTTAGTCGCCTCTTACGACAGGCAGGGGATACCATAGCCATATTCTTAGACCCAGGCTATTGGGTGGAACCTTCCGAACCTGGCGGTAGCATCTATAATCTTGTATAATTATGTCATTCTGACGATTTGAAAGTACTTTGTAAAAAGTCTAATCGAATAAAGATATTTTTGACTTTGCCTTTGACTTTGACCAGTGTTACAATAAGCGTTTTTGTGCAAGTGTACCCAATGTGCACTTATGTCACCCTAATGTCAAAGCTTACACACGTATCCTTTGACATTAGGGTCCTTACCCCCTTACTTGATACATGGCTAGCAATAAACGCGTGACCTTAATATAGCCTCGTTTTATTTTGTTTCAGGCGAAGTTAGAAACAAAAGCCCTGAAAGCGAAGAGGCCTGGCTTTACAGATGACCGGTACAATGAAACTTCTTATTACATGGAAAATGGTGAGTTTGAGCATAGCCCTGATAGCATTACCTTAAGTATCTGCTTATGAATGTCGATAAATAACCCCTTTTGAGAGGAACTGCCGCGATATTCTGTATTCGAGTGTCGGTTTCAAAGATTCGAAATTTTGCTTTATCATTGTATGTATTACTAACTGTGCCCCGCGGTTTCACCCGCGTAGACTTAATTTCATGGGTTACCCGTGGAATCCTAATGTTTTTTAATTAAATGTCAAAGTTACTCCTTGTAAAATTTGCTATCTGCTAGGAAATGTCCCGTTAAAATCAGCCCAGCCGTTTCGGAGATTAGCTACACAAAGATTAGAAAAAAAACAGACTGACAGACAGACAGACGGACGGACAGATACGGAGAGGTCAGTACCGTTATTCTCTCATATCCATTTAGTGAAAAGCTGTAATATTGGAAATACAAACAGACGCTTCAATTGTATTTATCTATATAGAGTATGTATCGATGTATCAGTCTCGTATCTTCAAAATCGACATTCGACATCCAGTGCGACACTGAGAAACCTTCAAGAATAACGCGGCTGACAAGAAACTAGGTCAGCCATCTTGTACATTTCATCGAAACTATAAACCACCCTGGTAACTAACTGTCGGTGAATGATCCTTTGGGTGCTATAAAGGTGACTGCTTAAGCTTCTGCCTCAGAAAAGTCACCGAAATGGAGGAAGTATAACACCCACTTTACACCGAAGATGATTAGGTGATGTTGTCATAGGCAACTCAGTCGGCCTAAAATGAACCTTGACAGTTCATTGAGCCCAGATTACCGATTTTCCTTGTAAAAAAGGCTGCGAAGATGGCAGTCGCTTTGTATATAAATCTGGGGTAGCTTTATGACCCTAATTTGAGAGTGAATCAAGTGCCGACTCCAACAATGTATGGGATAAGGCAAGGGCGATGATCGTAGATTTATGTAATATTTACCTACTTGGTCTAGTGGTTGCAAACGCTACTGCGGTCACGAGGTCATGGGCTTAATCCCCGGGTCCGACAAAGTGGTATTGGGGTTTTCTATCTGTAATTTCCCAATTTATGACAATCACACTGGCTCAACCCATATTAGATGGGAATTATACATAACTGGAGCATATGTATGTGCAAGCATGTAGCATTTCGTTGTATTTATAACGTCCTTGGTTATAAGAAAGAGAGCGGTGTAAATTAAATACATTAAGCCCCCAATATGTTATCCCTAGTTAACGGCACCTTTGTACAAACATGTCAAGTCACTGGCTATATTCAATTTAATAATGTTGTAATAGGAGCCAGGAGCGATCCATTATACTTTAATAGCCTGAGTCATCTAACTGCATTGGCGTTTTTCATCAATTTGCGTACATTACTGGGTCTACTAGTTACAAGGTTTAATGGCGTAAAATGATAAATTGCTTACTTTATCTCATTGAGTTTGTATTTAGTGTGACAGACAGATGCACAAATATTTGAAAACCGTTGACATTGATATTTTCTATTAGTAGTGTAGAACTAGATGATGAAGGGATTATTGATAAGACAGCTTATTGTGAACCAACTCGTATTCGTAATTCATATCTAAGTCATTCGTAAGAATAACAAATCTTTTATTATTACAGGCCTCAGAAAAGTATACCCCTACTACTTCACGTTCACCACCTTCACCAAAGGCCGGTGGGTCGGCGAGAAGATCCTCGATGTGTTCGCCAGGGAGTTCAGAGCTCACCCTGCCGCCGAGTACGAGCGATGCATCAGAGCCGGTACACTTACAGTCAACTACGAGCGAGTTGATCCCGACTACAGACTCAAACACAACGATCTCCTCGCCAATGTGGTCCATAGGTATTTAATTTAATCCTCTTTTAATTATACTCGTGGTAATGTACATAGCTTCGACTATAGACAGCACTCTTAGTGGAGCTCAAATACCCCTATATGTTTACGTTTACACACAACACACACAAACATTATTATTATAAGGTGTATTCATGTAAATATTAACTGTGTATCTTCTTCTTGTCTTCTATTAATATCTTACAATTGTTACAATGTCCCAGCTGTTGGATATTGTGCCTTTAATTATAAAGTATACGTCAGCTTGTTTGTATTTCAGGTCTAATTTGTATTTAGTAACATGATTGATTATCTTCAGTAACGGAGTCGAGCACCGAATGAGCATGCGAGTGCACTCACACATGGTCGTATTCCAACTTTGACACAGTGTCATGGTTTAAGCCCCTTGTTTCGTTCACGGCCATAATATCTATTTTTGAGAATACTACATTCACAATTCCCTGTGTAAATCCGCTCACGCATGTTCATTTGTTGTCGTTTTTCTAATCTTTATTTCATACGTCACGTGAACTGGAAGTTTGCACGGACCCTGGGCAATGCGTCTTCCTTGGTACTAAAACTTGGTTCTGACCACAACATCGTCAATATAGACGAGCTCCTGAGTAACTTGCTCACGGTCCGGGGTGTATCTGGCCAAGCCTGACGTGTGTATCGTTGCAGGCACGAAGTACCGGTCACCAGTCAACCGATCAACCTCGTACATATCGACGAGGACATTGTGGTTGTCAACAAACCGGCCTCTATCCCCGTAAGTGGCAAATGAGACAGCCATATTATTATGTGTATGCTTTCATACAACATTCACCACATCTTGTATGAATCCTTTTATTGCATGATCTGTTACTAACACATACTGCATAGTTTGTAGCTACAACCTTCACTATTAACATTTTTCCAAACTTTCTTGAAGATTCAAGGAAAATTGGAATTGCCACTCCCTTTGGCGGAACATAATACAGTTTAAAGCTAATATTAAAACCCTAAGGAGCTGAAATGCGTATCCGTAATTCAATTCCCAGTCGGGTAGAGTATGCTACAGTGAAATATTAGAGGCATTTTGCGTTTGGTGCTTAAAACGTAGCATCCCAGAAAATCCTTTGCGTTTACTTAAGCGGGCAAGTAATATTCTGGAGAGATGATATTAGATGTCCTCCATCTAATATCGTGAGCGCTTTCATATCGGATTTTGGGGAGTAAAGTTCCCGCTATTCCCTAAAAGCAGCGTTAGTATTTTGCATGTAAATTAAGATGAAAGCGGGCCGTATTTTTTGCTCGGCACTTAGCTTGAAGCGAAATTAGGATCATTATTATCGAAGTTGCTATAAATTCAGTATTTTGCTGAATACGTAAGCTGTTCTACTAATACATTGTTCAATTTTTGGACTACTTGATGCTACCTACGATACCAATATCAGCCTAAAGGTACTTATATTATAAAGAGATAAGATTTACCTATTTTTATGTTTGTACCTAATTAATAAACTCAAGAAATAGTTTCACTTAAATAATGCTACATTACATATGCTAACGCCAGTATTCCCCAATGGGGTAGGCAGAAGTGTTGTAATAACATCACCGAAGATGATTAAGTGCCAACGTAACGGATGATGAATCTATCGCCGTCTCAGGCACGATACATATATCTTTTAATTGCTTCTCAGACATATGCCGGTTTTCTCACGATGTTTTCCTTCACCGTAAAGCTCGTGGTGTGAAACTGCACAAAAGTTTTTAGAAAAACTCATTGTTACAGGCCCCGCTGGGATTCGAACTTACGTCGCTTTCGTAGCAGGCAACTGCTCACACCCCACGGCCAGCACGGCTCCTTCTCTAAATTCATCACCCTGGCCTTATGTATGGGACATTGTTGGGGTCGGCACTCGATTCAAACCGATTTGGCTGATCACCTGATTTTTATACGAAGCGACTGCCACCTGGCCTTGACAATATGTAATCTGGGGTAAACCAGTTGTCAGATTATTTTAAGCCTCCGACTGACCTGTAGCGATTGCCAAAGATGATATATTGGCAACCGGGACCGACGGCTTAACGTGCTCTCCGAGGCACGGAGGGAACTCGGGCGGTCACCCATCCAATTACTGGCTAGGGTTAGGGTTGCTTAACTTCGCTGATCGAATGATATGCGGAATAGCAACTGTGCCAGGCTCTTTCGCTACATTATCAGGAATAAATTGAGAAGCTAGAAAATAAACAAAGGCGTGGTCGAAAGCTATAATAAGCAGCTATAATAATGCAGTTAACGTTTAATAAATACCAAAAACTCCCCACAAAACACGTAAACTGCCATAATTGCGACAAACATTAGCCATATCATGATTCCTTCGGCGTGCTTTTGAAATAAGCTTCAATTCATCCAGGCGCACGTGTTAATCGTATAAGTTAATGGTACATGGAATTCGAGTCACGTAAATTTGTTCAAATAGCTGGCTTCAGTACATTTAACTCTATTGCTGTCAACACAAGATCTCATTTGCTCTATTGAATTGCATTGCCGCCTACATTCCTGCTGCAAAATGAATATTTAGGTAGATTATACTAGATACACTTAAAGTAAATGACTTTATATTATAAACACTGTGTGGTGCAGATGGGCTCGTTAGCGTCAGGTGGAAGAGGTACCTATTCATACTGTTATAAGGTATAATACGTCTTGTGTTATTTAAACAGAGTTAGGGCATAACGAGACCTCCCGTTCGGAGACAAATAATACTGCCTTATGGAAGGGAGGAGTCCTCAGGAGACAATGCAGGTGTTGGGCAAGCTACTATGATGACACAGCTATCCCATTCTTTATTAGGTTGCAAAGCGCAATTGTAAATGATTGAAATATTTTCTCGTATCGCGTATGTCTCACTTACAAGTTCTGTTGAAATTAACATCTAAATCCATTTTATGATTGCGGGCACTAAAACTCGAAAACGTATCCAATAATGTATCAAATCACTGATAGCAGTAAACGTACGTATTTATTAGTAATCACCTTGACAATAAACGTAAATTATTATAATATTGTTCTACATAACACCCCCATAGAATATACACCGTCATTTGAATGGCCTAGTTTCAAACAGTTCTGATTGTCTTGTAAACTCCGAACTATGTTTCAAGCGCGCTATTGTATAACAACTATTTAGCCACGTACGTAAACTATTTTACACCCTGTTGCTAACACAATTGTTCTGTCTGTTAGTACAAGAAGTTAGTTTGGAATGTTTATAGATTAAAAAACTATGCAGTTCCAGACAACTGTCTGTAACGCCCTGGATGCCTAGTTTGAATTTAGTAGCCTTTTCGTGGCTGAAGACTAGGCTGATCAGCAAAAAAATCTATTAATTAAACTTAATTCATACGTATGCACGCCTGTATAACTGGAAAAGTACAGGTTGAAAAACCAATAGCACTTCGTCTACCCCGTAGACCTACCAGGATCTCGTATTCCTCAGAAAACCTAAAACACAATTCAGTAACTGAATAAGCAGAAACTATGTACAGTGTACATAAACTCAATTAACTAACTTGAATCTTGAACTATACTTAAAGAACTCGAAGAGTTACGAATCTCAAACGGATTCCGCACCTAAAGAGGAAAACAGGAACTCTTACCACTATGATTCCAGGTCAATGGGAAGTACTCCGTATTTGTTCTTTGCTTAAATTCTTCCATATTTTGTTTTTGTCCCTCATTACGATTTTGTATCGATTTTTGAAACCCTCGCGCTTTGTCAGATTTTTCCGTACTTGCTATGAGTTCGTATCTTTACGATCACTGAGTATAGTTTAAGCTTCTTGTTGTACCTTGTATAGCATCAGACATAAAGGAACAAAATTACGTTCGTCATCATTAAGTATTGCTTTTGCAATTTCAATGGGCTTCATTAAAATTCAAATTATCTTTCCAAAAATCAAAGAAAAGGTACAATATTTCGATTCGTTCATCAGCTGCATCAAAGGAGGCTCATATTTTATTTACGTCATTTAAATTATTGTGTCCCATTACATTGATTGATGCTGCTCTGACGGGGGTCCCAGATGAGGTCCCGTAAAATATTGAGATCGTTTTGTTGTTAAATACATGCGACAAGTCAGCGGCATTCCTAACAGACGCACTGTGGTTGAATGAGACGTTGGGATAATTTATTTTCATTTATATTAATGACTGTCTGATGAACCAAGCTGTGCTAAGCTGGTACCCTATACGAAGGTCATTGACACAGTTGATTGATTTTTATGTACAGAAACAAATTAGTTTTAAATTGTGTGGTGTACCTAATCCAATATCTATCTTTTAATTAAAATTTCTTAAGCCACTCCCCGTATTTACAAAACATTAATTAAAACCAAGACTACACTAAACTCCAAGGTCAAATGTGGGTGAACTATAAGTATACCTCCGTGAGCAAACTAGTGACATGACTTTCGAGTACGAGGTATTTGGGAATAAATAAAATTGCTGAACACCAAAGAGATTAAAGTTTTTTATTATGCAGCGAGTCTTAGTATATATGTACACCGCGGAGAATCTCTACACCGCGATTTAGAATATAATTAGCCCCATCTATCGGCATTGTATTACATACTTGGCTTGTACACTGTGCTTACCCCATCGACATGTATGTATTTTTATCAACACTCTGCAACCCATGAAGAGTTTAACAGCTTTGAATCAAAACAACGAAAGTATTGAGGAAGTTGAGCTTTTAAAAAGCTAAATGCCTACCCAAGTGCCGCCTTAATCAAGTTTATATAAAAGCAGGTCAATTATGTTTTGTTACGCCTCTCAGCTCCAAGGGGACATTCTGGCTTTACATTTTACGTGTTTTATTAATTAATTGTCTTTTCCTTAAAGGCACTGCGAAGCCTTGTTTCCCATACAAACGTATCTTACCATAATATATTGGGAAACGTAATCAACTGTGCATATTTCTGTCATATGACACCTATCTATGTATTATAACTGTATGTACATATTTAAGCCCTAAAAAAATACATACTAAAAGTAGTATTTTTTATTCAAAGGAATATGGGCTTGTCGAACATTCTTATGGGCATCACATTGAAAAAAAATTACTCAATCATTAATAAGTGCATTAAGTGTGTTATAATTTCAAATAATGTTGGTCTAACGTTTGTATGGACAAACAAGCATTCGCAGGCCTCTTTCTAACACGATTTCTTATAATTTTTATACTTATTTGACGGTAGAAGGTAAGTTTAGATTAAAAGGTAGCTACTATCTATACATTTCTCTGCACATATTTATCTACATATTACAGGTACCCAGCATATAAATTGCTAATTCAAATGATTTCGCTTTTGCAGAGCGTTCCCTGTCGCACACTTCCTATATGTTCGCGATAACGACTGACAAACTGTCACATATGTAGTGTGCGACAGAGGTAAGGCTCTACAAAGCCGAAGTTTAGCCGATTGTCTCTTTCCTGCGGTCGAAGTGCAATCATATATAGCCGGGTATTTATATAATTAATGTCATAATGAATCTTATATCGCTTCGACACTTATTTACACAAAATATGTAAAGCTATTTCACACGAGTTTTAAAATTATAATTCTAGGGCGTCAGGGGAACTGTTGCAGGCGGGCTGTCGTTTGTAGTTTTCAATCAAATGTCAATGCTTTTCATGATGCAAAGACGGAATATATTGAATTTTTTATTACTTCGTATACTTTAAGTTTTTTTAATAATAAAGTGCCCTTTTCTTTCGGTACAATTATTTCCAGTTTTAAATAAAAAAATATATCTTTCTCACAAGTTTTTCTCCTGGATTGATATCTGATTGAAACTCTGGCGCGCATCCTGTGATATAGCTTTTTAAATACCTGATATTAAAATATTATATCTAACATATTTATAATCCACACAAAACCAATACATAAAACTACACTACAATTACCTATAATATGTTTAGTCACTCCGTTTTCGTATCAGCGGATTTAGTATTCCCTATAATGTTAATAACTTCATGCACATATAAACTATTATTATTAAATATGTCTAATATATTTTTATAATATACAATACATTTATTGTATTCGATGTAGTATTGCGTTTGGGTGCTTTTGTGACTGTCAAATATTCGAATTATCTATACAAGGTGTTTCCAAATTAGTTAATGATTTATAATCAAAAGGAAATTTTACTAAAAAAATACATGTTATTATCTTTTTCGGAGATGACAAAAAATTTAATTGTGGAATGAAATGAAAATTTAATGTTTAATTTAAAGAAAATCAAATTATTTATTATGTATATACACTCGTCATTATTTATTAATTATATTATTCATGTTTTGAAATATGGTAATAATCAAAAAAATACTTTACTATTGTATTGTTTTTGTAATCAAATACCAGCATATGATTTGGAAATACCTTAATATTTCGAAACATTATGTGCAAAATTAGATTTAAATAGGTATGTACAGCAAATGGTAAGAGTTTCAATATTGGATCGATGAAATTACTGGGGTTCAACAAAAATATTTCAAGTAGACCAACGTAACGTTTACATAATATTCTATTGAAATTTTTGTTATTTAATATCCCTCAAGTATCCTAAACAATATTTACAAAGAGGATCTTGAATAAAAAGGCAGGACTATATTATGCTAATAGCCCTGTTAAAGTCCCTGACCAGCTTTAGACAGCTTTTACCGAAGATTTCAGTGATATTTCTCGACAATATTCCATTTTGGAAGCTTTGTAAATACCTCGTATGTCAATGGGTTTACCTTGGGTGCTCTGAAAACCTTTTGCGGTCTCTTTCACACAAAAGTACTCTCCGTAGTACTCAAGTATGCATATAAGTTTTAAAACAGTAAGGAAATCTTGGAACCAAAAAATTACACACACAGATGCGCGTCTACTGAGTGCCTAGTTCGAGTTTTGATTAAATCGCCGTCACAAGTCTTCGTGTTGACGTAAACGCAGATTTGTATGAGACTAAAATAATGCCATCTGTGGGCCGACAGTTAACGAGTTCAATACATCAGATCTATAAATCTACATTCTTTTGATAAGAGAGTAAATTTTAAAATCTTTAAGATGTGTTACCCTCGGGCTTAATGGAGCAAGTTTCTTATGTAAAAAAAAACCTGGAATTGAAAAAAAGCTTATATTTATACTTTGGTATTACTCAAGTATTTTATGTGAAAAATGTATTCATATAATTGGCAATAAACATTTGCCTGAAACTCCCAGTTTTCCAAGTAGATGAAAACTCAACTTAGATGAGACAATGGTGAGAAAATGACAAAACTTATATTGTCAATATAGCCTGTTTACTTCCATAAGGTTCAGTAGAAACTTTATTACCTACAATACTGCTCCCAAAGGCAATATCGACATCAATATATACATACATAATGAACGATATGTCCGTGGTGGGCCAGGCACGAGACTCCAGTGCTCGCTAGTCCCTTGCGAATCATACACGTGGATGAGGAACTACTCGTGCTTGACAAGCCTTGCTCTCTGCCGGTGAGTCTGCGTTGGGACCATACTGTCTATGTGTCAGACTCTGATGAAGGATCTTCACAAAAACCGATAAAATCACCAATTATTTAAACGGATTGATTAATTTGCAGTATTTACTGCTTCAGATCGTAGGGTAGTATAATGTAAAAATGATTAGGATTAAGGCTAGAAAAAGATACGAATTCCCACGAATTTTTTATTGGCATCTCGACCACAGACTAATTCTACTATTTTCATTTTATCTATTACTAGCTTTATTTCGATCGCTATTAAACCAGTATATAAGAAATAAAGTTTAATAATAAAGAGTAGTTCGCTATCGCTTATCACTAGAGCCATATCAAAATACCTAGCCTTACAACAGACACAGAAACAACCGTTGAAATCGCTTCACTTACAGTCAAAGAAAATGAAGTTTTAGAAAGAATAGCTACTGTGGTAATATTTGAAGACATTGCGCCGAAGTAAAAATGTATTTCTTGGGTTTTCCACTTAAAAAGTAAGGCGAGAAAAGGAAATAAAACTCCGGGTGTTCAACAGAAAAAATATCTCGGTTCCAAAACAAAGTTCGACATCAGAGTCTGACGTGAGATTGTGATCTTCGCAAAGTTTGAGACTATAAATACTGCAAACGGTACTGAATTGCGGTCTCGACGACAATCACCACATACAAGTGGTCCCATCATAAGCCCTATAACTGATCCTTTTTTAGTTGTTACTCCTTAACACAAGTGGTTTCATGTTATGACAAATATATTTTATTCAATTTCAAGTGATATTACTATTAAGTTAATAAGTAAGATCCTCTTCAAATTTTACTCTTTGAATACAGTTCCGAGAATTCATTGCTTTCGACAGATATGTCTGTCTATGTAAGTAAAATAATTCCCAAAGAGGAAGTTTGAGATCTATTTCAGTAATTGTACTTTAAGGAAATTTCGAACATTGTTGGCTTTGAACATTGCTTACTATTAATGCAGGTGATTTTCCTAAACAACGTTATATTGAAATTTGTCTTTACATTTACTGAAATAAATTTCAATCTTCATTTGATCGGACCCGATAGCCTCAACATCAAAAGTGTCTGTGAATACTCAATTATTTCTCATTGCGATTTAACATCGTTCACAGCAATCCAGAATTAAAACAATTTCTATTTCGACTTCTTTCTGAGTCTAATTTATTAATTAAACAGTTCTGACATGGCACCACTACATCTCTCCTTACTTCAAGAGGTTTATTTAATATTTCTCTAAATTCTTCACTGTCTTCTTCTGCATGATTATCTATAGATTTGTTTAATATTGAGGTGTTTATGTTATGTTTATTTAAATTAGTTTGGTCTCTATCGGTTGACTCAAAGTAATATTGAGTGGTATCTTTTAGAACGGGTGTGAGATTCATTATATAAACACTCATCTCATCACTGCTTGCATCAACTCTGTCATGGCTTGTTTTATTATTTGTGTATTTAGTTATGTGACTGGTAATTGAAATATCTTAAAATTCTAGTAATAAAGGTAACTAATTTTAATAATTTAATTATAAATATACTCTTTTGATTGATGGCTTCAGGTTTACCTATGAAATGCAATTTTGTTTGGGAGTTCAAATAGTTTCAGTGGTTGCAATTTTTAAACCACAAATATTTCAATTCAAAGAAGTCAGGCAATTCCATAAGTAAAACCTTATATTTATATTTTTATAATCCTATCTCAAATCCCCTTTATCGAAAGAAATAAGAATATAAACAAATCACAACATTTTGTTAAAGCAATCAAAATGTACATCCTATAATGTTGTTGAATGTACATTTAATATGTTTGAAGAAGTAACAAAAAAATTACTGTATCTCATCAGGTGCATCCCTGCGGACGATATAGGCACAACACAGTCGTGTTCATACTTGCTAAGGAATATAACTTGAAGAACTTAAGGACCATACACAGGCTGGACAGGTTAACATCAGGTGAGGATTATTTACTACTTATAGTATGGATATATATACATCGCAAGCAAATACAAATTCCATTTCACCGAAATCAGTACTGAGAATTTAATTATTGAATCTATATTTGCATCCAACATTGAAAGCAAACAAATTAATTCCTTGGATTTAGCCCAAAACATTGATGTCTACCATGTCTTTTACTGCTGACAGAGAAGGTTATGTAAATTTAAATGTAATGTATGTTCGATACCAGTGACACAACATCTGTGATGGCAAAGCTTTTACCCTTATGAAAGGGATTCGTACTCTATAGCAGTGACCGGTTATGCCAGCATAACAAAGCATAGCGTTAAGAGCTTAGTAGAGTATTGCCAAAACGTGATGAATCATAATTATATTCTGAGATTGCATTTATGTTTAGGTTTACTCCTATTCGGAAGAAGTCCGAAGAAGGCGAGGCAGATGGAACACCAGATAAGGAACAGACAAGTGCAGAAGGAGTATGTATGCAGGGTCGACGGAGTGTTTCCCGAGTAAGTGTAAAAAATCGTAAAATACTCGTCGGTAATAAATACTTCCTTTCTGGAAGTCTGTTTAAACATGGACACAGTGAACAGTGCCTAATGTTTTATGCTTGCTATTATGAGCATTATTTTGTTAATCTGAAGGTACCTGATCATGTTTTTTTACCTATTACATTTTTGAGTAACAAAAGATAAACCTAGTCGTTAGGATAAATAAAGGGTTGACTTAGAATTTCAATCCTTTTTTGTTCCGTCGCAATATTCAGAAAAGCTAATAAATACACTGTTCGTAGAAATATCAACTTTACAACATTGAAATAAGGATACGTTTTCCAAAGAATTATTGTCAACTGAAAAGTAAATTTACTGAAGCACCCTAAAGCTAATGTTTTATAAAACGAAATATTGGACTTTCCCCTAAAGAGTTACCCTTCCTTTACTTTGCATTGTGTATTATGGAATCAATAGGATGCTTCATAGATTTTCATTAAATATTTGAAAAGCAACGCTGAAGGAACATCCATAAAAATAAATGTAACCATTTTCGCCGACCGTTATTATTCCATGTTTAGTAAACTTTCCTTTGAATAATACGTACGATAGGAGTGTCGCTTTTTATTCTGATGACACAAAAGAGAATGGTGGCAGGGTGGCTACACTTACTGTTCTGGGTCACTGATACACGTGTGCTTTAATTATGAAGTTCTCGGATCTATTTGCGCGTCATCGTAATGCGATATACGCGAAAATATATGCGAACTGGTAGTTCGACTAGCTGTCTTATTTCGTCTGTCCATCTAGTTGCGTCCACACGGTAGTTTGCCCTCCACTTATTGTCTCGCAGGGGCGAATCAAATTAGGCCTATTCCATTTTTTTTGAGCGAGACCTATGCCAATTCGTTATGCGTCTAGGCAGTGCAATGGATAATCGGTGGTGGTGAAAACCATCTGACGTTGCGTCATCGGGTAATATCATTTGAAAATTTCACTAGAATATAATGACCCTATGATACTAGGAAAACAGCTCAACAGCTGAATGGCTGTCTAAAAATATCACATAAAGAAATTCGTGTCGTGACTTGATATTATACTTCACGCGTTATGGTAATAAATGAAAGCACGATACATATTCATAAACCGATCTACATTTTAATAAACTAGTCCGTACTCATCATATATATTTTTTTGTGTAAAGTACAAAAAGTGACTTTGAAGACCCATACAAATTGTTTTGTTTTTCATTGTATCAGTGACGAGATTGAATGTCAAGAACCAATAGAAGTGGTGAGTTACAAGATTGGAGTTTGTAAAGTATCGCCAAAGGGCAAGGATTGCTCGACAATATTCAAGCGGTTGGGATACAATGAAGCTACCAACACCAGCGTGGTACTATGCCGGCCGAAGACTGGAAGGATGCATCAGATTAGGGTGCACTTGCAGTATTTGGGTGAGTTGAATTTAACTTCAATAATGTTTGGACATTATTGAAGTTAAATTCTTAGCTTATACTATGACCACCAGGCAACGGAAAAATACTTAGAATATAAGGGCAAAAGGAACACAATCCGAAATATCTATGAAAGCGAGTTGTGGTTGAACCCCGAAGTTGGTGGACACGCTAATAAGTAACGAAATTCGTCGATGTTTAAACGTGGGAAAACCTTGCTTTATTGAATTTTGCTCACTTTTTAACCTCCCACTCACTCAATTATGTATCTTGATCCTTTCTTCTTCTCACATAGGTTACCCAGTAGTTAATGATCCGCTATACAACCACCCAGTGTTTGGACCACTGAGGGGTAAAGGCGGAGACACTGGGGGTAAAACAGATGATCAACTAGTCAAAGATCTCATAGCGATACACAACGCTGAGAACTGGCTCGGCGTGGATGCAGCCGATGATGACATGCTGTTTTCTAAGCCTGTTTCAGATGATAAAGGTAAGAAAAAATATGAATGTTTGATCACTATAAACTAAATGTATTCAAAGCTTCTGTTATCAATTTGCTTTTCATCCAAATATGAAACTCCTTGCCAAAAATCATCATCTTACATTCTCTTGTTTCTACCCAGAATCTTTCTACCAATAATTTCCAAATATAATAACGTCATCTATATATACCAACAGTGGGTGAAGATGACTGCGACACAGGGCCTGCGTCTAGGGAATCTTCGCCTCGATTAGAGTCCCCTGCGCCTGGACTCACACCTTCGACTATTATGACACGTGAGTAGCTCTATTTTTAGGTACAGGTGTTCTATTTCATATACTTGTATTTGTGTATAGCCTCGGCCTGAATCTATGATTGAATTCTCTTTTATTTATTTCCTAGTCTTTGTTCATAGCGTAAAAAATTAAGTTGACTGACGTTTGACAAATGTTTTAAGTATTTTTTTTTATTCCCACCATCAGCCACCCTTCCAAGCCCGTCAAGTGGAGCGGAAGCCCCAGTGGAGGTGATCTCTGCGTCACCAGCAGCAACATGCACAATTGCCCTCTCACCCGTGGCTTCTCCTACAATGCATGAGGATTTCATGGACGCAAAGGTATGACAGCACAATTGAATAGTACATTTTGTAAAGGGTATCATTAGAACCATATATTTTTCTTTGGTTTCTTAATAAAATATAATTTGTTTTAAACTTTGATTTTATTTGACTGTAAGTTTTTGTCTAAACTGAAATATTAACTAAATTTATTGCAATTCATGACTTACTTAGTAATGTTAAGCCAATTATCCTAATAAATTTATTTTAGTAATATCATCATATTTACCTCCCCAGTCGGACAAAGTAACAGTAGCAACGCAGACTGGTTGCACGCCGGCGGCTGCCAATATGGCGAGCGGTATAGCCAGCTCGTCGAACGGTTCAGCTGATGCGCTGACGACAGACCCCCACTGCTACGAATGCCGCGTCAGATACAGGGATCCCCGCCCCAAGGACCTTGTCATGTATCTTCATGCTTGGAAGTACAAGGTGAACTTTAAAGAGAAAAAAATCTATTTAACAATCTTAATTCAATATGAATAAATCATCAAGCAGTTTTTGGTATTTGATATCACAATGATGAAAGTCAAGTAGAACTAGCAATTTGTAAAGATGTACACACAATTTAATATCAAATTGAAACAGCATATAAAATATCTTTATCGCAACATTTTATTTTACAACTTTATTTATATTCATTCGCTTTTATTCGTTAAGTAATAGGTAAACTTCCTTCGAAGTTCGCATCGAAATATTGGTCAATAAAATATTTTACTACAGGGCCCTGGCTGGGAATACGAGACGGAGCTGCCACAGTGGGCGAGCATCGACTGGGAAGAGACAGACAACTCATAGTCACACGAAAAATTACCACATTGGAGAGGCGTCTCGCAACCAACATGTGCATCTCAAGAGACCCGCAAAATTAAGACAAATAATTGCTACCCTTAAAAATAGACTTTAAGAAATAGTCGTATCTGATGAATACATAAATGTAAATTTCAATGAACATTTACATTTCAATGTAACAAATTCAGAAATTTCTTTTTTTATTGCATCACAGTCTATTTGTAGAATAATACATGATGTCAAAACGCGAGACGTCGAGTATAATGATGATACGGCTGTTATTACTACAGTGCTCTGAGATAAGTTTTATAATTAAAATGTAAGTGAGAACTAGAGTAGATTTATTTGAATTCCTTCGCGTCAATATCAACCATATATTGATTTCATTTGATACTATACTGATTAGAGGTCTTCTAGAGATACGCTTTGATTTGTTGATTCTGATATAATTTCGAGTGTAGAATTGGTGTTTCTTTAGATTGTATCGTTTCTTCAGTTCCTATCGGCCTAGAATGTTTTGTCAAGCTTGTAGCATAGATAATGTTAAATTGTAACAATTTGTAATATCTTAACTGTAAACTAGTTAATATCGCTTTAACGAGGCAGGGTCAGAACCACAATCATAAATTAATAAATAAAATTATAATCATTAAAGATTAACATTTTAATGAGATAGCTCTGCTAAGACTACGATGAAATTAAGATCTTTGCAAGTATCAGAGACCAAACCATGAGATCTTCTTGCCATGATAGTTCCACTGTCTGACAGTGACGGATACAATGAGTCAAATTACCTCGCAAAGAAGCTCATGGTAGGGCCTTAGAGATTATTTTGGAAATCGAAGTAATCTAGATTACTCTAATGATTTCGTTTCAATCAAATCTTGGACCATTTCTATTTTCTTATTCAGAACTCTAATAGGACCACTGTTTTAAAATGAAGCTATCTCTGTAATCGTAAGAATAACAATAAATAAATAATATTTTGTCGCAACTTCGTGGACAACTTTTTAGCTGACGTCAACACAATTTGGCTTCCATAGTTTTGAAGTAGTGACATATTTTAATGAACGAAATTGGAGGAATGTTCACGAAATTTTGTACGGAGTAACTTAAGGAGTCGTTCTACATCTCTTTTTAGTTCATTAATGACGTCATTCAAGGCCAGTTGTGATATGCATTTACTGTTCATGTTATTTTAACATCAAGACTTCCAGGATCGTTGAAAAAGACAGCTTCTCCAATCAAAATCGATGTAATGATGCCACGAGTTTCAAAATAATGCGGATAACTCTGTTTTCAAGGCCAGTGCTCAAAGCTCGTGACGCTAGGTAATATGTACACCCTACTTTCGAAGACTTGACCAAAGTGACAGTTTCTATTGTGAGATCATTCTGTTTAGACATAGAAATATGTTCCGGGGCAGCAGTTTCTAAAGACATTTATAAGTTTTTTTCTATATTATTAAGTTTGCGTGTTGTAGTTTAAGGACTGTTTTCGGTTTTGCTTTTAGGTTTTTGTTTAATGGAATGTTTCGAAATTTTCTAAAGCGCTGGGTCGTTTGGCATTGGATCGTTACTAGTAATACTAGGTAGTATTAAAAAGTAAAAGACAATTTCTCGTTGCATTCGAACACAATGTTATCATGAGCTTTCGTAAATGAATTAGTTCGATAAAGAATTATATATATATATATATATATTTTTCGTACTTCTAGCGTAGTGGTAATACTAAAATCTAGGTTGTTACTGTAATTGCGAATGATTTGAAATACTCAGTAATCACAAAAACCTGAAGCTGTATTTGCTGTTAAATATTGATGAAAACGAACCGGAATATAATGTATCACAATAAATTTTCATTGGTTTCATAATTCTAAAACCGAACTCGTATTTTGTATCGGATACTTCTCTTTTAAATTTTAATAACCTATTTGCAAATAGAAAAATACTTGCATAATATTATTACAAATCTTCGCAATTTCATTCATTATGCTAACTGCTACTGTACATAATGCTGTTGTTACGTGCTACTTTATTTCCATACTTATTAAAATGTCTCTTAAATCATAAATGCTAACATAATCTGTTTTGGGATCAAAATAGTTAAAGTGATTATCGGAAGTTATGTAATCTGTTTTCTTCTCAATTTGTTATGATCAAAGAAATTCGAGTAGGTAATTGTTTTTAAACGGTATGGGACGTGGTATGTACAAATAAGTTACTATATTAAGTGGCATATCACCTAGGTACCACGGTGAATTTGACATTTCGAATTCTGAACGAGAATCGAGCTGTCAAACAATGGAGAAAATTGTTGTATTTTTATATAGTGAGTAAGAATTGTTTGTACACAGTGTGTTTACATGAGAATAGTGTAGTTTATCGTGAGCTTGGCGGAAGGCTTGGTTGACGGTAACTTTATCTCATATCAGTACCACGACATCCGAATATTATAAAACAGCTTAATAATATGACTCGTGTTTACTATTAAAAAATACGTTCGCTTTTTAGTGGCATTTGAAAACTGCGATTCGTCGAATATGAAATTGACTGAGAGTAATGGCGAGTTTCTTGGATTCCTAGACATTTTTGAAGCGTTCAGGAAAACTTCGGCAAAGCAAGGGCTTCTCTGATTTCGGCGAATTCGCTCCGGACGCACTATCAATTCATTTATTTATAAGAAAATTTCATGTGCCTTCTCGAAATAATGATGAAAATTAACGATATAAAATGTAATGGTATGTTTTTAATTACCAATTATTTCTAATTGTTACACATTTGTAAACATAAGTAGTTACATTTGGCACTGACGAGCTTATAACTTGTTGAAATGTGAATAGAAGAATGAGTCGAAGAGTAGATATCATCTAATTAAAAGAAAATTAATGCCCCAAAGAAAGTATACGTAATGTATTAGATAATAAAGTTGAAAATCCAGTGACAAGGTCTTCTATTCACATTGAAAGGGTTCATTATTGGCACACTTTAAACGTATTCAATTATACTTTGCGAATTTGTTTTTCAATTATTAAAAAAAAAATGTTTTGTTTGTCTTTGGTTTTCTACTAATAAATGTAATGTAATGTTACGTATGTGTGCCATCAAAATGGCGTATGTTAAAAAATTATTTAAAATGAAAGACATTTGTTAATTTAATAAGTATTTCTTAAGAGTACCTATTATAGCGTTCCCTTCTTTAGATTCATGTTATAAGGAATTCATGTTTCCACTTAAATGTAATTAGATTAAATATTCATCATTGATTCATTTTGTTTTATTTATCTATACATCTTCTGTTATTATGATAAAAAACTTATGTACAGTGATTTCACACCACGTGCTTTATATATATGCACACGCCATCCCAGAAGGGTCCCCGAAGGGGTAAGCAGAGATGTTGTAACAACACCCACATTTCACCGAATATGATCAAGTGCCAACGTGACAGAGAGTGAGTCCATCGCCGTCTCAGGCACTATACATACGTCTTTGAATTACTTCTCGGACATATGCAGGTTTCCTCACGATATTTTCCTTCACCGTAAAGCACGTGGTGTGAAATCACTGTATATAAGTTTTTTAGAAAAACTCATTGGTACAGGCCCCGCTGGGATTCGAACTTGCGTCGCTTGCGTAGCAGGCGACTGCTCTAACCTCAAGGCCACCACGGCTTTACGGTGAAGGAAAACATCGTGAGGAAACCTGCATATTTCTGAGAAGTAATTCAATGAAGTATGTAAATTGTCTGAGACGGCGATGGACTCACCATCTGTCACGTTGGCACTTAATCATCTTCGGTGAAAAGTGGGTGTTGTGATTACAACACCTCTGCCAACCTCTTCGGGGAATACAGGCGTGAGCATATGCATCTTTTATTATCAGATAAATACATTTGAAGTGTCTGTTTGAAATTCCAAAATTACAGCTTTTCGCTAAATAAATATGAAATTATATACTGTACTGACATAAAAACAATTTTACAAAAGTTCCGAGTAACCTCGGAACGGCTGGACAGATTTTAGCGGTACATTCACTGGCAGATAGTTAATTTTACAAGCAGTAATTAAGGCTGCTTTGACATAAACCTCAATAAAATAAAACTATATCGATAAATTAAAAATAAGTAAATAAGGGTATCCGGTTATCGATTCGATTGATTGCGGTTGCTTATTCATAAACAAATTCAATGTTTATTATTTCGCACAAAAGCCCAATATTTATTTGTACGAGTGTAACTTAAACCTAACACCGGTACTTTGTCGAACAAACATCGGATATCACTGAAATAAGCTTTTAGCTTCTCACCGCGCTTCGCTGGCTATGGAAAGATTTAAGTAAATAAATAGATTTGGTTTTTTATGTAAGTATGCACTTACTTAAATCTGATGATGATAACGGTAATAAATAAAATGATGTAAAGAAATCTTTATAAATAGCCGTTGTTGCTGAGTGGTTTGTGCAGTTGCTTACTATGCAAGTAATGTAAGTTCCAATCTCATCGGTCACAAATAAGCTTTATTTAATAACCTTAAAGCTGTGATGTTAGTGTGAAGGAAAAAATCGTGAAACCCACACATTTATAACATGTTAAGATATTCAATTCAAGCAGTCGCCTGCTACGCAATTCGAATCCCAGCAGGGCCTGTACCAATGAATTTTTCTAAAAACGTATGCGCAATGATTTCACACCACGTGCTTTGCGGTGAAGGAAAACATCGTAAGGAAACCTACATATTAGTAATTCAAAGACGTATGTACAGAGTCTGAGACGGCTACAGTCACCATCTCTCACGTTGGCACTTAATAACCTTCGGTGAAAGTGAGTGTTGTTATTACAACACGTCTGTCTACCCCTTCGAGGAACACAGGCGTAAGTATTTATAGTGCGACGATTTCCTTAGCGGCAATCATTCATCAATCAGTCAACTTGGGTGAAAAGCGGGTGTTTAAGCACCTCTCTCTTCCCTCAAACTTCCACTTCAAGTACAAATATTCAAGGACCTAGATAACTACCTATTCTACGCATGCAATAAAAACAAAATGTCAGAATAAATCTAAATCCACTTTTTATTTTTTATTACGTTTGTATGGGCTACCAAGCCACGGCCAACCCTTAAGATGTAATAAAATACTCGACAAATACTCTATTTCCTTACAAATGAAAAGGTCGTACCTACATGTACCTACTCGGATATTTGCACTTATCGAACACGTTGCGAGAAAAAATGTTTTCCGAAAGCCCGATGAATACTTAATAGGTAATATGGGGATTGCAAAGTTACTTTAGCACGTCTTTACGCGGGATTTCAAGCCTTAAGACTAAAGCAATAAGGAGGACAGAGGTGTATTTACATGTTGTATATTATCGCCTCAAATCTCCGTTCTGCGACCAAACTTGAGCGTCCCGAATGAGTTACCTGCGTGGAATGTTCGACGGTGCGAGAAATCCTCGTTAAGATAAGCTCCAATGGTTATGTTGCTGGGTTCTAGGTAAACTAGTCAGAAACTACCTCGTTGGTTTAGTGGTTAGTAAGTTCGCCTGCCCATCATGATTCCCGGGTCGGCTCAGAAATAGATATTGGAGTTTTCTGTCAAGAAATAAATCCCCGAAGTTTGGACCCCCGCGGTGTTTCCACCCAGTGCATAATAATGTCTTTTATGTATGAATTATTTGAGCAACTTAATGAACAAGCCTAGAAAAAATTATATTCTAACAGTTTAATACATTTATATAAATGGCTAGATTATTCAACACAGGAAATAAAAAAATTCACAGAAAAAAGTAGCTTTTACTAACCAAAGCTCAATAGCAATGATGCTATTTGAAATTTTGCTAACAATAATTTACAAGGCGTTTGTAATATAATATGATTACTTTGAGTTAAATCAGTTAATTAAGGTTAATTCTAGCGTAGGTAACTCAGTGTAAACAAGAATCTTGTAATCAACATAACATTAACATTGGCTGTTTACATTGCGTTCAATTAACATGTAGGTACCTATCTATATAGATAAATAAAATGGAAGTGACTGTATTTCCAAATTAACAGCTTTTAACTAAATGCAGAATTATTAAAGTTTATATACTGACATAAAAAAACAGTTGAAAAATTCCCTATGTCTGTCTGTCTGTTTTTAGAACTCTAACTACCACTTAGAGGTATAAAGAATAATTGACGTCCTATCTCAAACCTACCTAAAAACATTCATAGCTACAAATCAGTCAAGCCGTTTCCGAGGTTTGTTTCAAACACCGTGACGCGAGAATTTTATTCACACCACTATTATAAAGAGGAAATATTTGTATGTTTATGTGTATAATTGTAATGAATACACTCAAAAACTACTGTGCCATCAGCGAGTAACATTACAGCATTATTTTATCCCCATACTCCCACGGGAACGGGAACTACGCGGGTGAAACCGCGTGACGTCGGCTAGATGAAGATTAAGTTAAAGAACAAATAGCCGTGGTGGCCTTGAGGTTTGAGCAGTCGCCTGCGCAAACGACGCAAGTTCGAATCCCAGCGGGCCTGTACCAATGAGTATTTCTAAAAAAACTTATGTACAGTGATTTCACACCACGTGCTTTACGGTGAAGGAAAACATCGTGAGGAAACCTGCATATTTCTGAGAAGTAATTCTATGACGTATGTAAAGTGTCTGAGACGGCGATGGACTCACCATCTGTCACGTTGGCACTTGATCATCTTCGGTGAAAAGTGGGTGTTGTGATTACAACACCTCTGCCCACCCCTTCGGGGAATACAGGCGTGAGCATATGTATGTATGTTACAGGTTCCGTACCACAAAAGGAAATAACATGAACCTTATAGGATCACTATGTTGTCCGCCTGTCTGTAAGACCCTTTTACTTAAGAACGCGCGGAGGTATCCAATACTCCGGTCTTCTGTCCCTAGGAGCTGTGAAAAATTTAAACTTGACCTATTTGCTAAATATTATAAAAATATAAATATAACTAGCTGTGCCCGGCATACGTTGTATTGCCATTTTTTTTTTTGGGGTGGACTACCCCTAACATTTAGGGGGATGAAAAATAGATGTTGGCCGATTCTCAGACCTACCCGATCTGCACACAAAATTTCATACAAATCGGTCCAGCCGTTTCGGAGGAGTATGGCAACGAAAACTGTGACACGAGAATTTTATATATAAGACTAGCTGCGGTTTCTCCCGCGTAGATTTAATTTCATTCCCGCGGAACCGTAAATGTGTTTTTTTTTAATGAAAGTAGCCTAAGTTACTCCTTATAATATCTTATATGGCTTGAAAGTCCCGTTAAAATGGGTTCAGCCGTAATTTTTAAGTCTGTTATTTACCGTGACAGACTTAAGTACCCGTCATATACATCTGTCTCATAATAAGAGTTAAACTATAATGGCAATAAGAGATCATGGTAGGGCCCCTGATTGGTTTTCAGGCGGTACAATTAAGTCTTAAATGTATTTTATGATCAATTTAGAACTGAGATTAAAACAATAATTTTGAATGTATTGAAATAGATTCGTTGAAGGGTTTAATTTGGTGTAACTAACGGTTATGGAGGTCTTACGAAATTTAATATTATATTATTTTATAGTAAGTAGGTAAGAGAAAGCTAACATCATCAGCTATATTTATTTTACATTTTATTTTGGCCCCGCTTAGATTCAAACTTGCGTCGCTTGCGTAGCAGGCGACTGCTCAAACCTCAGGGCCACCACGGCTCTCAGTAACATTATACAGGAAACAACCTTAAAATATCGTTATATGTTGTCTTGTCTGAACACATCTGCAAATGTAATTAATGGATTCAGGGTTGAAACAAAACCGAGATTAAATTCAGTATCATTAATCATAAATGTAACCGGCGCCTATCTTAACTCTTGGCTCCGGAGCGCCAAATATTTATTGTACAGTTGACACCCCTGTACATAACGCGGGGTATTTATTATTTTTAATTATTTTAACCTTTTCACGTCGAAAAAATAATTATAAGGGTTTTACCTATGTGTACGAGAGATTTTGTTTCAAATTAATAGCACCTTTTTATTTTCGTTTCTCTAATCCAGGTGCCGTCACGACTTATGAGCGCTGACGTCGAATGTAGTCATAGTAAATATGTAGTCATTTTATGAGCCTGTCTCTGTCCGTCTGGATGGTGTGACGCTAATAAAATATAATTATGGCTACATACATATGATCACGCCTGTATCCCATGGGGTACGCAGAGACTTTAGTTTGATGAAAACATGCTACTTCTTTGGGTTCGTCCACATTCATGCATCTCTTCATACATTTCCTTCGGTTATGAATGCTCCGAATATGACTTTTTCATAAATGCATTTAGTAAAAAGCTGTTATTTTGGAATTACAGGCACTTTATCTACCTGTATTCCCCGAAGGGGTAGGCAGAGGTGTTGTAATCACAACACCCACTTTTCACCGAAGATGATTAAGTGCCAACGTGACAGATGGTGAGTCCATCGCAGTCTCAGGTACATACGTCTTTGAATTACTTCTCAGACATATGTAGGTTTCTTCACGATGTTTTCTTTAACCGTAAAGCACGTGGTGTGAAATCACTGTAAATAAGTTTTTTAGGAAACCTCAATGGTACAGGCCCCGCTGGGATTCGAACTTGCGTCGCTTGCGTAGCAGGCGACTGCTCAAACCTTAAGGCCACCACGGCTTATCTGTATATGTATATATAATATATAAATGTATTTGTGTATGAATTACTTACATGAATGCCTGACTGACTGACTGACTGATCAGTTAGCATGTCTTCATCAGCATTTGAACCTAAGCCGCTAGTGGGTATCGTATAAAATCCCCAAAAATAGGTAATCTGTAAAGAAACACCGCAATAAATATTTAACAAGGTAAGGTCATCAAGCCGCGGTGCGGATCAAAGGATACGGGCCCTTTGATGTTGCCGCACTTTAGTAACGTGTATTATTTAAGGTTTTTACATTAAATTGTTGTTAGTATAGCGGGTAGTGGCAATTTGTTTCTTGATGTTTTTCATAAATACATGCTGAAGTAATTCCAGAGGGTTCTCTGGAATTACTTCAGCATGTAATACGTGCTGATAAAACCATAATAGAGAAATAAAAGTTATTAAAATAATAATTAAAAATATCCATACTACATACATACATATGCTCACGCCTGTATACCCCGAAGGGGTAGGCAGGGGTGTTATTATCACAACACCTACTTTTCACCGAATTTGATTAAGTGCCAACGTGACAGGTGGTGAGTCTATCGCCGTCTCAGGCACTATACATACGTCTTTGAATTACTTCTCAGAAATATGCAGGTTTCTTCACGATGTTTTCCTTCACCGTAAAGCACGTGGTGTGAAATCACTGTACATAAGTTTTTTAGAAAAACTCATTGGTACAGGCCCTTCTGGGATTCGAACTTGCGTCGCTTGCGCAGCAGGCGACTGCTAAAACCCCGAGGCCACCGCGGCTCTTCTCTCTTATATATACAAAAAATATGTAGTTAATCCTACCTCGTAGAATATTCGGGACAAACATCAAACAGCTACAGACAGTAAAACAATCGAAATTTGAAACATTTCAATATAAGTGAAGTCTACACTTTCATATGCATTTTAAGTATTAAAAAACTATAACATAAACAAAATTTTTTTTTTTACTATATTTTTTTTATTTTTTGTTTAGTATAAAGATACGATATCCTAACAATATTCGTAGTTGTATCAAGCGTGTCGTAAGCTTATTTGCCACGTATTAAAAAGGCTTTTTACTTTGGGCAGAATGAAAAATGACTTACGAAATATAGCGTGGCAATAAAAGAGGCCCCATTTAATTCACGCCAGTCCATTAAACAAGATTTTAATCAGTATTGTTACAGCATTTTACTACGGCACCGCGTGATGTTGGAATTAATTTGACATTTCAGTCTTCCGGCCCCAAATTGGATGGGTGGTTAATATGAAAGGGGGTACAATGGTTTGAAGAAAAACGCCTTATCAGGTCACGTGTGAAAATAAAACGATTTTATTTATATATTCACGCTGTTAATAGTCTATTAATATACTGTTACGCATCGTTAGTACTACTTTGGGCTTATTTTACTGCCAGTACCTGGTTGGAGGTTGGAGGAGCTCGTGGCACAGTTGCTATTGCGCATATCATTCGATCAGTGAAGTTAAGCAACCCTAACTCTAGCCAGTAATTGGATGGGTGACCGCCCGAGTTCCCTCCGTGCCTCGGAGAGCACGTTAAGCCGTCGGTCCCGGTTGCCAATTTATCATCTTTGGCAATCGTTACAGGTTAGTCGGAGACCTAAAAATAGTCTGACAACTGGTTTAACCCAGATCACAGATTTTCCTCGTTAAAAGGGTTGCGAAATTCAGCTGGCAGTCGCTTCATATAAAAATCAGGTGATCAGTCACATCGGGTTGAATCAAGTGCCGATCCCAACGATGTATGGGATAAGGCCAGGGAGATGAGATGACCTGGTTGACTTATTCTCGATTTTTTTTTCACACAAAACAAAAACTTGACAAACGATAGTCTCTGCCTACCCCCATGGGATATAGGCATTTATGTTGAAAAAACAAAGAAGAAGGGATAATATAGAACTGACATTGGGACTCGAGCCGGGGTGTTCTAGTTTTGACGCTTGACGTTTGAGCTACTCAAATGCATTTGGGTCCTTGCTCCGGTATCTGGGTAACGGCAAGATTTCCAGGGAAAGCGTTACATTGGCAATACACAGCTTAATATACTTCTCGAGGTACGAAGGGACCCGAGATCACCCATCCAACATGATGCCTAGGGTTGCTTTACTTCGCTAATAACTTTGCCGCGTGTCCCTCCTTACCGCACAAAGCTGAGTTACACGGATAAGTAAAAACCAGGAAATTAATTAGTATAATCAAAACTTTAGTTTGAATGTATATCTAAAATTAATATAGCCTGGATCTCTCCGCAGAAGTCTTTGATACATGCACGAAATTACTGAAAGTTTTCCTGTCTGCGACACGTGTAGTTTTCATAAGCATTTTCAGCTGGGCAAGTTTATGTTCATAAATCCTTCTTCCTAAGAGATAGCGAAAACTCCGCCCAAATATAAACTAAGGGGTTTGAAAAAAATGCCGACACGCCCTCATACATACGGTTCAAATACAGAACTTCTTTTTTTTGAAGTCATTTATAAAGTATCCTTTGTCCGTTCTCGGGGTCCAATCTACCTGTGTTCCAAATTGCATCCAGATCAGTTCAGTAGTTTTGGCGTGAAAGCGAGACAGACGGACAGACATACATACTTTCGCATTTATATTAAGTTAGGACTATGTGAAGTCAAATCTTGACGGAATTGCGGGCACCAGTCTACACTAGTATTAAATAAAGAGGAAAGATTTGTATTTTTGTGTGTTTGTTTGTAATGGATAAACTCATCGGTGTCACTGTGGAGATAGTGTGGACATCTTCGGACACCATGGTCTGTCATGCGTCAGCAGCGCCGGTCGTCGATGCCGTCATTCTTCCATCAATGACCTAATAGGGCTCTGGTCACCGCCGGAGTGCCTGCTGTACTGGAATCAGTAGGTTTGGCGCGCAGCGATGGCCGGAGGCCGGATGGTATGTCGCTGGTGTCGTGGAGATTGGGCCGGCCGCTGGTGTGGGATGCCACGTGTGTCGATACGTTGGCTCCGTCCCATCTCCCCGGCACTGCTGTGGCGGCCGGTGCTACTGCTGTTCAGCAGGAGTGCCTCAAGCGCCGGAAATATGCTTGCATTGGTCAAGGATACATATTTTCTGCGTTTGCGGTCGAAACTCTGGGGCCTTGGGGTCCAGATGCTCATCAACTTTTCAAAGAGGTAGAAACTTCTCGTAACAAGCGGGCTGGGGCTTTTCTCGCTCAGAGAATCAGCATTGCCATTCAACGTGGCAATGCTGCCAGCCTTCTTAGCACGATCCCGAGAGACACCGATTTGGGCCAAGTTTTCTACTTGTAATTAGTTTTTAGCTACTTATTAGTTATTATGTACTTAAAAAAAAACAAAAATAAACTACTGTGCCGATTTCAAAAATTATTTCACCATTGGAAAGCTACATCATCAGCAAGTAACGTGGGCTTTATATCATCCCCGTGCTCCCACGGGAACGTGAACTACGCGGGTGAAACCGCGTGACGTCCGCTAGTAATTTATTAACACATAGACATTAACAACTTGGCAACAAAAACTGCACTGGAAATGCTTATTTATTTTAAGCTGAAAGGATCTTGCACGTAGTAAATATGAGTCAAGTAAGCCTTTAACCTTTAAGTTAATTAGCTGGTTTATCCTGTGGGTTTATAGCAGCCGTTTAATATTTCACACTGGATGCGGCACTCGGAAACGTACATTGCAGATTTTTTCATCTTACCTCATATTTAATATAAGGGCGGCTGTTACACCGTTGCGTAAACTCTTACCTTTTTTTCCTGTATCCTATTATGTATTACTTATATACTGAATAATGTTTCCTCTATTTTAAACTACCTTGGATGACCCGCAGAACACTAAATGTTTTTTTTAAATAAAGTAGCATATGTTACCCCTTGTAACATTAGCTATTTGCCAAAATTGGCTTTTTTAAATTTTACCGTATATGGAAGTCCATATGCGTTTAGTGAAAATACGTTAATTTGGAATTATTCGAAATAACAATTTACAGAATTAAAATTATTAAGTATAACTAAACACTGGCATAACAATATTTGTAATATTTTAGTTATTATATTTGACAATTAAGCAATGGAACCGTGTCCAGGCTTATATTCATGAGATATAAATACTGTAACCAATAACATTGTATAATATTTTATTGAAAGAGTAATTGTTGAGTTCCTTGCCGGTTTCTCCTCAACAAAAGCAACCTTCCGAACCCGGTGGTAATATTTATAATCATGTATAATCTATTTGTGTGTCCTTCTGACAATTTCAAAGTACTTTGTAATAAGTCTAATCAAATAAAGATGATGATTTGAAATTACACTACGGTGTAACAACATCCCACGTAATCTGGTCAAGCTACCGAGTCTAACTAATTCAGCGTTTTGGCAACTGGTTGCAAATTGCAATGCCTTTTCATAATAAGAGCTTTAGTGGTCAAACGCGATTGTTTTACCGTAGCAGTTTGCCAGAACACGAGTTTGTTTAAATTTAAAAATATTACCCTCGTGACTTCATTTTAGTGTGTAATTGAGTTTTGCCACGAATTTTGTACTTGCAGTTTTTGGGTTTAATGTTATATTTTAATACTATCTGTTCCTATCAGCATTGTTATTCAGCGTGGTAATGCTGCCAGCCTTCTTGGCACGATCCCGAGGGATACGGACTTCGCCCGGGTAGACTTAATTATATGGGTGCCTTTTATTCGCGGAACCATTTCTCAATAAATAGGTGCAGCCATTTCAGGGATTACTAGGAACGAACAGACTGATATTTTTTTATATTTTCGTGCTTTTAACTAAGATGTATAAATTGTACATATTAAGTTTCTAGTTCCTACAAATTTTTAATTGCTCTTACAATTATAATTCCTACAGTTTAAAATTCTCAGAATGAGGAAAGAATTTTATTATACCTGGGGTCTAATCTTTATCTCCGAAAACGAAACCTCGCCAGCCAACGGAAATCAAATGCAGTCTCAGTATTTTGTTTTTATCAAACTCGAATTTGCGTTCGTTTAATAATCTAATTAAAGTAGGTTTACTTAGAATATATATAAACGTCAAAGAATTTTGCTAGTAGACTACGTTCGGACGTAATTTTAGACCGAATAAGAACCATGGTAGGAACTTTATGAACTTTTAGGATTATAAATGTTACCGCCGGGTTCGGAAGGGGGTATAATAATTATAAAGTCACGTGTTATTAGTTAAATCACCGTTCGTCCCTGGTGTGACCAGAGCTGTCCTCATTTCACAAGTTAAATTGCCAATATCATTAATTCAAGAGTTTTAGATTAACAACCCGCAGACTGCTTTAATATGGCCGCTAATTTTTAAGTGCTTCTGAAACTGTGGGTTTATGAATATGTCATTGTATCAGTTACGTTTGTTGTGAATGGCGACGAATATGAATAGATTATGTTACACATATGCTCACGCCCGTATTCCCCGAAGGGGTAGGAAGGGAGTTGTAATAGGAACACTTACTTTTCACTGAAGATAAGTGGTTAAATTATCCATGTTATATTTGGATGCTGATAAGCAATAATGTGTCAACCCACAAAAAGTCAAATTCAAAGGTTTTGATACATTTTGATAATGCATCACGTATTTAACATTCTAAAAAAGTGTTTCAAGTCATCTGAAACATAAAAGTACGTAAAAAATGGATTTATGTCATAAAACAAATCTTAAATCACGTATACAATCATCTTAAGACGCCATTTTCTCAAAACCAAGTTTATGCGGGTTGACACATTATTGCTTATCTGCATCCATTTATGATTATAAGAAAAAAATACCTTAGGGATAACAGCGTTATTTTTTTTTACTTCATGTAAGAAAAAAGTTTGCGACCTCGATGTTGAATTAGGATAAAATTTAAATGCAGAAGTTTAAAATTTTTGATCTGTTCGATCTCTCTATCTCCCTATCGATCTCTTAGTGCCAACGTGACAGATGGTGAGTCTATCGCCGTATACTATACATACGTCATTGAATTACTTCTCAGATATAAGCAGGTTTACTCACGATGTTTCCTTCACCGTTACGCACGTGGTTACTATTAAAAAAAGAAAAATCGACAAACAGAGTAAAATAAAGAAGTAAATGACTGATAATAGCAACCCCATTTATCTTTGCTATCATCAGATAAACGTAAACTGATAATATAATTTAAATAAAATATCCTAACATGCTATCTAATCTTTATTCCATACAAAAAAATTTTTGAAATGCATGTTTGTAAATTCAAAATATATATTTTTTATTAAATGCACGAGTAATCTATACAGATAAATAATATTGAAGTATCTGTTTGTTATTCCAAAATAAATAAAAATAAAAATAACAGCTTTTCACTAAATGCATATGAAAGTATACACGGTACTGAAATAAAAAATCATTATTATTTTATTTTCTCTCTTTCTGTCTGTTTGTTCCGGGTAATCTCCGAAACGTCTGGACTGATTTTAACGGGACTTTCACTGGCAGATAGCTGGTGTTGCAATGAGTAAGTTATTCATCATCGCCCTGGCCTTATCCCATACATTGTTGGGGTCGACACTTGATTCAACCCGATGTGGCTGATCACCTGATTTTTATACGAAGCGACTGCCATCTGACCTTCGCAACCCCTTTAACGAGGAAAATCTGTGATCTGGGTTAAACCAGTTGTCAGACTATTTTAGGCCTCCGACTGACCTGTAACGATTGCCAAAGATGATAAATTGGCAACCAGGACCGACGGCTTAACGTGCTCTCTGAGGCACGGAGGGAACTCGGGCGGTCACCCATCCAATTACTGGCTAGGCTTAGGGTTGCTTAAATTCGCTGATCGAATGATATGCGCAATAGCAACTGTGCCACGAGCTTCTCTTTTTAGTATTAAAAAAAACATTAGGGGTAGACTCGACGTAGCGGGAATCGGCGTAAAGGGAATCTGCGTAGGGTCACCCATGAAGTTAAATCCACGAGCGCGAAACCTCCGGGTACAGCTACTATAATTATATTTTTTTAAGTCTAGCTGTGGTTACCAAATAAATATGATATGTTTTTTTATAAATCGATCCTATCTTGACAAGATAAGATAGTTTGAATTATTTAATAAAAAAACTTTGTATAGTTGCCACCATCCACTTTATTTAATTTTCTCATGCAATAGTCCTAAAGTAAACATTTCCCCGTCTCAAAGTTACTCGGGCGGGACAAACAAACAGATGGGCTTACTTCCCTACAACTGAATGAAGAGCTAAAGTTTCAAATGGGCTATTTTGCTTAGTGCTGGCTACCACACAATTGCCAAGTGGATAGCTATCCGTGGCAAGATGCACAGATATACATTGTTACTGTTTGAACAAGAATTAAAATAAAAAATCTGATACTTCAGCGCAAATTTAAAGCCTATTTACTGTATTGTATGACTTAACCAATCAGAACCTGGTTGAACTTAAGCAGCCCAAGCCAGTAGTTGGATGGGTGACCGCCCGAGTTCCCTCTGTGCCTCGGAGAGCACGTTAAGCCGTCGGTCCCGGTTGCCAATTTATCATCTTTGGCAATCGTAGCAGGTCAATCGGAGGCCTAAAACTGTCTGACAACTGGTTTCACCCAGTTCACAGATTTTCCTCGTCAAAGGGGTTGCAGTCGGCAGTCGCTTCGTATACAATAACAATCAGGTCAGCCGCATCGGGTTAAATCAGGTACCCACCAGAAACCCTAATAATGTATTTTTGTACATCATAGTGAAAGATCGAGAAGATTGAATTTATAACATAGGCAGTAATTATTTTACCAGTTTCGAATACAATGTATTTTATATTTTTGGATGTGCATTATCGATAAGCGTTAAACATTTATTTTAATATATTTGATGAACTTTTTTTTCATGTTTTTTCAAAGTTTATTAAATTTTAAATAAACAAAATAATTTGTGACTATAACTAAAAACCTTAGAATTTTGTTTTACTAAAAGGAGTCCCTGTAGGCAAGGCGTAGAAATATATCGTTGCGAGGGTGCAGTATAACCCATATTATGGACGTGAGAGGCGTCGCTCCAAATAATATGCCAACTAACACTCCATACAACTTGGTACTTTTCATTTCCGTCTATTCTAATCCCCTGTTATTTGGCGCAAGTGACGTAGTATAGCGTTTACAATATTATAAATAACCTTTATAACCCCCGACGCAAAAACAAATGTGTTATAAGTTGTCTGTCTGCTGTGTGAGTTTATCTGTGGTATAGTAGCTCTGAAATTGTTTTTTCATTTGAAAGTCAGTTTACTTGCAGTGGTTTTGCGCTATACATACATATACTCACGCCTGTATTCCCCGAGGGGTAGGCAGAGGTGTTGTAAACACAACACCCACTTTTCACCGAAGATGATTATGTGCCAACATGACAGATGGTGAGTCTATCGCCGTCTCAGACATTATACATACGTCTTTGAATTACTTCTCAGACATATGCAGGTTTCCTCACAATGTTTTCCTTCACCGTAAATTATATAGGATGATAATTAATAAAGATGTAGAATGCAAAAATACACCAATACCTCCTTTAATACGTGACGTGCCAACATGTCAAACGACGCATGTATCCCTGAACATTGATTCAATTTCCAAACGTTTAATACATACTACATACATACATACATATGCTCACGCCTGTATCCCATGGGGGTAGGCAGAGACCACTGTTTGCCACATGCTACGATCCTTACATACTTCTTTCGCTTCATCCACATTCATGCATCTTTTCATACACTTTCTTCGGTTTCGAGTGCTCCGAATTTGACCTTTCTGAACAATGCTATTAATTTGGTCATAGTAGTTGTTCCTTGGTCGCCCTCTACCGACACTTCCGGTCACATTCGCTCTATAAATTTCTTTCGTTAATCGCCTTTCACTCATCCTTTCGATATGTCCAAACCGTCTCAACATACTTTTTTCAATTCTGGTCACCACATCATTCTTCAACTTGCAACTGTGCCTCAAACGTTTAATAATTCTTTTAAAATATATATGTTTCATATATTCGCCTACCGCACACGTGTCTACCTTAAAGCGCGACCCCCTAATCGACCCTTGATAACTAACACGATTCCCTAAACGGATATAACTTTTTCCCCGACAAGGACAAAATTTGATTGATGACTCCGTGATTGGGATCAGAGCGATCAGCTCTCGTCTTACCGGCCCTGATTAGTTCTTAAAAGCCCTTTTGTCAAGCGGATACTTCATTTCCTCTCATTCTCAAATTGTTAATGGGCTGTCGGGTCCGATTCGAGGTTTTTATCATAATCTAGAACATGGGAGCGCTTTATTTTGGTATTAGATACATACATACATATGCTCACGCCTGTATTCCCCGAAGGGGTAGGCAGAGGTGTTGTAATCACAATACCCACTCTTCACCGAACATGATTAAGTGCCAACGTGACAGATGGTGAGTCTATCGCCGTCGCAGGCACTTTACATACGTCGTTGAATTATTTCTCAGAAATATGCAGGTTTCCTCACGATGTTTTCCTTCACCGTAAAGCACGTGGTGTGAAATCACTGTACATAAGTTTTTTAGAAAGACTCATTGGTACAGGCCCCGCTGGGATTCGAACTTGCGTCGTTTGCGTAGCAGGCGACTGCTCTAACCCCAAGGCCATCACGGCTTATAAATATGGTATTAGATAGCGGTCTGATGGTCTGGAAGCCTTTGTTGAAAAGTATGTGTGGAATTAATTACCCTAACATATGTAAGTATTCTTTTTTATAACACATTTCCTACATTAACACATAAGAAAAGCCGTGGTGACCTTGGGGTTAGAGCTGTGGGGGGCTGTACCAATGAGTTTTTCTAAAAAAAAAAAACTTATGTTCAGTTATTTCACACCACGTGCTTCGGTGAAGGAAAAACATCGTGAGGAAACCTGCATATGTCTGAGAAGTAATTCAAAGACATGGTTAGTGCCCGAGACGGCGATGGACTCACCCTCTGTCACGTTGGCACTTGATCATAGTCGGTGAAATGTGTGTGTTGTTACAACACCTCTGCTTACCCCTTCGGGGACCCTTCTGGGATGGCTTAATCATATTTATTTATTTTTAATTTATTTTACATTTGCTCGTAAGACCCTCTCTTATTTCACCAATTTCAATATCCGATTGTATCGCATTACGTACGTGCGTTATTATAGTGTCTGTTTGTAAGTCCAAAATTACAGGTTTTCACTTAATATATGCATATGGAAGTATACACGGTACTGAAATAGAAAAACCATTCTTTTTCATTTTTCTCTGTCTGTCTGTCTGTCTGTTCCGGCTAGTCTCCGAAGCGGCTGGTCTAATTTTAACGGGACTTTCACTGGCAGGTAGTCAAAGTCAAGTCAAAGTCAAAAGTATCTTTATTCGATTAGACTTTTTACAAAGTACTTTCAAATCGTCAAAATGACATGATTATACAGGATAATACATGCTCCCGCCAGGTTCGGAAGGTTGCTTTTACTGAGAAGAACCTGGCAAGAAACTCAGTAATTACTCTTTTCAAAAATGGTATACAATTTAAAGAATACAAAATAAATAATTTAAAAAAAAACGTGAGCTCATGGACAATGTTCCAATGCTCAAATGTCGATAAAAATTAACATAACTAAAAATCTAGTACATCTACTTATAACTAAATGCGTAGCTTGAGATGACCAGCCCCCACAAGCAGCACCTGTTCACAAGTATGACGTGAATGCCAGCCATTGACGTCCTCAACCATCATAGAGGGAAGTGGACAACCCGTCATCCAGACGCCGCCGCCGCCGCCGGTAGCTAATGTTACAACTTTTATTTGAATAAAACATTATAGTTCCCGTTAATTAACTTTACGCGGGTAAAACCGCGGGTCACAGCTAGTAAAGAATAAAAGTAAACTATAAAGCGTAGTCTATAAAGACATCTGTCCATCTTGTGGACACATCGCGTATTGATGGCTGACCGCGTTTCCGCGTCGATCAAGGCCCTTCGTTCTGGACAGGAAATTAAGACACGACTTTTGAGGGATTCGTACTGCCTCTGTGGTATTCGTTTACACACAGATAAACCAGTGTCAGTAAACGAATTTGATCTCTAAAACTAGAGTGATATCATGTATTTTCGATTGCTTGGCTCCTAGATTAACGTAACGATTCGGAAGTGTCATATACACTTCCGAATCCTTAAGATTATGAATATATATATAGAAGAGCCGTGGTGGCCTCGGGGTTTGAGCAGTCGCCTGCTACGCAAGCGACGCAAGTTCGAATCTCAGCGAGCCTGTACCAATGAGATTTCACACCACGTGCTTTACGGTGAAGGAAAACATCGTGAGGAAACCTGCATATTTCTGAGAAGTAATTCAAAGACGTATGTATAGTGCCTGAGACGGCGATAGACTCACCATCTGTCACGTTGGCACTTAATCAAATTCGGTGAAAAGTGGGTGTTGTGATAACAACACCTCTGCCTACCCCTTCGGGGAATACAGGCGTGAGCATATGTATGTATGTATTATGAATATAATTGTATTTTACAAAGATAACGCTTTTTTTTAAGAATCTTTAGTACATAGATATTACATATTGAAAATAGTTTTTTCTACTTTCCAGTTCGGTAATTTTTTTTTTTAACAATCTCACAATTTGTTACAAGCATGGTTATTTGAGTAACATTGAAATAAACCACGGAGGTTTGTCGACAGTGGGTCTGCTGAATTAAAAGTACCTACAAAATGGTGCCTTTAATTTATTTTTTAGTTTGAAACTACCTACTTAAAATTTAGATATTTTTTTTGGTGAATTATTGCATTGTTCGTCAGTCGTGATAAGTGTGCATAATTTCGAATTAATCTGACGTTTCGAAGGTGGTGTTAATCACTTTCAAAGTTAAAAACTGTTACATAGAAACGTGCCGAACAAATAAAAAAAAACCTATACTCTATGGTGAGGAGAAGGATAGTGGAGCCTGACAGTAATAAAAAACAATTTGAACATACCTTGCTTAATTCAATTCACCACAACGTTCCAGGTTCAGCAGGATTGTGTCAGCCGATTCGATTCCTGAAAACACGAACGCCATTACAAAAACATTGGCCACGATTGGAAATCGAATAGATCCGTAATACGAGTGTTACTCGAGGGAAATACAACCTGTCGATACACACCGCTATTGGGTTATGGTAAAAGTAGATTTCGGAGAGATGGCAACATTTTATTTTCCTTGTGACTGCCTGCTTCGTTGATCTAGTGGTTAATAAGTTCTCCTGATCACAAGGTCCCGGGTTCGAAGTTGGCGGTGTTTCCACCCCTGTGCCTCGGAAAGCACGTTAAGCCATTGGTCCTACGCCTGATCTCTCTCCGGTCGTGTCGGATTTTCATCCCATCGGTGTTTGCGCAGACACTTCTGCATATATCTCCTGCACTGGTGGCTGATCCCCGTTGAGATTAGCCGTCGTAACCGAATTTCGGTAAGAGATCATTATTATTATATAATCTTTCTTTACGTAGATACGTATGAGAATAGTTTCGAAAAATAACAATTTTAGTCATCACAGTACATCAACTTTCGCATACCTACAAAATAAAGGAACGCGAGAAATGTGCGTTGATTTGAGTGACGTGTCGCTACAACGCCGTTTGTTGAGCAGTTGATAAAATACAACTGTTTATTATATTGCAAGTTCCCCGGGAAATTCCCCGATTTTAAATGGGGAATTTCCCTAATAGTTGTGTCAAGTTTACTAAAATGCACAGAGCTCGAAGATATTCTGAAATTTATAGTTTTTCCGAGTTCTATTTCAAATTTGAGATAATGTTACAAGCTATATATACATATTGGATTCATGTTTGATGTAAAAAAAAGAAGACCGAGGAATCTTATCATAAAATTAATTTGAAAACATTTATTCAACTCTACCAACCTAAAAAGTAATTACTTACTTACCTAAAATATTGAAAATAAATGAAATACATACTCACCGAGAGTAACTCACGCCATCCCAGAAGGAGTAAGCAGGGAACACATTTATCCGAATACGTGACAGATGGTGAGTCCATCGCCGTCTATATGTTTTTTATGTATATGCTTTCCTTCACCGTACATATAAGCACGTGGGGTAAAATTTAACCTCAAATATTATTTTTATTAATCTATTGCAACGAGGCCCAAACCGATTTAAATACAAAAATACATTGATTTGATCTATTAAGGGGTATGGGAGCTATTTACAAATTTTGCTGTAATTTTTTGGTTTAGTCATGACGTCATCATCATCTCCCTAGCCTTATCCCCATACATTGTTGGGGTCGGCACTTGATTCAACCCGATGTGGGTGATCACCTGATTTTTATACGAAGCGACTGCCATCTGACCTTCGCAACCCCTTTAACGATGAAAATCTGAGATCTGGGTTAAACCAGTTGTCAGACTATTTTAGGCTTCCGACTGACCTGTAACGATTGCCAAAGATGATAAATTGGCAACCGGGACCGACGGCTTAACGTGCTCTCCGAGGCACGGAGGGAACTCGGGCGATCACCCATCCAATTACTGGCTAGGCTAACTATGCCACAAGCTCCTCCGTCATGACGTCATCTGACAATTTTTAAATGGTGAAACAATTTTTTTACGACCAATGTAAGTTGATGCAACCCAGGCTTACTCTTGCAAATATATTAAACCTTTTGTTCTATAATATATGCCTCTTATCAACACATGCAATAATTATTAATCATGTTATATGATATTATTATAGAGGTGTGTCTATGACCGCAAGGAGGCGGGCTAATTGAGTCATATTCTTATCAACCCGTTGAGTCATCATCATCATCATGTAATATTTAATTATAAAGGTTACTTGAATTGGAGGTGTGTTTTTCATTATCAATGTCTTATACAAAATTTGTCTTCAGACATACATAGAGACATATTCACGCCTGATTTCCCGAAAGGGTTGGCTGAGGTCACTTTTCACCGAAGATGATTAAGTGCGAACGTGGCAGATGGCGAATCTATCGCCTTCTCAAGCGTCTTTGAATTACTTCTAAGACATACGTAGGTTTCCTCACGATGTTTTCCTTCACCTTAAAGCACGTGGTGTGGGAAAAATTTGCAACAATTTGGAGAAATAATTTTAATTAGGGCGGTTGACTATTTAGCATTTCTTTATCAATACTGATTTGTCATATCAATTTCAAGTGTTTATCTAATGTGGTTAAGTGGTAATAAACACTGAAATACCTAAAACTATTGTGTAACATTTTAGTATGTATCTGAAACACGTTATATTATTAAACAGGCTATAATTGACGTAATATCGGAGTTTTAGTATGACTTTACACAATTATTGCGCAACTTTGTAAATTCCGCACCTGATTAATTTCAGATGTGTTTTTTTAATTAGCGTTCAGCGTAATGAAGCCTGTCGTGAAGTTTAGTCTACGCAGGTGAAACAACGGCGCACCGCTAGTATATTAATACTATTATTATATTATACTAATGGTTTATATTATAGTACACTATAGCGTTGATTTTTACAATAGAAGTAAAATCACCTTTATAAAGAGAAAAATAAAATTATGTGAAACTAGCGGACGTCATGCGGTTTCACCGACGTAATTCCCGTTCCCGTGGGAGTACGGGGATAAAATATAGCTTATGTTACTCGCTATCCATCGCTGAATTTTTCAAATCGGTCCAGTAATTTCGGAGCCTATTCAATACAAACAAACAATCAAATTTTTCCTCTTTATAATATTAGTGTAGATAAATTACTTACTCTTGAAGTTGGTGTTTGGTACCAACTTCAAAAGTAATTTCACATAATTTTATGTTTCTCTTTTGAAGGCGGTTTTAATTATTTTTTTTTATATTTCGCTTTGTTCAGTGACACGCAAAGTGCACCTACACCAGTCAAAACCCATCTAGGTGTAAATGTCCAAATCAATATGAATTAATCAAGCCCAAACACGAGGTACTTGCTAATCGTTGTTCTAAATCGTTGAGGAGTTCCTTCGACTGCCTTTCCGTTTTAGTATCAGGTCGACTCCACACCTTCATTAAAAAGTTGTACTTCAAATAGGTAATTAATAAAAATAGTTAACAAACGCCACTTGGTAAGCATTCAGCTCTCAAATAAAAAAAGAATGATCGAAATCGGTTCATCCACTCAAAAGTTCTGAGGTAACAAACAAAAAAATATCAGTCAAATCAAAGTCAAAAATATCTTTATTCGATTAGACTTTTTACAAAGCACTTTCAAATCGTCAGAATGATATAATTATACAGGATTATACATGCTACCGCCAGGTTGCTTTTACTGAGTAGAACCTGGCAAAAAACTCAGTAATTACTCTTTTCAAAAATATTATACAATTTTAAGAGTACAAAATAAATCACTTAAGAAACAAGCTCATGGACACAGTTCCAATGCACAAATGTCGATAAAATTAGCATAATTAAAAATCTAGTGGTTCTACTTATAACTAAATCCGTAGCTTGAGATGACCAGCCCCCACAAGCAGCACCTGTATGACGTGAATGCCAGTCGTATTGATAACCTTCCCCTTTTTCTTTGAAGTCGGTTAAAAACGGGAAAAATACACCAAATAGCATAGTTTGCACAAGGCATCCTCTAGTGCCTTCTAACTGCTGATATTCGCAGTAACTAGCCCAAAGTAAATACAGGTAATGAATTCAGGTGTGGAGGCTAGTCGCTTTGTCGGGAACTGGTGCGGTCCCTCGCAGTCGTACCGCCCACCGCAAATTGATGCACTCTGTGCCATAATAACGTTGTAGTTTGCATATATTACCACTAGCTTTCAACTGAGACTTCGGCCAAGTCGCTTAATGGCACTATTTGTTTGTCAACCACAGCCTTTGCGTCAAATTTAAATCAATTTTATAAAATAAAAAATAAATATGTTCACGCCATCCCAGAAGGGTCCCCGAAGGGGTAAGCAGAAGTGTTGTATCAACAACAGCCACATTTCACGGAATATGTGTGCGTAATACAACGAGGCGTTGTTTCACATTAACAACCTACTAAATGATTAATCGTACATCGTACTTAACAAACTTTCCAAAAGTAATGAGAGACATATAAATTAACATTAAAATTCGCACATTTCTCTCTATCCGCCCTTTGAAGGCATATCATGCCTATCAACGCTTCAATTTCGGTACGCTGGTGACATATTACCAACTTTTTTAAAAGTCTTATCGACGTTTCTCAAATACGGAGAGTATTATTATTATTGATATTATTGATATATTGATTCATTCTTACATGAGCAGTGGTTAATAAATTAATCGCTGTACCTACTTATAACTTATATGAATGTTTTCTATGGACGTGAGGAAAACATCTCAAATAAATATTCATTGTTATTGTAAAGTATTCATTTAACTAAACATACTTCTGTTTCTGTTGTATGATGTAATTGCATCTGATGTAACAGAGAAGAAACCTTACAGAAGAAAATGTCAACCTTACAAAAGATCGCAGACAAATTGCAATAGTAAGCCACTTTACACTACCTACATCATAATCATGGTATATATTTCTATGATGTCTGTGATCCCCCGGCCTCTAGAGCCGGCGTGCGCCGAGCCACTAGCCTTAAGCACGTCCCTAAATAATACTGCTCAGATCCAGCTTCCTAGCTCATTCCCCCAGCAGCGCCCTAAGCCGAGGTCCGACGCCCAGGACGCCCTTAGCTGTGTTCCTTAAATTTTTAGTTTAAGCTCGGAGGGCTATGAAATGAATACACACTAGTTTTATTACGTTTCAATCGGTCGGGATCGTGTAAGGATTATCACAATGCCAATTAAGTAAATCTAAATTTGTTCTGATTACTGTAAAATAATAATAAAAACAAAATAGTCAAATAATTAAAAACAATATTTTTTTTTTTATACACGCTTATGAACGGCTATCATTATGAATAAATAATCTGTTTATCTTCATCAAGGTGATCCACACAAGCATTAATGATACTATAAAAACTGTACAAAATGTTGCTTTCGACAGGTGACCATTAAGGGGCAGGGTCTTCGTTGAATTCCAGACCGTCATTTGTTAGGATTAGGGGCGATATTTACTCCAGCTATATTAGTTAGGTCATGAAAACTTCAGGTATTTAAGATACAACAAGCCTCAAATGGGTAATAAAGATAAAACAAATGTATTTCTAGTCGGATGCTGTAGCCTATAACGTTATTTTGTTATTTTTTTTCCATCTAGCATTGCCAGTTCCAACATAGACCATGAAATGACTTGTAGCACATTTGTTAGCGAGGTTAAGCAACCATGCTCGTAACTAGAATTCCGATGGGGGATAAATAGTTATAGTCTTACGTAGCAGGTTTCCTCACGATGTTTTCCTTCACCGTAAAGCACGTGGTGTGAAATCACTGTACATAAGTTTTTTTTTAGGAAAACTTATTGGTACAGGCCCCGCTGAGATTCGAACTTGTGTCGCCTGCGTAGCAAGCGACTGCTCAAACCTCAAGGCCACCACGGCTCTCGGTCGGTTAAAATAAAATATATATTATTTAAAATATAATTGAATAAAATTAATATGTAAGAAGGAATCCCATAAAACAGACATGATTTTTTCGACATTTTCAGTGTATCTGCTTTTTCACGGTTATCGTTACGGTACCAATAAAACTGGACACAAATCCAGACCCAGGGCTGCCACAGATGACACTTTGGTCGACCCGAGGATCGAACCTAGGACCTCATGTTCCGCAGTAGCGTTGTCAACCATTAGACCTACGACACAGACATGATAATGTAGGTAGGGTACATTTCCTATGGTCATAAGTGCCTCACCAGAGATCAAGCTGAATAAATAATTTTCAAATTAAATGTTGATTTGGTTATTAAAAAACGCGAAACGAATTTTCAACGATCCTATATCCAATCAAAATCTGCATAAAATATTAAATTTTCTCGTTGGCACATTCGTGGCTGCGAAATCCATTAGCTAATTGTGATTGGTCGAAATATGACCACTGGGGATCTTTGTTCACGACAGAATTCCAATTTGAATTTAAAATAATAACGCATTTCTACAATTATACTTAAATGAATTGTAAGTTGTACGAATATTATGATATTTTCCATTTTCCATAGGTACATTAAGGGCTTTGCACATTAGTACACGACATAATTCCAATTTAAATAAATTTTGTTATTATCCATTTTCCATATGTTCATAAGGTTTTAAAGTGTTAGGCAGAGGTAACAGCCATTTTTGTTCTGTGACAAATGTTTGTCAATCGCTGACAATTTGGCACGACTTTGAATCCGTTCGTTGTTGATTTTTTTATTTTCTATATGTACACATTCCATACAATCTATTAATTTATCTAACAAAAACAACGTTGCTGGCAAAATATTTGGTGTGCTATCATTAATATTGATATGTATGTGGGATTTAAATAGAAATAAATAAGAATGTTTGATTGGAATCTTATGTCCTTCTTAAACTTCTCTAGAAACACGTCTAAAATAATAAAATAATTTATTTATACAAATAATAAATAAGTAACTAAAAACTAATTACAAGTAGAAAACTTGGCCCAAATCGGTGTCTCTCGGGATCGTGCCAAGAAGGCTGGCAGCATTGCCATAATTAATATTAAAATAATTAATACGTCAACCCGTCTTTCGTCTCCAGTCTTTCACGTCGTCCACCATCGTTCTGTCATCCGTCATATCTTACTTCTATTCTTACCGATCACACGCTGCCTCATATCATGCTTACATAAAACCTCTTTCCACATGTATTATATGAGAATTATTTTTGGATATGATAGAATTATATTTTGATTTATGATTAAATACTAGGCACGCTTTTTTAAGAATAATTTCCTTTTCGTTATTCTTCATTGCAATTTGTATAACTATTGAATCATCCGTTATACTTAACTATTATCGATACTGACCTAAATACATTATATCATTCGAGTCTTGAAACATGTTGCAAATGCAATATTAAGATTGATAAATACTTATCTATACTGATAACCTTTATTGAAAGGAAAGTACTTCCCAACTTATGGTAATCATCTCCCTGGCCTTATTCCATACATTGTTGGGGTCGGCACTTAATTCAACCCGATGTGTTCGCAACCCATTTTACGAAGAAAATCTGTGATCTGGGTTAAACCAGTTGTCAGACTATTTTAGACCTGTAACGATTGCCAAAGATGATAAATTGACAAACGGGACCGACGGCTTAACGTGCTCTCCGAGGCACGGAGGGAACTCGGACGGTCACCCATCCAATTACTGGCTAGGGGTAGGGTTGCTTAATTTCGCTGATCGAATGTATGCGCAATAGCAACTGTGCCACGAGCTCTTCTTCCCAACTTATGGTAATGTTTGGAAAATTTCGAAGAATTGCGTAATCAAAAACATATCAAGCATTTGCCCACAGACCCACTTTGTGTTTTTTTTTGTAATCTTAGGTAGGAGAGGCTTTTATTATTACAAATTCACTCTCAATTAAATATGTGATGTCCCAAGGCATATAAAGAATAGAAGCGATGAAATGAGGAATAGGTAATTTGAGATCTATCTGTTAACTTCTGAAGCTTTATTGACGAGGGGGAAACTTTCAACCACCCCCTGAGGATGTCAACCCCCCCGGTGGACATCCCCAGTGTTCAGGGGGGACTCCGGGTACTCTGATAGATCACTGGTGTCCCCCTACACTTTGACGGGGGGCATTCCCGGGGCAGCTCTATCGCCGCCCCTGGAGACCTCGCTGTGGAAGGCAGCGCTATCCACATCGCGCTATGTCTTACTCTGGCCTTTTAAAGCTCAGAACTCTACTATAGAGCAGTATTGTTGGCCAGCGATATTATGTAAGTTACTGTAGGCGTATGTCTGTCATTTACTACAGATGGGTTTTTATTTATCTTTACACTTTACTAAGTTCAGTTTACTACGTCACACCTCCTCATACCGTCACGCCTGCACATGGTACGTCACTATAAGATTTCGTCGACTGCTTATAGCGTTATCCTTTTCTGTCCCATGCAAATTATCGAGACCCAGCTATTGTCTGCGCCGGCGCTGACGCCACTCCGCGATTTCGCGTCACATACAACTAGCCGTATTCCCCTCCCCCCTTAATGGCTCCGTATGCTATATAACTCCCTCCCTTCCCCCTCACTTATCATTACACACATGACAGTGCGGAAGAATAAACGTCTATAGAGTTGTGAATTAATAAGTATTAAGTGATAGTGAAAAGTGCATTAAGGTATGTATTTAGATATACCGTTTTAGATAATTATGTATTTTTTAGAATTTTTTTGAAATTATACAAAAATATTTATCATAATTAGAAATCAATTATTAAAAAGTAAAAAATATATTTTTATAAATTGTCTATTCCATGATAGTGGGCTTTTCAAAATGGCGGACTAAATTCCTGGGAAATCCCCTTGGAATATTGATAAAGGAATGTTAATGTTTTCAATTATAGGTTAGTTTTATTACCATTATTCTGGCTTAATCATAATTTGAATATTCAAGGTTAAATTCATCGACTGTTTGTCATAATGTGAATACATTTGTGTAAAAAATATTTTGGAGGTTATAATCCGTGCGAAAAGATTACGGCCGGCGCAATCGCCGGTTGTCGTGATTGGCGGCAAATCTAAAGCTCAATGAAATTATTACTCATAATTATAGTTTCTCATGAATAGACATGAATTTTGGGTCGTGTTTTTACTTGTAGTTAATTATTTTAAATGCAGTTTATATCAGAGAAAGTCAATAAACACTCAGATTAAGACACAAAGCGACTCTAAGAAAATCTATTTGAATTTATACTTTGACCCCATGGCCTGCAAATATTCGTTCGCTGAAACGAAATATTTTGTGTAATCAATTAACACTTGTGTATTTAAGGCTTTTAGTTTTATGTAGTTAGGTATACACACACCGATATTTAAAAAAAATACTGCGTTGTCTATGAAGTTTTCATAATATTTAAAAATAATAATTGTTACTTTAGCATCGGTCCCCTGTCAGAATTCATTGTACATCGGCTTTCTTAAAGCTCCTATTGCCATCATAGCTCCGGTGTGTGACAGTGACAGACTTATACACTTGCCTCATAATATACTAAAACAATCATGACAATAACAGATCATGGTAGAGCTCCAGAACTGTAGTTTCCACAAATGTAGGTCTATTTAGCTCTGCATTAGAATTGGAATATTTTCCTAAACTATTGAATATCTTTGTATATCTCTCTATGCGCAAATATCAAATGTTTTTCTAGCCATTGTATTGTAGTGTGTGTATCTCAAAACCTTAATAGTAAGAGGGAGATTTTTGACTATGACAAATTATTATATTACCTTTTTAGGGAGCGTCTGCTTAAAAATTAAGGAAAGATGACGGAAGTAGAAGACACAATGATGGACCCAACTCCATTCAACATGAGTGCGGCTAATACGAGGTTGGTACACTTTTTTTTAATTTAAATTAAAAAAAAATTTAATTACATTAGTAGGTATGAAAATCGGATCACATGGGATTTTCGCCATAATTATGGTAATTTCTATAATGTTTTATTTTCATGAAATGTTTACCAATGTCTACCGGAAGGCAGTGGGTCTGTCGGTACTAATGTAATAGATAAAACACCGGGAAATCACCCAGCTAGATTAGGAATCTTGTGTGTAGCGGGAGCGTATGCGTTACTTTGATTCGCTAGTTGCAATCCGGCCATGTTTATGACGTAGTATAGCGTCATAAAAATGGCGGAATAAGGGGAGTGTGTGTTCTTCGTGTAATGAGACCTGTCACATCGGGTTGAATTACCTGCCGAAAGCAACAATTTATGGATAATTCCAGAGAGATTATGATTTATCTTTAAACATATAAATTGTAGCCGCCATTGAAATACAATATAATTTTATCTGTTTGAACGCATCGTTCTTCTAAAATACGTTACGGATCTAAATACGGTTTCTAAAAGCTAACGTTTTGTATCATAGTCTTCACCACTTCATAATCGTCACCCACGAAGCGAACTGAGGGTAGGTCGCTGGGTGATTCATAATTCAAGTATCCTTGACCATCTGCTACATGAAGAACTAAGCTAGTGCCTTTTGAACCATGTTCCTTCTTAACGGTTACTTTTTCCACAGCCACCCCCACTGCGGTGGTCTGCCGATCATCGACACCAGCGCAACACATTATGACATGGCAGGAAAGAAATTCCTTGTCATCTTGAATCATTTCAAATTTAAACGAACGCGACATTTTTGGTGAGTATCAACAATTATTGCATCCTCGTGCCGTGATTTTACATAAATTTTTTTAAATATTCTACCAACATCATCAGCCTACTCATTGGTGGGGTTGTCACTAGATTCAACTTGCTGTAGCTGATCACCTGATTATTATTGGAAGCGACTGCCATCTGAACTTCGTAACCCTTTTACGAGGTTCAACAAAGGTTTCCCAACCAACACAATATCTACTAACTATATTTCCAAAGCCGTATAATAATTGTTTTTTTTTCTTGTTTTCCAATCATTTTACAATCCACCAAATAAGGTCTATTTGTAAGCCATCAGGTATCATTTTATGCTAAGAACGTTCTGCTTTTTTCTTAATTTATCAGAACAGACAGACTGCGACATGTGCGAGAGAATGAATGCGTGACGTGTGATACAATATGGATCCGTTTTAACCTAATTAGTCCAGGGTCTGTAGTACAAAAAGTACAAAATATATGTGACGTGACTGATTATGTCAAATAACATACACGTATCGTTTCAATTAGCGCAAGCGCGAGAGAATGTTGCCTGGTCTAGGACTACTGAGCTCTTTGCTGCTAGTGCAAATATTCCTAAGTTCTATGTTTAAAGTTTCGAAACATTTTTAGGTTTCGCAAGCCCTCTGAGAGAAATGGAACATATAAAGACGTAAAGACGTTGAATAGAGTCTTCACAAAACTAGGTTTTGAAGTCAAAGTTCACGACGACTTGGAGCACGACGATATCATGGAAAAATTATCTACATGTAAGTGATCTAACCTTAATATATTTTTTTACTTGTACTCGTTGGTAATCAAGCTTACAGTGTCTCACATACTTATAGAGTTTGGGCATGTTACACCTTCGAAGAAAAAAGTTGCGTATTATAATCATCATCATTGACAATGTTGAGTACATTTTCATTTGTTAGGCTAACATACATAGGAACAAGTTAAAGAAAAGTTGTCTGTCATGACGTTTAAGGAGGTCAAAGAGATGGCACTGGACAGAGACAAATGGAAAGCAATGCATCGGTTATGTTAGCCTAACAAATGAAAATGTACTAAAACAGAATACTATGGAGAATTCGAAGGGGAAAGATAATTGGGCCTTGTGCGACATGACAGCTTCTTAAAAAACATAATAGAAAGAAAGGTAGAAGGGAACAGAGCAAGAGGAAGAGCAAGGCATATTAGAATAAGCACCGCATTTCTAGCCACGATAGGCAATTACCTTATTTAAACACAGGTAAATTCTAATGAAGCCGTGGCGGCTGTGAGGTTCGAGTAGTCGCATGAGTTTTTATGCTAAATGATATCACACCACCTGCTTTACTGTGAAGGAAAATGTCGTGAGGACAGGGAGGGAGGAGGAGACCTGAATATGTCTGCGACGTAATTCAAAGACGTGTTTTTGTTGGCACTCAATCATCTTCGGGGAAAAATGGGTGTTGTTATTACAACACCTCTGCCTATCCCTTCGGGGAATACAGGCGTGAGCATGTGTTTATGTATGTATATCTACATCTAATCAAACGGTTTTGTAAAACAACTTTTGTCATCCTTCTATCGATCAGATCCTCGTGTCTGTGTTCGTCACTGCCGAAGCTCAATAAAAAAAACTGTTCTAGGATTTTGTATTACCTGTACTGTCGTACCTGTATTCCCCGAAGGGTTAGGTTCTTATAGCAGGGTGTATTATTTTCACCATGTGTACATTTCGCCAGTTATGTTTAAGTCCGGCTCCAAAAGAATTACAAACGGAAAAACTCAACAACACTGCTCTACGATCAAACTCAATACCCCTATCACGGGTTTGCCACCGTTTTCGTAATCTATACTCGCTAGCGTCACCGCCGACTAGTATGAGAAATTGTGCAGCGACTCCCAGTGGTGACGTGAAGAACTAAAATATCTCATACAAATACAGCGAGTGACGCTAGCGAGTATAGATTATGAAAACGGTGACAAAACCGTGATAGGGGTACAGGTCTTCGTGTCCGAATACGTTTACGAGCATTAGACCAACGAGGCAGTCAAAGTTATTGCGAATGTATTTTAATTCCAGTTTGCGCGATGGATCATAGTAAAACCTCTTGTGTGGCCGTGGCCATCCTAACACACGGCACATACGGCGACAAGATCTGTGCAGCCGACAAACCGTACAAGCTAAAGGACGTCACAGGCATGTTCGAGAACGTCGCACAACTTATTGGAAAACCGAAACTGTTTTTTGTACAGGTATGTTGAAAGGCATGTTGTTTTTACAAAGTTTACAGTTTGATACTATTACTACTGAACGCTTTCACACTGTGTCGTTGTAGACAAGTATCGGCGGATGATATCGTGGCAGTGGGAAAGCGCCCCATGTCTTCTCTAACTTGTTATGCTTTTGCCCGCTTCCCAACGACAAATTTAGCCGTAGGTAACATATACTTATTATACCACAAAGATGGCAAATATATGTCCTATCCTAAAATTATTGGTCCCCACAGCGTTGCAATGCCAGGGGCATCAGTGCTCATTGCCAACCCTGTAAGACCCTGCACAACATCCTTAAGAACCTCGTGCTATATCCACTTAGGAAAACCACATCGGGGAGCCCAATCCACAGTCTCGCCTCCCGAGAAGGACGCTCCTATGCGATCGAACAGTTCGACAATTACCTTACAAAGATGGATCCGTTTGCTGAATTAAAGTCCCACTTAAGCTAGCCTAAGTAGTCCTGCGTCTTTACTCTTACTCCCCTCCATGCTCTGACCCTCTAAAGTAAAGTCAAAGTCAAAAGTCAAAGGAGGTTAAATCCCCAGTCGAGCAGATCTAAATACCGAGCGACCGGGAAATCCCGTCATTTCGTATCCCTCTTATAAAACCGACGGGCATATTTGAAACGATTCTGTTAGTCTAGCGGCTAGCTAGAGTGGAAACGCATCCTATTTCTATCCATACCTTAAAGACTCATGGATCTTTATCAATCAAACAGTTATATTTAGAACACAATATTCAGATAATGGCACTTAGTGATTGATGACGACACACACTTGCATTGAATACAATGTCTATGAAGGCAAGGTCATTTTAGATGAGGCAAAAATTAAAAGCCATGCGTTTATCCTAACTGGATTCATAATTATCAGTGCCTGAGTTGGCGGAATGCGTGCATTTATACAAGTAAAAAGATGGCGCTTACGTATTTGGACATACATGATAACAGGAATTATTAGTATTATTATAATTGCCCGGTAACACATGAAGGAACAAGTTATTTACCAACTCAATACAAGGACTTGTAGCCAGTTGGTAGAACTCAAAATCGATATCACTTATTATTTCGTCATCTGGACACACAAAGATATTTCAGTAGGTTCTTGGTAAGATCCGAGAATTCCATGACACTGTCCGATCCAGAAATAGAACCCAGAACCTTTGTGTTCCACGGCGTTCTGCGACAGCTAGACCAATGAGGCAATCTTCTCATTAAATGTTCCAAATCAATATTTTCTAAACATGCTTTGTTAGTTGTATCAACAATATAAGTTTTAATATTTTCCTCATTATGTAGAGCACTTTGTTATCGGAGCAATAGGAACACGGTTGCCAATGCTTCCATGCGACTGTTTATACAATGCACACAAATTCAGCAGTTAGGAACACTTTATGTACTGTAAACCATTCCGGATTGTTTAAATCATAAATTACAACGTTCGAGTTCACTTACCCAGATTCGCCAAAGGATTGTGTAATTTTATAACAATGTACCGTTTATGTAATATGCAATATCATGACGCAATCCAATGCAATATTGATCAAATCCAAAAATCTAATTCGAATAATTACGAGGCAACAACACTAACGGATACAAGATTTTATAAATATGAGATTATTATTTAGCACGCCCAAATCTGACGGAAACTAAACGCTATTAGGTAATATGTTGAGACATGGCTATAATTAAGAGGTGTAAAAGTATCGATAATAAGCTCTTATATATTCGTTACTGTTATGTATGTACACTAGCGCCACCTGTCGGCTTTTCTTTGAGATACCGCTGCCTGTCTCCTGTAAAGAGTATTTAGTGTATACATGATCACGATGGTCATGACTTGACATTATAACTATGCATGCTCAATAAAATGGCGCCAGTGCGTTTACAACTACGGGTCGTTTCACTCATGTTCCCAACTTAACAGTTACTATAGCATTTACTCGTTACTTTACCCTCATAATATACTATGAAGTGTTTTTGCAACGAATCGAGTTGTATCGTATTGCGTGCTCGTAGGTATAATACGACAAAGCGAGTAACGAAACTGGATGGCGCACCCGTTACTCTGTACGTACGGTTTGCTACAGCTCTGTTAAAATCTTCGTGGTGCTCTTCTTGGCCTACCTATTCTGGTTAAGTGTACATACATATGTTCACGCCTGTATTCCCCGAAGGGATAGGCAGAGGTGTTGTTATCACAACACCCACTTTTCACCGAATTTGAATAAGTGCCAACTTGACAGATGGTGAGTCTATCGCCGTCTCAGGCACTATACATACGTCTTTGAATTACTTCTCAGAAATATGCAGGTTTCCTCACGATGTTTTCCTTCGCCGTAAAGCACATGGTGTGAAATCACTGTACATAAGTTTTTTAGAAAAACTCATTGGTACAGTACCCGCTGTGATTCGAACTTGCGTCGCTTGCGTAGCAGGGGACTGCTCAAACCCCCTAAGTGGCTAAATGCCACCACGGCTCTTAAGGTTAAGAGTAATCATTTGCTAGGATGTCTATTAATAATTGTATATTTATTGATTAAATTACTTAACATGATTGAAGCACGTTACGCCTATAAACAATGTTGCAGAAACAGTTTTGTAAAGAGGGTTAATAGATGGACTGTGAAAGATGGCACGGCTAAGGTCATATACAAATGGCAGCTGATAGAGATATTATACCCCAAATGGCATTGAATAAAAGCAGGATTAAAGATGAGGATGTTTTTTTCCAGGCTTGTAGAGGTGGTCAAATCGATCTGGGACACCCAGTGGAATTTGACGGTGAAACTGATCCACATGCAGCTGCGCCCAAGCATGCAGACTTTCTAGTCATCCATTCTACCGTTGCAGGTGAGAGCATATATTTTTAAATGCAAAGAACGCGCGGCGTCAACCCTTGAATTATGTATGTTGCTTCAGTAAGTTTCTATTCTGTGGACAAAGCAAGACGGACAAATATGATCTTTATAAAAAAAAAATTTAATGGTAGAAAACAATCAGTTTTGCGTACATGATACCCCGCAGAGGCATAAGATTTTATAGGGCATGATAGTTAGTCAGTGTGACAGTGACAGACTTATACACGTCACCTACAACTGTCTCATAATCAGTGTATTAGATGATTTCAATAAGAGGTCATGGTAGGGCACGCGACAGATTTTCAGAGGACATTTTCTTCAAGCAAGTTCGAATCCCAGCGGGGCCTGTACCAATGAGTTTTTCTAAAAGACTTACGTACAGTGATTTCACACCACGTGCTTTACGGTGAAGGAAAACATCGTGAGGAAACCTGCATATTTCTGAGAAGTAATTCGAAAAGACGTATGTATAGTGCCTGAGACGGCGATAGACTCACCATCTGTCACGTTGGCACTTAATCAAATTCGGTGAAAAGTGGGTGTTGTGATAACAACACCTCTGCCTACCCCTTCGGGGAATACAGCCGTGAGCATATGTATGTATGTACTTCAAAAAAGGAGGAGCTTATCAATTCGATTGAATGTGTTTTTCAAAGATATTCTTTCTGCCACAGATCACGTGTCGTACCGCAACAGTCTCGGTTCGTTCCTCGTCCAGGCCTTGTGCGATGTTATAGAACAGTACCACCATACCCTGGACATGCTCCACATGCTCACACTCATGAACAGAACCCTCGCCTTCGAGTACCACACCAACCCGAGATTCCCGCCGGTGAAGAAACAAATGCCAGAAACCAGGTTTACACTCACCAAATTTTTGAGGCTGTAAATTTAAAATTACTTATTACCAATAAATATCGGCCGGAATTACCTTGTAAATAGTTATTATGACATATAAAATATACAGAAGTAACATAACACGAAAAAAATATATACATGCATCTATACAGATAACACATATTTAAGTCATCATCATCATCATCATATCAGCCATAGGACGTCCACTGCTGAACATAGGCCTCTCCCAATGATTTCCATCTCACCCGGTTGGAAGCGGCCTGCATCCAGCGGGTCCCCGCGGACTTGACCAGATCATCCGTCCATCTCGCGGGGGGGGCGCCCTACGCTGCGCTTGCCGGTACGTGGTCTCCACTCGAGAACTCTACTGCCCCAGCGGCCATCAGTCCTTCGAGCAATATGGCCTTCCCATTGCCGGTAAGGTGACCGACATAGCCAATCCGGATTGGCTATGTCGGTCACCTTAGTACGTCTACGGATCTCCTGATTTCTGATTCGATCTCGTATTATATAGTAATTTTATAATATTTAAGTGTCTGTTTGTAATTCCATTTAAACATATTTTTACTAAATGCAAGAAAGGATATACGGATATATACCTAGCTTTAACTGATATTACTAAAATTATTGTTATAGATAACACCATAGGAATAATAAATAGTACTTACATTGTAATTAATAACTTTATCCATAAATTCATGTTCCAAATAGATTCGGCCGATATTTCCATTTATGGTTAAGACTGATTTCATCATCATTTCGAAAAGAAGGTTTGAATATTAAATATGCTGCATAAAACGTATACAATATATCAACTTTAATGTATTTTTTTGAAATAATATCAAGAAAGCTTTTCAGAGGCTTAGCCCGGAAAAGAAATTATTATATAAATATATAAAAAAAATATGAATTATGTAATTTTTTTTTTGTGATGAGCTCGTGGCACAATTGCTATTGCGCATATCATTCGATCAGCGAAGTTAAGCAACCATAGCCCTAGCCAGTAATTGGATGGGTGACCGCCCGAGTTCCCTCCGTGCCCCGGAGAGCACGTTAAGCCGTTGTCAATTTATCATCTTTGGCAATCGTTACAGGTCAGTCGGAGGCCTAAAATAGTCAGAAAACTGGTTTAACCCCGATCACAGATTTTCCTTAAAGGGGCTGCGAAGGTCAGATGGCAGTCGCTTCGTATAAAAATCAGGTGATCAGCCACATCGGGTTGAATCAAGTACCGACCCCAACAATGTATGGGTTGGATGATGATGATTGTACAGATTTAGCTCTCTAAGGAACATGTTTGGCTCTCTGTAAGATATTTTTTAATTAATATTAAGGGAAATACATCACAATGCGGGTGCAAGAAATGGCCCTCACGGTTGATGGCGCCCATCAACCGTGAGGGCCATTTCTTGCATCCGTGTTCCGACGCGCCCTCTCATAGTGTAAAAGCCGGGTACAGCCTGGTGTCAGAAGGAGGGGCCTGACAGAAGCGAAGCATGTGAAAACATATCACGTGCACCCCCCTACTTAGCGACTTGGAGGAACACCGTGGAGTTTAGTCGGTGTGAGTCCGACATAACCCTCCCGCTGCACCCGCGGCGGTTGGTGTATCCATAACGGGTTCGTCAAAATAAAAAAAAAATTAAAAAAAATTAAGGAAAGAAGACTTGTATTTATAATGATAAGGACCACAATGTATTCCAATAATATGAATGTTATATATAATAAAATATACCTTTTACAATAATTTATAAATAATAAACCAGAAAAAATATATTTATATGGTACAGTACAAGAAATTGTTATAAAATAATTGCAGTATAATTAAATTACATATTTATTTATTTTACACCAATTCGCTTGTTTTATTTTCCATTTGCAATAATCCCGTTATTTTATTCGCACACATAGGCAGTCGAACGAGCCGAACGGGCCTTGAGGTTTTAGCAGTCGCCTGCTATGAAAGCGACGCAAGTTCGAATCCCAGCGGAGACTGTACTGTACCAATGAGTTCTTCTAAAAAACTTATGTGCAGTGGTTTCACACCACGTGCTTTACGGTGAAGGAAAACATCGTGGGGAAACCTGCTTATTTCTGAGAAGTCATTGAAAGACGTATGTACAGTGTCTGAGACGGCGATGGACTCACCATTGTCACGTTGGCACTTAATCTTCTTCGGTGAAAAGTGGGTGTTGTGATTACTACACCTCTGCCTACCTCTTCGGGGAATACAGGCGTGAGTATATGTATGTCTGTGAACATAGACTTACTGTTGAAAGTGCACACATTAAGTATATTTATTAATTTGTCCCCAAAAGGTTACCCACCTTCTGGGAATGGAAATTTATATCTGTTATTTGATACAGAATACGTGGATATATACAATAATTAAAATGAATGAGTATTTGTATTGAGTAAGGTACATTATTGGGTATGGTATTATTACATTTTCATTATGTATTGAATTGTTTGAGAGTGCTGATGATCTGTTGTATGTAGTGGATGAAGGATTTCAATGCGGAAGGTCGAGTGAGTAGATCAGTGATGTTGTATAGATTTACTTAGTGATATGCATTTTTTTATTTTTTTAAAAGAGTAATTGTTGAGTTTCTTGCCGGGTTCTTCTCAACAAAAGCTACCTTCCGAACCCGGTGGTAACATTTATAATCATGTATAATGTATTTTGTGTCCTTCTGACGATTTGAAAGTACTTTGTAAGAAGTCTAATCAAATAAAGATATTTTGAATTTGAATTTGAATTTGTTCATGGTTATTTCTCTGTATAGTGTATTGTGGGCATTGTTCGAGGTGGTGTGTTACTGTTTGTGGAGTGGTGTTATCGCAGGGGCAGTGTTCATTGTCTGTTATTTTGAATCTGTGTAAATACTGTTTACGACAGCCGTGTCCAGTGACCAGTGTTTGTGTGAGTGTAGTGTTTGTGAGGGTGTGTAAATGTTGTATATACTTGAATCAAAACCCACACAAGTCTTTCTCCACTTAAACACCAAACCAATAAGTATAGAAATCATTTATTTAAGAGCTAAGATCTTGTCAGAGAAGAAACTTTGACACCCTTGCAGATGACGCTGACACTTTTCTATAAGTGTATGATATTAACATGCAAATTTATTTAACTTAAACACCGTCTACATAATTGAAACATCGTTATAAAAGATCCCATAATTTGGGGCTAAGCCGCTGGACCCGCGTATGATCCATGTGAACTAGAAATGATTATAATACAACTAGATTTTATAATACAACCCATACTATAAATTATCATTTTAGCCCTTAAACACAACACTGGATTTTTACTGTCCCAACTCCCAACTCTTATACAAAAAGCTATGATACTGATTATGCTGGAAAAATATTGAGATCTCTGTAACCGTATGTATGAGCGCGCAGCGAAAATGGTGGGTAGCTACGCATGTATCTTATTCGCCTCGCGCCATGAAGACCGACAGAGACAGACTCTTAAAATGCACATTCAAAGTCAGCGCTCATAAATTCTGCCGGCCTGTGCTTATAATAAGAAATGGCAAAATACGTGTTCGACTAACTTTCTACAATTGAAACGGAACGTTGCTCGTAAAAGAACTAAGTAGGTAAGTATTCCGATACAATTTCTATGCATACGAAATTGTTAGATGCAAATTGAAAGCTCTGGTCACACCTGAAATAATAAAACGGGGAGAACAAAGCCTTTAAAACTGCTAACTACAATTTTAAAGTGAAAGTCATACCACGAATCCCGGCCTAGATACAATTATTATGAACCAGGCAGTAGGAGTATTTTTAACGCATAAGGTAAAGTCACCAGCCATGGACAGTATAAGCGAATTTTTTTCATGTTTGCTCTGTTATTTCTTTATTTTTCAACACACATTCTTAAGGATTTGGAGGCACATTAAAAGCTCTTTTCTTAATCAGAATTTAATGTTTAATTTCAGTTTAGTACTTAGTACAACGAAATAATATAAATAAACAACACTCCTACTTAGACACCATTAATGGACAGTAAAAATCCAGTGTTGGGTTTTAGGGCTAAAATTATAATTTATAGTATAGGTTGTATTATAAAATCTAGTTGTATTATAATCATTTCTATTGATAAATGATTAAGTAATATTAATTTCAATAACGACGATACAGTCAGGGCTTTAAATTGATCGCCCTTTATACGCAAACTAAAACTATGTCCACCCCTTTTGAAACACGTATTACAAAAAGAGATGGAGCTGCTATCAAACCAAATATCGTATGCGATTTTTGCTATGGAGATATAATTTACAAGGCCGTATCGACTATCACTTCACACATCGTAGCAAAAGTCGGTCATGTTTGAACAGCGCATTAACGAATAGTCCCCCAGGACAGGCGGGTAATTGTTACAGGGATTGTAACAGGTTACAACGGGATTCAATCTAACGCCTGACGCCAACTGCAACCGATATAACTTCGCCCGGTTGCTCTACCAACTCTAACAGACATTAACTTAATTATATGAAAGATATCTTCTTGGTGATTCGTGACTTATTTATATTTGTAGCTTTATTTGTGTATTTGTTTTTTTTTAGATTTAAGAGAGATATATATATATATATATATATATATATATATATTATTGATAATAGAATAAGTAACATAACTAAAAACCTAAAAATATTATCTTATAACTAAAATATATTATTAAAAGGAGTCCCTGTAGGCAAAGTTCCGAAGATACTGGCAGCATTCCCCCTTTGGATGACAAGACTAATTCTTTGTCCGAGGTAGCTGCCAGCTCTTCGGTCTCCTGTGATGTCGACTAACCTTTTAGTTATTTCTTTAAAAAGCCTTATTTATATTACTTTTAAAATATGCTAACTGCGACAGAGCCGTAGTACCTGTGGGGTTCTAGCAGCCTGTAGCAATGAGCCTTTCTCAAAACTAAGTACAGTAATTTCACCCCACGTGTTTCACGGTGAAGGAAAACGTGAGGAAACCTGCATATGTCTGAGAAGTAATTCAAAGGCATATATGTTTAGTGCTTGAGGCGGCAATGGACTTGCCCCCTGCCACGTTGACACATAATCAACTTAGGGTGAAAATTAGGGTGGTAATCAGGTGAAAAGTGGGTGTTGTAATTGTTGCAGCAGTCAGTCTGATTACCCCTTTTTTATTTTATTTTATTTACCTCTAACAGTAGTCCTTATTTAAACTACTACAGTTCAAAGCCGATCTTAACGAATTTTCTGTATTTATTTGTATTTTGCTTGTGAAAACACTCCCTTAATGTGTTTGCTAAAAATTTGTTATTTGAGGTTGAATTTATCAGGCCATAGCTAACATTATTAAATTATTAATAATATATTACAAGGAACAGTACTAACAACTAATTACAAGTAGAAAACTTGTCCCAAATCGGTGTCTCTCGGGATCGTGCCAAGAAGGCTCGCAGCATTGCCACGTTGAATAGCAATGCTGATTCTCAGAGCGAGAAAAGCCCCAGCTCGCTTGTCACGAGAAGCTTCTACCAGACGACGTGCAACCTCTTTAAAAAGTTAATGACCATCTGGACCCCAAGGCCCCAGAGTTTCAACCGCAAACGCAGAAAATATGTATCCTTGACCAATGCAAGCATACTTCCGGCGCTTAGTGCACTCCTGCTGAACAGCCGCATCGACACACGTGGCATCCCACACCAGCGGCCGGACTAATCTCCACGGTAAAGAATGTTATCAGTTAAAAATAACGATTTCTAAAGGACAATAAATAATTTTCCATGCGGGCAACATTACGGGACAGAGCTAGTATGTTTGCAAATATGTCACGTTATCTGCGCTATGGCGTATCGATACTGATTATATGGATTTTATCACATCAGTATTGACACTGCCGCTCGAAGCAATCTACTTTAAATAAATTACTTTGTGATTCTAATTCATATAAAAGCAAGTTCAAATCTGTACAGAAATAAAGAACGCCTTTAGTTAACTAAACGTGAAACATTTGAAGCTAATATAATACAAGTTATAATATTAACCTAATCAGGTCACGAAAAACAACATAATAACAGAGTTGTTTTGGAAGAAAGAATGGAGGAAACATCGCCGGACGTGAATTGGTTCAACGCCAACCCATCCAATTCTAGGTGAGCTTAACTTCTCTCTTTACGCGTGAGCTGACCTACCAAAAGTAGGGGTAGCCAGGGATGTTACAACATCCAATTTTCACCGAAGATGATTAAGTATTTCAATACGTTTCAGTAAACAGTTATTGGTGCCAGCTGTGGACTTACCCGGACAGCGTCCGGTATTCAATCCGGACGCCCTGTATTACGACATGTCCGGCGACAAATACCTCATTATACTCAACCATCACCGGTTTAAAAAGACGCAGTATTTTGGGTAAGCCTTATGACCTTACCATAAGATCTTATAGCCATGATAATTTATTTGTGTGACAGTGACAGACTTATACATGCCATATACATCTGTCTCATAATCATTGTCAATATATGCTCAGAACAGTATTCCCCGAAGGGTTAGACAGAGGTGTTGTAATAACAACACCGGCTTTTCACCGAGATGATTAAGTACCAACGTGACAGATGGGGAGTCTATCGCCGTCTCAGACACTACGTCTTTGAATTACTTCTCCGACGTATACAGGTTTCCACATGATGTTTTAATTCACCGTAAAGCACGTGGTGTGAAATCACTGCACATAACTTTTTAGAATTATTCATTGGTACAGGCACCGCTGGGATTCGGCAGGCGTCGCAGGACAGAACTAGTATAAGATAATTAATAGTAACAAAACGTTACTGAATTTCAGTTACAAACAACCCTCTACGCGCAATGGAACTGAAAACGACGTGAATAGTCTCGAGAGAGTTTTCAGGAAATTGGAGTTCAAAATTAGTATTCATAATAATTTGGAATACTTTGATATCATTAAGGAGATTCGTGATGGTAATCTTTTCAATATTATATTATATATTACTAGATGTGCCTCACGGATTCATTTTCATGGGTGGCCTTATTTCACGGAAAGCATTTTTTTTTAAAGTTAGCCTATCAAACATACAGACAGAGCAAATGTATTTTAATACTTACCGCTTAATATACCTTTGAGCAACCTTTTTATTAAATTAATGAAAAAAGTATTAGGGTTCCGTGGGCTACTCATAAAATTAAGTCTACGCAGGTGAAACCGTGGAGAACAGCTAGTCTCAAATATTTTTTCTATTTCAGTTTGCAACATGGATCATAGCAAAACATCATGTGTATGCGTCGCCATTCTCACGCACGGCGATAGCGGCGAGGTATACGCTTCTGACAGACCCTACATTCTGAGGGATATCACCTCCATCTTTGAAAATACCACCAGCTTCATTGGCAAACCAAAGCTGTTCTTTATTCAGGTAACTGAAAGCATTTCGCAGAGTTTCTCCACTCGCTACATAGATGGCGCTACTCGCTAACAAACGCGAAGTTTGAGTACAAATACACTGGAACCTAAATCGCGCAATAAGAGTTTTCGAGTGCATTACAGTATATTTACAAGTTTCAACCTCGAACACTTGGAGCCATTCCCCAGGCATGTCACCCGCCTGGCTTGGAGAGTTGGAGAGAGCATGATGACTCGCTCTCCAGAGTATACACACATCCACACGCAGCTCACACCTGTATCTCATGGGGTGAGGAAAGACTACCGTTTGTCTCAAGCTACGATCGTTCCTTACTTCTTCTCATGTTAGTCATACACTTTGTAATATCATATCCACGTCAAATATTCAAAGACCGTCACGCTCAGCGAATTTTAATTCTATGTCCTCGGTTATGTTACGAGTGCTTTGTATTCGACCTATATGGAAAAGATTATTCATTTGATCATGATAGTTTTTCCTCTACCGATAACTCCTCTAAGATTCGCTCTATACATTTCTTTTACTCATCCTTTCGATATTTATCTCAATCTATACATCTTTATCTTTACAGATAAATAAAATTGAAATGTCTGTTTGTAATTCCAAATTAACAGGCATGCAAAGGCATAACTTAGGCTACTTTTATTAAGAAGAATATTTTCTTTGTGACAAAGTTCCTATTGTTAGTCCTACCCGGGTAAAGCCTCGGGGCTCAGCTAGTTTATGTATATAAAATATGATGACCTTACATCCAAACATAGACTAACATAGTCCTTGGTTTAAAAGTAGCTCCATCTCTTTCTACGATGCGAATTTAAAAAGTGATGGATAGAGTGTTAATACGAGTTTCATCGAGTCTTCGCTTAAACTATATTTTGAAATCCATGATCATGAATTGTAGAGTAATAACTCTTATCGGTGTAACCGATACATCTCTTTCCATTTGTCTCTATTCAGTGCCATCTCTTCCTCCTTATACGTCATGACAGATACCTTTTCTTTAACTTGTCTCATGTATGTAAGCCTTGTTCTTCCTCCCCCCCTCTTCCCTTCTACCTTTACTTCTTTTATGTTTTTAAAGAAGCTCGTGGCACAGTTGCTATTGCGGCTATCATTCGATCAGCGAAGTTAAGCAACCCTAAGCCTAGCCAGTAATTGGATGGGCCCGAGTTCCCTCCGTGCCTCGGATAGCACGTTAAGCCGTCGGTCCTGGTTGCCAATTTATCATCTTTGGCAGTCGTTACAGGTCCGTCGGAGGACTAAAATAGTCTGACAACTGGTTTAATCCAGATCACAGATTTTCCTCTTTAAAGGGGTTGCGAAGGTCAGATGGCAGCCGCTTCGTATAAAAATCAGGTGATCAGCCACATCGGGTTGAATCAAGTGCCGACCCCAACAATGTATGGGATAAGGCCAGGGACGATGATGATGTTTTTAAAGAAGCTGTCATGTCGCACAAGGTGCCCAATATATCCAAACCATCTTAAAATGTTTTTTCTCAAGAAGAATATATCTTAACGGTAGTAAAATATTGTTTCATAAATTTCAGGCGTGTCGAGGAGATAAAATAGATTCAGGAAAGACAGTGCAGTTGGACAGCGAGAGGTCGGGAGTGTTTACGCTCCCCTCTCATGCAGACTTCCTTATGCTCTACTCTACTGTAGAAGGTAGTAGAATACCATAGACTATAGTCTATTTTACCTACATGCTCACGCCTGTATTCTCCGAAGCGGTAGGCATAGGTGTTGCAATAACAACACCCACTTTACACCAAATACGATTAAGTGCCAACGGGACAGACGGTGAGTCTATCGCTGTTTAAGGCATACATGACAAATTATTTAAAGACGTATAGAGCATGAGACGGCGATGGTCTCACCATCTATAACGGTGACACTTAATCATCTTCGGTGAAAATCGAGTGTTGTTATTACAACACCCCTGGCTACCCCTTCGGGGAATACATGCGTGAGTAAAAGTGATAAGAACTTGCAATTAATTGTGTTTCATCTATCCAGAATACCTATCCTACCGGAATTCCGAGGGATCATTCATGATCCAGTCACTCTGCAAGATCCTCCAAGATTATGGGGACTGGGACCTCCTTCATCTGATCACCCTGGTGATAAGGAGAGTGGCTTACGAGTACACCACCTTCACTTATGATGAAACTACCAATAACAAGAAACAAATGCCTGAAGCACGGTTCACTTTGACCAAGTTGCTTAAATTCAGTAATAAAGTTTGAAAAAGGTAATATTTTATTTATTTGTAAATTTAATCCTTAAATAACAGATTATGCATGAATTGCAAATTTAAAAATAAAAATTATTTTAAATTTCATAATTATATTTATTTTAATAAATCTCACAGTCAGGTCCCAATCAAAACTAAGCCTGTACTATGGGTACCAGACCTTGGATGTAATAAAAAATACCTGACTCGAAGACTAAATAAAATATTCTTAAATCTCATTCCCAAGTTTATATGACGACGTGAGGTTTTGTATATTACTTATGTTAGATATATTTATAGTTATTTAATTATATACTTGTTAATGTTTAATCAAAATCTTATCACGACAATACTTTGAGAGTAAGTCTGCTCGCGACCACGATTGGTGTAACCCAATCAAAACATAGTACGTTATTCTGAAAATATTATCAAGTATATATAAATATATTTTGCATCTGAATCTTCAATAAATTTAAGCACACAATCACATACAATCATCAAAAAAATATACTTTAAGCAAACACCTAAATTCAATATTGTCTTTATAAAACCGCATTTTTTACATACTTGCAGCAAAAGTTACTTAAAAACAAAAACAGATACCCATGTGTCATACAGTACTTTATCCTTGCGTAAAAAGCAGTAGGTCTAAAAAGGCCACTTTAGGAGAATCATAATGTGATCCGAATATTATTCATCAACGAAATGACAAAATGAGAGCCGTGGTGGCCTCGGGGTTAGAGCAGTCGCCTGCTACGCAAGCGACGCAAGTTCGAATCCCAGCGGGGCCTGTACCAATGAGTTTTTCTAAAAAACTTACGTACAGTGATTTCACACCACGTGCTTTACGGTGAAGGAAAACATCGTGAGGAAACCTGCATATGTCTGAGAAGTAATTCAAAGACGTATGTATAGTGCTTGAGACGGCGATAGACTCCCCATCTGTCACGTTGGCACTTAATCAAATTCGGTGAAAAGTGGTTGTTGTGATTATAACACCTCTGCCTACCCCTTTGGGGAATACAGGCGTGAGCATATGTATGTAAATGACAAAATGGTCACATAGGTGCAATTCATATTATGATTCACGAATGATTAATATTTCGCAATTCCTGTTTCACACTTTCCTATGAAGATTCCTAAAATGGTCCACATAATATGAATTGCTTTTTATGATGCTATTTGTGACATAAAAAGTTAGTCAGGGACTAACATCTACAATTATTGTAATCATTCGTGGATCAAAATCATTAATTACACCTTTTTTTTTACGTGGAGAATCCGTTATGGATACACCAACCGCCGCGGGGGCAGCGGAAGGGTTATGTCGGACTCACACCGACTAAACTCCACGGTGTTCCTACAAGTCGCTAAGTGGGGGGGTGCACGTGATACGTCTTCACATGCTTCGCCGTGACCCCCCCCCCCCCATCATGAATTGCACCTAAATGACCGCTTTGTCATTTCGATAATGAATCATATTATGATTCTCCCAAAGTGGCCTTTTTAGACCTACAGGTTACACTTTCTTTCCCAGCTCTTAGAGAAATTGAAATTTCCCAAAGACACACAAATTGCTTAACAAATTCAATACGTAAACACAAAAGAACTGTTTGATGTAAGAAATATGTGCGCGCCATTATTCCTTACGCTCGGCTTTTTACAAAGGAACCGTGAAGTAGGTATGCCTTGCCTTACCTGCAACATATTTTATTATTTGACTCATTAAACCAGCCAACATTTGTGAAATTGAAACATTTTGGGGCAAAAGGTCCGCTTAACGGAGTAGAGAAAATGTTCTGCTCGTTTGTTTTAGAAATACAGTGAAATAAAAAAGTCCACGACTTCTATACAGGCTGTCGGTGAAAATAGGACAGCTGATAAAATATGTGATAGGGTATAATTTTAAGAAGCAAGTACAATTATTATGACAATAATATCGTCTTTGAGTACTTGACGTTCAAATTTGACCATATCAAGACCTCATTTTCGCATAAAAATCAGTCAATCACTAATAGTTCCTGAAATAATCCCAAAACCATTTTTCGAAATCATTAACCTTCGCCTTAATTTAACAATTTGAATTACCGCCTACGTAATGTAGGTAAACGCGGCCGCGCATTCCTTCAATCGCTTAAGGCCGCGAGCTCTTCGGCCCTTAGCAACCATAGCATATAACTACGTTATCGTTGGAGCTAGATATTTTACGACTTCAACATAGTGATATATTCATAAAACCCTACAACTTCCAGAAGACAAATGCTCCTTTTTCTCCGACAGCTTGTATAAGGTTATTCAAGATAAGTAACGTGGCGTTTGAGTAAACACTTCTTAGTTATTACAGGTGCCGTCACGAGTTTTGAGTGCGCAGCGACAATAATGGGGATAAATGCACATGTATTTATTCGCAATATTCAGCCAGCGCTCAAAGCTAGTGACGGCTGATGTATTCACTTATTCTTATAACTCTCAATGACAGTACATCATCCTCATCTCCCTTGCCTTATGCCATACATTGTTGGGGTTGGCACTTGATTGAACCCGATGTGGCTGATCACTTGATTTTCATACGAAGCGACTACCATCTGACCGACGCAACCCCTTTGACAAGGATATAGCTGTGATCTGGGCTAAACCAGTTGCCAGACTATTTTAGGCCTCCGACTGACGTGTAACGATTGCCAAAGATGATAAATAGGCAACCGGGACCGACGGCTTAACGTGCTCTCCGAGGCGCGGAAGGAACTCAGGCGGTAACGCATCGAAATACTGGCTAGGGTTGGGGTTGCTCAAAGCTAAGCAACTCCAACCCAGCCAATGTATGGATGGACGTGCCGCGGAGAACACGGTCCCAGCTATCAACGGGTAACGGTACTTGTGAAACTCTGGAAATCGGTGTAACCGAGTAGATTTGGGTCAGTCGCTTGTGAAAACATCAGAGTGGAGAACCTAACAATGTAAACGATAAAGCCAGGATAACTTAAATATTCACATCACATCACACTAATACTATCGCATACACACAGACAGAAACAGACTCATAATATAACTAGTAACTCCGGATTCAAGGCTCGCGGCGGCACCTATAAATGCCCAAAAGATAAAGCAAATATTTTAAAAGGCAAATACGTTAAATTTAAGGGTAATTCAAACAGGGATGAAACACACAAAAGGCTTTATTCCCGTTTACGATGATCCCAGTTGTGCCATCAACGAATTGTTATTAAAAAACCTATTCGCGGCTCGAAGTAATTTGTTTGGGCCACCGTTTACGGTAAATAAATCTCGCAAACGAATTAACTTTTTGAATGATGCTTTTCACAAACTGCGTTCTAGTTTTTAACACGTTCAAAAGTCGTCGGTTAACCTTGCGTTATAGCGTGGCTAGATGTGTTGATACTTTTTCGGTTGTTGTTGAATGCCAAGGAATGATCAACACGTCTTGATCTACGCAAGGTCAAGCGACGACGTTTGGACATTTTCAACCCTATGCTTGGGGTACAGAAGATTCAAATCGTATTACGTAGAAAATGTCGAGTGCTGTACTACTTTACTCAAGAGATAGGTTGGTGCCTTAGAGTATCCTTTGTTCGTCCTTGGGGTCGAAGCAATCCCTTTACCAAATTTCATTCCAATCGATTCAGCGGTAGGCTGTAAAAAGTTATATATCACATAATGTAGCCGTGGTGGCCTTGGGGTTAGAGCAGTAGCCTGCTACGCAAGCGACGCAAGTTCGAATCCCAACGGGGCCTGTACCAATGAGTTTTTCTAAAAAAAAACTTTAGTGCAGTTATTTCACACCACGTGCTTTTCGGTGAAGGAAAACATCGTGAGGAAACCTGCATATGTCTGAGAAGTATTTCAAAGACGTATGTATAGTGCCTGAGACGGTGGACTCACCCTCTGTCACGTTGGCACTTGATCATATTCGGTGAAATGTGAGTGTTGTTACAACAGCAAGATATAAGTAGAACCACTTGACTTTTACTTTATGCTAATTTTTATCGACATATTTTGTGAATGGAACTGTGTCCTGGCTTACATTTCTGGAGTGATTTATTTTGTATTTGTAAAATTGAATAATATTTTTCAAAAGAGTAATTACTGAGTTTCTTGCCAGGTTCTTCTCAGTAAAAGCAACCTTCCGAACCTGGCGGTAGCATGTATAATCATGTATAATTGTATCATTCTGACGATTTGAAAGTATTTTGTAAGTAGTCTAATCGAATAAAAATATTTTTGAGTTTGCGTATAACCAGCCCCCGCCCGCAACTTCGCCTGCTTGGCAGTAAGATTTCACATACTGATTTCAATCCCCATTTCACTCCATAAGGAGTGGCTTTTTGAAAAACCCTTCTTCGTGTATACAAATACCTCACCAATAAGATGCCCTCAAAATGTAATATCTCTAGGACCAGCGGTTTAGGCTCTACGTTGATATATTTGGTATGGAAATGGAATATTGATATGCAAGTACAAAGCGGCAAGATGTCCACGTTTCCGAAATCGTGAGCATAAGCTGTCCTGAATAATTCATGGCTGCCCCACTGTATCATTCACCGCTCTCGGATGCTTACTAATTGTAGACACTTCATAATTAACATATTCAAATAGTTACCTACCAATAATTCAATGTACCGACGCAAGCGATATTGTCAGTTTCTCTGAAGACATTGTACAATACATACTTATGCTCACGCCTGTATTCACTGAATTTGATTAAGTGCCAACGTGACAGATGGTGAGTCTATCGCCGTCTCAGGCACTATACATACGTCTTTGAATTACTTCTCAGAAATATGCTGGTTTCCTCACGATGTTTTCCTCCACCGTAAAGCACGTGGTGTGTAATCACTGTACATAAGTTTTTTAGAAAAACTCATTGGTACAGGCCCCGCTGGGATTCGAACTTGCGTCGCTTTCGTAGCAGGCGACTTCTCAAACCTCAAGGCCACCACGGCTACAATAGTTCAGTTAAAATCATACATTCTATCAAAATAACCACGTGCAAGTTCAAATCCCAGCGATATTATACTCAATAAGTTTTTCTAAGAAACGTAAGTGTAATGTCACACCTCGAGCTTTTATAGTGAAGGAAAACCATCGAGAGGAATCCCTCATATTCTGAGAAGAATTTTAAAGACTACTTGTATGTAGCTACCTATTATAAAGCCTTCAACTCACCTGTCACTATGGCACTTAATAATGATTCAGGCATAGCAGTCTCAAATAGTATAGACTAAAGTAAAAGTGGCCGCAGTGTCAACAAAACCCATACTAACGCGCAATTCTCGTAAATATAAATTCACTTAGGAGCTAGTGCCATTCTGTGACATCCTTAAAAGAAATTAAGACGCAAACAGACTCAGTTTTCTTTAAGCCACATTTTCGCCGCTCAGCGCGAAATAAACATAAGCGCGCCATTATGGTGGTGGAAACACAATTTACATTATTGGGGGCTCCGCAAATGACGGTAGGAAGTCATAAAGAAATAGATTTAATCTAATTATTAAACGGGACAGGTAAACAAAGGCTGCCGGGGCCACAAAATACACGAAACATTGGACTTCGTTAATTAAAATACGCCTTTTATAAAGAAACATTGTTATAAAAATATTTTGGGACGATTCCACAGGATTTCTTACAACTGACCAAAGAAAGGACAAGGAGATGAATTGGTTTCTGTTCTGTTGTCAGAACGGTCGTGGTCGTCATGTAGTTTTATTATCAAGAGCAGCTGTTACTTGCTTTACGATAGCTCGCCATCTGTCTCTATTGGCCGCCATCCTTGAGCATTGGTGCACCGGCCCGCCAGCCGCCGATTTGACCTGGTCGGTTCACCGCATAGGAGACCTCCTGCGTGCCTTCCTCCTTCCACTTTACCCTGCACAACTAGGCGTTCTATAGTGTCTTCCCGCAGACACATGGCCAAAGAATTTGAGAATGCGAGACTTTACCAAGGCTGATAAACGCGTCTTGGTGCTTAGTTCTCGAATTATTAACGAATTGGTTAAGGCAGTTGAAATTCAAATTCAAAAATATATTTATTTCATTAAACTTATAAAAACGTACTTGCAAATCGTCTGAACGACATGATATTTATATACATTATACATATGCTACCGCCGGGTTCGGATGTTTGCTCTTACTGAGAAGAGATGTAAATGATATTACACTTATTTTATATAGATATAAGTAGATAGGAGTTAAATATGTCAGAAATCCCTCCAGAAATACACTCCTTATTTGAGAAGAAGAACATTTCTTTGTTTGGTTTGTGAGCGCATAACGTATCTATACATTTTAATGTCATGGGCCATTCACTTCCAATCGAGACGTATGAATAGCCTTCTAGGAAGACTTGAGCTTACAAACTAATCAAAGGTTAACATGGTCGCTTACTTGTTAAATTTCACGTCTATTATGTATTTTGAGCAACCCCTAACCCTAGCCATTAATTGGATGGGTGACCACCCGAGTTCCCTCCGTGCCTCGGAGAGCAGTTTAAGCCATCGGTCCCGGTTGCCAATTTATCATCTTTGGCAATCGTTACAGGTCAGTCGAGGCCTAAAATAGTCTGACAACTGGTTTAACCCAGATCACAGATTTTCCTCGTTAAAGAGGTTGCGAAGGTCAGATGGCAGTCGCTTCGTATAAAAATCAGGTAATCAGCCACATCGGATTGAATCAAGTGCCGACCCCAACAATATATGGGATAAGGCCAGGGCGATGATATGTATTTTGAAGCAGTGGTGGCCTCGGAGAATGAGCAGTCGCCTGCTATACAAACGATACAAGTTCGAATCAAACACACGTTGGCACTTAATCATATTAGGTGAAATTTGGGTGTTGTTGTTACAACACTGCTTACCCTACGGGGACCCATTCCCGAAAAACTTTAATGAATGCGACAAATAAGTTGATGGTAGAAAACAGTCGCAAAATGCAGCAACACGCCAAATTACAATTATGTACTAAGTAAGTAATGACATTCTGACGATTCTGATGTCTAATTAAATGAAGATGTTTTTGAGCTTGAATACAGCCGCACTTACCTTTGTCTGCGATTGCATTCGATGAATCCCCCAGCTAAGTGAACACACAGGCACAGACACTAGCCAACACTTTGTATATTATTAATACATTCTTTTTATTTTCGATATTCATTGATTGCGATTTTAGATTACATTCTTATTGTGGTAACTAAGGACTGAGGGTAGGTCGGCTCGCAGTTGCAAAGCGAAACACAATTACTTACACTTTTGACAGATGACGTTTGATACATGTCATAACAGTTGAATTTGACAACCATCTTTTGTTACCACAAAACAAAAACTATAGATTATTATCACAGACAATACCAATTACATACAATACAATAAATACGTATGATTAATTATACGTTTAATTATAATAATAAAAATAACTTGTTCTCTATTAAATCTTAAAATTATATTGTTATTATGACAATTTCAAGAGATTATTCTTTCTCGTCAATGTTGTTGACATGAAAAAGAAAGTTCCTCAAAAGATACGATAAAAAAGAGATTTAAATACCATCAAATACATACTACCTACTAACAAACGATAATAGATCTAATCTAATCAAGGTGTTAGAAGCTATGAACGGTCAATAAAAAAAGTGAGGGTAGCTACACCTGTTTGTGAAATGTTATGTGAAGCATATATACAGCTTTTTATACATCTCAAATTTTGAACGACCAATCTCTAACAATATTCGATTATATGCTATGTGTTAGTATAATCTCACTAGCACATCCCTATAAATAATATTATAGGGATGTGCTAGTGGATGTAGATGGATGAAGCGGGCTTAAAATAGGTGCAATTCAAACATTTTCCAGGGTGCGAAACTGTGTAAATATCCCAGTAGCGCGGCAATTCAATGTAGATGGCGATGGCAACATTTTTCATGTAAATCGAACACTCGAGAGCGCCACCAAATCGCTTTAGCGCCGAATGGGGAGAGCTGTCACTTTGCTTTGCTTTATTTTTGTCATTTTTCTTTAAGTTTATTCAGGCGCCGTCACAAGTAATGAGCGCTGACCTTGAATGCGCAGAAGTCATTTTATGCGACGCAAGTTTGGATCACAGAGGAGCCTGTACCAATGAGTTTTTCTACAAATGTATATGCAGTGATTTCACACCACGTGCTTTACGGTGAAGGGAAACATCGTGAGGATCCTGCATATACATACGTACAGATAAATAAAATGAACTGTATTTGTCTAGATTAACAGCTTTTCACAGAACGGAAAGTGTACAATTAGTTTTTATGTAAGTCCTTACATAAAAACTAATTTAAAGCTTATGAAAAATAATTATATCTTCAACAATGAAAGTGAAAATTAAACCAACCAAGTGGTAGGGAGCAGGCCTTTTTAACCCCATTTCTCGCTCTCAACTTTAATTAACAAAAACATTCGTAGCAAAAGTTTCAACAATAACAAAAAAACATAAATTGTATTCTCGTGTTGGTTAGTTAAAGTATTCATTGTTTGAAACTTTGAAACAAACGTGGTTAACAAACAGATAACAAAGATGGACATTAAGTATTATTAGATGCCCGCGACTTCATCCGCGTGGCATTTATTCCCGCGGGAACTCATCCCTTTTATGTTATTAATACATTTTATAACAAGAACCTGTTTGAGCGGTTTCTTTTTCTCACAAAAAACTAACCAAAAATTTTTTTTTAATCGAATTTGTGAACGTTAGACTCGAACCGGGGTATTCTAAATTCGTTATCACCCCGTAAGCATGCAGCCTCACTCTGAGCTATCGTACCTTGACAGATGTCGGCGAAATTTTATTTTATATTTTATGATTTTTCAGTGCCTGAAAACATGGTCGAAACGGTGTTTCCCATAAATGGAACTGGCTAGATCCATTTTTTGGCACCTGCTAAATTTCATGAAAATCGTTGGAGCCTGTTAAGTAATGTGATAGAAATAATACATTTATATAAAATCACTTTTTATATTTTACTATCGTACATCTTACAAGGCTGAAATTTTTAATAGGAGTGTCAAATTCTAAGTTTGACATAGAACATTGAAATTAAGAATAATATTTTAACAACAACTAAAGAAGTTCTCTTCTTCTTCTCAGAAATATGCAGGTTTCCTCATGATGTTTTCCTTCCTCGTAAAGCACGTGGTGTGAAATCACTGTACATAAGTTTTTTTTAGAAAAACTCATTGGTACTGGCCCCGCTGGTATTCGAACTTGCGTCGCTTGCTTAGCAGGCGACTGCTCAAACCTCAAGGCCACCACGTCTCTATTTTTTCATTGTACATAAATTCGACCTGTACAGTTTTATTATATGTAGATTATGGTCACGCCTCCATTCCCCGAAAGGATAGGCAGAGGTGTACTTATAGTACATCCCCATTTCGCCAGCTATGTTTAAGTCACATATAACAGGAGCATATTGCCATTAACCGAGCACTAATCCAGAATAAAATCCCAGTATCACTTTGTTTGCGACCACTAGATCAACGAGGCATTCTTCATGTCTATAATAGTGAAGGGCATTTCCATGACCCTCAAAGGTTACCCAGACACCAGTCCTGGAAAAACACTGATAATAAAAACATTGAATTTAATAAAACCACTCTGTTCCCAACTTTCCAAACATCGTTTCCCTTTTACGACCCGTTTTGTTTGATACATTTAAATAACAATAAAAAATTCCCGGAAAGAAAAGTTGTACGTAAAACATTTGCTGTATTATATGTTCCCTTTATACGACACAGGGAACGACACGACTTGTACAGGTACCTCAGCGAAAATAGTGGGGATATCTTATCTTATCTTGTTGTGGCAATATTGAGTCCCGTTGCCCGGAAGCATGTCGACCCTAGGGATCTTTTGTGCATTCAGTATTAAAAAAACTTTAGGGTTCATTGGGCCACCCATAAAATTAAGTCAGTAATAATCAATCAACCACAATTTATTTCCTTATCTGGTACATTTACTAATCGTACCTATTTGTTATCGAGGAGCTCGTGGCACAGTTGCTATTGCACAAATCATTATGTTTCATTGGATGGGTGACCGCCCGAGTTCCCTCCGTGCCTCGAAGAGCACGTTAAGCCGTCGCTCCCGGTTACCAATATGTCATCTTTGGCAATCGTTACACGTCAGTCGGAGGCCTAAAAATAGTCAGACAACTGGTTTAACCCAGATCACAGACTTTCCTCGTTTAAGGGGTTACGAAGGTCAGATGGCAGTCGCTTCGTATAAAAATCAGGTGATCAGCCACATCGGGTTGAATCAAGTGCTGAATCCAACATTGTATGGGATAAGACCAGGGAGATAATGACCTATTTGTTACCTTAAGTTTTTTAATGTGAACCAAAAATCGTCCCATGTAAATGCTGAACTGAACTTATTTTAATTTAAATATCTCTTTTTCTTTACAAATGCGATGGGATTACGTCAATTTATTACTTTCCTACCTTGCAACACTATAAAACCTTACATTAGTCTGTTGTGATTTAATATGATCAAACTAGCTATACTAATAGACGTATGTATAGTGCCTGAGACGGCGATGGACTCACCCTCTGTCACGTTGGCACTTAATCATACTCGGTGAAATGAGGGTGTTGTTGTTACAACACCTCTGCTTACCCCTTTAGCATGTTTATAAACTAACTTACGCCCACAGCTTCAGCAGTAAGGTATCATACTATTCAACTCCCTTAGAGATCCTTTGACTTAGACTTTAATAAAAAAAGCTATTCAGAAACTACGTTTGATTTTCGTTCTTTAGCGAAGTTCGTTTTCGGAGAAAAAGAGTAGACCCCCAGGCAATTAGCAGCATGGAGGTAAGGTTTGACAAACAATTTAATATATTCTAAGCCGTTGACCGACGCACAATACGCTCGTCTGTGGTTGGCACAAAGTTTATATTAATTGGGGGCATTTGGCAAATTGTTGGCATTCCGCTAGATTAGTTCTGAGCGGGCCCAAGTTTGGGGTTTAGGTCCATGTTTGGGACACTTATCTACAGACAAACGGTAGCGATGCGGTTTGTAAACGTTGCATTGTTTTGGTTTGGAGGTGACGTGATTATCGTGTTAGTTATTCGATTACAATGATATTGTATACAACTAAAGAGGCAGATAAGTCATTAGTGAACACATGCAAATGGTAACTCTTTTACTCACGTATTTTTAGTATTTCTTAGCCGTACCGAGATAAGAGCAAAAGGATGGTGATTAATAAAATGTATTGGAAAAGTATCCTGTCTTTAGTATTTCTATTCTCAGATAATGAGAGAAGTTAAATATCTTTGAAAATGAATAGAATATAAAATTTATATTTAAATATAGACATATAGAATTTAAATATCTAAAAACGTATAGGTCTAACTGCCGTGTGGCGCCATCTTGTGAGTAAATAACTGCTGTCTGTTACCATTTCTCAGCTGTTCCGAAGAGCTGATTTTCCTGAAATTTACAATACTATACCTATTGTACATTTTACTACAAAGATGTCCACAATCTTATAAACTCAATAAGCAAAAAATAAGCGACTGAAACCGCAAAACATACATACATACATACATATGCTCACGCCTGTATTCCCCGAAGGGGTAGGCAGAGGTGTTGTAATCACAACACCCACTTTTCACCGAAGATAATTAAGAGCCAACGTGACAGATGCTGAGTGCATCGCCGTCTCAGACACTTTACATACATCATTGAATTCCTTCTCAGAAATATGCAGGTTTCCTCACGATGTTTACCTTCATCGTAAAGCACGTGGTGTGAAATAACTGCGCATAAGTTTTTTGGAAAAGCCCTGCTGGTATTCGAACTTGCGTCGCTTGCGTAGCAGGCAACTGCTCAAACCTCAAGGCCACCACGGCTTCCGCAAAACAAAGCTGGTATATGTCGTAAAAAGGTCACTAACCTACTGCCGAATATTTAGGACCATACGATTAACATTCCAAACTAAATTATCTATCCTTCGAAACTAGTTTCTTTATGTTCGATAAATTAAGGCACGCCGTTATCTCATAAATATTCGCTAAATAAAGACTTGAGGTATAGTAAGGGGGTCGCCTACTCAATATCTAAGTCGTACTAACTTTTCTCCTCGACTACACCCACATTTAATGTTTGAGAATGTTGACCATAAGTATTGCTGCGTTATTCTGTAAATTACGAGTATCTTAGCGACGATATCCCGTTTGTAAGTTTTAAACATACCAAATCGAAACATAAACACATATAAATACATACATATAAATAAAATTGAAGTGTCCGTTTGTAATTCCAAAATAACAACTTTTTACTAAATGCATTTGAAAATACCTATATACGGCACTGAATTAAAATTACAAATTTTCAAATTTATTCTGTCCGTCCGTCTTGTTGCTTTTACTGCGAAGAAACTCAGCAAGTAATTACTCTTTCTAAAATATTTTTCCAAATTTGAGTATTAACAAAAATATATAAGGCAATGGACACAATTCCAATGCACAAAAGTCAATTAAAAGACTAAAAAAATTTATAAAATTAGTTGTCCGTAATATTATGCCCGTAACATCCCAATCATGGACACAAATTCTGTTTGTTTTACACTCGATCACGGCACGGTAAACTGATTTGGTTGCAATTTGGATAGGTACTTTATAACTTCAAAAGGGGTCTTTTGGATACGAGCAAGTAAATACTAAATTGGTATTAATCATGGGATTGATTAACGCGCTTTTATATCCATCGTATTCTACGAGTAATGTGCCTAAACGAGTTAAGGCACACCGATTTGGGCCAAGTCTTCTACTTGTATTTTTTTAGTTTAAGTACTCCTTAAAATCTAGTAACGGGGAAGTTTTAATGCGAAAGTCATTTTCAAGGATCTTTCAAAACGCCTGGTTGACGTCTCTGGTGACCGTCGAGCTGGTTCTTACCTCGGTCAGAGGATTAGCTTAGCGATCCAACGAGGTAACGCAGCCAGCTTACTGGGCACCATTCCCGCAGACACTAATTTAATTTCCGTGTTTTATTTATAATTTTTATTTTTATTATATTTTTCTTTTTCACTTAGGTTTTTAGTAACTAGATTATATTTTTAAGGTTTTAGTTATGTAACTTTTATTAATTTCAATAAATAGAATAAATTGTTTATTAATTTCATGTTTTTTTGGCGGAAACCTATATTTAATATTTATATAAAAGTTACTTCTCGTAATATTAGCTATCAGTTCCCGTTAAAACCAGCCAGCAGTTGCATACATTAGCTGGCACAATCAGACAGCCAGACAGATATACAGATACACAGGCAGGTAAACATGGAGAATAATGAAATATTGGTTATTTAAATATATTTATTAATAATAAATAAGTAACTAAAAACTAATTACAAGTAGAAAACTTGGCCCAAATCGGTGTCTATCGGGATCGTGCCAAGAAGGCTGGCAGCATTGCCACTTTGAATAGCAATGCTGATTATCTGAGCGAGAAAAGCCCCAGCCCGCTTGTCACGAGAAGCTTCTACCAGACGACGTGCAACCTCTTTGAAAAGTTGATGAGCATCTGGACCCCAAGGTCCCAGAGTTTTAACCGCAAACGCAGAAAATATGTATCCTTGACCAATGCAAGCATATTTCCGGCGCTTGAGGCACTCCTGCTGAACAGCAGCAGCACCGGCCGCCACAGCAGTGCCGGGGAGATGGGACGGAGCCAACGTATCGATACACGTGGCATCCCACACCAGCGGCCGGCCCAATCTCCACGGCACCAGTGACATACCATCCGGCCTCCGGCCATCGCTGCGTGCCAAACCTACTGGTTCCAGTACAGCAGACACCCCGGCGGTGACCAGAGCCCGGCGTATTAGGTCATTGATGGAAGAAAGGTCATTGGTTCTTTTATTTTCCGCATATATACTTTAGCGCCATAGATAATGTAGTATGCGTGTTATACAAGCTAGGCTGAATGCAATATGTATTAAAATCATATTTTTTAAGGTTTGTTGTATGCATATAATACATAATATAATAAATGCATATAAATTCAAATAAGCTATGTGGATATTTAATTGGGGATGATACCGCTGAGCACATTTAGTAATGTACGCGGAAAAACGCATAATAAACTCATTAATAATGCGTAAAAGCAGCGCTGAGAATTCCACCACAAATAGAAATTTTCCCTCATTAACACCCGTTTAATGACATGGCTTTTCGGTTAAAGCCGCTAAGAACGCGGCGTTAAGGGGCTGAAACACCAGAATTAGTATCTAGCGAGGTATTTTAACGGGATTTACGTAAGATTATAATAATCTACATCTACACAGATAAATAAAATTGAAGTGTCTCGTTGTACTTCCAAATTAACAACATCTACTTTTCACCGAAGATGATTAAGATGTATGGTGAGTGTACCACCGTCTCAGGCACTATAACAGGTGTCTTTGAATTACTTTTACTTACTCAGACATATGCAAATTTCTTCACGATGTTTTCCTTCACCGTAAAGCACGTGGTGTGAAATCACTGCACATAAGTTTTTAGAAAATCTCATTGGTACCGGCCCCGCCGAGATTCGAACTTGCATCACTTACGTGGAGAGAGAGAGATCTATTTCGAATAATCTTCGCCTTAAGATAAAAATTTTGAATTGCAAGCTGTGAATAACATGGGGTGAATATTATTAAAGTTCCTTTGCGTTACGTAAAGGACATCATTAAAAAATATGCACGATTTTTTTATGTGGCAAGTAAACCAAAGCCTGCGCTGCTGCGTAGATATTGCATCAATGGCATACATGCAAATTATAATAATAATAATAATTTATTTTTGTCACAAAATATAAGGACACCTTTTTAACACACAAGTCAAGGTTAAGAACCTTAAAATGAAAATAGTTATTTAGTAAAATTGTAAAAATTAATTATGGTAAGACATCCATGATTTTATGACCACCACGTCGACGGCTTTTGTTTTTGTATAGAAATGAATTCTCACGGCTTTCAAGACATTGAATTGTCGCAGATATTAATGTATGAAAGTTTATTTTTCAAAATCAGTGGCTGTGGATGTTTGAGAATAAGCCCAAAATGACTACGCTCTGAAGTAATCGGTGGAAACTGGTTTTTGTTAAATTAAAACGTATTAGTAAATTAGATAGCCGTGGTGGCCTTGAGGTTTGAGCAGTTGCTACGCAAGCGACGCAAGTTCGAATCCCAATCGGGGCCTGTACCAATGAGTTTATCGAATAATAATAATATATAGGAGCAATAACATTATATTCATCGTTCTTTATTATTAATATATTGCACACTTTAAAGAAAATGGCGAATTCAATTCATACTAATTGAAAGGATAAAATACACATTCCTAGTACTTACGAACGAGTAAATGGCAAACGAGCGCGAGGCCGGTCTCCTACCAGATGGACCGACCAAATAAAAGACTCTAGGTCCCAGAGGTTTAGCGCCGTCGTCAGGGCTGCGATGCAAACAAATAGTTCACTCAAAGTGTGGACCTCTCGTTGATGACCACGATCCTCAGTCATGAGGGAACGACTAGAGAGAGAGAGAGTACTTACGAAACAACTTATATGTTTAAAAATTTGTTATTATACTATCTTTTATAATATACAGAACTTGTTTTACTTGAGACGACCAGTAGGTCTAAAAAGGCCACTTTGGGAGAATCATAATGTGATCCGAATATGATTTATTATCGAAATGACAAAACTATAACTATAACCTAAAGGACCTTAGGGGCAATTCATATTATTATTCACGAAGTTGCACGTCGTCTGGTAGAAGCCCCAGCCCGCTTGTCACGAGAAACAAGCGGGCTGGGGCTTTTCACGCTCAGAGAATCAGCATTGCTATTCAACGTGGCAATGCTGCCAGCCTTCTTGGCACGATCCCGAGAGACACCGATTTGGGCCAAGTTTTCTACTTGTAATTAGTTTTTAGTTACTTATTAGTTACATAATAAAAATTATTCACGAATGATCAATATTTCGCAAATGTTTCACAGTTTCCTATGAAGATTCCTAAAATTATACATACATATGCTCACGCCTGTATTCCCCGAAGGGGTAGGCAGAGGTGTTGTTATCACAACACCCACTTTTCACCGAATTTGATTAAGTGCCAGCATGACAGATGGTGAGTCTATCGCCGTCTAAGGCAGTATACATACGTCTTTGAATTACTTCTCAGAAATATGCAGTTTTCCTCATGATGTTTTCCTTCACCGTAATGCATGTGGTGTGAAACCACTGTACATAAGTTTTTTAGAAATACTCATTACACTGTACAGGCCCCGCAGGGATTCGAACTTGCGTCGCATGCGTAGCAGGCGACTGCTCAAACCCTGAGGCCACCGCGGCTCTGAAATGATTTACAAAATATGAATTGCTTTTGTGACAAATAGCATCATAAAAAGTTAGGGACTAACATCTACAATTATTGTAATCATTTGTGAATCATAATATGAATTGCACCTAAGTGACCATTTTGTCATTTGGATGATGAATCATATTCCGATCACATTATGATTCTCCTTTTAGACCGTCATCTCAAGCTACGCATTTAGTTATAAGTAGATGTACTAGATTTTTGGTTATGTTAATTTTTATCGACATTTGTGCATTGGAACATTGTCCATGAGCTCACGGTTTTTTCAAATTATTTATTTTGTATTCTTTAAATTGTATAATATTTTTGAAAAGAGTAATTACTGAGTTTCTTGCCAGGTTCTTCTTAGTAAAAGCAACCTTCCGAACCTGGCGGTAGCATGTATAATCCTGTATAATTATGTCATTCTGACGATTTGAAAGTACTTTGTAAAAAGTCTAATCGAATAAAGATACTTTTGACTTTGACTTTGACTTTGACCTACAGTATGAATACAGAAAGTAAATATCGACCGCTGTTATCACGTAATGAGTTAGATGCGCCATTTTGGGTCCCCTAATGAGAGTCCTAAACAAATTGAACTTTTTCATGTAATGGCACAAACAACAGTTCTGCCTTTGATCCTTTGTGTATGGAGTACCTGCAGAATTTAAAAAATAATAACGAATCCTTTATAAGACAACGCTTAAATCTCTGAACATGGTCGTTCTAATTCAAACTGCAGATTCACAATAACTGAATTTATTACAGCTTTCTCGTACAGTAACGTAATATTAATATCGTCAATCACACCTTAAGGATAATAATTTAGACCCACTGTTCAGACTGATGGTCGCGGCACGAATGCCCGATTCCCCTTACTCTGATTTCCATCTGATTTCCAACTTGGCGCATTATCAGCGGAAGTTATAACTAAAACTAAATTATTAAATGAATATTGACAGGAAGAGCATGTTCTAGCGGCAATACCTACAACCGGAAGGTATTGGTAATATTTTTAATAGTTTTAATATGGGAATGTTTGCCAGAAGTACATGCTCCTACGACCAATAATAAATATAGTGTACTTAAAATACATTCTTCTCAAGAATATGTGTTAAAAGATTTATGGATATCGTGTAAATAGTTTTCGCGTGAAAGCGTAACGAACAAACTTACATTCACAATTATAAAGTTATAGAAACATTTTCATTCAACTACTGAAAAAAAAGTCTATGAAATTGCGGGGCACAGATAAGCTCCAAAGACCGATTCACCAAACATAAAATAAGATAAGACTACCTATATTTTTGTAACGCGCTTCTATAATTGCAAATAAGAGCTTCATATTCCCTCGAGGGCTGCCCACACGCACCGAATACCGTATTTATACCCTCCTCAACATATTACTTTGATATAAAATATTTATCATGATCTACGTAATTTATATATTTTTAAATTTGTATTTTATATGTATAGGAATAAGCTATTGATTACTGTACCTGTATTACTGAGGCCTTTTTTCCTTTGGATATAAATATATTCCCTAAGGTTTTAAAGTGAGTTTTTAGTACCCCAAGTATAGTCAAACGTCGTCTCGTTACTTTGCGTTTTATTTATTTATTTATTTATTTATTCAATAATTAGGACGGCATACAATGCCAATTACACTAATCAGACACAGGTAATGCAATATACACATAAAATACGTGGCACAATGTGTGTTGATCCGCCATCTTTGACATTCAACCACAACCCGGCTCCGAAAAAGTATCAACACATATTGAGCCTCGCTATAACGCAAGGTTAGGCGACGAAGTTTGAACGAGTCAAAACCTATGTCCATGAGCTTATATAGAATCAGCATTGCTATTCAACGTGGCAATGCTGCCAGCCTTCTTGGCACGATCCCGAGAGACACCGATTTGGGCCAAGTTTTCTACTTGTAATTAGTCTTTAGCTACTTATTAGTTCATGAAATATATTGTAAACATTACAAATTGTTATTTTCGAACACATTGCTGAGTTTCTTACCGGGTTCTTCTCGTGACATTACAATCCTGGGGCCTTAAAATACTCTCTTATTGCCATGATAGTTTTACTCTTATCATGAGACAGATGTATATGACGTGTATAAGTCTGTCACTGTCGCACAGCTGCACTAACATTGCAATAAGAGCTCATGGTACCCTGTACAGTGTAATTCTGTGTCCTTGTGATTTGAAAGTACTTTGTTAGACGTCTTACCAAATATATCCTTGATTTTGATAATACTCAGGGCATTTTTATTTATTTACTTATAAACACGATGATCCGCACAATTCCCAAAGTTCCACCGCAAATAGTGATGAGTTTTCAGGCGCTTCTGAAAAGAAAATATGTTTTCCAGGAACGCTAGGGATTAAGAGAAAGAGCTCGGCGCTTTCTTAAGGGTCTGGGATAAGTTGGGATTGACGTTATTGCCACTATAACATCGAAGCTGAAACCAATAGAACTTACTTAATGACCAATATTTCCCAATAAAGTCACATTGATATAGGCACGTAACATATAATCATAGTAGGCTTCAGAGCCACTGTGGCTGTGGGGTTTGAGCAGTCGCAGTGCTACGCAAGTGAAGCAAGTTTGAATACCAGCGGCCTGCACCAATGAGTTTTTGTAAAACTTAAATACGGGAATTTCACACGACGTGCATCGTGAGGAAATGTTCATAACATCTACCCCTTCGGGGAATACAGGCATGAGCACATGTATGTAGATATGTATCATAGTGCCAGTATGTACCATAATGCCATCTGACCTTCGCAACCTTTAACGAAGAAAATCTGTGATCTAGGTTAAACCAGTTGTCAGAATATTTTAGGCCTCTGACTGACCTGTAACAACTGCCAAAGATGATAAATTGGCATCCGGGACCGACGGTGAAACGTGCTCTCCGAGGCACGGAGGGAACTCGGGCAGTCACCCACCCAATTACTGATGAATGATATGCGCAATAGCAACTGTGCCACGAGCTCCTCTCTAGCAGTCTAGTAGGCAATATTTATTTTATTCTGTTATTTTGTATGTTGTTATAGCGGCAACTGATATACGTCAATATGTGTGAATATTCCAACTATCTATTACGGTTCATGAGTTACACGGATAACCGCGATAACACGGTTCATACAGCCTACACCCTACACCCTAATCTACAGACACCCCAACCTACAGACACCCTAACCCTAACCTTCCGCTGCCTCCGCTGAGGTTCATAATCATAGAGAATTCTTCATGTAAAAAATAACATAACTGTTATATTTTGAAAGTTAACGCACACGACTGTTCTGTGATAATACTGTAGCCATAACAACGAAAACGAATCCGGTTGCCGATAACATATTATCATTACACCCTATATTATCAAGTCCTGACCTATTGTCCCCAAGCTAACCTACAGTACAGTGTACTTATAAGTTTACTACAAGCAGTACTTACGGAATAACGGAATAAAACTTTCAGAATTACACATTCACTATTATTAAGTTTATTAGATCGATTATTAAGCGACCCATGCGAAATGTAATAAATCTTTTACGTGTTAAATATATTATTTTATTAAATTTCTCCTGCCACACAAGCGACACAAGTTCGAATACCAGCGGGTCCTGTAGAAACCAATGAGTTTTTCTAAAAAAATATACGCCGTGATTTCACACCACGTGCTTCATGGTGAAGGCAAAAATCGCGAGGAAACCTGCATGCATATGTCTGAAAAGTAATTCAAAAGACGTTATAGTCACCATCTGTCACGTTAGCACTGAATCATCTTCGGTGAAAAGTGGGTGTTGTTATTATAAAACCTCTGCCTTCCGCTTCGGGGAATACATCAATTCAGGCGTGAGCATATGGATGGATGAAAATTTTGAGTATTGGTAAAGTTCCATAAACTTGGTCCTAATTGCATACTGCTTAGTAAACGTATATACTGTGACTACCGCGTGACATGCCGGAGATGCATTTGGAAGATTGGGTTATCTATCGGATAATTATGACAAATTTAAACAATAATATTGGACAGGATTTCGATAGTTAAAATTGAAATCACGTTATTTTTCGAATTTCGGAACAGCACGACGAGGACTGAAGCGTTTTACTCACTATAATGGGATCCTTTCGTCTTTCACTGTGTTGGCAGAACGATTAGATGATTTAGATGCAGTAGGCTCTTACCATGAGGGCTCACAGAAAATCGCAACCAAATTGTTAAGACTACCTTTGTGTTGTCCACACTTTCATTGGTTTCTATAACCAGGGCAGACTATGTATGTTTCAATGCAATGCAAAAACACGCAGAGCCTCAAATATACGTTATATATTTCTCCTCATTTTGTATGGGCACGTTAATAAGCGCCCCAAGCGGCGAATGTAGGAAGTTTTACGTCTCCATACAAAGAAAGGGCAAGTGCCGACTTTTGGGCACAGATTTCATTCACAAGGATGTTGTTGAGGATAAAACTCAGCACTCACATCTTCAAAAGTAACGCAGGGTGTGTTAAATTTTAGGTTCAAAAAACTTTATGGAAAACGTTACATCCCGCTTTGAATAGAGCTGTAAATAACCGTACTTTAACGCACACTTAAACAGGTTACAATCAAAATATCCAATGTCCATGATTGACCGTAACAAACGGGTTTTATGGTTTTAGTTACCTACACCCTTTTTTTTTTGTTAACGAGGGGGAAACCGCCCTGGGAGAGTCAGATCGGGGTATATTTTTACCGCACTAAAACCCCCCGGTGGCCATCCTCAGTGCTCAGGGGGACTCCGGGCACTCTGATAGAACGCACCGGTGTCCCCCCACACTTTGTCAGGGCACATCCTCGCTGTGCAAGGTAGCGCGAGTCACATCGCGCTGCCACCTTCCCGGGCCCGCGTCGGTGGTCAAAGCTCCCACCCCGACTACCGCCAGCAGGCCCTCCGGCCCCCTTTAGTCGCCTCTTACGACAGGCAGGGGATACCATAGCCATATTCTTAGGACCTGGCTATTGGGTGGCAGTTACTTACACGCATACGAGGGGGTCTACTCACTTTCTCCGATAAGAAAATCAAACGCAGTTATAGTATCGGTTTCATTTATCAAACTCTGGTTTCCTCCTTTATGATCACAATACCTACGCCGCAAAACGACGTTGAATAATTACGTCTACACCGCTATAAGACGAAGTAGCAAAATCATCATTATCTCCCTTATACCATTGTCGGGGTCAGCACTTAATTCAACCCGATTTGGCTGATCACCTGATTTTTTATACGAAGCGACTGCCATCTTACCTTCGGAACCCCTTTTACGAGGAAAATCTGTGATCGGCTTAAACCAGTTGTCAGATTATTTTAGGCCTCCGACTGACCTGTAACTATTGCCAAAGATGATAAATTGGCAACCGGGACCGACGGCTTAACGTGCTCTCCGAGGCACGGAGGGAACTCGGGCGGTCACCCATCCAATTACTGGCTAGGGTTAGGGTTTCTTAGTAGCAAAATATTGGACAGCATTTATCTAATAGGGAAATGTTGACCTTCTTAGCAAGATACTGATTTGGGTCAGTTTTTCGTATATAGGCCTAAGTATTCGTAAACTAACGCGCCCCTTGACTCAGGACAAAATGCGCGAAATAATTCTAGAATCTTTATCTTTTCTGTTGCCAGTACACTCCCTTTAAAGTTGATTGCGAATTAAAACCATAGATAAAACATCATATATAATTAATAAAAAAACCCTATCAAAGAAGCAACGAACAAGTATCAATCTATAGGTTAACATAACGTGTGACCTCCATTTTTTTTCTGACCAGTTATTATAATAATTGATGCCTTGACAATCAGTTAAACTAAGTCACGAAGGAGGACGGTCGTCACTCCTTTTTAAATAGTTTTTTTTTTAATTTGTTTTTGTAGTTTTTTTAAATTTTAGTCGCAAAAAATGTTGCCCTTTCATTTAGGAGTGGTTTGTTTAAATGCTTATGCACTATGGTATGACCAAATGTTTGTGGAGCTACCGTTCCCCTCCAAAAAGTTTGAAGTGATGCCGTGTAAGGCGAGAGCCATGTTTTTAACGTTTTGGTGTCTTGTAAGTAAACAAATAAGTTTATATATCACTCAATTATCTCTATCGCGTTTTAAATCCAAAGACATTTTATATTTTTTTTGTGTTAGGCGAGTATAACTAATAAGTACCTAATTGTTTACCAGCAACTAGGTAATGGCAAGTTTCTTACTAGTTTTTCTCAGAAGGTTAGTTAAGTCTAAATAACCGGTGGTTAATTTTTGACGTCCATAAGTGTGAATAACTATTCATTTTAATTTTTCATTTATTCTTGGTAAGTAATTTATTCTAAAAGCGATTTTCATAGCTATGGTATTCTTCTTTAAATAGTGAAATTTCAAATTTTTTAAATTAAGCCGACGTTCAGATTTTGAGAGCCGAGGCTTTTAGATAGGGTAAATAATCAATTCTACTCAGATAAATAAAATTGAAGTGTCTTTTTGTTATTCCAAAATAATAGCTTTTCAATTAAAATCATTTGAAAATATATATATACTGACATGAAAAAATCTTATTTATTTTTATTTTTTCTCTGTCTGACGGTCTGTTTGTTCCGGGTAATCTCCGAGACGGCTGGACCGATTCGAACGGGATTTTCACTGGCGGATAACTAATGTAACAAAGAGTAAATAAGGCTACTTTTGAAAATATATATATACTGACATGAAAAAATCTTATTTCTTTTTATTTTTTCTCTGTCTGACGGTCTGTTTGTTCCGGGTAATCTCCGAGACGGCTGGACCGATTCGAACGGGATTTTCACTGGCGGATAACTAATGTAACAAAGAGTAAATAAGGCTACTTTTAATTAAAAAGAATGAGAGTTCCGCAGGCCGTCCATAAAATTGGGTCTACGCGGGTGAAAGTTCGGGACACAGCTAGTAATATAAATATACATTTAATGATTACTAAGGCACCTTCTTCAAGCATCATTAAAGTAGGTCCCTGAATCCTCCACCCACTAGCCAGGATCTAAGAATATGGCTATAGTATCCCCTGCCTGTCGTAAGAGGCGACTAAAAGGGGGCCGGAGGGCCTGCTGGCGGTGGTCGAGGTGGGAGCTTTGACCACCGGCGCGGGCCCGGGAAGGTGGCTCGCGCTGCCTTGCACAGCGAGGTCTCCAGGGGAAGCGTCACAGCTGCCCCGGGGATGTGCCCCGGCAAAGTGTGGGGGGACACCGGTGCGTTCTATCAGAGTACCTGGAGTCCCCAATGAGCACTGAGGACGGCCACCGGGGGGGTTTTAGTGCGGTAAAAATCCCACATACACCGATCTGCCTCTCCCAGGGCGGTCGGGGACCTTTTGAAGGATTCCCCCTCGTCAACAAAAAAAAAGAAAAAAAAATGTCCCTGATTCCTATTAGCAACTACCTAGGTTGTTACTTACTTAGGTAGGTAAACATTCGACTTGCTTGATTGATTCGAACCACACAACTTTGCTTTCAAAGAATTTGCTGATTGCGGCTTGCGCAATCCTTGATCTTCCTTCACCCATCATAATTACGATAATTATGATATTATAATTACAAAATATTATCGTTCATTCTGCCGATGCTCAGATAACAATTATTATTATTGTGCCCCGCGTAGTTCTAATTTTTTTTTTTATGTTACTCCTTGTAATATTAGCCCGTATTACTATGATTATTAATTTTATATGAATATTACTAAAGTCCCGTTAAAACCCCGCCGTCTCGGAGCTTAGGCGGAACAAACAGACATTAGATAATTTTTTAATTATTTTTATGTGAGTAGGTACCGGATAAACTATCTTATGCATTTAGTGAAAACCTGTTAATTTTGAGATTACAAACAGACACTTCAATTGTATTTATCTGTATGTATAGATCTAACTAGTATGTTCTGTCAACCGATAACACTACCTAACTGACTCTAACCTTCCAATAAATATTCGTTAACTAGAACGACCTAATATTGCAGCCTTGTTCTAATTTGTCATGATCAACCTATTTGTTAAGAAACAACTTCAATAATGTTTGATAATTAAATGATTATAGGTCTGTAGTCTATTATACTTATAAACAAAAAAAAACATATTGATTTTTTAAAACTTATGTGCAGTTATTTCACACCACGTGCTTTACGGTGAAGGAAAACATCGTGAGGAAACCTGCATGTCTGAGAAGTAATTCAAAGACGTATGTATAGTGCCCGAGACGGCGATGGACTCACCCTCTGTCACGTTGGCACTTAATCATATTCGGTAAAATGTGGGTGTTGTTACAACACCTCTGCTTACCCCTTCGGGGACCCATTTTGATTTCTTCTCTCTGCCTGTCCGTTTGTTTCCGCTAATAAAAAACCTCTGGACCGATTTTAACGGGATTTATCACTGGCAGATAGTTGATGTTAGGGCGAAAGGTAACTTTGAATACTTTTTTTTAATAAATTAGGTTATGTGAAATAAAGCCACTTACGAAATTTAGTCTACACCGAAAAAAAAACTAAACATAATAATATTATGCTATCTTAATAGGTAGTACTAGCTGTGCCCTACGGTTTCGCCCGTGATTATAGATTTAGTTCTATATAATATTAATATTACGATACACATTTAACGTGCCTACTTTCTTTCTTCAGACGTTTTACTATTTTTAAAGGTTTCGAAGGAAATAAGCAGAAAAAAGTATGAGCAAATGTACGCACAAAACACAAAAGGTCCCATATTACGCAAATGGTGCCCAACACTACAACATTTACACACCCTCACAAACGCTACACAACACACCTTTGCACTCACACAAATACTCACTGGACACGGCTTTCATAAACAGTATTTACACAGATTCAAAATAACAGACAATGAACACTGCCCCTGCGATAACACCACTCCACAAACAGTAACACACCTCCTCGAACAATGCCCACAATACACTATACAGAGAAATAACCATGAACAAACATGCATATATCACCAAGTAAATCCATACAACATCACTGATCTACTCACTCGACCTTCCGCATTGAAATCCTTCATCCACTACATACAACAAATCATCAGCACAATTAAACAATTCAACAGCACATAATGAAAATGTACCATCCCCAATAATGTACCATACTTAATATAAATATTCATCCATTTTAATTATTATGTATTCCACATATTCTGTATCAAATAGCAGAAATAAATTCCCCCAGAAGGTGGGTAACCTTTTGGGGACAAAATAAAATAAAATAAATTACTATTTTTTATGAACATTAAAGCGGTAATTGTGACTAAACTATGATAGTTATATATGTGCAATTTTTCCCTATTTTTTGAAAATAAAATATAGCCTATAGGTAGCCTTCCTAAATAAATGGACTATTCTCAACTCTGCAGCTTTATAATATTAGTATAGACGTATTCAATAAAACTTAATTCCTAATGTACTTTCAAATCAACTATTTCCATATAAAAATATTGCTATTTTATGTCAACAGGTGCTGCAAACTTTGTACTTCAGCATCGCTCTACTCAACGATATTGTTGGAACAAACGCAGCGTTTCCGAAACGGGCACCCTTCATCAGGAAAATAAAAGACCACACGTTCAGTCTAGCGTTCCCAGTAGCTCTATATGTTTCACTAGCTTTCTGGGGAATCTATGCAGTCGATAGGGATCTTATCTTCCCGACTACTTTAGATAAAATCGTCCCAAACTGGCTGAACCAAACGATGCACAGTTTAATAGTGCCATTCATAGTAATAGAGTTACTTCTGACTCATCGAAACTATCCCACACGGAGGGCCGGGACCATAATCACATTAACTTTTAATGTGGCGTACACACTCTGGTTACACATCCTCTATTTCAAGACTGATATCTGGGCGTATCCCTTCCTAGAATTCCTAAACTGGCCTCTAAGGATTCTGTTCTGTATTAGCAGTTCCTTGGTAGGATATGGTGTGTATGTTTTGGGCGAGAAATTAAATTATCTAGTCTCGTCACGTAAACATGTACACACTAATGGTGTTAACGGGACAACGAAGAAAACGCACTGAATAAACTATTATAAAAATATATTGTTTTATTTTCTCCCACAATAGTAACTCTTCAAATAACTCTTTTGGGAAGTAAATTTTTATTCAAATGATTACTTCAGATTCGAATCCTTTAACAATAAAATTGATTTCATCCAAATCCTTGTTTTCTCTCTTTCTCCGTCTGCGCACTTTGCTGGACCATTTATGTGTTGTCAAAGACAATGTTTCTGCAAATTGCTCATATATTTTGCACAAGCTTTTATAGAACATCAACACTGTTGAAGCTCCTTTTAGATACTGTTCTATAAAACATTTAGGATCTGTTTGATTCTCCAGTTTTGCAGACATATTGTATACAAATGTACCATTGTAGCATTTGGAATACTTTGTACTTTCAAATGGAAGATGGCAAAGTGAATTCAAACAATTCAACATGTGTAAACTGCATTGGAATTGTGCAAAAGAGTGTATTTTTCTGACATCATAACTCTTTGGTTTTTTCTTTATTTTATCATCCAATTCAAAGAGTTTTAATAGCACTCCAGCTGCAATAAGACAGTCTCCGTATTGTACTTTGTTTTTGTTTAAAAATAAATCCTCAATTTCTTCAACTTTTGCATTATCTTGCTTTAAGTCTTCAATCTTCTTAGAAAACTTGTTATTGAAATGAAAATGTCCTCTGAAGGTACCCGTTTTTTCATCAATTACATTAAGCATGATGTAGCTTATAAATAAACTATGCACATTACCTATTGATACATCACATTTGGATATCCACCAAAATATTGAAACCATGAATAATCTGAAATCAGATGGCAAAGGATCTAAATTAGCTGTATCAAGTTTTGGCATGTGAGTTTTTAGAAATTGGTCAAAATATAATGTCAATTGGCCATCAGTCAGTTCTCGATATGGTATGTCTAATGGTCTTGGTATAATGTGATCTGTCACCATTATTCTGCGGTAATTGTTGTCACCTTCTCTGCTCACATAAGTACAATATTCTTCAGAGAAATCTGTAAGAATATCAAATGCATACCGCAAAATAGGTAAAGAACAAAAAAAAGAGTCCTCCGCAGTGTAATCTTCTGCCTGAGGGGAGCAGAAGTATAAATGATGTGTGAATAGGTTAATAAATGATTTTGGTACAAAACCTTTACGAATACCTTCAGCAAACCAATCAGGAACTCCAAGTGCAATTTCTGTATCAGGTCCAACATCATTTTCTGAATCTGAACCTGAACTATCATTATCATCATCATCATTACTATCATCTGTGTGACTTTCATTATTTTCATCATTAAAGACTTCATTTATATGTAACTTTGATTCAGAACTTGCAATATCATGGCAAATATCAAAGTACTTAAGAGATCTGCAGTGCTTATTGTTATAACCCTCTATACTTTTTTTAATTACACAGAACACTTTATCTTTCTGTGACTTCCTGAGCCTTCCCAATATTTTAGCTATTGCAGAGTCCAATGTTTCATTTTGTAGCCATTGAAATAAACCTTGAATACATCTTTGCTGATCATTCTTTTTCTTCTTACTTTTAGGCATTTTCAACTGTGAAAAGAATTTATTGAATACCCTCTTCTCCACATAATCATTCCCCAGCAATGTAGCAAGTAATGGCAACATTTCCTCCTTTAAACCTCCAAAGTGTTTTATTAAATATTCCACTCTATAAATCTTGCATTCCAAAACATATATTCTTTTACCATCCTCTTCCACAGGCTTTGCTTTGAAGTCTAGGGTATTGAAAGGTATGTACTGCACATGGTAGATAAAAAAGTCTGAATCATAGCTTAATACAGGGCAGTCTAAGAACCTAGCCAGGGCGGCAATTTCATCGTCTGCTTCAAACTCACATGTTGTATTTGGAACATTCATTTCAACCAGGGCTTCGATAAATACATCCCGAAGCAAAAGCGGGAATATTTGCAAACAGCCCTGAGTCACTGGATCTAATCTAGAAGCTCCATGTATCTTAGAACGCAGCCGGCTATAGGCAGTTTTCAATTTTCGATTCTCGTAACTGCCATCAAATATAACATAAGGATTTATGCTGCATTTTCGTAGATTCTTGAAGAAGTTCTTCGTGTATGATGCAAATTTGTCATAATCGCCACCAAATGCAGAGAAACAATTCATTAATCTGTACAATTGGGCGCACAAACTGTGTCCATCTATAACCAAACACGAGTCGTGTAGTATATAGTCCTTTAAAAAAGTGTCTTGCTTATAATTTACGAATGTGGTTAAACCCCGGACCCCCATTATACACAGGAACTGTCCTTCTGGCTTCGTAGTATTTGTGTTGCTTCTAGTTGCAATTTTCGGAACAAATAAAACTTTGTATATTTGCTTATTTTTATTGGTTATGTTGCATGAGTAGAAAATAAATCTTTGATTTGATTTGATCGAATTCTGTGTTGTGACATTTTAAACCTCGTCCAAAAACCATTAATAATATTTTACGAAAAAAAAAGTAGGTATGAAAAACAGATGCAGAAATATGCTGAAAGTTACTGCACAAAACAAACATAACTAATCATTAACCAACAACTACTAAAAATATTTTTCAATAATGTGTGCCGTACCATTTTGTATTTGGTTCCTTATCTCTAATTATGTGTTTAAATTTTAATTACTAAACGTTTGCCTTTCAAGGGCTGCCAGACTTAAAATAGATTTTCGTAAAATACGAGATTTAACTGTCGATCAAGGTCTGACTGATGAAATGGAATTCTAACACAGTTTCAACCTAGTAATTGTTTTTGAACTTTGCGTCGTGTAATTTAAATAATAATGTGATAATTCAATTGTGGAATCTTGTTTTCTATGATATATTATCACAATTTAGTAAGATGAGCAGTTTAAATTAAACTAATCAACATCGTATATTTTACTCGCATATTCGACGAACGAACGCAACCACGCAACTTTGCGGAAAATAATCCAACAATACCTGGCAACCCAATATCTTGCAAGCTAAGGCTTTCTTTCATGCCGGTTTCGTCGTGTGTGGTTTACAAAATCGAAACACGTGTTTTCAAGTAAAAAATAGTTATTCAATTTAAACAGTGATTGTAGTGCAGTTTATTTATTTAAATAATCAAATCAACTACATAATATACTGTGTTTATTGTGCTATTTGTAAAAGGTAATAGTTTTTGTTGATTGCGCGACCGTATCTAACGAGACCAACTTTACTTTGTTTTAAAAATATAGTTATTTCCAGAATAAAACGAAGATGACTGAAGAAGTATTAGCTGAAAAGAATGGACAGGAGAAAAGCGACGAAGTAACAGAACTGGAACAGGCGATCATTCGACAGGTCGAGTATTATTTCGGTGAGTAAGCGCCTAAGCACTGCAATAATTCGTTACACAGTAATAATCGTAAAACTACCAAGTAAATACTGTTCTATATAAACACCGATAGTAGTTCTTAAAATAGCTTGGTTACAAACGTTTAATACGCAACCATAACATTAAATATAATGTTTGTTTATGACAACACGAAACTTAACCTAGTCTACATCTTAAGATTTGTATTTTTGTGTATGTTTGTAATGAATAAACTCAAAAACTACTGTGCCGATTTCAAATATTCTTTCACCATGGAAAGCTATATCATCATCGAGTAACAAAGGCTTATTTTATATCCCTGTACTCCCACGGGAACGGGAACTACGCGGGTGAAACCGTGTGACGTACGCCAGTTAATAATAAATTAATGAACATTGGTAATTTTACTTTTAACTCATTAAATCCTAACATGGTCATTAGCTGATATACTATTTAAGTCATCTGAGAGCTTATCAGAAACAAATCTTTTTATGTATCATTCATTATTTAGCAATAGTAACAAATCAGAGGAATATCCGTAACAGCCTTACCCTCGCTCAATTTTTACAAAGCTAGAGCCATGAACTTTATTATATAAATTTAATATTTAGAAAAATAAATCATTCACAATTTAATACGGGGTATGCATAGACAATTGAGCATATTTTTTTATAAATAGTCACTAATCCTATAATTCCCAGTGACAAGTCGTAAAAAACATAGATTTTTCTTGTTCAGGCGATGTGAACCTCCAGCGAGACAAGTTCCTCCGAGATCAGGTGGGGTTGGACGATGGATGGGTGCCCCTAGATGTCCTCATTAGGTTTAACCGCCTGGCCAAACTCACATTGGACACGGAAGCCATTGCTACTGCCCTCAACAAGTCAACCGCTGGGATTGTAGATGTAATTATAATTTTATCTAGTCTTAACAACACTGTCTGTGTCTTTAGGAGTAACGAGTAACGATACGATAGTAACGAGTACTGAATGTATAGTAACGAGTACTGAATGTATAGTAACGAGTACTGAATGTATAGTAACGAGTACTGAATGATAGTAACGAGTACTGAATGTATAGTAACGAGTACTGAATGTATAGTAACGAGTACTGAATGTATAGTAACGAGTACTGAATGTATAGTAACGAGTACTGAATGTATAGTAACGAGTACTGAATGTATAGTAACGAGTACTGAATGTATAGTAACGAGTACTGAATGTATAGTAACGAGTACTGAATGTATAGTAAGAAATACATACGGGTACATTTTTTTTTGTTCCTTTTACACCTCTAATAAATTCGCAGTAGGCATACCTATGTTCACTGGGCACTCATAATGCAATATATTATTTTCAGGTTGTTTAGGGGTGTCAAACTATTGGCCTTCCAAAGGGTTACAGGAACTGAGTCAGGGTTGCATGTAACTAAAGAATTATTATGATGTTCCCTAAAAGGGAATACAAGTCATTGGTACCATACATACTTATGTGATGCATTACAACTGTCAATAGCGCGACCTATTTAACAACTAATGCCATCTACTTACAATAAGAGAAACTAAAGCCTATTCATAACAGGTACAATTCATACACAGGTTTCTGAGGACAACAAAAAAGTGCGCAGGAATCCCGAATTGCCAGTTCCCGAGATGAATGAGGAGCGACGCAAGGATCTATTAAACAGAACAGTTTACGCTAAAGGCTTCGGCAAAGATAGCACCTTAGATGACATACTGAAGTTCTTTAGGCAGTTTGATTTTGTGGAGAATGTCATTATGAGGAAATACTTGGACAGGTCTTCAAAGAAAAAACTATTCAAAGGCTCTGTTTTTGCTACTTTCAAAACTAGGGAACAGGTGAGATTCATGCTAGAATACTTTTTCCATAGCTTATGTAATGTCTAGCCTCAGATTCAATGCTATCTAAAAGTACGAAATAGCAGCATAATTGGTTCAGTAGTTTAACCATAAAGATTTAACAGACAGATTCATAGATATATAATATTTATTGTTAGTCTGTGGTCAATGCTTGAAAATTCATGTTGAAAAACTGACCATGTGTTTGGACATAAGATCAAAGTGTCTTTCCTTTAATAGAGACAGTAAGAAAAGTGTTAGTGGACACACCTTAATAATTCTCTTCTTAAGTCAAATTCAAATAGCTTATTAGTCTGAAATTAAGCTAGATTGTTATAGCATTGTCATGCAAATTATTACTGTAGATAAGAGCGACATTAGAATTTTTTTTTTTTTAAATTAGTCTTCTGCACTAGAAAAATTCAGGTGGCAGTTTGTGCGTGGCATCACAGAATAAATAATTATTAATAACAATTAAATATAATTTATCTCTTTGACTCTTCTTTCCAGGCAGAAAAGTTCATAGCCACAAAAGATGTGAAGTTTGAGGATAAGGAGTTACTGACACTCTGGCAGGAGGCGTATGTAGAACAGAAGCAGGAAGAGTATGCCAACAAGAAGGAACAAAAGGACAAGAAGTCCAAAAAGAAGGAAAAAGAGGTACCTGCAATATTTTTATTTGTCTATATTAAACTTGATGTAAGAAATATGTCCAATGTACATACATATGCTCAAGTCTGTATTCCCCGAAGGGGTAGGCAGAGGTGTTGTAATAACAATGGGCGTTGAATAGCGACACCCACTTTTCACCGAAGATGATATGCAGGTTTTCTCATGATGTTCCTTCACTGTAAAACATGTGGTGTGAAATCACTGTGCATAAGTTTTTTTTTTAGTAAATATCATTGGTACAGGCCCCACTGGGCTAGCCACCACTAGCCACTATGTCAAAGTCAAAGTCAAAGTCAAAAGTATCTTTATTCGATTAGACTTTTTACAAAGTACTTTCAAATCGTCAGAATGACATAATTATACAGGATTATACATGCTACCGCCAGGTTCGGAAGGTTGCTTTTACTGAGAAGAACCTGGAAAGAAACTCAGTAATTACTCTTTTCAAAAATATTATACAATTTAAAGATACAAAATAAATAATTTGAATAAACCGTGAGCTCATGGACAATGTTCCAATGCACAAATGTCGATAAAAATTAACATAACTAAAAATCTAGTACATCTACTTATAACTAAATGCGTAGCTTGAGATGACCATGGCTTTCGCTTATATTCTCCCAAGGGGAAGGTAGAGGTAACGTGTAATACAACTACTTTTCACCAGATACCATCCAGCTGATGTAATAGGGTGTCTATTGTCCTTAATCTGACACTAAGCCAGACATTTGGAACTGGGAAAACCCTTTCTTAAGCTTAAATACACCAACCACAATAGCGAATGTCCCACCAAATCATCTCTTTCTTGGTTATGGGAATGGTAATGGGCATACATTTGCCCTATCATACTTTGTAGCCAGCATATAGTTATTTGAAAGTAAATTAATAATGTTTAAATGTATATTTTTCAGGCTGAAGCTGTAAAAGAGGAATTTAAGCTTCCCACAGGCACAGTACTACACTTCACTCACGGCACTGAAACTATGAAACGGGAAGATATTAAAGACGCATTTACGCCATTAGGTAACTTTATTGCTCAGACTTATTTAAAACATTAACACATTCACTGCTAACATTTCAACTTCTTCGTAAATTCTCTAACAGTTGGACGCACATACGCGTCGTTAGCATCTACCAAATAGATTGACAAATATTTCTGGCTGCATCCATGACCTGACATGAGGCATTTGATGGGTCATCGGGTGGATGGTGACCTATATTTAACAACAACCGTCAGCTAAAATTATTTCTAGTTAATATAACACACTTACAAAATAGCCAAAACAATGTCCATTCATGATTAGTAATATAAATGTGTTGGCGTTAGCTGTAAGTATATATCGCACCCTCAGGACGATAGGGGTTCAATTAGAAAATATTTTTTTGAAAATCACAGTCGGCAATTTTTTTTTATAACTAAGGCAGTATTTTACCAGTTTTGGAAACAATGTATTTTATATTTTTATAGTATAGCTTAGGTTGTGCCTAGTCGATAAGTGTTAAAAAAAAGATTGTTTCATATTATTATTTAAATTATGTTGTAAAGTACATTTTGAGGTTTGTATATCTTAACATAATTATTTTCACAATTTTTTGTGTTGTGCCCTTATCGTTCTGAAGGTACGATATGTTATCTAAATAAATAAATAATATGAGATGGAACTACTTTTAAACCAAGGATTATCTTAAGAGTATGGTTAGTAATGGACTGTGATAATGTTGCTTTAACTAGTTGCCTTTGTGGCAACTGCATGAAAACAAAAGAGGTATGTTTACATACACTATAATCCTGGTTGGGTTCTACTCGCAAATACAACCTTCCGAACCCGGTGGTAATATTTATAATCCTGAATCTATTTTTGTGTCCTTCTGCAGATAAAGATACTTTTAAACTACGCGCTTATCAATTAATGTATTTAAAACTTAGTTTATTTTAAATTTCAGAATTCGAAGTAGCCTACATAGACTTCAAAGTGGGCGACACAGAAGGTTGGGTGCGTTTCTCAAAAGAAGGCGCCGCTAAAGATGTTGTGGAAAAAATGACTGACGGGAAACTTAAAATAGATGGTGCTGATGTCGCCTTCAAATTACTCGAAGGGGATGAAGAAAAGGCATACTTGGACAGAACAATTGAAGAAATGGCCAAACGACGCAAAAATATGAAGAACTTCAAACACCATAAAGGCAGGAATTTCAAGGGAAAGCAGAACAGGAAAAGGAGACAAGATTCAAATGATGACGTACCTTCTAAGAGAGCCAAACAGGACAGCTAATTAATATCAAGGAGGTGAAGACGCAAGATAATATTAGTACATTGCTATATCGCGTTATTTGTTGACTATATTTTCATTATAACGTTTAACTCGTTCTTTACACTAAGTAAAGTCCATGTTTTCAGGCTGCCTTATTCTTTTTGGACGTTAGAATTAACGTTTAAGAGACTGGAGCAATAAGATTGTTGATTAAATTTTATCTATGTACAAACTGTCTATTATTTTAACGTATGGAACCCGATGATATATACATCACACACAAAATAACCCTCACACTAGTACACCACTAGTAAGGACAAATTGCAAATAAAATATCCTGCCTGCCTGTTACAAGCGGCTTCTACCAGACAACCTCTAAACGATGTCCTAGCCAGGGAGCTCACTTACTCTTCATACAACTAGAGAGCTACAACCGAACATTGAGTAAATGTTCGCATGCCAGCATATTCCCGCGCTTGAAACGCTTTAGGTAGTTTTCTGTGCTTGAGGCAAGTTACTTTACTCTGTGAGGACACCCATTGAGCCTTGAGGTATCTGACATATGCCAATTAGTCAAATAATTCGGACCAGTGTCATAAATCTACGATTATATTCTGATTTTATTTTACAACTTTTAGAAAAAATTATTAAAAGTAACCTAACCAAAGAGATAATGATAAATATTAATGTTTTATGCCGTGGTTTTATAAACCTATCATATGTCTGTGTCAATATATTTATGCAGTCTGTACTTCGCTTTCTGTCACGGTAAACGAAACGTTCCGCCCGTCAGTCATGTCATGTTTGTTGATAACGAGTCCATGTAAACTGTTACAAAATGTTACAATATTTTTAATGACTGTTAATTATCCTCTCTCAGTCGGTTACTCAAATTAAAATCGCTAACGTTTACTTCACATATTGAAGAACACCTTATTTTTTTATATCCTTTTGTTAACGGGGAAGGAATTCTATCCAAAAAAGCTTCACAAACGACGCCATTGTTTAAACAAATAAAGAATTCAACAGTTATTAAATCCTACCCATTCCCCAGTAAAGAATGAAGCCGGACCAGAGCACTACTAAAGAGGATGACGAGAGACCAGTACAAATACCGATAGCTGGTGACGTCATTGGAGACACAGCATACAGCGAAAGATTTGTGCTAAAAATTTTACTTAAACTCGCTAATTTGGATACTTTAAAAGAAGAAATGAAAGAGAAGTCCTTCGAAGACAGCCTCTGCACATTGTGGGACATGACAGCGGAACGCGACGTTGTCTTATTTCTTCAGAAACATGATGTTTTAAATCTCATCAACTTTGCTCTACCAGTAATGGAAGTACCTCGTATTATTGAAATAATAATAGGTATTGTCGGCAATATGTGTTGCCACAAGGAAATAGTAAATGCTATAATGAAAATGGATACCCTCACAACAAATTTGCTTCAATATTTAAAAACTGATGATAGCCTTATTCTGGTCCAAATATTGAGGATGATCAGTTCATGTTTGTTCATGGCTGATGACAATGAAATATTACAGTATTGGATGGATTTATTTAAAACCATTAATTATGCTGAAGCACTGTATTTTATACTCAAGAACTCATCAAATAAGGTCCTTTTAGTAACGGCATTAGAAAACTTTAATACCTTATGTTCATATTGCAATGTGGAGGCAACTAGAACTGAATTCAACACTCACTTTGTATCAGTAGAAGCACTTGAGTCACTCACAGCAGCATTCACTGAGGTAGTGGTCACCCAGAGAGATACATCACAGAATAATGATGAACATGAAAGAATAATGGTAATAAGTTTGCAAATACTTCTTAATTTCTTAGTATGCTTTGACAAATCACGTGAAATCTTCACTAATAATAAAGAAAGTGTAACAGACGTTATAAATGTTGTACTTTCATATAGTGAGAGCAAGTTTGTCAACCAAAAGGAGGTAGACACAGATCTTGTAGACATCATAGAATCAATAGTCACCATAGTCAATGCCTTAGGGCTGAGCCAATGTGATATTGAAAAGTACTTCACCCTATCTTATAGCATGTGGACAGTTCTCTACACAATAACCAAACCTGATAAAAACTGTTCAAGTTTTGAAGAAGGTGATAAACAGGAATTGAACAAGTTTACCGAAGAAATAAGGCCACCTTTGAGTATGTTAATGGGGTATTATTTAGCAAATTGCTCTGAAGTCAACCTCTTGAAAGCCTTAGATTTAATAGGGAATAGTTATGATGATATTGTGAGTTACGTGAAAGATGAAGATTTGTTGTCTGAAGTGACAAAAAGGACTGTAGATTATAGAAGTAGAATAAAAGAATCCGATTCATAGAACATAATATTTTTAATATTGTTGTTTCATTTATCAATTTGTTATACTTGCATTATTTATTTACAGAACTTGGTTGACCTTATGGTTGGTATCCTTTTTTCACAAAAACCGGAACTTTAAAATAAAAAATAAAAAAATTGAACCGGTGTACTCTAAATTCCTTATCACCCCGTAAGCTGGCAGCCCCACTCTAAGCTATTGTATCTTGTCAGATGTTGGTGAAATTTACTGTCGTATCGTAATTATATTTTAGGAGTTTTTCAGTGCCTGAAAATATGGTCAAAACGATGTTTTCTGAAAATGAAACCTAGCTTAAACAATTTTTTGCCCCCGAAAGCTCCAATAAAACATACAATATTTCGTGAAAATCGTTTGAGCCGTTTCCGAGATTCAGATAAATACAAGAATTGTTCGTTTAGAGGTATAAGATACAAGTAAATAAATATGGCAAACAGTTATTCGCCTCAGATACTTACTACTCTAAATACATACATACATATGCTCACGCCTGTATTCCCGAAGGGGTAGGCAGAGGTGTTGTAATAACCACACCAACTTTTCACCGAAGATGCTTAAGTGCCGACGTGACAGAGGATGCGCCTCTCCCGACTCAGGCACTATAAAAAGTCTAATCAAATAGATATTTTGAATTTATTTTTGGAAGGATTCACATTGTTTCAATCACGTGACCTATTTGACACGGTCTTTCGTACCATTTATTACTTAAGTAGATGTCGACAGTTAGATCCTCGCATCAGGCCAGGTCAGGTACATTTATGTGATAAACATTCAGATAGTAAGGCCAAATACCTACTATCAAAGCACTTTTGTACCAACAATAATGAATGTATGTACATGACTGCGTGCGCGAAAATCGTTGAGGAGTTCCTTCGACTAGTCTTTCGGCTCCATCATCAGATCGACTCCACATCCTCATTAAAAAGTAGTGATTCAAATACTTAATGAAAATAATTAACAAACGCACTATAAACATTTTCGAAAGTTCCCCTCGATTTTTCATCCACCATCAGAACTGAACCAAATTAAATGGGACCTTGAGAAGCATCACTTTTAAAAAAAAAGAATCATCAAAATCGGTTCACGCAGTCAAAATTCTGAAAACATACCGTCGAATTGATAACCTCCTCCTTAAAAATAAAACAACAAAGCTATATGGGATTATATATTTTTAGACATTATAAAGCAACATTTACATTACCATAAACGAGTTCCGCACCGCGTCCGCGGACAACTATACGAATGTAACAGTAACAAAACGAAGATCATTCTCTACTCGTCATACATTATATATTCATCACATACAGACGTACACACCACAAATACTGAATAGGACAATGGAGATTAATAACTGTATACTTTACATTTAAATGTACTTAACAACTAACTAACCACGAGCCTATGTGCCCCGGAGCGGGGTAAATCGCACAGATATTAAATCGTAAATATTTAGGTAATATATCGTATCGTTAGAGATAATAAAAACAGAATAAAGACTAGACTTTACACTGATCAACGACTATTAGCTAACAGCTATATATCGCGAGGGCCGCGGTGCAGTCGGCGGTACCAAATGAAATCGTCCAAATTAATAATCCTCTCCTTACCTAACATAATACTTGGTTAAATAGTAGTTCCATCTCTTTCTGTACTATAAACTTCAAAAGCGATGGAACTATTAGTCCGAGTCTTGATTTAAACCATATCTAGCATGGCTTGTGTTGTATCAAGAGTATTCAATTTAGACGATATCTTGAACAACAGCATAGGTATAGGTAACAAAAATACTGCCGTGATATATCTATAATGCCATATATCTATATCTATCAAAACCGTTGTATGTATTGAATAATATGTAACAACACATACGTACTTGTAACATTCAGAAATACAGATCGATAGTATTTTTTCTGATCATAATAGCATTAAAATAAAAAAATCGACCAGACGCCATTTCAGTTATGCCACGGCAGAATAGACAAAATTAATTCCGGAGTAACGAATGCCGGTAAAACAATAACCAAGGCATCCGCCGCCTGCACTGCAGCATTAACATTAACATACATTAAAAAATTACTTGTTACCTACTCAATAAATTACATAAATAATCTGAATTTAAAAACAAGTCTTAGGCTTCTGACAAACGAGTGTATCATTGCAAACCATGACGATACGCTTATGAACGCCCTTACGCATTGGTAACTACCGTTTAAGAAACTGCAAATTTGATAAAAATATTAAATAAAACATATATATTATTATTTCAATCCATTGCATTCAATTAATACATATTATAACGCGCAGGTTCATTAGTGTAGTTACAAATAGGTAAGGGCCCTAAAATTAATAATATTTACATGAAAAAGTCGTAGCTTAAAACGCCGCTGGTGATATGGACGCTGTTTACCCCTTTGTACCATCAGGGATATGTTTATTAGATCAATTATCTTGTGACAGAACCACCTAATTGCCAATATAACAATCATTTCATACAATAATAGTAATATAATACAATTATTAAAACCTAAAACAAATAAACAATAATTCTGCCTAAAATATCGCGCACCCTCAGAATGATAGGGACTCAAATCAAAAATTTGCGAAAATAATTATGTTAAGATCACAAGACAGACCTCAAAATGTGTTTCTTCACATGGTTTTAAAAAAAATATTGCGTTTCAAAATCAAAAATGCAATTCCTTAACTGTGCTTTAAAAATATAAAACACATTGTATTCCAAACTGGAAAAATATCAACTGCTTAAGTTATAAATTAAAAATTGCCGATCCATTATTGTGATATTAAAAAACTTAATATTTTTGAATAGAGTCCCTCTCGTTCTGAGGGTGCGATATATGCATTCATATAAAATCTAAATTAATCCACAATAAGAGTTTCGTCGCCACCGCAAATACAAAACTTCATAAAATACTATACAACACTGTATTGTTTGAGAGAATAAAATAAAGTTTTCTTCGTTAATACATTCTACCAATCCAGCCACAGTTAAAATTTTACCAAATGGTCCGATTTTGGCACATAACCTTGGAAAATACCAATAAAAATAATACTATGAAACTGCATACAATGGCAGTGTTATTGCATGACCGGCTATGAACACGCTTTTGGCAGCGATTATACAGTTACGATCATTAAATGTGGCCTTCGATAGTGCTAATCGTTCCCTATAAACTCCCATCTAGTGTAACACACTCTTCTATATATGCCACAGAGGATATACGTTTGCCCTAGAATATGTATAATGGCCGTGATTGCACATTTTTTTTAAATATTTCTAAATAAAATGTTCCACCATTTAATAATTTCAATGTAAAATGAATGATGTTCATAGCGTTCACGCATTATTAGATTATAAGCCCTAGGTATTAAGAGCGTTTTTTGAGAGACAATTCATGGTTTATTCCTTGTATTTCTGTTGCACACATTTGCAGTTATTTGATATTATGAATACGTGAGTTTGAAATTTTAAACCAGTACAAAAGTGTATCCCAGAAAACAAGTAATATCTATCTAATTCTTTGGTACATTTTTGTGAGCAAACGACAAGTGATTACTGTTTGAGTATAATAAACAAATCTTAAGCGTCTATGAAGATACTTCATACTATAACGATACCAAAAATACTGCAGTTTGGACCGAATTGAACCTTACGTGCCAATAAATAGAGAACTGAAACGGTTAAAGTCTGGTTCACTGGAATGTTCCACCGACACACATAGTTCCCATACGGGGGCGAATTTGACTTAACACTTGTTAGCCCAAACCCGACCCTATTCCCACGGCAACAAAGATAAATATTGCTTTCATTATAAGCGTATTGAATCCGTCGAGAGTAGGTACGCGTTACGATATATACATTTGTACTTACACACAGACATAAACACGAGTGAATATATAAACAACCTAGTTCCCCGTCTTCGTTGTCTTCAAAGGACAGTAGAGTCTAACATTTAAAGCGGTAACAGTGAGTTACACTGAAATTTGAACTTTAAATACGACAAGGCAAAATATAAAACCTATCTCTTGCTATAATGTTATTTTCAATGAGATTTCAAACAGGACTTTAAGTTGCTTGTTATAGAGTTGAAATTTCAGTGTAATCTGACCTTCTTACAGCATTGACAATCACAATAGGATCACTATGGGGCACACACAGAGATTAAGGATTTGTAGAATTAAATAGGAATACGTCTACACAGTCTGTTGGTAACGGCAATGGGCGGTCAATACATCGCATCACAAAACTTATGTCTTTACATATAAAGTTCAATTTTGAATACTCAATTTATTTTCTTACTAATCATTATGTTGTACATATTGAAAGAATATGATTGCTTTAACTTAACAATTATGGAAAAAATTATGAAAGATCAACACATTAAATATGGCATTTTGCTGTTTTCAACTGTAACAACCTAGCTTATTGTCCGGGAAGATGGTGGGTCAGATCAAATTCCACAGTGTCCACAAAACTCTCATGGCTCTAATGGCCAGAAACAGATGGCGACAGATTGTGAAGAAGGTGATTTCCACGGAGTATCGCGACCCTCAGCAGTGAGGATAACGACGCGAAGAGGAGGAGCTGTTTTCAACGATTGTCACTTGAATATATTTTTAAAGGCTTATACTTTTGATTTGACGGAACTGTTGAATTTGTATTAAAGTCAAAGTCAATGAACAAGAATCACGACTTTACGTTTAAAGTAATTCAATATCAACTCATCATGTATAACATACAATGATTGTAAGAAATTTAACTAAAGAATGAGTTCGGGCCTTAAAATTAAAATAACATTACCGAATAGGATGTATTGAAAGCCTCAACCGGCAGTCATTCTCGAATCACTCCAGGATATGACTATACTAATATCAGAAACACCTACTACCTACTAACGCACACGAGACCTTATGGCCCTAGAGTTAGAGCTCAGAATCATGTGTCATTTGGTGTAAAAGAGTTTCTTGCAAGAAACGTAGCTATAGTTGGCTGTCTTATAAACCGTTTTAAAGGTAAATTTTATAAAATATATCACTCACGGCCCCATAGACAATATTTCTAGTTCATCTGGAATCTATAATTTAACAAACACATTATATATTTTTAAGAATTTATACTTCGTAAAGCGCCCGTTTATATGTGCGTTAACAATAGAGTATTCTAGTTCGTTCAAAACACAGTTTCGATCATTTCAATATCACATTCGGAAAATCCAAAGCGTCAAAGTCACACAAAATCTCTCAGATGTGTGACGATCGATCAAAACCGTCACAACATCGAATATTCTCTTTCGTTGTTTCGAGAATAAGCAATCGTTTTGCGTTTGCGCGTCAGTAGATAGTAGGAACAATGTGATCAGGCGTCTTAAGCGCCAGAGAAGCCGTAAACCTCAAGCACGCGTATCTCAAAGTCCCCACTAGGGCACAGAGGCGGGTTATTGAACGTGGAGCATCGGTCCGTTTTTCCGAAGCGGATGTTCTCGTCCATCCAGATCGCTTGCCCCTCACTGTAACAGAACATAACCATGAAATACATCAGTTTTTTCCACCCGGGGTCTATAGACATATTAACATTATGCTCACACTTCGCTAGTAGAAACATTACAAAATGTACGGGAATTACATGTATCTATGTATATCATTTCCCACATAATGGTGGAGGAGGGCGATGGCTGGCATTCTCGTCATACTTGTGAACAGGTGCTGCTAGTGGGCGCTGGTCATCTCAAGCTACACAATTATACGTACTTTACTTTTAGGTTTTTTTTATAGGCTTTTGTGCGCTGAAGCTATGTCCATAGGCTTATATATATCGGCATTGAAGAATATTTTTTAGGTTAATTGGGACGCAAGTACCATTTATTGGCACTAGACGGAGTCTACATAGCGGCAACACTGTCGACTGGGGGGAATCGGATCGAGCGTATAAATACCACGTGTAATCGTATTAACGATTCACTTGTTTGTCGGCAGTCGCACAGTGCGGTCGTGTAGAAACTGTCTCGCGTTCCGTATTTATAGTGTTCCGTGATTATAGTTTGAAAGTTAAATATCTTCGAACTTCTTTTATTCACCCAGCACTTCCCAGTATACGCCCAAGCTACCACCGAAATGTCTGATAGCAATCCAGCTGCGCCGTCATCAGAAGTGGGATCGGTGCTGGTACAGGACCATAGTGAGGATCGTTGGCGTGCCATTTTGGAACAGCAGAATACTAATATGCGAGCCCTTATCGAAGCCCTGCAAGCACCGAAGACAAACACCCAAGTGGACTTACCCGAGTTTGACCCTGACAAATCAGACACGGATGCGAGACTTTGGTGCACGACAGCAGATTTGTGTTTTGCCGAGAATACGCTGCACGGCAGTCAACTTGTCGTCGTGATTAGCAAAGCTTTAAAAGGCACTGCTTCCACGTGGCTATCGCAAATAGCATACCAAGGAATGACATGGGGACATAAGCGATCGGAGTGTAGGAGCAGACCCATTAACACCCAAGAACGAGCTACGACATCTATACCGCTAAGGCAACCACCAGTGAAGACCCTGACTTGCTTCAAATGTGGAAAACCTGGTCACATCGCGATCCATTGCACAAGTACGAGCAGCCCTACTGGTGGTGTGGGTGCAACACGGACCGAGCGGAGGGTGGATGTCTGCGTTGTTAAACCACCTTTAGGATCATTAGAACATAAGGGTAAGCGGTATTGTTTTTCTTACGATTCTGGTGCTGAATGCTCATTAATCAAAGAAAGTTTGGCTGAACATTTTTGTGGTAAACGTACAAACAATGTAGTTACAATGACCGGTATTGGACAGACTAGTGTATTCAGCACAGAACAAATTCTATCTTGTATTGTTGTCAACGATAACCCTCTTGATGTTTTATTTCATTTTTTCCTGACAGCTACATGCAATGCGATATAATGATTGGTCGAGAGATTTTAAACCAAGGCTTTTCTATTAACATGACATCAACAGAATTATCGTTGCATAAAAGTGCGAGTCTTGTAGTAAATTCAGTTACTGATAAAAAGCAACAACTTAGTCTGAGTACTGTCAATACTGACGTCACGGATAGAGACAAGTCTGAACTTTTGAAAACTTTAAATCTATTTTCAAAATTCTTTATTTCTGGTATGCCTACTACTCGTGTTAATAAGGGTGAGTTGAAAATTAAGTTAATTGATGCCAATCGTACTGTACAGCGGCGACCGTACAGGATGTCTGCAGAAGAACGCAGTGTGATTCGGGATCGTATCAAACAACTTCGTGATGCGAATATTATTAGGCCTAGTTATTCACCTTTTGCAAGCCCTGCTCTTTTAGTGAAGAAACGTGACAGAACAGACAGAATGTGTATTGATTATCGTGAGCTTAATAGTAATACTGTTCCAGACCGGTATCCACTTCCACTTATCTCCGACCACATTACACGTCTTAGTAATACTAATTACTTTTCAAAATTAGATTGCGCCAGTGGCTTTCATTTGATTCCAGTAAGTCGTGGCAAGATGCGTTGGGTGAAGTACAACTTGCAATAAATTGTACAGCTAACCGCATTACTAAAGCTTCACCACTTGAGCTTTTAATTGGCAAAATCGCGCGGCCTTTGTCCTTAATGTGTTGTGACATAGTTGACACCGAAGTTGACATTGATACGGTTCGTGAAGTAGCATCCAATAATATACAGAGGAGTGCGGAATACGATAAGGTTAGATTTAATAGTACAAAAGCAAAGGTAGTAAAGTTTTCGGTCGGTGACTTTGTTTTATTAGAAAATGAAGAACGGAATCAGACTAAGTTGGATGCTAAGTTCAAGGGTCCGTTTAGGGTTGAAAAAGTATTAGAGGGTGATAGGTACACGTTAAAAGCCCTAAACTCTAATCGGTCTTACAAATATGCCCACGATAGGTTAAGACCGATGCCAGTAGGTCATGTACCAGTTGAAGTAAGTGATGATGAAGGGTGTGATAATGATGAACATGCCTAATTATATTGGAATTTGCAGAACGTCTCTAATGGCCGTAGTATTGTTGGTAATGTTGACCATATTAGTAGCTATTACGTAGCCGTAGCCCAGTGAAATCAGTCTCTTGGGGGAACTCAAGTGTTCTGTGGGTGCGCGGTGCGCGTTTAGTGCTGATGGAAATGGAGGTCTGGAGGGACCGCCCGGAGAGACCGCCCGTGTGTGGGGTTCTCTCGTCGGCTAAGAAAGCCGTGGCGTTAGAGAGGTTCTACGTATAGTCGTGATTAATTAACATTTAAATGGTTATGGTACATGACTCTGGCTTAAGGATTCTGTTAATCTTAGCCATATCGTAAGGTTTAAGTTAAATCGTAAGAGCTCATTCATGATTAAACAAAAAAAAATGTGGTATTTGGAAATTTGATGTTGATTTATTTCCTTTTAAGTAAAACTGGAACCAAAGATGGTACCACCTCTGAGGTGGCTGAGACGAACGAATACTTTCGTTAATCCTTTGATTACAGGTTCAATCTCACACGAGGACGTGTGCTAGCAGGATGGCCGTATCGGCATTGAAGAATATTTTTTAGGTTAATTGGGACGCAAGTACCATTTATTGGCACTAGACGGAGTCTACATAGCGGCAACACTGTCGACTGGGGGGAATCGGATCGAGCGTATAAATACCACGTGTAATCGTATTAACGATTCACTTGTTTGTCGGCAGTCGCACAGTGCGGTCGTGTAGAAACTGTCTCGCGTTCCGTATTTATAGTGTTCCGTGATTATAGTTTGAAAGTTAAATATCTTCGAACTTCTTTTATTCACCCAGCACTTCCCAGTATACGCCCAAGCTACCACCGAAATGTCTGATAGCAATCCAGCTGCGCCGTCATATATATATATATATTGTAATACTCAAAATTAGTTTAAAATTACTTTTTTCTTTAAAGAGTAATTACTGAGTTTCTTGCCAGGTTCTTCTCAGTAAAATCAACCTTCCAAACCTGGCGGTAGCATGTATAATCCTGTGCAATCTTGTCGTTCTGACGATTTGAAAGTACTTTGTTAAAAGTCTAATCAAATAAAGATATTTTGAATCTGAATTTGTTTCTATTAGCGAAGTGTGAGCATAATGTTAATTGGCAACCGGGACCGACGGCTTAACGTGCTCTCCGAGGCACGGAAGGAACTCGGACGGTCACCTTTCCAAGTACTGGTTTGAGTTATGGTTGCTTAACTTCACTGTTCGAATGATATGCGCAATAGCAACTGTGCCACGAGCTCCTCATAGTTTTCATCAATAAATTAAATAAATATTCTCATGCCATCCCGAAGGTGTAAGCGGTGTTGCAATATCCACTTCTCACCGAAGATATTAAGTGCCAACGTGACAGATGGTGATGGTGACAAAACGCCGTCTCAGGCACCGAACATAACGTCTTTTAATTTCTTAAACACATGCAGGTTTCCTCACGAGCTTCCTTCACCATAAAGCAATTCGTTGAATTTTTCCGAAATTTGAACTTGTGTCAGTTTTGTAGCAGGTGACAGCTGAAACCACTGTCTAATACCTTGTGTAAAACAAACATACCCTCCACCAATAGTGACCATAGTGTTATCAGCGGCCATGAACAGTGAATTGGCGTGGGGAGTCCTGGCCTCCGCCTCGCCTATATTCTCCTCTTGCAGACATCCGACCCAGGGGTACTTAGCTCTCGTGGGGTGTAAGCTGTAAGGTAATAATGCGGTTACCCTCCTCCGATGGTGATCATCTTAGCGTCTGCTGCCATGAAGAGTTCAGAGCCGTGCGAGAGCCGCTCGTCTCCCTTCCCCTCGGCAGTCTGGGCACATCCCACCCACGGATACTTCGCGCGCTCCGGGTAAAGGCTGCGTAATGTACACGGGGTTAATAGGTGACACACACACGGTGTTAGGGTGGTTTGGGTGTCAAATTATTTATCTATATATATAAAAGAAAGTCGTGTTAGTGTAACTATTTATAACTCAAGAACGGCTGCACCGATTTGGCTGAAATTTACATTTTCTCTGTCTGTCTGTTTGTTCCGGGCAAACTCTGAAACGTCTGGACCGATTTCTACGGGTCTTTCACTGACAGGTAGTTGATGTTACAAGGAGTAATTTGGAATGTTTTTTAAGTTAGGGTTCCGTGAAAAATCCACCTATAAAATTAAGTGTACGCGGATGAAACCGCGGGGCATAGCTAGTAATTTTATAGTTTTGTACGTGAACCTTTTTCTGGACTGAATAAGGCTTTGAAAGAGTTATTCAATTTTATTTGCTAATGCCATAAATAAGAATATATAGTTACATTTTTAGCTGTTACTTGAAAATAAGTTCTAAAGTAAATAGATAAATAATTTGACACATAATGCAATCAAACAACATAATATTCACAATATAAAAAAACATCACAAGCTCTTTGATCATAAAATAAACATAAATATATACAGCTTTTATTTTAATATTTGAATATACTACTTCGCACTGAGTTTCCATTTTTCATACATACATAAATACATACATCACGCGTGTATTCCCGAAGCGGTATTTATAGGACACCCAAATTTCGCCAATTATAGGGCAAGCCTATGTTATGTGGAGGGATGAGGATAATGTTGCCAAAAAAGTTTTGTTTATGAATGTGGATGGTTACAAGGGGAAAGGAAGACCTAAGAAACGATGGTTGGATTGTGTGTGGATAGCTAAAATAGGAGTGAATACAGATATGACGGCTGATAGAGAGAAATGGAAGAGAGGAACACATTGCGCCGACCCCAAATAACATGGGATAAGGGCAGGAGGATGGTGATATGGCAAGCCTATTGTCACTAACCCAAACTCTAGGCTGCTACTAGGAAATTACAGCTGGAAAAACCCAACAACGCTGCCCAACACGGGGATCGTATCCAAGATCTCGTGTTGAGCAGTAGCGTTTAATGACCACTAGACCAAGAAGACGGTCAATGCTTTATGAATTAGGCATTGAGCGAGGGAGAGATAAGCTAGAATATCCACATTCCACGCGGTGTTAGTGTAAAACCGTGCATACATAATTACTGTTAAATATTTTAAAAAATAACAAGGTTTCAGGTAATAAAGATGCATGCGACCAGCCTTTACCAGAAGATATCCTCCCAAAAGATGTTACTTATCGCTTAGATTACCAAGAAAAGTGTTTACACTACTAATAAAATTGCTCGTCGTAATACTATTGCAGATGGTAGTGAAAATATAATATTTAGTATGAAATATGAATGTCTACAAGACATAATATAATACTATAAAGCTGCTAAAATACTAATATATCGAACTACAAAATATAATCACTTAATTAGAAGCAACTTTGAAGTGTTTCTAAACTTAACACTTATAAATATTCAAAATAAAATAAATATGCTCACGACATGATGTAACAACACCACCCACGCTTCACCGAATATGATAGAGTGCCAACGTGAGGGTGAGTCAATCACCGTCTCAGGCACTATACATACGTCTTTCAATTACTTCTCAGACATATGCAGGTTTCCTAACGACGTTTTCAATCACCGTAAAGCACGAGGTGTGAAAAACTCATTGGTACAGGCCGCGCTGGGATTCGACTTGCGTCGCTTCGTAGCAGGCGACTGCTCAAACTGCATGAATGCTTCAAACATGTTATTTTACGATTACTTAAGTGCTAATCAGTGGAAAATATTAAGTAAAATCCTATCACTGTCACTAGTTAGCACTGCGATAAATGTTGCATCATAACTAGCTACATTTTGAATGTTCGATATAACTTGGCATCTTACTTTTTGTAGTTAACTAAGACGTAAAACATAATTGTACTATTAAAGTGTTATACATAAAGATAACAATAAAAACCTGTAAAGAGATAAATACATAGTTATTATATAATAAGTGCATAATAAATATATAAGTTTACGTAAATAATATAGCTAATAATAGTTAAAATTAATATCTAGGCACTATTAAAGCCTTTTGCTTTCTCGCATACATATGTGCCCCAAGTGTAGGTTTCAACATGTGTTTACGGTGACGATATCGCCTGCGTGTTTTCCTCTTTTTGTATGAGAAAGTTCAAAAGCGCCCCAAGCGGTGAGTATAGAAAGTTGTACGTCTCCATAGAAGCGTGTCGGGGAAAATAAGACAGCTGTTAAAATATGTAATAGGGTATAATTTTAGGAAGAAAATAAAATTATTATGACAAAAATAACCTCTACCGTTTTAGAGTAATTGACGTTCAAAGTTGACCTTATTTTCGCATTAAAAAATCAGCTATAACGTAGAGTTATTCACGTGCAATATAACTACGGGTTTATATTTTTTTTCTCCCACTAATAGTTCCTGAAATAATCCCATTAAACCATTAACCTTATTCTTAATAATGTTATCATTTTTGAGGTCATCGTACTCCTGTGAACTCTGGCCATGACCTTGAACAGGTTCAACACTGTTACAATTGAATTAGTTAACAGACAGACCGATGATTTGCAAATAAATACCGCCTCAAGAATCAGAAAAAAGTCTCTAGACGACGTTCGAACGTGTCGAAACCTAAACTTAGGACACAGGTGTGTTTTTCCCCAACTAAAGTGTTAAGAGAATTAATAATTTGTATTATATAGTATATAGTAGTTATGTGAACAGCTATATACCTGAACAGGAAAGTCTCTCCGGTACCAAAGTACGCCTGTCTGTTCCCGCGCTCGTCCTTTTGGTTTCGTTCGAACCATCGAGTCGAACAATAGGCACCAAATACCTGGAAATCAATGTTAAAATGTTTGAAGTATAAAACTAGTTAAATTGTAATAGATAAGTACGTAGTTAATTTCTAAGTATATAAAGGGAAGAGATATTCTAAATGCAGCAAAACACTTTTCATATTAAAGTCATATTTATAACAGATTTTCACTTAATGCATATGATATTAGATGATTTTGAAAATAGTTTTTTATCAATACCCTATTGATAAACATCTATTTTCAAAATTCATCAAATTATTGTAGATACATTACCTCATTATTGCAGGTCTTAATCATAAGCAAGGTTGGTTCATGGTGCTCAACTCGCACGTAGAATGTGGTGAGGGAACAGCCGTGTTCCTCGGTGGTGTAGAGCAGCACCGGCTGGTACATCGTGATGCGCACCGGCAGCCATGACCATAGCGTGAACAGCTGGGAATATGGCAACGAGTTAGCGGGTACATTTATAAAGCCCACTTGCAACCAGTTAAATCTCGATTCAATTGAAAATTACGACTTGGGATGCGTTTCCAGCAGAGATGTGATTATTGAGTACCAATAGAATCACTGCGCTGAGCGAGGCTAGGTAAATGAAGCGATTCTATTGATTTATAGTGGTTGTATGGAATTTATAAGTGCCATATTAGGGCTTAAACTGAATGAATTATGGTAAGCATCTTCGCACAACCCCGGTGGAAACGCACCCTAAAACTAGCTTTAATTCTTGCACGTCATCAATTTTAGCTTAAATCTGGATTTAAATAAATGTCAACGATTAACTGCCAGCTTTCTTTACTCGATTTAAGTAGTAAAATCTCGATTTAGCAATGAAAATGTCATTGACAAATCAAGAAACGTTCTCCTTGGCTAAGTCCAGATTTAAATAAATCGTCAGCAAAGCTGGAGAGGCAAGACAGCAAAGCATTTAAGTGAAATCTAATTTCAAGGGAAATCTAGATTTAACAAGATCGAGATTTATGTAATTTCTGTGCAAGTAGGCTAAAGAATTGTAAGATTATGGGCATACCACTTAACAATAGCAATGTCAGTTTTGAAAAAACATAGATAAATAAGTTTTAATTTTTGTAAATAGCAGCGTTCGATTGGATACTAAGTTAAGTGCGTTCCTTGCATAAAACTCTATCAGTTAAGTGGTAGACCTCTTGGTTGCAATATGAAAACAAATAACGCGCTATTAATGGCTGCAAACAATCATGAAAGTATTTTTAATTGAAGTTACATGGCTGAAGTTACCTGTCGTCCTTTTGGGATTCATTTCACAATATCGCAATAACAAAAAAAATATGTAAATTGGTGAATTCTAAACTAAGGGTTCCACAGACTGTCTTTGATGAGTGAAAAAAAATTCTGAAGTGCCGTGGTGGCCTCGGGGTTTGAGCAGTCGCCTGCTACGCAAGTAGTAATTCAAAGATGTATGCATGAGACGGCGATGGACTCGCCCTCTGTCACGTTGGCAATTAATCATATTTAGTGAAATGTGGGTGTTGTTACAACACCTCTGCTTACCCCTTCAGAGACCATTTTGGGATGGCATGAACATATTTATTTTTTTATTTTTAAAAAAAAAAATCGCGGTGCAACCATAGCTTAAAACATTATTAAGACATTGTGAAATGTTATGTAAAACAATGTGTTATCTAATAATGAATAGACTCCCTTGTACAGTTTCATAGGTAAATACATAATACAATTATAAAATTACTCTTAAGTACACCATGCCTTGACAAACGAAGAAAATTTCGAAAAAATAAATACTGTATCACCTAAAAAACTGAAGAGAGATATTATAAAGACTCGACTAAAGAATATTACTCACTGGGAGAATTGGTTTCGTATTTCAAAAGGGTTCGTGAAGCGAATACTCCGAGTGAGTAAAAAAAAACTATTATAATTAATCTCGATACAACACTACATCGACTATAGTACAATATCTACAGACATTGACGTCACAGGATTAGTGGTGTTTTATTAGTAGACATGTACAGTGAAGTGCGATTGTGCACACCTAGGACCGGTCTATACACACAACATCTACGCACTGACGGACAAACATGCAACATTTACAATCGAATATACGAATTTGTTATTGTGATGGGCCATATTCACAACTTAAAGGTTTTGATTTGTACTTTGTAAGTATCTGTGTTTATTAACTAACTAGCTGTGCTCTGCGAAAATAGTCTGACACTCCTTGTAACATTAGCTATCTGCCAGTGAAAGTTCCGTTAAAATCGATCCAACTGTTTCGGAGATTAGCCGGAACAGACAGACCGACGGACAGACAGATAGAGACAAATTTTAAAATTGGTTTTTCTATGTTAGTACCATGTATACCTTCATATGCATTTAGTCAAAAGGTGTAATTTTGGAATTTCAAACAGACACTACAATTTTATTTATCTGTATAGATGAAAAAGAAATTTAAGCTTTTATTATTTTTTATTATCTTGATACATTTCATTAGAAAAATATATTTAAACTGCTTACATATCCAAAAAATATATTATCTCTCTCCTACTTTTATTTACTTACGGATATTCAAAATAAACATCACGTTGTTATAGATCAATACTACTTTTGATAAGCCGAGTTATTCACTAAGGTGTCTCAGCGTGGCACTCGTCGTCGAGTGTCAATTTCTTATGATTGAAACCAACATTCGTCGTCGAATTCGACGCCGAGAAATCTTACAGGATAACGTACCAGCTGATAAACAGTGTATGAAATCGAGACATTTCGTTGTGAACATGGCACAAGGACAACGTATTCTCTAATTTAAACAAACACTCATCTATAATATATATTTTTGTCTAACAGCTTTGCATATAGCTAGGTATTAAAAATGAAATGATTTAAACTTCAGATACGTGTAAGTGTGTTCGTTGTGTCGGATTATAATTATGTGAATTTATCGGATCTTTATAAATACCCTACCTTTATAATATAAGCTTTTGCGTAAGTCAGTCGGTCTACGTGTCACTTTTATGGTCCAATTGACACTGGCGGAATAGCTGTACTCAAGCTCGTCGCCATTAAATAAATAAAAGAATGAAAATAACTTTTATAGTAAAGTTCAAGACATGTAACTGAATCAAAATTTCCGCCTCTAAATTGTTGTGAATATATATTTGCAATTTGTGTGATGGAAACATGCATTATTATGATTTCAGGCCCCGTAGGTAAAACATTAAATCCCTATGAGCAAAATTTTAACTAATATCTACTAATAAACAGGTGTGTGTATGTGTGTTTTTGATGGTACGAGGATTAGGTGATATACGGTTGAAATCAAAACGAAATAATACAAATTTAAATAAATAATGATCCAATAAATGATACAACTGTTCGAAACTACCTACGGAACCTCAACGCCGCTTGTTATTAAATTATGACTAGCTGTGGCCCGCGGTTTCATCTGCGTAGACTTAATTTTATAGGTAACTTAATTTCGCGGTACCCCATTAGAAAAAAAATAATATTTAGCAAAAGTCCTGTTAAAATCGGCCCAGCTGTTTCAGAGAGAACAAACAGAAAATTTACAAAACAAAGGTTTTTTTAATGTAAGTACCATATATAGTTTATGCATTGAGTGAAAAACCGTTAATTGGAATTACAAACAGACACTTAAATTTTTATAAATATAGATATACAGATATACATTTTAGAGTGCCACCACGTCAACTACCTCCCCGATTAGTGGTAAGACTGGTCATTGGTATTATCAAACCTTCTGCCTCAGGTCTGACGAGTGTTGATGTTGGTCCCTGAACACCGCGTTAGGGAATGGGAACCACAGGGCCAGGTGGGAGGAACGTGGGCTCTGCGAACACCGGCCTTCATGGATCACTTATTTATACACTATGTTAGGATGAACGAAGGACAATTCTCAGGACAGTAATCAGTATCTGATTCTCGTAGCAAATATGTTACAAAAATAACTTTTTTTTTATGGAATTACGCCGTTTCGTCGAGTCGATCGCGAGTAAGCGCGTTATCCCCACTATTCTCGCTTAACGCTCGAAATCCGTGACGACACATATATATTTATATCGCAAGAGTGTGCACACGACGCGAGAATTTTGCGACATTATTTTCTGGAGTTTTATCGTTCCTTTGTTATTGAGGTTTTTTGGTGTATTTTAATGGATTACTTGTAATTATGATTTATCGAATGTGGTAACGTCCTTCGTTCATCCTAACATAGCGTATAAATGATCCGACATTTGATCAAACACATTGGCGGAACGACTCACGTGCTCCAATCATGAGCTTGGATTGGAAAATATATACATTAATTTAGTCCTATGCGATCCTAATCAGTCCTACGTAACCCTTATGATACAATATGCATCTCACTTTACAAATCGAACAGAAAACAACGTCCAACAAAAAATATTCCAAACATAATAGCGAGCATGCAACTCTAGCTTACATAATATACTTACCAAAACGCAAATAAAATAAAAAACGAAGCCAAAGTGAACTGGCAAGGACTTTTCATTCTAAGGGATTAACTGAAAAACACCTTAGTGAAAAGCGGTGCATCTAAACATCGATAATATGTCGCAAGCTCGTAACTGGGCGACACATAGGTGATGTAATACTTTGTATCTTACTTCACTCTGGTCAAGTATCTGTGACTTGAGCGCTTGTATTGGGTATACTCCCATCGAGAGAGCCCGCGGCCCGGGTGAATGGGAGCCCTAACGGGGAAAATCGACACACAGTTAGCACTCACGCATCACAATCGTCTACATGCCGCGGACATCACTAATGCTGCGCATCCACCAGATATTATTATTCGCAAGGCAGCCAGACGGTCTGCCGCGTTGTTCTGTAAGGTTTCTCAGCGTCGAACTCCACGTCGAGTGTCGACTTTATCATGTATCAATATCCTATGATTGAAACCGACGATCGACTTCAAGTTCGAAGCTGGGAAACCGTACCTTGCATTTTATCGTAGCACAAGATGTGTTGATCCTTCCACAACCCGTTTCCGGAAGAGTATCAACTCATTTTAAGCCACGCTAACTGGGCAGTATGGCCTACGATGGATACCACGAGAAAATATAAGCGACCGGATTTCTCCAATTATATTAAAATAATAGATAAGTTATGCGCTCTGTTAATAATCTGTCAATAAAGTAAATAATCTGTTAATAATGCTCCGTACGTCATTTGTCACTTGTCAAATAAAGAAGATAGAATTCTGACAACTAGAAAGCGTCAATTTCGGCATAGTGACATATCTACGTATTTTTTTAAAGTATAATATTTATTTTATCGCGAAAATTTATGTAAGAATATTTTCTCATGGCGTCCATCCTTGCTGGGTCCTATTAGTAGATTTTTTCCACAACTCTGGTGAAAACGCAGCCTTATAATATTGTCCTCATCATGTTAATGAATACCCTCTCAATCTCAAGCTATATAAACTTATATCCATTATATACTTGTATGTATACATTGTCATGTTCAAAACCACACACATGCCAATCGACGCGATACATGTTTTGTTTTAATAATGGTTCTATAGAAACTCTTATCTTACAAATATAATCACACTGAAACATCGAAAAGAAAACGTTAAATAATAAACAAAAACATTCAAGGCTAATGGAGTAAATGTTGTTCCAAGTTTATTCATATATAATCAAGTCAAGTCGAATGATCACATCGATATAACACAATAATCATTCACATATCTCTCGCTACACAGACTGAACATAACATAACGTTGATAAATAAACGGGGAAGTTGTAGGTATCTTACAAAAAACAATAAAGACCATAGGGAAAGATGTAGATATCATACAAAACCATTACCCCCTTATTACAAAGCATGGTTTAAACGAAGACTAGAAAAATGTCCATCTCTTTTTAAATCTGTATCACAGAAAGAGATGGAGCAACATTTAAACTCAGGACTATCGTAGTCTATGTTTTGCAATAAGGGTGTTAGAGAGTACCAAAATGTCTGATTGTATCGAATGTGTATTCGTATTCGATATTGAAGTTAGTCGTGTTAGAATCGCAAATCGAATGATTGTATGAATAATAAAAGCCAAAGCCACGCCTAATGTCGTCGTGTACGATACCATTTGTTTGCACGTTTCCTCAGACATTCTCTGCAAACCAAGTAAAATCACTTCTGGTATACAACAATATAAATATCGTAGTGGTGCATTGTGTGGAGTTATATTATATTATTATCGTGTTAGAATAATAAAGCTACCCTTGGATAGATATAATAAATTCTCCAAAAATTATTGTCAATTAGAATCATGTTTATAATTGCCACCTTTTAAGACTGGAGCAAACCTATAAATCTACAGTACTCGGCGATATATATTGCACATCGAATTCAGCAGAGACATTCGGCTAATTTCGGCTTCGTAGAGCGTCATCTCTGTCGCACACTACCTATTTGACATCTCTCACGTCGCGACATCACATGCGTAGTGTACGACAGAGATGAGGCATTACAAATCCAAAAATTACCCCTTGGGCGTTATATAGGTTGTCCTACGACGCAATGTCAAAACGAAACTGGGTGATAGAGCTAATCATAATAGATATCAGAAAAATATATAAGTAGATACTTTTCAAATCAGAAGCAATATACAAAATACAGATTTCTAGTAACGTGAGTTGAAATATTGAAATGTTTTTTTCAATGTTTTTAAAAATAAAACTCAGATTATTATTTATATTATTCTGAGACCAATTAAGACTTGACCTATCACGTGGTTCCGCTTTGACGTCGGCTCGTGGGACGCCCTATGTATCGCCTGTACTGTATTATTGTATGTACTAAATTAACGTATGAATCCAATAGTTGATAAACTCACCTCTCTAATGGTCAGTGTGTGCGACATCATCTGTATATTGACCTGTGACTGGCTCGTGGGCAGGTTGTCCGAGGACCTGGACCGCACCAGACGGGAGCCGGAGATCACCTGCTTCGACTTCAGCGTCATCTCTGTCTTTATGAACACCCGCGATATGTACTGTGAACTGGGGAATATTAACTGTTAGTTTTAATCGTATACTTTAGGCCTAGACAACGATATATTCTCTCGCGCTTACGCTAATAGAAGCGAATTTATAATGTATTGAAATGACATTAATCAGCACGTGTCATATCGCACCCTCAGAATGGTAGGATATCCAAAAAAATATTTGTATTCATAACTTAGGCAGTAATTATTTTATCAGTTTTTAAAACAATGTATTTTATATTTTGATAGTATAACTTAGGTTGTTAAAAAAATTGTTATATATTTTCTTAAAAACTACACGTAGAAATACATTTTCAGGTCTGTCTTTTATGTCATAACTATTTTCACAAATTTTCGAGTTTACCTTCTATCGTTCTTAGGGTGCGAATATGTTAATCACTTAAATGTTGTGCGAAACTAGGAAAGAATCGATCGAAATTACAATCGAACAGACGCGCACATCTACTAGAAAATAAGTGGAACAGGCGTAAGACGATGACAAATATAATATAATAATAAGGCTATGATATTGTAAAGTTACATCAAGATCCATTCTGTAGTTTTGTTTATTCATTTCACATCACATTAATGAGAAGGATAGGTAGTAGGATTCATAATATTAGTAGGATTATGTTATCCAAGTGCTACCTCAAAGCCCTGATAGTAAAGGCAGTCCTCAACAGCTTGGTGGGTGAAGCAGGCATGTTCCTGCAGAACTTGTCGATGGCATGATCGACGCCGTTCTTGGTTGCTTCGGCGTACCACTCCGAGTTCTGGTTGGTAGAGTGCTTGTGGAACAGGATCAGGATAGCCAGCGCCACCCTGTAGAATACCTGAAATTGCAACAATTCATAATATTAAAAGCTTTTTATTATCTTGCTTGCAATGTATGTTTAAGCGTGTGGATGTCGAGCTGAACGTTAAGTCAGTGATCTATCTTTAACCGACTTATTTAGAATTTCCAATATGGTGGATTATCTAAGATGGCGGACTTTCCAAGATGGCGGACTAGATTTTTTTCTGCCTTACCATAATTAAGGATTATTCCTTAAATTGATGCGGCTTTTCATTAAAGCTTGTTTTTAATATTTTTTATGGAATTAACTTGATTTTTGTCATGTAGGTACTGGGTATCATTTAACCGACGCGCCTTATAAATTAATAGCACCGGTTCAGAATAACCTTTTGAGAAAAACAAAAAAATAAAGTAAATCAGGCACAGAATACAAGTTTTGGGAGTTCGTGGCCAATGAATATTTCTGGAGCTCATCAAAGTAAACTTGTAAGACATAAATCGCTCTCTCGCTGTCTTTCCAGGAAAACTAACAATCTCCGTTTCTTCTCCAGTCAGGCTTCAACTTCTGCTAAGATAATGTTCAAAGAGTATATACCTTAATCCCTTCGTGGAAGAAGCAGTCAAGCACGCGGACTAGATGAGGGAACGGCAGTGCAGCCAGGATCCACCACTGCCAGTCCGCGTAGATCCTCTCGGGACCGATCGCGCCCGACAGTCGCGACAGGTGCTGCGCCGCCGACTTCTGCAAACAATGCACGCCACTGTACGGAAACCGTATGATATGGATTTGTAAAATTGTTAACTGTCTTCAAGAAATAATATTGTATTGAATTTTTGCGTGTTAAGACGTTGGCTTAACTATATGATATAGGTAATGTACATCACTGTGCGGAAGCTGTGCTCACGGCTATTTCCCATGGGAGTGGTACGCCAGGGACTTGGTATTGTTGACTGTTAAGTAGGTACATTATTTAAATTTTAATTACACACACACTACATTATTGTTATCATATATCAATACCTAATGATCAATTAATATAGTCTCACTCATAACATTCCAAACCTTACTTCAATACACATAATGACCGGTTAGAATCTACATCCATACATCTATACATATATAAAAATGAAGCGTCTGTTTGTAATTCCAGAATAACAGCTTTTCACTAAATGTATATGAAAGTATACACGATACTGACATAGAAAAACCATTTATTTAATTTTTCTCTGTCTGTCTGTCTGTTCGTTCCGGGATAACTCTGAAACGGCTGGACCGATTTTCACGGGACTTTCACTGGCAGATAGCTAATATTCCAACGAGTAACTTAGTTATTTAAACATTTAGGGTCCCTCGGGAATGAAATTAAATCAATGCGGATGAAACCGCAGTGCACTGCTGGTAATGAATAAATAATAACTGCTCTCATAATTCATATTAATACTACTTCTCGACTTTACATCTACACAATAACCACATAATAGAGCTAGGTACAAAACCTGTTAACATTCAAACAAAATCCACTAAGATTATGCAATGTCAAAAATATCAAAATTCCTTACATTTTAATCGCCGCAGATGACTCTAAAGATGCCTTACATAGATAATTCAATGACTCAGATGACGCTGTGAGCAGTGACGTAATTTCTAGGAACAAACACGACATCCAGTTATCGCATGGGCGTTTACCCCCTTTATCGACCCTAAGCACGGTCAATATCCATCGATTTCACTACCCAAGTCGTTCACCCCTATTTATTATTCAGCAGTTCGATAAACCCTGTAATGCAGCCTCGGTCCTTCAGCATTATAAAAACTTACAAAAGGTAATTTCCCATACGTTGGTAATATATAATTCATATGCTCTTTTCTCTTGGTAATATAAATAAATGGCTTTTCTGTTGGTAATAATATAATACATAAGCTACGCATTTAGTTATAAGTAGATGTACTAGATTTTTAGTTATGTTAATTTTTATCGAAGTTTGTGCATTGGAACTTTTTCCATGACCTTACGTTTCTTAAATTATTTATTTTGTAATCTTTAAATAGTATAATATTTTTGAAAAGAGTAATTACTGAGTTTCTTGCCAGGTTCTTCTCAGTAAAAGCAACCTTCCGAACCTGGCGGTAGCATGTATAATTATGTCATTCTGACGATTTGAAAGTACTTTGTAAAAAGTCTAATCGAATAAAGATATTTTTGACTTTTGACTTTTGCTCAAGAAATCCCAGAAAGGTCCCCAGAGGGGTACGTAGAGGTGTTATAGCTGTCAGCACCCGCTTTTCACCAAAGATGATTTATGTACCAGCGTGACAGAAGTTGGTCAGACCCTAGCCGTCTTAGGGACAAACTAGATACATTGAAAAAAATACTGATATAATCCTTGATTTAAAAGTAGCTCCATCTCTCTTTGTGATATGGATTTCAAAAGGGATGGACATAGTTCAAGTCCGAGTTTAGTTTAGTCTTCGTTCAATAAATTTTTATCATAAGGGAGTTATAGTAAGTACAATTATTGATTAAAATTATCTGGCATCACGTAAACCGGTACTAGCATGTGCCAAGCAGGTCAGCAGGTCAGGATAGTATTCAGAAGATCTAGCTTATTATCAAAATTTTGAGAAATTAACCTTATCACTTCACAATAGTGCATGCAACTTGACCCGAGACCTTACCCTGACCAGCCCCTCTGTTACGGATAGATTTTTTGGTCCTTCGATCCTACTATTGATTGCTAACAAATATACATAAATACAATTGTGTATACGAAACCAAATATTATTTCCAAGCGGTTAAACGTAATGTAAACAATGTATAATTTATGTATACAGTTCTGCATATTAAAGATATTCAGGTCAAGGTATAAATAGTTGATGATTTATCAGAAGTATAATAATCATCTCACGCCCTAGCTTGGTGCATATTTAAAGACAGATAAAGGTAGAATACAGATGCATCTAAGACGTCGCTGAAGAGAAGGTAATGGCCTAAATTACTAACTAAACATTTCGCCGAAGCTACATTTAATATTTGGTTAAATGTGGGTTTTCGGCAATTGTTACATTACGTGTGTTCATTGTCACAGTTACGAACAAATTGCGCAAATTCACAATATACTTATTAGTCCTAGAATAAATAGTTAAAATGAAAATGAAAAAAAAAAAAAAATAGTTAGCCTTTATTATTTTTTTGGAACTTTCGTGCAACATAGTCACACACCATCTCACCGATCCGTATCTCGGGCAAATGTTTGATTTAAAATGAGAAATGAATATGAATAAATTATCGTAACCTAAAACTTACGCCTACAACAGTAATCACTCTATTAATTACCTTGAATAACTAAGTAGTATATTGAGCAAATACTTTCTTGAAATTTCAAATAATTTCCATTCCATAAGGTTGCGTGTCGCATAGTTATGGGGTAAGTCGGCACAATCGGATAACGCCACTTGTGCGTCACGCGATGCCTTAGCGGGGCACATTACGATAAATAATGTAATGTATGGAATACATGGTGGCATAAAGAAAGGCATTCAAGTCAACGGGATATTCCGAAATAGGCACAGTTTGATGGAAACACTACTATCTAATAAATTAAGGGCCGTTAAAGGTAAATCTAAACTCTACTTTTTTCATGTACAAAAAGAATAGAGTGTTATTCGATTAGACTTTATACAAATTACTTTCATATCGTCAGAAAGACACGATTACATAGGATTATACATTCTTCCGCCAGGTTCGGAAGGTTGCTTTTACTGAGAAGAACCTGGCAAGAAACTCATAGTGGTCGCAAAGCATTGCTACGGAACACAAGGTCTTGGCTTTAAGTGGGTATTTCCATTTGTAATTTCCAAGGAGAAGTCTGAGTTAGTGCCCAGTTAATGGTAATACGCTACACATCATGTTATAACGCCAGCAGGAGTGTGTGTCCGTATGTAACAATTTAAAATTACAGAAATGTAGCTTTCATAAATTGGCTGAAACGAGGGTTGTTTTCACTCGCCCCTGATTTACTCAGTCTGGCCCCAGTTCTTAGAAAAACGTTCTGAGAAGAACCGCCAAGATCTCCGGCAGACATTTTATACATTGCTAATTTCTAAAAGTACCTTTTATAACGGATGTAACTGTATTCATTGGGAAGATTTACATTAAAAACACCAAGTTAACGTAGTTTATTTAAACAAACAGCCACGTTTATCGGTTTGTTTGTGTTTTTGAACTAGTCCAAGATCTCCGACTATTTATAATGCTCCAGCCCAGCTGTATTTGGTGGGGTTCGATTTATTCACAAGTGTTTGTGTTCGTCATTGATAAGATCATCGTTTCCCAACGATAATATAACAAGATTCATGATCTAAAAATGCCTGTAGACGAAGTAACAATATCCTCACGCTTCGCTTGTAACAACGATACAAAATGTTTGGAATGACATATGTCACATGACTGATTTATGTGATTCCCATTCATTTCTATCGTTTCCAGTAGCGCAAGCGCGAGAGAATATTATTTTGTCTAGGACTACTGGGGGTCTACTCTCTTTCAAAACAAACCTTCGCAAACGAACGAAAATGATAATTATGTAGTCTCAGTACCATTTTGTTTTCATCAAACCCGTTCATTTAATAATTTAATTAAAGTAGGACTAGAATATATAAAGATCAACTAATTTTCTAGCAGACCACGTGCGGACGTAATTTTAGAACGAACAAGATCCGTGGAAACTTTGCGAAGTTTCGGCTGAAGGTTTTTCTGAGAAAGGGAGTAACTTAAGGTACAGGCATACCCCCTTAGTACAAATCGTAGATTAAACCAAGACTAGATAAAACTCGGACTTAGTCTGTGTGCTATTAAAACATGGATTATCTTAGGCGATGCAAGGTGGAAAGAGTTCATCAAAACGATAATTCAAAATAAGCTTTTCTGGGAATTGTTCATGTGTATTTTACTCGTTACTATATTATACCTATTTGAGATTACGTAACAATAATTCTGGAGAGAGAATTAACTAACCAGGTACTAAAAGTTTTGTCATTAATTTGTGTTCCTACTACAAAATATTCCTTAGCTTGGACCCTTCCTACACAATCTCTTTCATAAAACCTTAAAGGCACCTTTCTGAATAAATTCACTCTTATATAACAGATACAAATGGAGTTCTCTAAGCGGATTTGTTCAGTGAAGGGAAAAGCTCACCCGAGGGGTAGCTTAGGGGGAGAAAACCGCTGAAAGTCGACTTTGAAAAGGTTTGACGACTGAAGCGACCACGCAGCGGGAATGCTAAGAGGATTACAAAAGTGGGAACTACAAGTAAGTGTGTACCTATATTATGCAAGGTTTTAGTGAAACGTAAATATATATTTTAGTATTCATATGTTTATTATTCGTTTTACAGCATTTAGCGATAATAATTGTCATCGTCAATCTTGTGAGTAAATAATTTGTTTGTCCGTCTGTCTGTTGCCTTTTTACGGCTGAGCTATTCGACTGATATGGGCAATAGCAACAGTGCCACGAGCTCCTCGTGCTAGCTAGGCACAGCTAGTACATAATATAAATGATTATACAAAAGTCAGACTTACGGCATGTTTCTTGGCAATCTGCATGACCGTCTTCCAGGTGACTTCGTTGAGGAGTTTGGTCTGTGTGATGAACATCTTCTCCTTGGAAGCGACGAGGCTCGCCATGCAGTGGTAGCACTCCTCTTCTGCGGACAATCGGCTACGGTTATATTGCAGGTTGGGCTCATTGGAGAAATGGTCACTATTGTTTACATACTCTTTATTAAGGTGGCATACAAGCATGAGGTTGAGCAGTCGCCTGGTACACAAGCGACGCAAGTTCGAATCCCAGCAGGGCCTGTACCAATGAGTTTTTCAAAAAAGTTATGTGCAGTGATTTCACACCACGTGCTTTACGGTGAAGGAAAACATCGTGAGGAAACCTGCATATGTCTGAGAAGTAATTCCCAGACATTATATATAGTGCCTGAGACGGCGATGGACTCACCCTCTGCCACGTTGCCACTTAATCATATTCCGTGAAATGTGGGTGTTGTTGTTACAACACCTCTACTTACCCCTTCTGGGATGGAAGGGGCGTGAGCATATATATATATTAATTCATTAATTTACCCACAAAGCAAAGGCTTCCCAATTCGTTGGAACATGGTCATCATACCATAGCTTCACAAAAATGCCCACACATTTCTCATTCACAATTTTTCGAGAAAAGAACGAGACTAGTCTCTAAGAAATAAATTCAATTCAAAAAATATAATGTGCCTTAATACAAGCTTTAATGTTATAGAAATAGCGTAGGCAACACCTATCCAGCCTTTTACTATTGTAACAATTGACAGGTCCTACCCTGTTTCCCCAGCTAATGTCGGATGTTAATTTGGGATTGCGATCAATATAGAACAGTAACTACGGTCACAAAAGAAATGACATTACTAACGATCAACTACGTTCCAATAATCCGGATGAAAATGAATGTGGCCGTAGCGAAAAAGTTCATGCAGTCTCAAGAACTGCCCCAAACATTGGTTTTAACGTTGACTATATCGATTGCGTATTTTTCTCATTTTGCATGGGAACTGTTGAATAACTATTGACTGAAACTACGATATACATTGGAGAGAAATTTCGTAATAATGTGTCTTCGTTATTCACATAGATCAAATTTAAAAAAGCAAATAACGTAGAAACTCTTAATTAAGCATACATTTCCAAGAAAATTGCAAATGAACTCAATTAAGAAGTGGAAATTGAAATACTTCAACACCTTATGAGATAACAATTGTACTATGTTCCTTTAAAAGCAGCCTGTCGAGTTTTTGATTACTTTTTGAAACAGCTCCAACTTGACTTCTCTCAAAGGGAGAGATTACCATCGAAACAGCGAATACAATTTCAAAGTACATTACAATTTCGTTACGCCTTTTCGTATAAATTGCGAGAACCGGGTAGACCGAGCTGTGCTCGGTTTCTTTTCAATGACGTTTTCTCATATATGTATAATAAAAAAAAAATTACCGAACTCGAACCGGTGTACTCTAATTTCGTTATCGCCCCGTAGTCTGAAAGTCTCACGTCTGAGCTACAATGACCTGACATACAAATTTACCGTCGTATTGTATGAGTTTTCCAGTGACTGAAAAAGTTGTTAAAACGATGTTTTCCGAAAATTAAACCCAACACACAGAATATCATGAAATACGTTAAGCCGTTTCCGAAATTCAGATTCTATATACAAGAATTGCTCTTTTAAAGGTATGAGATACTCGATTAATTTTAAGTTCATTAATACCTATTGTCTGCAATAGATTGCAGAGAACTATTTATCTCTGTACTATCTCTACTTAAACCCCAATTCTTAAAAATAATTTCTGACATCGAATGCAGATACGAATTTTCCGTAGCTATAGTAGTATGTAAAAAGCTTATCGGAAACCGATAACTGAGTGGCTTACCCTCTACTAAATAATTGCATGAAGCCCGAACCTTCCCTATACAAAATTGAATGAATCCTATTTGTCATGTCAAGTTAGCTCCCGTTTGTTCCCGGAAATTGGATCTATTCGTTTACTCTGCAGTTATTGGGTCGTGTTATTCAAACGTCATGTGTATCCACTGAAAATACAGCTGGAATTACAATATTTTCATTTGTAACAGTATTTTATTTCATTGCGATGTTTTGGGAATTAATCAACAACTACCATCGTGGTTATGTAACGTTTTGTTGGACCAGGGAAGCCAATTCCCAATAGCCAGGGTCTAATAATATGGCTATGGTACCCCCTACCTGTCGCAAGGGGCGACTAAAAGAGCCTGAGGGCCTGCTGGCGGAGGTCGGGGTGGGAGTCTTGACCACAGAGCCGCGGGCCCGGGAAGGTAGCAGCTCGATGTGGCTCGCGCTGCCTTACAGAGCGAGGACTCCAGCTGCCCTGGGGTTGTGCCCTGTTCAAAAGTGTGAGGGGGACCGGTGCTATCTATAAGAGTACCCGGATTATCCCTAAGCACGGAAGAATGACCACCAGTGAGGTTTTAGTGTGGTAAGAATCCCACATACCACTACTTGCCCTAACCAGGGAGGCCCGATACCTTTTGAAGGTCAATAAAAGAAAGTAAAGAAGGCCGATCGATATTCACACAATTTATGTATTATTGTTTCTGATGATTCTTGATTTCTGACTCCCATTCAAGTATCTTGGAATTGGCTGCGTGGGAGTAAGAGTTATAATAATAGTCTCTAGTTCTCAGGTTATTGATAAACCTTTGGACGCTTTGAAGAAACCCATAACACGACAGGTGTTTCTCTAATCAGCCAGCTGGCAACAGAACTGATTAATCCAGACATTACTTTAATGACTGCTAAATAACAAAACAGAAATTGCACCTGTGTTAGAGAAAGCTACGAATCGTACTGGCAGACAAGAAAGCATTCAATATGTTTTTAAAGAACATTTATATCTTCTGCTTAAAAAAAATACATTTGTTTTTAATTTTCCGATACGTTCCGTCCAACCTGCCTGTACGTACGGTCTAAGGAAGTATCATACAGACAAATGATTTTATAAAAATAGAACTAGACTAATGCCAATAAGACGGGAAACAATCTGTCTCTCAATGTCTTATAAAAAAAAGGAATAATGTTATTGTCTTAGGAAATGATGAACATTAATTTGGCACAGTTATGTAGAGTATATTTGTATCTGGTAAACGGATATGTCGAATATACGCCTTCGCAATTCGAAGGCATATTTACACTTAAAGGTATTAATGGATAGAGCTTTGATTAACGGCATAATAACATTTAATTCTCTATTTAAATTGCATACAGGACACTCACCCAAACAAAAAAAGCACTAGACAAATTAACATTCTCTCGCACTTGGGCTAATAGATACATTATGTATGGAAATTACATAAATCAGTCACGTGACATATGTAATTCCCGTATATTTTGTATCGTTTCCACTAGCGAAGCGTGAGGATAATGTTACATTGTCTACAGGCCCTGTTATTCTAGTCGCACACATGCAATAATAGTGTGTGTGTGCGGATAGCCTTAAATGTTCACTAAGAAGTGGACCTCTCATCTTTACCAATTCCCTTAATTTCAAGAAATGTCTCAGAATGTTGCGGTTTGAAGTCTTTACTATAACAGAACTGAAACATGCCAATATTTCAACATCTGTATCTAAATAATCTTAAGTATACAATCTGGCCTGAGGCCATTACGACTCCATTGCATTAGTGTTGTCAGTAACTCAGAGTGGTTACAAGAAAGCTTTTACTCGAGTAATATCGATGCGTGTAACATGATTATAGACTCCCGCGGGATACCAGACGAACTGGTGCTAAGAACACTAAGAATGCTAAGTGATTCAACACCCCGGGGGGAATCTGGAGTAAGTGGATTGGGCGATAATGAAACTAGGAGAGTTTAAAAGGTTCCCGGTGGAATTGTGGAGGCGGGGGCGAAATCTAGTTAAGAGCTAGAAAAGGAACGAGAAAATTTAATGTAATCATGGATGATAATCAAGTCTGCAAAGTGACAGGTGCCTACAGTTATAACTGAAAGTGTTCCCAGATTTTGGTAACCGCTTGCTATCAAACAGACTGTAATAATAAGTATGAATATTAGAAAGACGGCTTTATATGAATTACTATAATTATTATATTATACTGAATTTGTATGTCAGTATCGTAGCATGCACCAAACGGTGGTCTGCCTCCGGACAAGATACAGCCGTAATCATAACAATATGTATGTATGTATGTGTGAAATTATTTTAAGCGACGTATTATGACTAATACCAATTAAAATTCATCTACAAATGAGACATGCGTCAGTACGTCGCACACCTTTCATAAATATACGAGTTTGTTGTCTTATTGAAGAACATAATATATTTAGCAAAAAACAAAAACATTGTGTGACTCCATCTTGGCACTGAGATGTCTATTATTCAGAGAAACTACTATTTTCGAACTTTTAATGAGCCACTTGAGTATAAATTAATTGTTACCGATTTTACTGCGCCATATAACCCTGCAATTGATGGGGACGTTGGGACAATTTGTTATGCTGTTTTTACAGGAGGTTGTAACAACAAACGCATGACTCAAAAAAACATTTAATAAAAAAAAATATGCTCACGCCATCCCAGAAGGGTCCCCGAAGGGGTGTAACAACAACACCCACATTTCACCGAATATGATTAAGTGCCAACGTGACAGAGGGTGAGTCCATCTCAGGCAACATATACACGTCTTTGAATTACTTCTCAGACATATCTAGGTTTCCTGACGATGTTTTCCTTCACCGTGAATCACGTCGTGTGAAATCAATGCACATAAGTTTTTAGAAAAATTAATTGGTAAAGGCCCCTCTGGGATTCGAACTTGCGTCGTTTGCGTAACAGGCGACTGCTCAAATCCCGAGGCCACCATGGCTCTTACAATTTAATTTCTCTGATATCTTAATCCCTATAAAAATTATTATCAGCAAAAGAATACTACAAAATTTCAAACTTTTCTGAATGAAAAATTTACTTTTCATAAGTAATTTCCAAGGTCTTTTAACATAATAGATTTACACACGTATTCAACAAATTGTATTGTGTGATTTCAAAGCCACGGAAGGAACTAACTCTATGACACAAATCTATTGGTACTATTTCTAATGCTCAGAACTATAATATTTAAAGGACTGTTGATGTAGTCTGTGACCCTGGTGATTCAAAAAAACAGTACATACACTATTTCAATGAATACCGCATTCATATGACGAAAGATGAATGAGATGATGAAAGAGGGATGAGAACTAGTTAAAACTTCAGAGGTTTCTAAAGGGCATTTTTGAGCCACAAACACTGGCTGATTTACTAGAATATTCAGCTAAGTAGGGAGCACAATACAACTGAAATAAAAGCTAGTGACAACCTAACAAGTTGCAAATTCACGAAACAAACAGTAGATCCTTACTAATATTATAAATGTGAAAGCGTGGATGTTTGAACTTTTCACGCAAAAACTACTTGACGAATCATCATGAAACTTTGTACACATATCCTGGGAGGTACTAGAAGTAACATAGGGTACTTTTTATTAAAAAAAAAAAATTGTCAACAAATATCAACATTTTGCTACTTTAGCGCCATCTAACATACAGTAATGAAGTTCAAACCCTAAATACTATATTAGAGGCGTTATAATGCACCGGTGGTCAATGAAGTTAATGGATTCGATGCGAGCGAAGCCGCGGGTAAAAGCTAGTACTTTATAAGTTGGAAATGTCACCACTTCTGAGAACCACAGACCGCACGTTCATGAATAAATGAACAACACCGAAATGGAGCGGTCGCCTTCATTACAGAACGTTCACCCGATGTGACTGCGTAATCCTTTCAGATTCACTTGTTTCAGCGAAGTTAGATATTCGTGCCACTTAACTAAAGCGTTTCTCTATGTCTCACTTTTTTATATATATATATATATATATATATATATATATATATATCACTACTACTGTACGTGTGTATGTCACCGAACTCCTAAGCGGCTGGGCCGATTGGGAGTTTGAATTGAATGTTTTTTTTTTGTATGTGTTTCGGTGTCGCTCTGGATGATTTAGATTCCCAAAACAGCGTGGCAGATGGCGCTGCAGTCGGTGCAGGACAACGTCTGTCGGGTCTGCTAGTTTTGGATATAATTCTAAGTATTCTCCCAAACTCAACCGGATCTCTGGCAGTCAAATGATTTAGGCTGATGAAATTGAATAAATAAAAAGAAGTGAATGAAGCCAAAACAATCATAATACCTACTATTCTGGGTATTGAACAAATGCACGAAGATAAAGATTAAGTTCTTGCAGTAAGATCAAAAATTACCAAGGTATTCTTAAAGAAATAACCTGCAATAAAACAACATTTTCTCGATAGCAACCAACCGAACAGTGGTCGGGACTCGGGACTTTGGATTATTACAGCGCAATAAACATAGCCGTAGAACTTTATGTACGTTTGCCTCACGATTTCGTGACGATTCGAATGGTATATCGTCGATCGATCCAGATATTAATCTAGGCTCTTGACGTATATTTCTCTTTGCTGTAATTAAAGATGGATCATTGGGATAACCAAGGAACGAACTCTTGAACAATTTATGGGTAGAATCTATTCTGGATAATATTTCAATTGCTTTATGACGTTTTCGGGTAACTTCAAATGTGATCTATTAAGATCACATTTGAAGTTTCATGCAAGCCGATTTCATATTCTGATGTCACAGCAAAGATTAAAGTAACAACATGAAGCGGATTTTAATGAGAGTCATGATTTCTAATTTTAATGGCTGGCATTCGCTTCATACAGGTGCTGCTTGTGGCGGTTGGTCATCTCAAGCTACGCATTTAGATATATGTAGAACTACTAGACTATTTTTTATGTTAATTTTTATCGACATTGGTACATTGGAACTTTGTCCATTGGCTTGTATTTCTTAATTGATTATTTTGTATTTTTTAAATTGTATAATTAATGGAAAAGATAATTATTTAGTTTCTTGCCGGGTTCTTCTCGGTAAAAGCAACCTTCCGAACCTGGCGGTAGCATGTATAATACTGTATAATTATGTCATTCTGACGATTTGAAAGTACTTTGTAAAAAGTCTAATCGAATAAAGATAGATTTGACTTTGACTTTAATATAATCAACGATAGCTCCAATAGTTTCAGAGCTTATAAAGCCATCCTCACCAGAGTGATAAACATTCTATTGAGAGCACATAAAATGTTGCTCATTGTATTCATTGTGATGCTTGTAAAACAGCTGGATGTTTATCACAGGGCGCGCCCACATATTGCTTATAACCTATCGAGATGTATTCATAAAATAAATATATTATCAGCGATACTTTTTATGAACAGTAAATAAGTTTATGAGTAAATAAATGCGTGTCTCCATGTGTATAACTGAATACCACTGAAAAAGGCTAACCAATACAATTTGAGCACTTAAAAGAGCTGATATAATTTGACCAATCCTTTTGCCCCCTTTTTATATAACATAAGCGTAAGTTATTCCAAAGATTGGAGTATTTTTACGTTTTTGTGGTATAGTAATATATTACAAAATGATATACATAAGTAGTATTCAAAGGATCGCCAAGATAAAATAAATGAAGGAAGAATGTTACAAAGGCTACTTTTATTTAAAAGAAACATAAGGGTTCCGTGGGCCACCAATGTGATTAAGTCTACCCGGGTAAATCCGCGGGGCACAGCTTGAATGGCAATATAATTAGAAGAGCCACAGACATCAATAAAACACAAAAAGAAAATGTGTTGATCTGTGTATCATTTGTGCCGTGACGTCACTCACGGCCTGGTTTCAAGGGAAGACCAGCACTGGCTTGTAGCCAGCATTATGCTGATTTGAAGCCTTTTTGTGGCATTTGGCATTATTTTTTTTTTTGGACTAACACCATGAATTTTTAAAACTGTATGCCTTAAGTCACTAACAAACGAATATTATATTCTTTTGCAGGAGTGACTGGTAAACAACGACTTACATATTAAATCATCAATAATACATTATAATGGATTATTGTTGATTTAATATGTAAGTCGATAAGCATGCAACTTTAATATTTCACCATTGATTTATCACTGTCGCAGTCAATATTCTACACACGGAAAACTGTCCTCAACAATAATTATTCACTCCAACTTCCAATTATATGATGCCTTTTATGTACATGATCAGACGCATGCAAGTGTTGCATTAAATGTGTTAACCTGTTTCTTTTTATTTTAGTATAATAATCTATACTAATATAGAAATATGAAGAGTTTATCTGCTTCAACGCACTTATCTCTGGTACGATTTGAGAAATATTTCAGAGTTAGTTAACACACTTATCAAGGAATACTATAGGCTATATATCATCACGCTACGTAAACTAAGTCGCGAGCAGAAGCTAGTTAAAAATAACTATAGACAAACACTGGATCGAAATATACGATATACTCTAGTATAGTAAGGTACTCAGAACCCTCAAACATGTACAAGGTCAATCTGAATTTATCAATCGATCCAGACAGGTTCTGACGTCACGAATTAGGAGCATCTTAACTGATCGCCCACTCTATAGGGACATCGAATACCGTAGCATTTCTAATTAAACATTAAGTACGACAGACTTTGGACTCGATGAAAAAACTCAAGGTTGTATATTTACACTTGTGCTATTATTGGCAATAATTGGCAAATTGGTACATAGTCCCTGCACACACTGACGAAGTTTGACGACACTCGTAAAAAGTTAACGAGCCAAGTATGGGCACAAAATATAAAGGAAACAAAAGGGAGGCTTCCTATGCTGGTCGAAAATCGCGCGAACCAATCAGAGTGGCTAAAGCGGCACTAGCTCACAAATAAAAAAATATGGATTTCAATCAAGATTAAAAAATATCGCATCCATTTGAAAGGCACGACATATTTTTCCCACATGTTTGTTCACGAGAAACATGATTGAAACAAACAAACAGATAATTAAAATTGAAGTGTCTGTTTGTAGTTCGAATTAACAGCATTTCTCTAAATGCATTTAAAAAAACAAATGTTTTTTTGTTTTCTCTTCCTGTCTGCCTCTGTCTACTTGTTTGCTCCAGGTAATACCAAAAACGGCTGAGCCGATTTTAACGAGTCTGTCTTTCAGTGCCAAACCTCTGATGTTACAAGAAGTAACGATCTTAAGATTAGTGTAGGTACTTTTATTTTAAGAAAGATAGGGTATTGCGATATATAGGTCACCTTTGCAATTCAATCACACAGTTAGTTTAAACATAATTAAATATGTTGCAACACCTCTGCTTACCCTTTCGGGGACCCTTCTGGGATGGCGTGAGCATATGTATGTATTTTTAATTTGAATTTCAGGATCTCGGATCAATTCAGGCCAACATTATAATCCAGTAGCAAATTTGGAGCGAAACTATCCTAAATGAATGAAAGCTGACCTTCTACAGGGTTTTATTTTGTTTTATTGGTAAATGTTCGGGATGCCATTTCTTTGGTCGTTAAATTAAGGGCAAGGACGTTGATGATTAGATTGCGACCAATTAATTAATAAGCAGTATTGTCGTACGCGAATTGTATTTATTTATCAGTACGTGGCAGGATAACGGATGGAACGGATGGATAATGGAATGGAAAAAAGGTGATGAATTTTTTGCCTCAGAATAGAATTTGAAAATAATAAGAGTTAAACTATCATGGCAATAAGAGGTAACGGTAGGGCCCCTGAACGTATGACGAATTAAGAGGGCACCCGAATACCTCGTGATTTGTAAACGATCTCGCATTAAATGCCATAAAACACAGACGTTTTTTCTTGTTCATTGCCGGATTCTTCTCAGTAAAAGCAACCTCCCGATCCCGGCGGTACTCATGAATATACATGTCGTGGAAAGTCTAATCAAAATACATATGCTCACGCCAGTATTCGCATTCACTACACCCACTTTTCACCGAAGATGATTATGTGCCAATATGACAGTTGGTGAGTCCGTCACCGTCTCAGGCACTTATACATAATTATTCTTTGAATTACTTGTTAGACATATGCAGTTGCCTTAAGATGTTTTCCTTCACCGTAAAGCACATGGTGTGAAATCACTGTACATAAGTATTCTTTTAGAAAAAATCATTGGTATGGGATCTGCTGGGATTCGAACTTGTGTCGCTTGTCTAAGTCTAATCAAATAAAGATATTTTGAATTTTGACCTAGTTTTTACGGTAAACACAACAATCCAACCCATTGCAAAAATATAAATTTGTCCCCGCCATCAATAATTTACGGATATTTTTTCTTCAATAGTTATTTTTCACACCGACACCACATTGAATCATCCGCAATTATACATCAACGGAAAATATCCAGATTAGCTACCACTGATTGCGGTTCAATATCATATACTATTTATATTTGTAATGTGACTCATCAAACCGACTATTAAAATTTGTTTTGACCACAAATGGTGATAATGGTAAGCGGCACTAGATAAAATTATACATTTAGATTCAGATCCGAAATTAAGTGCATCATGCTCAATTCAAATTCAAAAATATCTTTATTTGATAAACAAAGTACTTTCAAATCTTCAGCACGACACGATTACACAGGATTATACATGCTACCGCCGGGTTCGGAAAGTTGCTTTTACTGAAAAGAACATCATCATCCTCCTGCCGTCATCCCATGTTATTTGTGGTCGGCGCAATGTGTTCTTCTCTTCCATTTCTCTCTATCAGCCGTCATATCTGTATTCACTCCCAATCGAATCATATCATTTTTCACACAATACACCTTTTTTTTTCTTAGATCTTCCTCTCCCCTTACAAACAATCACATTCGGTAACAAAACTTAAATCAAATGTGTATAAAAAAAAAAAGTGTTTGTTGTAATGACGAGTTGAAGGATTACAGATAAAATTTTCTTCATTTGTTCAATAAATTAATAACAATTTTACTGGCCTCGTCGCAAGTACCTCAAAGGAGTATGCAGAGGTGGAAAAGGGTCCGTATAATCCAAATTTCATGTTGGAAAACTATGCACTAAGTGAATTGTGATCATTTCCATACACCAATTTTTTTCTTATTTCCAAGCAATAAGTTTCACGTTATAATATTACTAGACGTTACCTTAACGAGGAGTAGTCATGAATCATAATACTTTCGCATGTATTAAGTATTACCTTATCAATGAATACATCAAATGTATTATCAGTAAAATCAATCTTAAGTACTCATGAATACGGGGCGTATTCAATTAACTAAAATATAAATTAAAAGTTTTCGTCTAACTACAATTTCGCGTACAAAATAGAAGGACGCTCAAATCCGAGATGAACTCAAATTTTAGTGAGGGGGCAGTGATACACCGTAACTCGATTAATGTTAACGTGAATATTAAAAGCAAAATCTTAAGAATCAATGTTTCTTTCTAGCCTTAGCACCAAAAAAAGATACATATACAATCTTACTAATCATAACACCGAATGTGTATCAAAATTGACAGTGCATCTTCTATCTACACTAATATAATAAAGAGGAAAGATTTGATTGGTTTTCGTTTGTTCGTTTGCATTGAATAGGCTCCGAAACTACTGGATAGCTACATCATCAGTGAGTAACATAGGCTATATTTTATCCCCGTACTCCCACGGGAACGGGAACTATGCTGTTGAAACCGCGTGACGTCCGCTAGTAGTTTTTAAAAAGACTGCTGATTGAACTAGAATAACATCATCACAATTTGAACATTATTATGATCAGCTGGGAAATTCGCTTAATATTTCATATTACTGCTCAGCTCTTGACGACAACTTTTAATCACACGATATAGCATGTCAATATAAAGTTGTTTGTGCTAGAGATTAAGCGAATTAGAAACACTGCCCGCGCAAACACGTACACGAAATACAAATATCCAATGGAAACAATATTAACATGCCTACATTAGTAGGAATACATGAATTGAAACGACAATGTCTCGTTAATTGAGAATATAACAAAGGCAAACAATGATGCAAATGAATCGATATTCTCTATCGAACACCATACTCTGAAGCTATTCCCATTTGAGAGCTTTTTCCCTTCTACAACACTTGATCTCGAATTTTCAACATTTCGGATAAAAACTGTAACGACACTCAAAGTGTACCAATACCAATATTGGGTGATGAGTTGTGTCCTGAAATAAGAGTCCCATTAACACTGTGGTCAAACATTATTTCATTTACGAATTGGACAGTTTAAAGAGTCCTAAAATGTTTCTGCTTTTAGCATGAGGCAATTGAAATAATATAACCCTTAAAACACTCTTGTTTGTTGTCTGGACTCTTCCAGACTTCGTCGTTTCAACCTTCGAAACGTGTTTAGAACTCAAAACTTTCCGAATTTCTAATGCAGTTAAATATGAAGTTTAACAGAAACAACAAAATATTTATGAACCTTAATATAGCCTTAACTTAGAATATGTATTACAATGTTTGTATTGCAGCGTTAATTTTCGACGATTCTCGAAGACGTTTAATAGAAAATTTTAAAGTACCTGTAAATACATATTTGTTTGAATATCAACAACATTGAAGTTGTAACGATCCATGTCTACGTGACATTGATCATGGATTTGTTTACCAGTAGGTTTCTGACTTTGAACACTTATTAATTCAAATGAAATACTATTATTTATTTCAAACGATTGCAAGAAACATTGTGTTTGGATCAGACAGAAATTGCAAAATCATAAAGTCATTTTGCGAGAGGTTCCATTGTTCTAATACTTAAAATAATGTACAATAGTCTAATACATCGAACTACAGATAAAAAAAGAAACGATGGCCAGATATCGTACATATTCTTGGACACGAATTGCGATCTGTATCAACAATAACCTGATGATTTAGGAATTCTTTTCTTGATACCGCTATGAGCGTAGACCTTGAAGACCTGCTTCGAAGAGGATTTTTTTGGTTTTATATGACCCGAACTCGTACAATATATCACGGTTAACCCCACTATTTTCCCTGACCGCTCAAAACTTGTTGCGGTACGAATTGATTTGCTGTCATCCGACCGCACGTGGAGCTTCTAAGGAGTACGTAAGACCGCTAATACTTTGCAACCAAGTAGGCATTAATTTATCATTGACGCGAAGCACTATCACGGATTAAATTGTATGAATATCTGATACAGTGTTTTGAGCGTTAAGGCATCATACGTCACGAGGTTTTTTTATCACACTGATAAATTATACGTCAACACACTGGATGTCTTGTAAACTGATAACTTGTATTTGATTAGTGTTGGTAGTGTTTTTCAGGACATTCCGAAAAACGGAATTAAAGATTTACAAATATATTTCGAGGAATATCATTTATGCCGTAAAATTCATAACATAATGCATTATTTAAGGCAGAACAATAATCAATTTACTTTATGGTATAAAATACATACCGACAGATGATTCGAATTTAAATCTAGCCTGGAATCAGAATTAATCCATTAAATATTTAGGCCATGTTCCAGTCACAACGGAACGAATCGAAGATCAAAACGAGCGATTGGTCAGAATTAAGTTGTCACCTACATCAAGAAGTTAGAAACTAGGCATAATTAAATTACATTTATTGAAAGGCATAGCGGTTGGTGAGAGAATTAATTCTATAAATGCGTTCAAGCCTTTCAAGAAATTAATGAAATTCCATCAAGAGAACCTTTTAAAGACTCCAATAATCACAGGACTACAGGATTTTCAACGAAAACGGTATTTAAATTAACCGGGTCAATTCGGGAGCCTGACCCTTTCCGAGAGCCCCTTCAGCTTAAGTGACCTCGTCATACTTGAGGGCTCCCAAGTTATTGAGGTTGAAATTTATAAAATGAACGTATATTTTGACACCCACAGAATAATGTTTAGCTTTTAATTTCTTGCAACAAAATTAAATTGAAAAATGTTTTAAATTTCAAATACTTCATTCGCAGCATTTATGAAGCTCGAGAGTTATAACTCATAAGTGTTAAGTCGGGGTCTCCATTAAAAATGGAAAAAGAAAGAAAACATGAAAAAAATAATAAGCATTTAAAATAACCTTTACTTTAATAGATTACAAATAGCAAGACAAACGGTCTGGACCAATGAAGTAGAAAATTTCGTAACGAAATTCATCTGGATTAAGCGTAATTGATGGTGGCGTCTCATTAGGATAAATTGAGTTACCCAAACCAAGCTCCTGTTGGAACTCCCACCCACTAAGCCCGTTGATTCAATTGAGATTCAGTAAATCCCTAAGCTTAAGAAGGACTTGGTATGAAATTTAGATGAGAAGTAGTTTAACTGACTAAGCAATTTGCAATTCAATTCTAAAGATACAAATACAATGAATTCGAAAATGTCTTTATCTCCTTTTGAACAGTAAAATAAGATGCACACGGTAAGACACAACACTGCGACAATCATAATATTATGTCTAGAAATGAACTGGTCTATGCTAGCTGTCATAGAGATTCGACTCGCACATATTTCGCACCCTCAGAACGATAGGAGCTCAATCCAAAAACATTACTTTTTTTGAAATCACAATGGGCAAGTTTGAATGTATATGTATTTTATATTTTAAATTAAAACTATGTGTCGAAATACATTTTGAGGTCTGTGTTTATTTTCGCGATTTTTGGGTTGAGCCCTTATTATTCTGAGGGTGCGATTTGGTCAACGATATCACTTATGACATTTTTATTTTGGCTACATGGTACCGTTAGAATTATACCAAGTGGACGAAGTCGCGGACAGACAGCAGCTAATTATAAATACAGTGAAATCTTATAAAAACATATTAATAATATGATGACCTACGACACGTAGTGAAAGATTATCCATTGTATTGCAATAATTGAGAACACGTGATCGCATACATTTTGTAATGCTTACAATTAGATAGTTGTGAGTAAACTTGTTTCTATTTATCGCCTTGTTGGTGAATAAATAATATTAATTAGTCCAATTCATAATCATAGTTGGTACTTTTATTTTATTATCATCGTCTATTTACGTATTACTAATTGTTGCCGCTGTTGATTCTAAAATGACAAAACAAGACATGGAAATTCGTGAAAATGTTTCTTTCATTCTTTCTCTTATTAATTAATGGCGATGAGCTTGATTACAGCTATTCAGCCAATGTAAAGTAGTTGTTGAAAAAAAATCTTGTAAATTGTTAAAAATATGTGAAGGGACCCATTGGATTCCTCTGACGTTCCTGGGCTGTGAAAATTTTAATTCTAAAGGTTTGTTTTAATTCTAAAGCAACGTCACGCGGGAATGATTCAGCAATTATAAACTTACTTGTGATTACGTCATTCAAAACTTTGACGATGGACATTATTCGAACGCCGAACATGCATCATAATCACTTGAAGATAAATCATTAACATCTGTCAAATGCGATGATCACGACGTTATGTTATAAGGCAATGACCTCACCTGTTTAGGATGCTAATAGCTTCTTGGACATATTGATTACCACCTAATACAAGCCAAGTAAATTGACTGCGATACCAATCGTGTGTTTAAATCAGGGTAGTCATATTAAAATAGCAACATTGTTAAAGTTTAGATAAAACACTGAACAACATTGACACAATTAAGCTAGTGTACTGGCAATTTCAATAATAAAGAAACAACATTAGATATAAAAGTCCTTGCACTATTGCTAGTTGAGTGTTGTGTTAGATTAGAGGCCAACCACCCATGTGCATAATTGCAATGTGTAACAAGTGTCGTGTGTAAATGTTCAATCATATTAGTCCCACTAATATTATAAATGCGAAAGTTTTAAGAATGTATGTATGGATGTATGTTTGTTACTCTTTCGCGCAAAATGTTCTGAACGGATTTTTCTGAAATTTTACAATACTATAGTTTGAACAGCAGAATAACACTATATAATTTATTACGATAATGTGTGAAAAGTCTATCATATAAAGATAAGTCAAATCCTGCTCAGACGGAGTCGTGGGTACCAGCTAGTGTATAATACATCTATGATTCACATGTAATGTAGGACAAACGTGATAACCCAACACAGAAGAAGATAAAGTTGTATAGACATCTAAATGTGAGATAGGGTAAAGTAGCGGAAACTCCAAGTGGTGGAAAATGTAATAAATTTTCGTTTAGGGAGTCGAGGATTGATTAAATTATAGCTTGGGTACTGTCAAAGGGACAAAAAAGTTTTTGTAGCAACTTTATCCCTCGTGACTTTATTTCGAGACGATAAAAAGGGTATTGAATACATTATTGTATGTTACATACGAGTAATAGAAAGTTTATTTGTGCGATTCATACATACATGGCCGCGATTCGCGGTTCGACATTGGTCGTAAAACAGTGTTGCAGCTTTGATGTATCGTTGTGTGCGGCCTCCGTAAATATTTGTTTACATAATTGGTTACAATACTTCCAATGAAAGAAAAAAGTATATTGAAAATGTACAAAAGAAGAGCTTCTATTGAACAAGTTAATTATGGCGATGCTTAGACACCGGCAAAAAGCGTAAATGCTAACAAAGTTATGAAAGAAGTTGTTTTGGAAAAGGCTGAAGAAGAAAACAATATAACGTCGATAAACATTATGGAAACAGTAAGCCCGTAGGGAGCAGACAAAGTCAGAGTTGCGATTGCGAGAGGTGATAAATGTTGACCTACATTCCAGTAACGATGCGCCTGGGATGGGGTCAAGATGGTGTCAAACCACTAGAGCTGAAACGCTACGCTCGGAAAAATCCTTTGGGGCACATACATCTATCACAATCTCGCTTGCAGTATTTAATTATACCAAAACAAATGCAAACAACCCACCGAATTCTGAGCAGCCTATGAACCAAGGGTTTCAAAAATATACAGCGTGAAACCTGTAGTGCCCAAATAATGAAAGTCGATTCAAAAGATAGCTAGTGCACAGTCTCCCCTTCTTTTCCTGTAATCGAGCTTCAAATTCAATTTTAGGGTTCCGAGTCCACAGGGTAAAACGGGACCCTATTACTATGACTTCGCTGTCCGTCTGTCACCAGGCTCTATCTCAAGAACCGTGATAGTTGATTTTCACAGTTTATGTATTTCTGTGGCCGTTATAACAAGTACCATCATCGTGTTTTAAACATCAATTACTTGGATAATTTTGCACCAGATGAAACGCATTCTTCACTTCTGTCACCGTGCTAAAAGTTGTATAAAACACTATATCATCACTAACAATATCATATATATAAGACGAATTACACAACGTGTTCAATATTCTTGTTACTATGAACAGCAGGCGCTGTTCGGAACATCAAAGCTTAGTTGCAATAACCCGTACATATAATTTATATGGACGATTCAATCGCTGTATTGGTCAGTGCGGTATCTCGTTCAATAGTTCTTATGCTATAAATTTTTTTATACTTGCCCGCATTTATTTTAAACCCAGATTAATATAAAATTTACCATTACATTTTGATACGAAGAGCCGTCAGGATTTAGCTTTAGAAGACAAAAATAACCCCCACCATGACCTCCTATTGTTTTTATAGATTGACAATGATTATGAGACGGATGTACTGGCCATTTATAAGTCTGTTAAAGCATTAAGCATTAAGAGCTCATGGTAAGGCCCCAGATCTGTTTAAAGCAATATTTTGGTCTCCATTAAAAAAATCGTATAGGCACTCAAAATTAGTTATTATTGTTAAGCTAGTCACAAATATAGTTAACAGTATAATTCTTATTTAAAAATAAAGCATTGTACAGACAAAACATTTACCACAATACAAAAATTGTTGGGTAATTTCAATATTTCACTAAGCTCGCGTAAACTTATCAACTTAAGATATGCTTTTAAGTAATCACTCTTAAAAACAGCTGACGACTAAGTCCGAGCTGAGAGGCTGCTCGGCAACATAAAGACTTGACCCAGATTTTGCGAAGAGTGAACGAACCGAGTAAAGAATTCAGGAATGTGTTCTACGCAGTTAAAGAAACTTGAGATCATTAGTGCCCTTTCAAATACGATTTCCATGCGAAAAAATGTTGAGTCTTGGAATTGTTTAACGTTTTCATTTGCAGTAAATATCCTGCAGGAGAGGAAGCAATAACTGATGATATTGATGGATCTTTATGAATCGGGAGTGAATTAAGACTCGGATCACGTATTCAAGTTATTGAATTTCTAACCAACTAACTTTCTAACTTCTGATATTGCAATATTAAAATCAGACGATAACGTGTCTGTTGAACATGGAGTTATTAAATAATGATCCCTACTCGTCACTCTTGGAAAGTGCACTAGGGAAGTCGGATTGAATTGATCAAGAATCGTGACACACACAAGACATGAATAAACATTATCATTCTTCGAGATAAACTAATTACTTTGACATCGTCACAACACGATAATTTTGGTGACAATTTAAATCCTATGTCGACTTTCTGAAACTATTTTTAGGGTAGTCGTAGTCTAGATTATAATATCAGTAATAATGTTTTTATTTCTTCCCGATGCGATATCACAGAGGTGTAGTTATAGTAAACCCGTATTTCGCCAGTTATGTTAAGTCCCATGAAATAGGGGCGAACTTATCTTATCCAGACTCCGGACTGCTACGGGGAAATTACAAATTTAATGAAAACCCCGGAAATCGAATCCAGGACGTCGTGTTCCACAGTAGCGTTAAGAAATAACAGGTCTAACAAGTATTAGAAAGATATTCTTTGATATAGTATAGTCCTTGAGATCTGTTTACAGCGACACGGCATAACACCTTCTTTTTACGCGTGGCAAAAAAACATCAGCATGGAATGATTGGAAACTATTCAAGCGGCAGCGGAATTTCTCGATAGAACCTTCTTAATTGGGGAAGTCTTAGCTTTTTCCAACATAGATTTCAAATGTCAAAAGAGGCTCCACTTCATCAAACATTTTAAATTTTAAGAGACCTTAGCATGGATCTGAATCCAGAATATCAACATTGTTGAATGAACCTTTAGTAACTTTTGCAGGATTGCAAATATGCTCTCTGTTTCATAACACACGTCGTTTATCGGTGCAACAAACCCACTTTCAAAGTACTGAATATTGCTATTTATTGGGTAACAATGGTAATGATAATATGCTCATACATATATTATGATGAAATAAAGTATTTAAATAATTTATTCAAAGATTCACGTGCGTAACAATAGTGCGACGAAGACATTAGAACTGTTTGCCGTCGAAAATATTAACTTCATGAATATCCCAAGCAATTAAGTCTGTACTAACACAGAATGTTCTTACTTTTGCTTACTCATTTGTAAACGCAAAGAAGGTATTTCTTAATTTATTTCTGTACTTTTTCAGCGATAGCATAATACTTTCAGCCCTTCCACGAAGTTTCAAGCATTATGTATATAACCATACTGCTTGAAACTTTGTGGAAGGGATGGTATAATTTATTTTGACGACTTACATTTAATATTTTTTATTCAATAGCGGATGATGATATTTAAATTGATTTTATGCAACCGCAATGTGCTAGATTGAAGAATCAATTATGAGATAGTTATAAATAATTGAAAATTGCATTCAGATCTTAAAACAAACGTCAAAACATCATTATCACTACACTGACTACGCAAATTTGCACGTCATTGCAGCAATGAAAAGATACAGAACGAACGTATCATTAGAATAACTACACAATAACATGAAAGAGGAAATTCCTTTTAAGAATCTCGTTACTTATTACTTGATAGACGCCTCGATGGTCTACTAGTCGCAAATGGTACTGCGGAACACGAGGACCTGAGAGTTTTATTGGCTCTTACAGATGGAAATTCCATCTGTAATTTGCGAGTATCAGCCCGGACTCTAAATCAGTGCCTATTGCATGGGACTTGAACATAACTGGCAAAATATTATAAGCTCACCTCTGCCTACCCCTTCGAAGAATACAGGCGTGAACATATTATTTACTTGATCTTGTGAAAGCCCAAATTGATCCTATATTTATTGCAGGCAAACTAGATTTCAAATACCCAAACATAAATCCAATGATTAATGATTGAGACATGATGGATGATGGATAAACGATATCCCTTTATTCCGACTGCCTTAAATGAATAATGATAACCTCCAGAAAGTCAGAGGCTTGTAGAACAAACAGGTCGTCATAGTTTCAGTTCGCATAATGTAATATATGAGCATGTTGGCACAGATCTTGTATTACAGCAAACATTTTGGCCGAGTGCAATTGGCCCGAGAGATTTTATTCTAATAATATACAGCTATTATCCTCGACTGATAACTGTGCTGAGAATAATAGAGATGTGAAGATTTATTTTATCTCATATCTCTATTCTAAGCAGAAACGATCGATAGATTTAGAATATTCATACGTATGCCCGAAATTATTTTTGAAATTTCACGGGACACGTCAATGATATACTTCGAAAAGTTTTAGTAAGCTCGGTTTGGAAAAAAATGCATTGCTTGCTGTCTCCAAAAACAAGCTCAAAATCAAAGTTTCATCACATATAAGGAGTACGGAATATAGGAACGAATTGTGCGTAATTACCCACTCACAGAGTTACGAGTATCTACGAAATTAAGCGACGTGATATCCGCAAGGGGTGTATACTGTGGCCGATCGCGTATACATCATTTACGTTTTTATAGATTTTTTTCTAAGATTCAAACACAACATTACTTGGACATCATACTATGGAGTAAATTTTAAAAACTTTAAGAGTTAACCCACACGACGATGGATCAAACGTTCTTTTTCAAAAATAAATGTCTAGTAAGTTTCCATACTGCTTTGTAACCTTATACTGTGATTGCATGCACCAAGGGCCTGACCATAAGCTCTTATTGCCATCATAGTTCCACTGTGTGACAGTGACAGACTTATGCACGTCAAATACGTCTGCCTCGTAATAAGAGTTAAATTATCATGGCAATAAGAGGTCACGGTAGGGCTTCAGGTATCCGACTTTCCGGGTTCAAATTTAGATAGATTGTTACTATACTTAAATTGAGAATTCTGCTATAGTGTGTAAATCTAAAAATACATAGCGCAGTAGCATATAAAACTGTCATAGTCAGTCATATATCGTTCCATTAAAACCATATGAATGATATAATTTGTCCAACTCGTGACACTACAGCGGACCTCTACTCGTATGGAAATCGTTACGGCCTTGGTACATTAAGCTTAGATTAGATCTCATGCTGCAACATACGTTTGTGTACTAGCGAAATGAATACAGGTGCCGTCAAGAATTTTGAGCGCTCATCGAAATTAGTGGAGATAACTGCGCATGTTCGAGTCGCGCCATAAAAGACCCAAAAAATTACTACTACGCATTCAAGGTCAGCTCTCAAAACTCATGACGGCGCCAATACTAGTGGAAAGGAACGGCGTTTGGCAAGACGAAAAGCACTGATTCGAATCTGGTTTCATCAATATTTGTTGGGTTATTGTACATACTTGTCTAAATATTTATATTTAAGGGCCCAATAACAATAGAGATAGCAAAACATAAAATTTCGGTAAATAAAAACAGCTTTATTGCTGTCAGCTACGATTTATATCTTGGGTCACCATAACAGGGGTTGTTATCAAAATATGTCCATTAACGAAACAGTCGCAAAAACTTTTTCAAAGGAAAGTCGTAGGCAGTAGACATTTTATCACCGCGCTGTATAGGTATTTGATACGGATCTATGGGTAGGCACCTTCTTGCGGGGGAGACAGGGGTCGTAAAAGAGGGTGGTTTTCTAACGCCGTATAGACGTTGACTGCTTCCCCGAGTAGTGAAAACATTTATTCAAACAACACACTAACATTTATTTAAACATTACTCAAAATGTAGTCCGTTCAGTACTTTGTAATTCAATAACGAGTAAATATTTCAAAACAATAGAATAAAGTACACAAAACATGTTTTTGCAAGTTAATAACGAAATTCGGAAGCTTCCAAAGCAAACGAATAGCAACAGAATAACAATGGTGAGTTAAAATGAGAAACGAGCGCGGAATAGCGAGGATAACGTTCCATAATCTCCTTTGCGAGTGTCGTGAAGTTAGAACAGGAAAAGTTTATTAAGCCCTACCTACGTGTCACCGGGGATATAAACGATTTATGCTACGCGAGAACGGAACAGGAAAAACTCTCGCTTCAATGCACCGAGAACGAACAAACAACATGTAATGAGCATTTTATTCAAGCTTTTTGTGCGACCCTTTCAACCTTTGTGGCGGATTGAATGCGCGGAATAAGGTAACAATGCCATTTAATTAAATGAATAGGCGGCGAAATTCAATCTAATTAATTATTTAGGATTCACGTTTAAGTAAGGTCTGCATACAGATACAGACAAGCAGGCTTATCTTACAATCGATAACGCAACATTATAAAGATAATACAATGTCCGAGTGAAAGACGCTACATTCCCGCAATATTTTCCGTAGCCAGCTCAATTTCGGAGCTGGCATATCAGCCAGTTTTCCAATCAATGCTCAGAAGCGGGAACACTGGCGGTAAGCCAAACACTAAAACACGGCACGCCCGACTTTATGTCGACGCTCTAAAGTAAATTATAATGTTGCTATTTTTTCACATGAAAACAAAAACGAAGCCGATGACGCAAGATGAACTCTTGACCGATGTCCAGTTAAAACCAAAGAATGATAACACTCAGCGTGAGCTGACAATGTCACGGACGAGCGAGTTCAAAATGTCTATTACTATATCATCGATATAAGAACACTTCCGTTTCGCTATAAAACGGGTGGACTCAACTTGAGTGAATTAAGCTTTGAAATAATACATTTTCTTGTTTAATCCATATATATAATAACACTGGCATAATTCCATCGCCATTTCAATGCCATACAAAGGTAACTAAGAAACAATTACAGTGTAACAAACTGTCCCATTGGAAATGTATTATTATATGTTATTCTATTTAAGGTATCTTGAGCTATTGTTTACAACATCGGACCAATCCAAACACGTATTGAACATTATTAAATAGGTGAACCGATTCCAACAAATACGATGGATTAACATATGATACGGTTATACCACAGAATCAATAATAGTTCGTCACGAAATACAACGTAACAGTAGCCAAGTGGTTATAAGAGGATGTTCCCACTTTGAGAATCATCTGACAACCAAATTGAACCACCGCCCGCTTGCTGGCTCGACTATCAAATTATGTTCCATAATAAATGGAAGTTTACACGTAATGTCATCTATTCATGACTCAATTAGTAACACACATAACAGCTACCGGTAATGTTGTAAAGTATTATGTATTGATGATTTGTTTCTAAAACAAGCATCTATTATATTGATCGCAAACACATCTGTTCGCATTCCAACCAATTACACGAAAACGTGCGACGGAGGAAGTGAGATGTATGGAATAGACAGTGCGACGGACGCAATGCAAATCAGTGGCGTGCCGGAGACGGCCATTTGTTGTGTGATCACGTCGACCCAGTCTGACATGTCACTAACAAATTCCATACCCTGTTACACGGCCCGAGAGTTCAATTTAGATCCTGATAAGATTTGCCACGGTTACGATTCTAGGCCAGTGGATAACAGTTCATATCGTGATGATGCAGAGTTGAAATTAGGTGTTGCGGCTAGGAACAGTAATCGAGGTATATACGGACGGGAGGGACCGCTCCGGCAATTTGCCTATTGCCGAGTTCAATTATCACCCCCCGCACTCATTACTGTATTAAGAGCGACTGTAAATTTTGTGACGCCTCTGCTGTAGAGTTGAGAGCATGCTATAAGCAACCGGTTGTTACTTGCCGTCGCTGAAATAAGTCACTTCTGATTTAAAGCAATTTCTACAATCGCAAAACATCAATTAGCAATCGCTAAAAAACTGATGCTCGAATTAACTAAATCTTGTCTTCTCTTACGAAACAAACAATTACATAATGTAAGTAATTAATTACACCAATATGAACCCGCCTTTGAAGACATGGGTACAATATGTTAAGGTGAAAACGATAAGAACTTTGAAATTGAACCTAATTACTTATATATTATGTCGCTTTCATAAAAACGATTCTAAAGAAGTTTCTATTAAAGACTTATTCGATATCTTCGAAATCAATAATGAAATGGAGATGAATTAATTTTACTCCGACCACGTAATTGCTTTTTTGAGGAAAATAATTTTACCTGAGCCTCCTTGAAAATAAATTAAAATATTCGAAAAATATCAAATGTCACCGCCTACGGAAATTATAAGATAAGATTATCTGATAGAATAGTCGTTATCGGCAGCGGTAACATTGTCTAACCTAAATGGATTCTGTTACTAAAGTAACAAGTTTTAAGATTATTTTATATATAAGACCATACTTTACAATGCTTTATCATATGACTGCATCATTATCCAATTATTTGGTATCCCCTGTAAAGATCCATCGTCTCTTACATACACATCTGTAATCAAATATCTTCTCACAAAATTTTCCACATCTCTCCACTTTAACAAATTTATCAGCTTTTATGGACCCTTTGCTGAGAACAAGCCTGTTGGACCATTCATAACCAACCCGTGACCGTCATCCAGATCTTTTCTACATAGTCGATCATTAATTAATTTCTTGTTCTAAACAATTTAGCTAATAAAGATATATTTAAACAACCAGACGAAAGCAAACGATCGTATATTAAATTTATTACAAAGGAAGTTATTCCCAGAATAATTGCTAGATCCTGGCTTGCGCCTGATAAATACTCTATTTGATTCAGTCAGTACCAACATCAAAAACATGGTGATGAGATAAGTAAGCGTCACTCACCAGGCATGAAGTGCAGCAGTGCGGCGGTGATGGGGTACAAACTGGGGCTGTATGTGATGTCGGGGCAGGCGTACCCGAGGACGGAGACCACGCGGTCGGCCACCGCCCGGCCCTTGCGAGTCAGGTGGTAGCCGAGGCAGTGGGTCGCCTCCACGAACGGCGGCAACATGATCGGCTTGTCCGGCAACTCAACTGTGCCGAACACCTGGCGAATGAAAAGAAAATCAACAATTAAATATAACCATCATCACCATGGTGAAACCTAAAAAGAGGAAGCCCGGATCGTCGTCTCCCTGGCCTTATCACATACATTGTTGGCACTTGATTCAACCCGATGCGGCTTATCACCTGATTTTTATACGAAGCGACTGATAAGCCCGGATATGTGTTTGAATACTTCTGTGAGTTGCCTGATAGAAATCATGCTCGATGGGCTTCACTAGTTATGACTATGAATGCGAATAGGAGTTAGGCTTAAAGAATTTAATTCTCATAAAACTTAATTCAAAAGAGTTTCCATTAGATTCCAGCAAAAGATAATCTAACTAACAATTTGGGGATGGTTCTAGAGACAGTTTCTTTATCTCTAATTAAGAACCATGTTAACTTTATCATTATCCTGTTACATGTTGGCCGAGAGGAAGTGTGTAATTTTGGGCTGATTAACGAAAAAGGTCATAAGTAGATGGAAGTAAAAATATAAGATGGTATCAGTTATTCCACACTCGGACCAAACATATGATAATATAATGACAATGATGTAAGAAAGACAAAAAAACTGACTCCATAATAAATAAAAAATAGCTGTAATGATATAAATTATTCAAATTGTATAGGTTTGGAAAGTAATTACATCCCGCGATAGCATTTAACATTTGGCATGTACCGACCGAAATTGTGCGTTGATAAAATATTCATAACACATTTTATTCAATACTACTGAACAGAAATTTTAATCATGTTTTGCTAATATTTAAGCATGTTTTTCAAAGTCGTAGGTCGCAAATTGATTTAGTACGTACGTTTAAATTTGTTATCCAATCTCCTACGGACATATTCACTGTGTCGTGATTATTCACTTTGCGAGCAAGGACATGGCATGTAGTCGAGAACAGTCACATTATACATTTCGCCTACTACACATGCAGCATCACTACTTGCTGTATTTTTGCTATTTACATATTTGGATTTATTTATTTTAAGGACATCTATATTAAAAACGCCAATAAATTCCAAAGTCAATCTAATCAATATCATTTTTATTTATTGCTTTTGTCAAAGATTTCGGCCTGTATACAAATTAACATCATCCTCAGGCTCAGCTTATATAAACGATGTAAAATGTTCAGAATGACATAAGTCACGAGCCTTTTTGATGTCATATCCATACATTTTAAATCGCTTCTATTGGCGCAAGCGCATACAGTAGGCCATCTATAGTAATTTTATCACAAACTTTGTTTTAGCAAATCAATACATCTCATTATAAGCGTTCAAATTTTAGAATTTCAATCCTTATTTCCATTAATCGCAGTCCGTGACTGATAATTAAAATACATGTGTTTTGTCATTCATTACCTACCTCGTGTTGTATCATTATCACCGTACTGATCAAAGCTTAAACACTGGCTTGGATCAATATTATTCACCTCAAAGTAGATAATAAAAATTGTAGCTTATTAACACTAATGTTTAGTGCCACGTAACTCAAAACAGACACAATTTCATCAACGTAGCTATTTTAAATTTCAACTTTGAACAAGTAACGAGTTCACTGAACGATATAACTCTTTCGTGAGATAAGGATAAAGTGTTAAAAAGCATTGCTGCCACAAACTTGGCTTATGTGTTGCGTAAATATTGTGGGACAACGGCCGAAATCAGTGTTTGTAAATCAGTTAAATGATAAAGAAAATAAATATAGGCAATAAACGTTTGTCAACGAGACAACGGCAGTGGAAATTGAGGCAAGTCACTGGACGCCAAGCGGTTATAATTAGACATCAACACGGTTCTGGGATTCGCAAAGAAAGACAACATTGGGATTAAAAATATAGACGTGTACTATCCGGAACGCGGTCTGATATTTGACGAAACTGAAGAATTAATACAAAAATAAAATTGATGTGCCTGTTTTTAATTCAGCTTTTCATTAAAGGCATATGAAAGTATATTACGGTAATTACATAAAAAAACTTCTCTGTTTCTTACGGCTAATCTCCGAACTTTTATTTAAAAAACAGGGTTCAGCGGATCGCTCATGAAATTAAGTCTACGCGGGTGAAACCGCAGGGACACAGTTAGTTATAAATAATATATAACTCAAGAACAAACATTCAAGTGCTGGGTGAAACAGTAAATCTTATAAATAATTGTGTTGTTATGTTTACAAATAAACTTTAGAAACGAACCGGACTGAAAATGTAATTATTTTGTAGTTGGATCGATGGGAACTGCCATATTAAAAGTCAATGGAGAATTTGAGTGACTTATCATTGAAAATTACAACCATTACATAACGTGTAGAATCTATGGGAAATGTCCAAATACGTACTAACAAAGAACAATAACGATTAACGTCAGTTTTTGATGGAGCTGTGTAATGAAATAAGAAATTCCGAACGCAATACGGGGGCGAATAGACAATTTAATATTTCTGTCACGTACAGACGCGCGGACTCCGTGAATAACGAATAAAGCGAGCTTGTTTTCGTAAACTCGCCCTATGTTTGATTGAATAAGTTTTCAATTATGACATTTAATAACAACTGTGTATTGCATATTTAATTTAGAGAACCTGGTTGACCGAGATAAAAGGAGAAAAAAATAACCGATGAACGTCAGTCTCGAACCGGGGTACTCTAGTTTCGTTATCGCCCCGTAGGCTGGAAGCCTCACGTCTGAGCTACCATAACTTGGCAGATGTCGGCGAAATTTACTGTCGTATTGTAATGATATTGTATGAGTTTTTCGGTGCCTGAAAACATGGTCAAAGCGATGTTTTCCAAAAATGAAACCTAGCGAGATCTATTTTTGACCCTGAAACCCCCAACACACAATAAAAAAAAGATATTTCATGAAAATCTAAGGAGCGGTTTCGGAGATTCAGATTGCTTGTTTAAAGGTATAAGATAGAGATTTAGGTATATTATTCGCAATTCAGAACAATTCATTAAAATCGGAATGTCCAACATACGATCGAAACGTGTCAGACAAAAAAAGTATGTACGAGCTCCGTCTAAAATAAAACAAAAAGAAGTAAATTATAAACTGTACTCCTATCACGGGTTTCCCACCGTTTTCGTTATCTATACTCGCTAGCGTCTCCGCCGAATACTAGTATGAGAAATTGTGCAGCAACTCCTAGCGGTGACGTGAAGAAAATATCTCATACAAATATTGTGGGTGACGCTAGCGAGTATAGATTACGAAAACGGTGACAAACCCGTGATAGGGGTACTGGGCATGAAGCTTGCGTGCGAGCCACGCCCCCTGCGCGCGCGCACGCCACGCGTCCTTCACTCAGTCAAGGCCGCCCACGCGTACCGAGCGTATGCGCCCAAACCTGATCCACACAGTTTGTTTATAAATGTTTATAAACGACGCACACTTGTTTACGTCGTGTTTCGCCATTTTAATATAAAATATAAATCCTAACAACATTATAAACGCGAAAGTTTGTAACAATGTATGTATGGATGTATGTTTGTTGCTCTATCACGCAAATACCACCGAATGGATTTTGACGAAACTTTATAATATAGCATACACATCATAATAACACATGACAGAATCGCAGGCACGAGCTAGTACTTTTATAACAATACTTCAGCCACATACTTCTAATGATAGAAGTTCACCACGATATACTTATACTGTAAATTAATTTGTTGGCTTTACAGCATAGAAGAATACAAGATCGGATCCAACGTAGTGGTGACGAATGAATTCATAATTTGAAAAGATAAATTACCTATGTATTAAAAGAACCTATAATTACTTTATTTACGACAAATGTTATTAAAACTCATAATGCAACATAAAAATAAATATTTGATGTAAAACATAAATTATAATTAATTATTTTACCAGTTCTGAACACAAAATATTTAATATTTTTAAAATATAGTTTAGGTTGCGTAATAAGTTTAAATTTTTAAATGACGTGTAGAAATACATTTTAAAGTTTGTCTTATTAACATAATAATTTCCGGAATTTTTTAAGTTGAGCTCCTACCGTTCTGAGGGTGCGTATTTCTGATATACTACGAAACTATTAATTCAAATATTTGTTCTAGACTTAGTACAAGTAGCAGAACCGATCAAGCATTACATTTTATGACCATGCTTTGTATCTGTCAGAATCCGATGCATAAAGAGATTGATTAATGTGAAGCGATCGATAGAAGTGTGAGATACCACAGATAGTGCATTGCAAACATAATTTCGGCAACAAATGCAGATGATCGTATGAGAGAAGGAATCCTTCGCTAAGTAATTTATTTTATTTTTGGCTAACTATAACGATTATACCAATTAAAATAATTTACATGAACATAAAAAATATACAAAAACAACTAAAATACTTTACAATAATTTACAAATATAATATTCTGAGAATAGGAATAATTGATGGCTTGCAAATAAGATTCTAGTATTTGATCTCCTAATCATATAACCTATAAAGATAGCAGAATTTAAATCAGTAGTACAGATTTCCAATCTTTCTATAAAATTAATTACACATGCGTCTTGGTAATCGTGGTAAGGTAGTAGATATAACCGACGCGTTACTATCTAGGTCAACACCGCACGTGGGTCGAACGGAACCAGACGATCTAAGCTCAAGCAGTTTAAGCTCGTGCATTTACTTCGCAAAAACCTATTAAATCCTTACATCAGCTCAGCTGAGTTTCTTCAATGCACATTTGCATCCAGCCTTGCAAATGGATATGAATAATGCAAAGTGTTATCTAGTGCTTTCCACGCGCCAGTCGGCCGATCGCCACGGATCCCTAACTGAACAATCTAGATTATAAAAATAATCGTTCAAAGATATTTACAGCCCACATTTTATTTATGAGTATCTTCGTTTTCCTATTCCCGCCGACAAAGTAACAAAACCGTGATGAATGGGAATAAATTATAACTTCAGACAAATTGGGATACTTTGTTACCGAGAAACGCGCATAAAGTTACTTGGGGAATTGAAGGTAAGTGTTGGCTTTGAAGTTGCAACTCTATAAATTACATTCGTAACGTTATCTGTCGTATACCTATATGTATAGAAGATAAGAACAAAATTCGGATTGTAAGCGAGTGTGGCAATAGACACGTGCGTGGGCGAAGCGCTAAGGCCCTAATTAGTACGAGCGGACACAACCCCGACGCGACCTTTTGTCACCAACAATCAACGCCTAATTGAATAAAGTGCCCGACAAAATCCTAATTGCGAAAATTATGAGCTTTGTTATGTTGAATGACCAAGCCGTTGATTCTGCGAATCTAAAATCTACACTAATATTATAAAGAGGAAAACTCTGTTTGTTTGGTTGCAATGAATAGGCTCAAAAACTACTTTACCGATTTCAAAAATTATTTCACCATCGGATAGCTACATCATCAGCAAGTAACATAGGCTTTATTTTATCCCCGTACTCCCACGGGAACGGGAACTACGCGGGTGAAACCGCGTGAGGTCCGCTAGTATTATTATATCTCTGTAAATGTAAAGATATACAGAAAACGAAGATAATTGAAACAACACAGCAACAAGACAGTAAATGAACTCCGAAAATAAGGCAAAAGTTTTCCCAAATGCCTCTGTATAAATAAATACGTAGCCGCTGTTATTCTCTTGCGAATAAGATCGATGATACTATTTTCGGCGGAGCAAATCCACAAGGCAGATTCCGTCGGAAATAACTCCGTGTTTTACCATCGCACAGTGCTCCACTGTAAATCTTTCTCGGCCGTAAGTCGATTGTGAAAAACACTCATGTTATCTACGAGGCTACGGGCCAGCATTCGTTTCGAGTAGAACGACATTGAACACTTACCAGCGATGCTATAATTCAAGATAATGATGCAACAATAAAAGCATGTTCTGATAACGAAAAACAAAAACGTCTAGCCGGCTACGAGTGAAGTAACTCTCTATGAACATAAAGAATAAATATTAACACTAAAAATGTTTGGAGAGCTAGTGAGCAAGTCAATAAAGACAGATTTACACAAGGCTTAAGCAAAACACAGCGGACCAAACAAAGAGGTACGTGCGCCATTCACGTATTTTTTAATACCTTTTGTATATTTGAGGTGATGCAGGCATAACTACCAAAACAGCATATAGGTGTCAGTTAAAATATGCAGCAGCAGAAATATTTGCTGGATATAAACTATTCATATAGTAAAACCAGAAATGATAAGGATATTCTACAAACATTTATTTTTGACGTTCCAAACAGGCAATTTCCTTTGTCCTGATTTCTATGGCTATAATTAGATCCACATAATGTGTCATGAAAAGGGACATTTCCGTAACATTCTAGCGAGCATTGAATGTAAACAGAGTTGATCTGATAACCTCATCCAGTCAGGCTTGTTTACAGTACCTAGTTTGATTGATAACGTGATATTAGTTGCGCGACCCCAGAGGTTATCTGTCGTTCAGCAGAAGCGTAGCAGTCATACACATAAAACTTTTCTGCACACATCGATTCATGTGGAGGTGATAAATATTTACTTGCATATATTGTTAGTTTTTTCATGTATAGAAAATAATATTGTATTATGAGAAATTAAGTGTCAATTAAAACAACATTACGCAAGAGAAACGTAGATTTGTAAAACAAAGATGTGCTGTAATTATGTATATATTAACTTTTTTCCTTTAACACCATGAAACTGAACGTGAACTGCACTAAATATAAGAAAGTAGTACAATCAGATGATAATCTCGGCACTGGTACGCACTTCTTTGTGGCAGAATTCGGACTTAAAATTGGTTAACAGTCACGAGACTATTTACATAGCAGAACTAACCCAAATAAACTGACTCCGAGTGCCGACGTGCCAAGAAATGGAGCTTGCGAAACACTTGTAAGGGTTTTGAGGATTTGCAATGGAGGAACTCAGGTTTGTAACGAGAAGATTTATATATTTTTCGATGATATCATCTATATCGGCTTCGATAACACACTGAAATAGATCGACCTAATAAATAGGAAACGATGGCATGCCTTCATTGCGCAACTCGTGCCGACGCGGATATGAATGTGCCTCGACGTTGCAAAGATTGTTGCAATGGCGTACGTATTAGTATATAATTCGTCTCTACACCTGGCCATGGATTGTTTACCAAACACTATAGGTATTTCCTTATCTCGAAACAAACGACAGTATTTTAATACTTTGAATTTATTTCTAGTACCTGAGTTACTGTGTTTATTTCTTACCCACTCATATGCTTTGGTATAATCCTAAATACTTGAAACTTAAAGGAAAATATCGTGAGTAGAGATAACAAAAGTAAAGTTGGTTACTATAATTATATATAGGTATAGTAAGGGAGTACAAGACACCGTGATAAGATTGAAAACAGAGACCTCAGAGTTCACAGACCTCTGGCGGCAATCAATTATTAAATAAATGAACAGTATCGCTATGACAAGACAATGTAGCATTATACATTTTACTAAAATAGAATACATAAATTACCTATACTCATCATTAACTCAAAGTTCGATAGCAATATTTCTGACGCTATTGCGCAGTATCTTGTTAAGGATGATGTGTTTATTCCAATAATTAATATTGTTATCGTGAGTTATAACAATTGTCTTAACAGAGTAATTTCTCTGCACGCCAATTAAGTAACTAAAAGCCGAGGTCGGATAATTCTTAATGATTTACTTAAAAATGTCTAATAAGTTATTTATCTAGAATATATAACATTAAATCTCAGAAAACATGCATGTATTGGGAGGAACAAGACATAACTATATAAAAAACTAGCTGTGCCCAGCGGACCTTGTATACTTTCATTTGTACTTAGCAAATAACTCATTATTCCGTAGGTTTTTATACTCGTGATAATTTCTCAAAGAAATGCCCGATTGGAATAAAATAAAAAGTATTTTACTTCTACATAAATGCGCTTGATAACATAATGCTTAATTTGGATAAGGATTAATATAACGATACACACTTAACGTAGTTTCATCGTTCAGACGATTTAATATTTTTTTTAAATATAAAAGTCGTGATTGTAACTAAACTATGATAGTCAGATATGTGCTCTCGCGGACTGTTTTGTAGATCTTAATAAGACTTACTTACAAACCCATATAATTTTTTTCCATTGTCAATAGTTCTAGCAATGCACGCATAAATAGGTTTTCGATTTTACACCTTGGGTTAAAAAATTGCAATTTTCTTACGGATCACTAACTTATTTGAAAAAAAATATAGCCTATAACCTTCCTCGATAAATGAACTATCCAATACAGAAATATTTTTTGAAATCGGACTAGTAGTTCCTGAGATTAGCGCGTTCAAACAAACAAACAATCTCTCCAGCTTTATAATTAGTATAGATGAATACAGAAGTGATGAATGCTACAAAAAATATACACCAATCACAATTAGGATAGTAGCAGAAGTTTAATGATAAAACATTAGCCAAGACATACAAAGTGTTACTTATTTTCGGTAAGCGCTGACAAACATTGTCTACATAATAACCAGAACAATAAATACTAACACAAACAATAGTCATGTAACACGATAACAATTAGTTGTGAGACAAGCCGCTTATATACTACTAGCTGTGCCCGGCAAACGTTGTATTGCCATATATTTTTTTGGGGTGGACTACCCCTAACATTTAGGAGGATGAAAAATAGATGTTGGCCGATTCTCATAGATACCGGATAAGCACAAAAAAAATCATCAAAATCGGTCAAGCCGTTTCGGAGGAGTATGGCAACGAAAACTGTGACACGAGAATTTTATATATTAGATTGTAATGTGAGTTGGTTTCGCAAAATGCAAATGGTCTAGGTCGGTTATAAATTAACGTCGGTTAACGTTTAATTACTTAATGATATTAAATATTTATTAAATGACCAACCATGCTACCGGTCTAGGTAATGACGAAATTGTCATTGGACTGGTAACTAGACAGAACAAAAATATAAGGGAACACAACCTAGAGGCATGGCGTCTTATTTGAATAATACTAATGACAGGAAATTTTAATGAGGCAGAACCCCAGAAAGCAATACGATTGGAAATTGCGCAGGATAAGGTTTTTCAAACATAAAAATAAGTTATGCATTAAGTTCGAATATTCGTAATGTAGGAAGTTTTAATAAAATAGTTAAAGTGAGTTGGTCATAACCATGGTCCAATTCACCGCATGAATACTCAAAAACCCTGCAAGTGATTCAACCGTGTACTAAAGCGCACAATATACGAGTAATTCAATTACCATCCGGCGGATAACTGGACGTGATGGATTTTAAATTGTTTCAATCAAAATTAATGAGCGACTATTCTCGTTTCGTGCACGTGTCAGTGACAAATCCAGCAGGTTTTATAGAGGCAAAATTGTTACACTACATTTTAACCCTGATTCCAATTGTATTTATGGAACATATAAGTACGTGGTGGCCTCGGGGTTTGAGCATATCGAATCCCAGCGGGGCCTGTACCAATAAGTTTTTCTAAAAAACTTATGTACAGTGATTTCACACCACGTGCTTTACGGTGAAGGAAAACATCGTGAGGAAACCTGCATATTTCTGAGAAGTAATTCAAAGACGTATGTATAGTGCCTGAGACGGCGATAGACTCACCATCTGTCACGTTGGCACTTAATCAAATTCGGTGAAAAGTGTGTGTTGTGATAACAACACCTCTGCCTACCCCTTCGTGGAATACAGACGTGAGCATATGTACATACATATGCTTACATATGTATAAGTCGTAAAATGTAACGTGTAAGAAACATACCGAGTGCAAGAATATGGCCTACTTCCAAATAATTGTCGAGCTTTAGGTAACTCGTAGAGACTAAGAATGCAGGGTGTCTTGAATTTCTTCTTTTATTACGCAAAGTATGGAACTATGGATTGTAAAGGATATTGGTGATAGTGAATATGCTTGCATGCAGATAAGAAGTCACTTTGACTTTTTTAACATGAAATGCTTTGAATGATAAGCCGAAATTTCATGTAGACCGCCTCGTTGGTAGACCATTAGTCACAAATGCTACACGAGGTCCTGGCTTCTATCCCTGGGTCTTGATTTTTGCCCGGGTAAAGGTCATAGGCGCATCCCCTATTTCATAGGACCAACATTACTGGCGAAACGAGGGCTTACCATAAGTAACTCTGCCTACCTCTCAGGTATATGATAAACAGGCGTGAATACACATTTATCATAAAGTCATGTGCCGCATGATAGCCAGAATTTAGAGCGCAATAATGCCTTAGACATGATATTTTCGCTGTGGATAAGGCTTTACAGCTTTTATAGTATTTTTTCTCTTCTATCTGCTTTGATGTTTAGTGATAATTGTTGAGGTCTATAAATGCCTTATCAAAGACTCAATTGTATAAAACACTTTCATTGTCGTAACATACACGACAATATAAATTTAAATGTCAAAATTGTGTCGACTTTACAATACGTTATTTGAACAGCTGTTCTCTCCGAAAACATAATACGTGTAGAACTTCATAATGGTTATATCAAATTTAACAATTTGGTCAAAGAAGCATGTACGTATGCTGTTCTAACCTAGCATTGAAGAAACTATTTAATATCAGTAGTCAAATTGAGGTACTTAACTCAATTACTAAAAATTTCAAAGAGCCTAACTGTAGAATTAAAATAATATTTTAATGCAATGGCGGCTGGTGGAAACTTGCAAAATATAAAAATAACTACACACGTGCGAATTGAGGCAAGACGCTAGTTTGGAGATGCTATTTGTAATAACTATTCCAAGAAACGAGCACGTTCCTCTTAATAAACACTTCAAGAAACCAAAAAGTACATAATTTGCAACAGATCGCTAATAATACAATGTTTGGTCAATCAGTAGAGTTTATTGCCTTTGAAGAGCACGAGGGAGTATCTAGTATAGTGACATAAACACAATAGTTCATTATTTATCGGCGACGTATGTTGACAGCTGATAATTGGTGTTGCTAACTGCGCTGTGGCCAATCAACCAGGCCGATCTAGCTTTTAATTAGAAGCAATTGCGCAAAACCCTATTAGTGTAGACCACACGAATCGCGGTGAAAACGAATGGTGCAGATTATGCGGTTCGCTTAAGTGGTATTTGCGCTCTGAATGGCTCTAGATCAACGTCTAATTGGAAATCCCGTTAGGATCAATTATTTTGTGTAACTGTTGCGGGTGAGGTCGGATTGAGAGGCTTGAGCAACGTAAGGATCAACATCCGTCACGTTGGCATTACAATTTATGTTCGACAAAATGTCGGTGTTAATACCTTTGCCCCCCACCCCCCTGCGCGCTTTGCCTGCGCGAATATTTATATAAATTTTAACGTACCTCCTAATCTAGCACCTTTTTGTATCTATATAATAATGCTAGCTATGCCAGGCAATCGTTGTATTGCCATGAAATACAAGTTCGCCAGTGCTTCTGAGGAAATTTTCTCGACGTACATTAAGTGCCTTACCAAGGCTTAAACTCTATACATAATTTACAATAATTTCCACCAATTAGTAAATTCACAAACATAAGTAAGCCAACTCCGTCAATCTAGACATGGTTGCACAATACTTCGGCTCCAACGAAAATATATCATGCAAATAAACTTGTCTAAATTGAGTCTTTCGAGTTGCGAAAATATGTTATCGCAAGTATATTACTAACTCGGCTAGTCATACAGTGAGTGATAATTTGGAAGACACGGTGTAATCAGAGTTTGAGAGATACGGGTTTCGTAGACAATATTAAAACAACAAGTTGTCCTACAACTCCATCAAGAGTATGAGCTTACTAAGCAGTGAAAATGAAAATAAAAATCATGCTTTTATTTCTCTAATAATATGTTTTCTAAATAAAAGTAGCCTAAGTTACTCCATGTAACATCAGCTATTTGCCATTGAAAATCCTGTTAGAGGGCCATACATGAAATTAAGTCTACGCGGGTGAAACCGCGGGGCACAGCTAGTCTGTAAATAGTACGTATGAAAAAGTATCACTTGTTTCTTTTCAAGTTCCGAATGAATATGCGAAAGCCTACTGCAGGTAACGTTTGTACGTCTGTCTATACTGTAAGTACTATTACACTTCTTGTGGTGCGAGCCGAGGTTTGAATAATCGACTGCTACGTAAGCGATGCAAGTTCGAATCCCAGAGTCTTCAGTTCACAGATGAGATTTTCTAAAAACTGTAGTGCAGTGATTTCATAACACGGTGAAGGATGGTGTCAAAGTAAAACGTGGGTGTTGCACACCTCGGGGAATCCTTCTGGAACTGTGACGAGTACATTTATTTATTCAACGTAGGGATGTTAGTCACAAGCGGTCACAATTTGCATCGGAACAAGTTCGGTGCTATCCGATCAGCTGACTCGAGCAAGGCCGTGGGCCGTGGAGCGAATAATCAACTCATTTCTACAACATACTTCTGTACTATTTCCGCTTTTTTTCACGCACAAACTTGTTTACCTACTGTATGACTAATGTTATTCAATAATTGCACTGTCATTATTAAGATTTATAGTTTACATTGATCAGGATTATTTATAGAATCTTCAATGTTGGCTTGTTATAGCTAGCTACCTTAGTTTGCTAACTTAGATTATAGGCTCGCGTTTGACTTTTATATATTCAGATTTAGTAGATTATAGATTACTAGCTGTGTCCCGCGGTTTCACCCGCATAGGTTTAGTTATATATACATATATATATATATATACATATATATATATATATATAATATATCGGTTTAAAATTGACAAAGTTTCATACAAACTTCATCCCCTATTTTATCCAACTGGGAATATAATTAATCAAAATCCTTTCATAATATTTGCTTCAGGTGCGTTGTGTTGTTATGTAATACAGTTAAATTAAATATTTCTCTGAAATTATTATGGCATTCAAAACAAACAAAAACTCAAGAGCGAGCTAATATTGTGAATAGAAACCGTCACGTGACCACAATGCAAGTAGCAAGAGGTGGGAAAAACAAAGTGGAGTCGTCTATTTTAAGATTTGGCCGGCGTCCATCTCTTGCGCAGCTTTACCTATGTAAGTATATCAATTATCAAGATTATGATTTTTATGTCACAGTAAATTTGCGTTGGAATTTTTATGTCTAATTCCAGAGCTCTCCGTGACAACCTGACGACAGACGAGGCAACACATTTACGCTGAATCATCCTCTACGCTCATTATTCCGTTCGCGGTTTCTCCCGCATTTTATATACGGATCCCCAATTAAATTCGTTTTACAATAGGCATACATACATACCCCATGTGACTCAGTAATAATTTTAGCATTGAATTAGTGAAGTAATTAAAATCGGTCCATGAATTTATTAATTACAAACAAAAATATACTAATTCAAACATCGTTTTGACCATGTTTTCAGGCACTGAAAAACTAAAAAAATATCATTACAATACGACAGCAGTAGTAAATTTACTTAAGTTAACGTAAGAAAAATGACGTTCAATAAGTGTTCCAAGTGTCCCTTATATTGAATAAAACTTTTTGATTTGATTTGATTTGATTTTGATTTGCTTCCAGCTTACGGGGCGATAACGAAACTAGAATAGCCCGGTTCGAGACTGACGTTCACCGGAATTTTGTTTTTTTGATTTTTTCCTTAGTTTTGTGTGAAGAAGAAACCGAGCACAGCTCGGTCAACCAACTATGTATTATAGAAGTAAATATACACGTATATAAGTGAGTTTACAATTTGAGATTGATCGACGATTTAAGATCATCATCTTCCTGGCCTTATCCCACGATCATTAAACAAAAATAATGCGTTTCTATCAATGCATTTTGATACCAAAAATAGCATTATATAAGCATATTTTCATCAGACACATCAAATAAAGTACTAATTCATATCGATTTAACCTACGGTTACTACCAGTGTTCTTACTTATTTCATTGGTTTAGAAGATTATTATTTCTGTCTATGAGGAGTAAACAACCAAAGTAACATTACACGATTTAGAATGCTTGATATATTTGTCCATTTCCTGCCATACGAGTGCCTTCATTAGGCATGTGATTGATGAAGCCGAAATATACCGCTTGTTTCATTCCTGGGGTCTAACCATGAGTGATTGCAATGATAGTTCAGCTGTGTGACAGTGACAGATGTATACACGATACATGCATGTGTCTCATAAAATCATTCAAACTACCATAGCAATAATAGTTCGTGGTAAGGCCCCTTTAAGGTGATGTGCAATATTTATTGCCGGGAACGCAAACGTTTTCACATGTGATGTCTATCGATCTATTTAGTTGTCTCGTGGGTGCCCAACGTGGAAAAAGTATCATGTTGGCGCCAACTTTAAATCTTTTCTTGATATCTGTTAATCATTCCTACCCTCGGTTTCAAACTTTTACGATTACATAAAATAAAATAAATAAATATGCTCACGCCATCCCAGAAGGATCCCCAAAGGGATAAGCAGAGGTGTTGTAACGACAATACTCACATTTCACCGCATATGATTAAGTGCCAACGTGACAGAGGGTGAGTCCATCACCGTGTCAAGTACTATACACACGTCTTTGAATTACTTCTCAGACATATCCAGGTTTCCTGACGATGTTTTCCTTCACCGAAATTGTGTTGAGGTCACCACGGCTGCTACTAGTACATAAATAGCCTAAAAAGTAAGATAAAAATAAATGCGAACTTCAAAATGGTTTGCATACGTATGGGTGACTACTTACCCTATTAAGTAGACACAATAATGTGATACATTGGTAGGCACAACAAAAAAAATTATAGACGACACCTCCAGTAGCAGAAAACAGACTTTTGGGAAAAATATGTCGCTATTTATCTAATCATCAACATAGTACTTACATTTCTGATAATATAATAAAGCCCTCATTACCTATAATGACTACATCATATACTATTAAATAAAGCAATTAATATGACAGTGGATATAGATCGATTAATCGGTGCCAAGTTAGCAACTTGATATTTGAAACGGGAGACGTTAATCAATACAAAACGTACTTGAACAAACACGTTCCATTGATAAAATCAATCGATACTGTTGAGCTGTGACAGCGGAAATAGATTCAATTAGCTACTTATAATAATAGGGATGACGTAGATGGCAGGCTGAATGGTTTTACATTGATCCTTTGAAACCTGAACATCGACTCGCCATACACAATCCACTGATAACTTAATACTTAGTCAAGACTCAAAGACTTATAAATTGGCAACAACATTTGAGGCATGACATTATAATAGATTAGAAATAGATTAAAAGCAAAATGCAGCAGTTTTAAAAAACACATATTTTTTTATATCTATACAAATAAATATTTAATTGAAGCGTCTGTTTGTAATACCAAAATAACTTTTCACTAAATGCATATGAAAGTGTATATGTACGGTACTGACTTAAAAAAACATAATTTCAAAAAATGCCTCCGTCTATCTGTCTGTTTGTTCCGTGTAATCTCTGAAACTTCTGAACCAATTTTAAGGGGACTTTCACAGGCAGATGTTACACGGAGTAACTTAGGCTACTATTATTTAAAAAAAAAACATTTAGGGTTCCACGGGAATAAAATTAAATCTGCGCACGTGAAACCGCAGGGCAGGGCTATTAAATATATTAAAAAACACGTGATTTGATATTCAAAATTATCTCAGGGTATTTAATTAAGGTTGTATTTCAAAATAAAACAGCGGCACTCCAGTCGACCGCTTTAATCAGATTTAGCCTAATAAGATTATGTTCTGACGCAGACAGTCTGATCTAAAAGCCGTGTTGCTTTTATACAGGCATTTATTTACCAGCTAAAGAACTTAATACCTTTGTTAGAGCAGCTAAAGGTTGCGGCAATATTGAAAAATCTTCGAAGCCAGGATTTGCCCATCGTTATAAAGTCATGCTTAATTATGTTTCCCAAATTGGCTCAGCATTATTGTTTTCTATCCTTAATACATTTTTTAATAATTTTTTGAATATAATGCTGATGTGTATTATGAAGTAGCACCGACATCATCGTAATGAATCATAAAGTCTACTTACCCCCAATGGGATACAGGCGTGAGTATCTTATACCTTTAATCGAGCAATTCGTGTATATATATCGGTTGTGAATCTCGTAAACGATTCCAACGACTTTCATGAAATTTTGCGTTTTCTGCGGCAAAATAATAATCTAGCTTGGTTTCATTTCAGGCAATGCAAAATTGCTACAACATCATTAGATACGAAGTAAAATTTCGCCGACATCTATCAAATTATGCTATAGCTCAGACAAGAGACTTCCAGCTAATCGGGTGATAACGAAATTAGACTATACCCCGGTTTGAGTCCAAATGACACCGGTCTGGTTTTTTTTCAGAAGAAAAAGACCCTATATTTTGTGATACTAAAGCCAACGGTACTATACATCTTTTAAACTGGACCTGTATCTTATACCCTTATATAATCACAATAATTACAATGCAGTTGGAAATCCGTTATCGGCGAGTGACAACGTGAGGTCAAGGCGCGTGTCGTTGGCACGGCGTAACATTTCTGAAGCTGCCTTGTTTAATCCTCGTCGCCAACTAATTACAAATGTACTATTGCTATGCCAGGAATTCTTCACATTGCAATTATTGCCAAGTAGAGCAAAGATTACTCCATAAGGGTAAAACTATGACCCGAATAGATGGATCAAAAATGGACCTCGTTAAAACATAATCGATCAAGCAATTACGCTACGATCGATGAGAAAAGTTTCTGGGTTCAGAAAAAAGTGGAACGTTTTTTGTTATGATCATCGTAAAGAAGGATATCCATACCATAGAACAGCACATAAGCGACTTAAGGAAACTGAACTAATAATATAACTAACTCAATGCCTACCATCATCGGTTTACGGAGTTCTGACGTTTCATTTTTGTACCGTGAAATTTGAGGATGCAGGCGACTGGAACCACTAAGAACTAATTAGCAATATATTAGACAGGATTGTATGTGATCGAAGAGGCTACGAGGCTAATAAAATTACGAGTGGTCCCACTCGCCTGATAATAAAAATTAATAAAAACGAATCAGTCATCTGGGAACGCGGTTCCATTTAGCTAGCGGTCCCAGTCGCCTGAATCCTTTAAAATTGTACGTCAAAGCTGAGAAGTTCTTAATACGCACTGCTTAAACGATCATAGTCGGCGCCCTGGACCTGTTTGCATTGGACCTAGTGCTATTATGTCAGACCTCATTGTTGTTATCCATATAAGTAACAAAGCTAGTCGCAAATGCTGTAATTTTTAGCCCTATCTTGTCAGCTATTATCGCTCTCTGTTGTGACTTTATCTAGAACTTTGTGTGCTAAACATCATCAGTATTTTTCATGGCATTAATCCTAGCTAGAAATAGGGTACACAATGGAACGGATGAATAAACAAAGAACACTTATAACATTTCATGAAAAGTTTACCCGAACAAATATTTTTCATTTTATTCATATCAGAGTGGAAACCCAGCTTTGGGAACCCGAAAAATATGAAGATATTCTTGACTATATTTCTGTTTCCAAACAAGGAAAAAAGCGAAGACCAATTAAATTACACTTTATTTTTGGTGATAAACCAAACGTGATTCGTCACACACAACGGAAGTAACTTACGCATTTGCAACGATGAATAAGTCATGAAGGAAGTACCTTTTCCTTGCCACTTCTGAGAAAACCGGAATAATTTGGCTTCGGTGTTAGCCTTGACTTCAGCGCGTGGCATCTCTCCCAGTATTGACTCATCCAGAACATTTCAATGAAACGAAGATCACTCATCTGATTGGTATTGAGATTAGTTAAGAGGAAAATGCTTTCATTCCAAATTTAGCTTTCGCGGATCAGAGTAATGACTTCATACGTATACAAACAAAGAGAAACCCCCTCATTGTGAATCTGTTCATTACAAGAATATAAAGCAGTCCTTTGATATCAAGCATAATGAAACTGGATGTTATGAGGTTAATTAAAATTTGGGATCATACGAGAAAATGAATTAGCACAATCCCACCCGTCCCGCAATAAATGTCAGATATACGTATATACAATGTTATTTATATGTATGTATGTCGGTATTATTGCATGTATGTCGGGCAGAGGCGAAGGTGAGTGAGCAAGCTGGGCAGTTGATGCCGTGCCAATCGCTTACGCAGAAATAATAACACCAAAACGAAATTCTGTGCAAATAACCTATCAATCTAAACGTTTCCACGTCAGTCTATTTAAGTTACTAATGTCACAACAGATGAAAAACAATATCACGGTACTTGTATCAATTATCCACAGGTGGCTGTGGTATAATTAGACGGCCATTGTTAAATGGATGATGGCTAATTAAGATGCGAGAGGCGCGCTGTGACGCGAGGATGCGCGCACGTTGATGTCGTACATACGAGCCGGCGAGTGTCACCGCGAACATGCCCCCGCGACCAGCGCCGGTTTTCGCTGTACATCGACGCATTACATTGCCAACACACTTTTAGGAACAAACAAACATATTGTCGTTTTGATACATTTCGCCAATGTGTGCGTTCACTTTAAAGGCACTAACAAGGACACAGTATTCGCTGTCCTCAAATATTTTCCGTGGAGAATCACGTGATACGAATGGTAAGTGAATTGTATAGAACGATGTTGCACGTCTGGGGAGCGGTTAAATGAATGAAAACGCAACCTTGGTGGGGACTACACTTTCTTATCTGGGGGCGCGATATCAGACAAACACATTTGGGCTGCGGCGTTGCGCAAAGTAAATAGACATGACCTTGGGTATACTGAATGCTCGCCGGTTTCGCGAGATAAGGCCTCTTATTATCGTCACCTTGCACGTAAAAAATATTCTTAACATGCGAGTGAAGCGAGTCGCGTCGCGTACCTTGGGAAAAAACCGATCGGTGCAAAGTTGCGTAATGCTAAAGATCACTGACCTGTGTAACCATGTCCCAGTAGAATCCGTCGAGCATGGACTTGCCATGCTGATGCTGTCGGCAGAGGGCGGGCCAGAGCGAGGCGCGGACGGGGCTGTTGATGGGCCACGAGTTCTCCCGGATGACGAGCTTGAGCTCGCGCTTGCGAGCTTGCTGGAGCAGTGGCTGGACTTCATCGAAAGTTTTGAGGGGCGCTTTCTTGCCTGCGAATAACGGGGACGGTAAGCACTGTGTCCATATGGGCGTTGGGGTCTCCGCGAGGGACTCGGCGCTAGGCGCGCGAAAAGCGGCCGGTTCTATGTACATCGCACTGGAGGCGCGGGGCACATGCTTTCGGTGCGCGCGCGCCAGCGGCACTGCCGCCCGCCGCACCAAGCGCGTCAGCCTCCGGAAAATGCGATAGCGCGCCCCAACACTGTCACACCTACTTTGTTTATTTGACCGTGTGACGCCAAATCGGTATTTTCGACCCGTTCAAACAAATTTATATATTTATACTTAATACCTAATTACTAAAATAACTTTATTACCTGAATACCCTAAATTACGATATTAATATGAGGCGCAACGTCAGCAACGTTGACGGCCGGAAGTTTCATAACGGCGGTAAATTTTAATCTCATCTTATCACTGACTTCTGTTTGGTAGGAATTTACCGAGATCCACGGCAGTAAGTACCCAAAGTAAACAAGCCGAACATATCACGCGATAACATCGTGCACAATCGTATAAATAGTCATCGAATCAAAGCAAAACGCAACGTTTTGGATACCAGCCAGAGGAACGAAATTTTCGTAGTGCATACGTAATCGTAGGTCGAGAGCAGAGCAATGGCGTGGTGCCCTCCATAAACATATATGGATCTATTTATCGATTTACCATCTGTGTCTTTTCAAGCTCAATTCACTACTATCTGTAGTAGTATCATTTATACAAACCATCTTAACACTGATCGGTTGAAGCAATTCATATAGAGACTGTATCATGTATTTTTAAAGTTAGTCATGCACGAGCACTATCAGTACTACTAGAGGTAACCCAACTCAACCCGGTATATTTAATCCTACTTTACGAACACAAAACTCTGTATTCCAATTCCCAATTGAACGCTAGGGTTGTCAGGCTAATTTCTTCATGAACAACTCTAGCCTATTAAATGCTAATTGTCTAATATCAATTTGCAAAATCGTCGACTTAAATTTTTTTTAGCAAAGTATGTTCATAAAGCCTTTGTTCTTCTTCAAGTACCACCAAGTTAATGATCCGTTCAAATCTCCCGTATCTTGGTAACGGAAAAAATATTTTTTTACAAGTTACTTCGCGGGTCTTTTAGACCGACCGCTAGTGTCGTAGTGTTAAAGTAAACAATATCGATAAGGCGAGGTTATCTGTGACTGCAGTCGCCGTGAGACTGCTGCGATTGACAGACACAAGTCACTTTAAAGTGTTATTTATTTACCGTTATTAACCGCTATAATGTTGCGATAACGTAGAGAATATTGTTCTGTGTGACAAGACACTGTTCTATGGACTGCATATTAGTAAAATTACTTTTACATATCTATTAATAGAAATTCGTTAGCTGTTCGACGTTCATAAGTGCTTTACTAGGCCTAGACGGAGTAACATTCTCTAGCGCTTGCGCTAATTGAAACGATAAAAAAATGTATGGAAATGACATGAATCAGTCACGTGACATATGTCATCCCCGTACATTTTGTATCGTTTCAACTAGCGAAGCGTGAGGGTAAGGTTACTTTGTCTACGGGCCCTGGTCCCATCACGACTAAAGTACGCGTAGCGAAATATTGCGGGGTACTCCCCACCATATTTATTAGGAGTTTTATTCCCCTCGCGCCATACGTACATGCAATGACAGACTCAATAAATGACTATTACATAAGCGAAACGAGAGGATATTGTCAATGTTTCTTCAAGCCCAGGGCCGAAACTAACTAAAATATTTACATTTAAATAGTTATAATTTTTTTCCCATATTCAATCAAATATTCATTCAGATTCCGATTTTTAAACAAAATTTTCAGTACAATTATCTTGTTTTTCAACTGACTAACATTGACTAATCTGAAATAGCGTAACCTATATATATATATTGTATAATAGTTATATAATTAAAGCGGAAAACAGAATAAATTTATGTATAATCATTCATCAGTTAGTAAACTACTGTTAACCTCAAATTGTATAATAGATATTAGCAACGGTTATAAGTTGTCTGAAAAATAATTTCAATAAGTGTTATGATGTAACACTGCGCCACCATTTAAGTAACATAACTACAGTTTAAAGCATTCCAAGTTACTTCATAAGAACATTCTTATCAACCACCCAATAACCAGGGTCTCAGAATTTGGCTATTGTATCCCCTGCCTAAAGAGGCAACTAAAATGGGGCCGGGTGGCCTGCTGGCGGTAGTCGGTGTGGGAGCCTTGGCCACCGAGCCACGGGCCCGGGATGGTGGCAGTGTGATGTGGCTTGCGCTGCCTTGCACAGCGAGGTCTCCGAGGGCAACGACACAGCTGCCCCGGGGATGTGCTGACAAACTGAGTGAAATCTAATCACGAGACAGATGGGAGCCAGACACAGGTGCCGTTACGGGGTTTGAGCGCTCAGAGAAGTGGAGAATAGTGATTACTCCGCAAAAAAGAAGAACTGCTCATTCGAGACCAGCGCACAATACTCGTGCTAGTAAGGATAAACAATCAAAAATACAACACAACTGAAAAATTAAGCCCAAAAAATTATGAAAAAAGACGACAACATTCTCATTTCCAAAGAATTCGTAGTGATGAACACACAAGCATAATTGGTATTTAAAATGGTCCAAATAAGAGTCGCTTTAAAAAAAATAACCCCATTTATAAAACAACAATAGGACAGAATTAATATTACCTTCGGTTATCAGTTAATGGGTGGTCTCTGTAAATCCTTGAAAATGAGGCTCGGTTATGATCACTTAGCGCTATTGTCGCCAGCTCCCATTGTGCAAAAGGCATTAACATTTCAATCGCATTCTAGGCATTCATTAGTTAGATAATCTATGTATCCCTAAGATTACTGATAAATGGTGTTCTTTAAGATCTAAGCCTTGATATTACATAAGACATGTTTTCGTTTTCTCCTCAGCAAGCCCTTTTGTTTAATACCCGTACTATGGTAGAGCAAAAACTATAGTCCGCCATCTTGGATGATCCGCCATATTGGAATTAGTCACATAGAGCGATGAGAGTGATGATATGATGAGATGTGAATGCTTTGTCACTTAGAACAAGCATATATACCAGCTTAATCCGTGAAAGATTTACCCAATTGTGCTGGTACTAGGAACTCATAATATCCCATCTTAATAACATTTTAAAATAATGTGTTACCTTATAAGAAATCTTAACAATTGTTTATACATGTAATGGTCTATCATAATGTCCTATCTTTAACTACAAATTTAATGTTTTTATGATAAACTGATAATGTAACTGTGTGTTTAATAAAAAAAAACATAAATAATAAATTATAATTTGGTTTATCATCTGGGTTTTTCATCAAATCAAACACCAATCTAACATCCATACACACATTCTTCAATACAATTTATATTTAACTAAGATTTATTTTTCAGAATATTTTTTTAAATACACGTATTTTTACTAATTTACCAATATCTAATCACAATGAACTCTACCCCATACAAATACATTACGTACTTTGCATCACTCATTGCAAAATATTATAAAATCACCATAAAAGGCATACGAACGAATGACTCGACGTCGACATACAATTCATTTCGATTTCACAATTTACGCCAATTATGAATCATCTTTATTACCCTGATTTTATCATAGGTTTTTACCTGTTTCGATTTAGGTGTCTGCTAGTAGCAGAAAATAAAAAAACTACGAATGTTCGGCTCTCATATTGTATTATGGATGCCGATTATAAAGTTGGTCAGAGCAAACTTATATTTAATATCTGTTATCTGTAAAGAAAAAAATATTATGTGTTTCTATTTTAAATTATTATTTCACCTTGTGCGACATGAAAGCTTCTTTAAAAACATAATAGAAGGGAAGTGGAAGACCAAGGGTTACATACATGAGGCAAGTTAAAGAAAAGGTGTCTGTCATGACGTATAAGGAGGTCAAAGAGATGGCACTGGATAGAGACTAATGGAAAGATAGGCATCTGTTATACCGACAAGAGTTATTACTGTTCAATTCATGAAGATGATTTGACACATTGAAATGAGCAGGTCTGGATAATACTTACCCAGGGTTTACCGACTCCAATAATCGAGATTATCGGGAACATTTTGTACATACATAAGTATCACGCTTGTATTCCCCGAAGGGGTAGACAGAGGTATTGTAATAACAACAGATACTTTTCACCGAAGATGACCGCGCCGACGTGACAGATGGTAAGTCTATCGTCGTCTCAGGCACTATACATACATTCTTCCTCTGCGACATATGCAGGTTTCTTCACGATATTTTACTTCACAGCAAAGCAAGTGGTGAGAACAATTTGTGAATTTAAGATTTGATATATCATCATAAAACATAATTGACGTATATCGTGTGTGCCCTTATCCATTCTTTTAAAGTACAACATATTTAGTAGCGTCGACATTTTTAGTCACTTACACACCATTCCATTAAATTCAACTTTGCAAGAGAGAGGACGGTCACTAGGAGTGTCTATCAACACTTTTACACAAGTGGGGGTAGTAGGAGCGCCGTCATTGGCCAGAACACATCGAACCATGTCGACTGACAGTTTTGTTAATGACGCAAAGAGTTTTTATTTTCTATGAAAGTAGGTTTAATAGATCGTCTCTATACTCTCTGAATAGTGTAAATTTGATCGCCATCTCCATACGAAATGGTTTTGCCTATCAGATACGGTTTATACTAGCACGTAGGAGAACTCCGATGGGTTTATTGAAAAAACCACCGCAGGCGGAGGATCTTATATTAACGCAATAATGTAGCCGTTGCCAGGCAAGATGATATTACGACATGACGCTTTCATTAGGAGGGGAGATAGAAGGAAAGTGAAGAAGAAGGAGACCAAGGATTAGTTACAGTCGAAGGAACAAGCCAGGGTCATGATACATGGAAGTCAAAGTGTTAGCGGGCAATAGAGAGGGTTGGCGATTGCTTCACTGACAAGAGCTCTTAAATAAATGATGATGATGAATGTAGCCGTTATATGTAAATGTGCTTTTATTAAATACTAGCGTAGCGACCCACCCCCACTTCGCTTCTCTACTATCCTTAAATTTAATAAGACTGTTTTAATTATAAAGCTATTGGAGTTCGTCTGCTGTTACTAAAAACCTCAAGATACGTTACATAGTTCAGATATTTTTTAATGTAAATAGCGACTTCAATTTACACTGTTGTTAGATCAAAGAGGTAAACATCATCTAAAAATATAACCGCATCCTCATTGAGCATAAAATACTAATTATTATTCAAATAAACAAGTACTCAAGTATTATCACACAAGTAAGTACTCCAGATAGCTCTTTGCTCGTTATCACTTCGAGATTTGTGCGATAACATCTATTAGCGTGAGATGAGTACTGTTTGCCTCCTTTATTGATAAGAGCATTCTTATATACCGCACGGTTAGTTGACCTAGATACCTATGTCGCCACCCAATAGCCAGGGTCTAAGAATATGGCTATGGTATCCCCTGCCTGTCGTAAGAGGCGACTTAAAGGGGGCCGGAGGGCCTTCTGGCGGTGGTCGGGGTGGGAGCTTTGACCACCGACGTGGGCCCGGGATGGTGGCAGCACGATGTGGCTCGCGCTGCCTTGCACAGCGAGGTCTCTAGGGGCGGCCTTACAGCTGCCCCGGGGATGTGCCCCGGCAAAGTGTGGGGGGACACCGGTGCGTTCTATCAGAGTACCCGGAGTCCCCCCTGAGCACTGAGGATGGCCACCGGGGGGGTTTTAGTGCGGTAAGAATCCCACATACCCCGATCTGCCTCTCCCAGGGCGGTCGGGGACCTTTTGAAGGTTTCCCCCTCGTCAACAAAAAAGATACCTATGTCGATTTAAAAATAACTTGACTATACATTCTTGAACTCAATTTTTAAACCGAGAATTTGGGCAGAATTATCTCTTAAGAGAAGGTATGCATAATGCACTCGGCTCTCAATGGCTTTAGAACTGCCATTGAGGCAGGCCCAGTCCTACGTATCAAACATTTTCAGTAGTCAAGAGACTACGAGAGAAAGGTTAAAAAAATATATACTTGGGGCGCGTTGCAGGTCACAGTATATATTATACTGTGACCTGTCGTTGAGACAAGCAGTATAGAAATTAGGAAAATTTTTTGAAATGGGAACGTTTGCACCATTGGAACAAAAGGGTCGCTTGCATGCCACGCTTTAAAATTTACTGTCAAAGTAATGCGGTATAAGAGTCAATATAACAGAACTCTTCTGAAATGTAGTCGGTAAAACACTTAAATTACCAATACGAAATTTATAAAACACTAGCGGACGTCCCGCGGTTTCACCCGCGTAGTTCCCGTTCCCGTGGGAGTAATGGGATAAAATATAGTCTTTGCGACCATAATTTGAGATTTAAACTATCCTATCTCTCAAGTTGGATCGAACTGCACATGGTGTGCGAATTTTATTATAATCGGTTAAGTGGTTTAGGAGTCCATTGTGACACGAGATTTATATATATTAAGACTAGCTTATGCTTTATTGTGTTATACCACGTAACACATTATCGGGATATAAATTATCCTACTCCTTGGTCTAAGATACCTCCCCACCAATTTTCAGCCGTTCTTGAGTTAGAAATAGTGTAACTAACTCGACTTTCTTTATATATATAAGATGTGAAATTCTGAAGGACTCCTAATTAATAATTTGAAGTTAAAGAAATGTCACACATATTTTCGAAATCCTGTTATTAATCGAGGTATATAGTGAATTATTTCAATCAATACCTAATTGCAATTGAATACCGGCTTTTCAAAGTAGGTAGGTTATGTACCTACAAATGTAATTAAGTACAAAACTTTCTCAGCAATTAGAGAAACTCCAACTAAACGCGTTAAAACCGTAAAATAGGCACTTTCGTCGACAGACGTTGTTCTGTCTATAAGGTTTTAACATGTTAACGTTAACGGTATCGATTGCGTATTTTCCTCATTTTGTCATCATCTCTCTGGCCTTATCCCATACATTGTTGGGGTGAGCACTTGATTCAACCCGATACGGCTGATTTTTATATGAAGCGCCCATCTGACCTTCGCAACCCCTTTTACGAGGAAAATCTGTGATCTCCGACTGACCTGTAACGATTGCCAAAGATGATAAATTGGCAACCGGGACCGACGGCTTAACGTGCTCTCCGAGGCACGGAGGGAACTCGGACGGTCACCCATCCAATTACTGGCTAGGGTTAGGGTTGCTTAACTTCGATGATCGAATGATATGCGCAATAGCAACTGTGCCACAAGCTCCTCATTTTGTATGGGATCTTATGATACTCGCCGTCAGGGATGCTTTTACGTGCCCATAAAATTCGGTTCAGACATATTAAATCCCATACTTAGGGTACTGTATTCAAAACGTTCGAAAAATTCATGAAATGTAACTAAATTATTTCATTTTAAAAGTAGAGAGTAGTTCGTATGTGTTTATTTTTTTTGTGACATAATTTATTCATTCCTTTTGTTTTACATTGTCATTAAAGAACAGATAATCACTCGTGCTTAGGAATTCGTTTAGTCAGGACGGTGAAGAACATATAATCACAAAAAAACTATTATTGAAAATTTTCTCTTATGATATAACGTTTTCCATTTATTTTTATATTTATTTATTAAAATAATATTACAAGTAGAAAACTTGGCCCAAATCGGTGTCTCTCGGGACCGTGCCAAAAAGGCTGGCTGCATTGCCATGTTTTCCTTTTTTTATATTTAAGCGCATTGACATAAGTTTATATATTTAAATTATAAATAAAAAAAAGGTCAAATCTCCTTTGAATAATTTTAAGTATCGTATATCTTTATGGTATTTATGCGATTTAAATCAAAGGCGTAATATTTTATCTACTTACAATAATGATGATTTCAAAACGTAACGCGAACAAAGGCTTTACGACTATGGTTAGCCGCGCCGGTTATTGAATTTAACGTTGATATAAATATTTTATTACCTTTTCAAATATAATAGTATGACCTATACATACCTACTTCATAGGCCAGGCCGTTTTAGCTGCCCATAACAATACCATAATGTTACCATATCATGCTTTGCTATCTATGGAAATTATCGTCATCTGTACAAGATACATTGAATCTATCTTCATCACCATTTTACAGGACCCATCACGAATGAGTATTTGAATGCGGAGTAGTAATTTATTGAGTCTGTCATTGCCTGTACGTATGGCGCGAGGGGAATAAAACTCCAAATAAATATGGTGGGGAGTACCCCGCAATATTTCGCTACGCGTACTTTAGTCGTGATGGGACCACGGCCTATAGACAAAGTAACCTTACCCTAACGCTTCGCTAGTTGAAACGATACAAAATGTACGGGGATGACATATGTCACGTGACTGATTTGTGTCATTTTCATACACTTTGTATCTATTAGCGCAAGCGCGAGAAAATGTTATTTTGTCTAGGCCTACCGTACGCTATCTTTGAAATCGCTCTTTACGTATATTATTTTATTTATGCCTCTGGCCATAAACAACGCGGCCGTTAAGTTTATGTCGAAATGCGGATAACTTTTTAGCAAGCATGGAGTACAAACTCATCAGGCCACAAGTCTGCCAGGTATTGTCGCGTTGTTTAGACAACGCAATCCACAACACGCTGCTGTTGTCACAAACAATGCACTGGGACATGAAACGATTCAGGGAAATCAAGAAACTCTCGCCATGCTCACTTCACTTTATACAATTTGGAGTACCTATTTGTACCAATACCTACATAAAATATTTTATTGATGAAATATAAATGATGCCTGGCTGAGTTTCTTGCCGGTTATTCTCAGAAGGCTAGTTCCGAACAGGTGGTAATTCTTGACGTTCTAAGTGCCTTTTCTGGGCCTGCAGACAACATTATCCTCCCGCTTCACTAGTGGAACAGATAGACAATGTATGGGAATAACATATGTCACGTGACTGATTTATGTCGCTTCCATAAATTTTCCATCGTTTCTATTAGCGCAAGCGCGAGAGAATGTTACTTTGTCTATGCCTACAGGGCCCAAACGGAATAGAATAAATCATTTTAGTTTTCAAACCATAGACACGAGAAAGAACAGAGGGCAATAAATTGTTAGTCCTAATACATATATACAGATAAATTTAAGTGTCTGTAATTCCAAAATAACAGCTTTGTACTACATGCCTATGAAAGTATATACGGTACTGAAAAAATATCCAATTAACATTTTCTTTCTTTGTCTATCTATTTGTACCTACCGGCTAATCTCCGAAACGGCTGAACCGATTTTAACGGCACTTTCACTGGCGGATAGCTAATGTTACAAGGGGTAACAGGGTCTAATATTATTTTTTTAAAAATGGGTTTCCCATGGAATTAAGTCGACGCGGGTGAAATCGCAGGGTACAGCTAGTCTTTAATAAATATGTAAAGAAAAACTGAGCCCATCCGGAGTGTATCTTGTGAGATATTTACTCACTGGACCCAGTATCATAGAATTTTATAAATTTCTTGGATCTAGTAAAATATAGTTATATAAGATTTCATTATGTGAAGATCCAAAATTTTTATATAAATATAGAAGGACCATCGGTACCTCTATATTGTAACCCTTATTTAAATTGAAACCCACTTAAACCATAGAGTTCTAAAGTAAATTTGTGATTCTAGAAAACAAAGTTTTTAAAACCTGTCATAGATCATACTCTTTTTCTATGCCTCTTTGCAGAACAAACATTCATAATTTTTTCTGGACAAAGAGACTCAAATGTATTTTTCTATGATTTATCTTTAAGCATAGATAACTATGTGAAAATTAACATCATCGTTTTGATGCATGCATAACTCTACTATTACATTAAATATAATAATTGCTTAGACTATCATTCCCTATCTAATTCTATTCCTTAAAAAGAGATAGAACTAATCTAATCCTTGTCTCATGCACACTTAATACCATGTTTATTAATAATAACTAGCCTGTGATAAAAATAACGTAATGCAGTTAATGCTTTATAAATGAATACCATGCAAAAATGGCAGAGCTCAACAACACCCATACATAAAAAGTTTGTTTGGAGAGCTTGTTTCACCAGTTTTTCCCCTGACATTTGGAAACGGTAGTAAATTAAGAAGAATGACAGCCAATTTGTGTTCCAAGTGTCCCTTACATAGAACAAAACATTTTGAATATTGAATACATTGACAATAATTATGAGACAGATATATACGACATGTATAAGTCACAGACTTATGTCACTGTCACGCAAACACTTCTTGGTTTTTAAATCATGTCAATATAAACTATTCAATGTTTACTCTTTTCACCCACCGATCAATCTCCATCGTTTGTTTTCTACTCTATCAACATGACATTGGCGAAATTGTGGCAACCCCGCAGATGCCATAAGAAGTGAAGTGATATCAGCATAAAATTCAATCAAAACTAATTTGGCTAAAGCTAATTAATATGTTTAAAAAACCATGGAAATCTTCAAACTGATACCTATTATAATAGTTTCCACACCCATTACATAGCTTTTAATAGGTGTTTAAAAAACTTAATATCTTCAGTGTTTTTCCACTTTGACTATAAAATGTATAGTTCAATCAATCTGTTATAATAACTGATAAACATGTATGGCCAGTGTTTCAGTTATAGATAATTCAAAAATTTACCGTCACATGACTAGCTCCTATGCCTTTACTAGTACTTATGTAATTAATTATTTAAATGAAAAAGTTCTACACAAAAAAAATATTTGTAACATTATGTTTCATTTCACAGAAGGTACACCAAGATGATATAAGTATTATAATTTTACCTGGTGGGCTATCGGTGAGAATAGTGATTCCGGTGGGGTCGACATGAGGGGGGAACGCCTCATACAAGTCCGGCTCCTCTTCAAGCACGGCTGACAACATGACGGAGGGCATCCCGGCTATACACACACACTACACTCGACTAGACACCGCACAACACTACACTGCAGTATCCGTAGCTCACTCGGAGCTCACACCAGTGAGCCGCCCCGAGCCATCCCTTAATGCGCCTGGTTCATATGACACCCACTGTCCCCTCTAGGTCAAATCTTGCTGTACCATCTTTAAATCTGTAAAAGGACAAAGTTCAAATCACAGTATCTGTGTCAAGTCTGCCAATTTATGTTCACTGCCTTTATCTTGGTGATAACATTATCAGTAAAATAATCGAGCGATTATGCTCACGGCGATAACGAGGAAGATGGCTCACTGACTAACTTCTTAGATTATGGCCTCCCCGGCGGATCAGCTGATCGCGCCGCTGCCAGGGCACTCTTTGACATTTTATAGCTATTTTAAGACATACGGGCGGCTGATCGCACCGTCTTCAATGTCAGATGCCAAGTACATTAATGTGAAGAAACAAAATTAAAATAATCACCGCTTGAATGGGAGTGTACTAGCGGAGCTCGCGGCCCGGCCAGGAAGTGTACTCACCGCAATCCTGGCGATAAATGATGCGAAGCAGGATCTGCGCCTCCGTATTTACCGCTTTGGAGCCCCGCGACGACTAAGCCGAGTGCCCAGTTCCCGACACAACGTAATCACGAATAGGATAATAGACTCGAGCGACAGCCAACGCTTTTGCTTTGTCACTTAAACCAACCACACAGTACATCACACTGATATACAGTTTACTGACCATATACACGGATACATTGTTTAAAATTGTATAAACTGACTGATGCACGGGATGATTTTGAGAGCCGCTTGATACCGTTCTCTTTCGTTAATCAAATTATCGATGTATCTGGTGAAAGTCGTTTCAATTTTAGTGCGGTAATACGCGACTTATAATCAACAAAAAATGGCGTAATAAGAATTTAATTCTCGTAGCTATTCAATCTGGAAATATTTCCGTAGATTGAATGGAATCGTGCGATATCCACGAATTTGTGCAAGATTTGCTGTACGAGTGGCGGGCGGGTGAGTATGAACGAATGAGTCCGTGACTAGCTCGGTCAGTGGCTCGACGCTCACCTCATTCACACACACATACAACAAAAAATTGGGGTGTGTGCTTTTTGCTCAAGCTTTATTCGACCAACAGATATCTATTCTCTATTAACCTACACAGCCCAAAGCTTAATTTCGTTCATTCGATAAACTTACAGTGCTGCCACATTAGCGCTTTCGAAGCTTTTTTCAAGACCGCCCGCGGTTTGAGAATTTGTTTTCCATTTTTATAGCTATCTAATCAGCCCTCCCATGCCAACCCACTGATGGTCAAGGCTTCCTCCAGTCCAGCAAGCCTTTCGCACTGCTCTAGTGCTAATCTCACAAAAAGGAACTGATTAAACAAAATTGTATGATTTAGTTGAAGTGAAGTATTTTGTACTGCCCCGCGGCGATTCCAGTACATTATCATTACCCGATTGGCTATAGCATAACCGTGAAAATAATATATATACACAAACTAACAATATAAAAATATAACAAGCACAAAACTGTAGGTATTGATCGTACTTATCTATTACGTGTTAAATATTTGTTCAACTTGTTCAAATACCTACTTCAAATATAAAGACTGCCTACTTATTTGACTGTTTACTTTAGTTAGATGCATTAAATATCTACTATTAAAATTATAGCCACCAACGATATATGAGTATCTACAACGAAGGTCATCTATGACCTCCACAACTTGCCACCCACCAAGGGCGGAGAGTGAACTACCCCTTGGCCTCGAGCAAGGCTAGCTCAAAGAACACATAAGGCGGGCCTCGACACACGCACGGCCTCTGTGAAGTGCATTGCATGCATCTCACTACGGTTAGTATAAGTGCCTCTTACATTAGGTAGCGCGAAATCGACATAACCCTTCCGATAACCCTATGTTGGTTCGTAAAACTATAGCGAAAAAAATGATATCGTGTTTTTGATTTCCGCGTCACGGCAATTTTTTTTTGTGCTGCTATGGAAAAACTAAAGTAAATATTTTGGAGAAATTAAAAGCTCCCTAAAGTTACATATAAATAATACTTCTTCGCACGTCGTTCGAGAAATAGAAAAGAGAAAAATTATGTTCTAGAGATGCGGTGCTGGAGTAAGATGTTTATGGAGTAAGGTATTTCTTGGACGGAGCTCGACACTAGAGCTTGGCATCAATTAGCATTTAAAGACACTTGTGTCATTAATACGGTAGAGTTGAAGGTTCAGACCAGACTGTTCAGCTTAAAACAGCTGTGGAATCCGAGTGAGATATATGCCGAATAGTCACATGATGACCACGACCGCTCGAACAACGAGAAGATATTTGGTGCTTGCCGTGTATATGATATTTATCAGTTGTTTGGAGTAGTATCCCCATCCCATAGTACAAATTTAGGTCTACACGGCGCTCTGTGACTATGAAGGACCCAGAAGAAAATAAAACAGCACACAAATTAAAAAAAATATCATTTTAGTAGTATATACAGGTGAACTTGATGTTTTTTATAGTAGATTTTAAAACAATAAGTGGGTAACATTAAAATTAAACGTCAGCTTCGTTGGCAGAGGTGTTGTCATACGTCACGGCTGTCACTGTCACTGGCAGTTATGTCATTTGTGACAGTTATATTTGTCAGCTGGGCGAGCCGAGTGATGACTGACTGCCTGCCTGCTTTCGCTGAGTCGAGCTTTTTGAGGAAATAAATTATTAAAATTATATCTATTTCACCAGTGTTTGTTTGTCTTGGAGAATAACGAAAACAAAAATCTCAACTATACAGGTTATGTGTCAAAACCGGAAAGATATGTAAAACTGTTACAATGTCGACGACAAAGCCGGAATGTTTGAAAGGTAATTATTATTTTATTCATTGTTACTATAAAATGGAACTTGTATGGCTTTGAATGTAATGTACACTTCTTTACAGATACGGTGACGGTGTTAATTACCGCCGTTGGTGATAGCGACAATTCAGTAAACAATGTTGTCATTAAATCGCTCACTAAGATTGCAAATTCATATCCAAATGAAGTGATAGAAATATTTTGCGAATTCTACAAGAACACCGTCAAAGCTAATCCAATACAATTGGGGAATATGGTTAAGTAAGTAATTTTTCTGTTTCATATATAGGTATTATTTTTTACTAGCCTCTGCCTGCATAAAAATGTTACATACAAACTTTACCCTCATTGGGGTGGAATTTCTTAGTATATATCTACATCTCACTATGAATACACCATCATCATCCTCCTGCCCTTATCCCATGTTATTTGTGGCCGGCGCAATGTGTTCTTCTCTTCCATTTATCTCTATCAGCTGTCATATCACCTAGAACACACCATCCAAATTTAATGTCCAAGCTAGAATCAGTGGATTAGGTTGTGCTATAAATTCCGTAAAAAAATTTTTGGAATTTATATGTATCAATCATTTTGACAGTTCATTCATACATACATATGCTCACGCCTGTATCCCATGGGGGTAGGCAGAGACCACTGTTTGCCACATGCTACGATCCTTACATACTTCTTTCGCTTCATCCACATTCATGCATCTCTTCATACACTTTCTTCGGTTACAAGTGCTCCGAATTTGATCTTTCTGAAAAATACTATTAATTTGGTCATAGTAGTTGTTCCTTGGACGCCTTCTACCGACAATTCCGGTCACATTCGCTCTATAAATTTATTTCGTTAATCACCTTTCACTCATCCTTTCGATATGTCCAAACCATCTCAACATACTTTTTTCAATTCTGGTCACCACATCATTCTTCAACTTGCAACTGTCTCTTATCACACTATTTTTCATACAATCTACAATTTCATTCATTTGGCATCTAATAAAGAATCTATTATATGTATGAGCTCTAGAAATATTTACATAACTAGATTGATATCCAGTTTTATACAAACTTGTCTGGGTACATTTTTACTATGTAAATGAACATAGGAATGAAGGCTTCAAAACCACAATATGCATATTGAGATAACTAATTGGGTCAAATCTTTACTTAGCTTTAACTAATGCACATAATTTGTAAGAGTATTGTTGTTTGTATAACCTGCATTTGGAACAGAATACAAAAGTAAGGTTAGCAAAATAATATTTCTGGCTTCGTTTTTTTTAGTACATAACAATGTATAGGTACTTATAAAATTCAAAGACCCCCCTGATTCCAGAGACATGAAATTTGGGGAGTGTATTCTTGGTGAGGTGTAGGTATACATTGAGTAAGATTTTTCTGAAATTCCACCCATAATGGGATAGAATGGGGGTTGAAAGTGAAATCTCAGACAAGCTAGTTAAAAATAAATTATTAGTTTAATGTTATGTTTTGACATTATATACACAATTAATATTTAATAAACAGTGCCAAAAAAATTAATCATAGTTAGTCATATGTAGTGTTGCTGTATGGTAGGACCTTCTGCTTATTTTCTTCTATGCATAAATAGCCTATGTTTAATTTGATATACATATTGCCTATATGGTAAAAAAGCCATGGTGGGCGTGGGGTTTGAGCAGTCACCTGCTATGCAAGCCACGCAAGGTCAGAGGTTCTGTACCAATGAGTTGTCTAAAAACTTACGTGCAGCGATTTTAGACCACTTGCTTTACGGAAGGAAAACATCGTTAGGATTCAGGTTGCATATGTCTGAGAAGTAATACAGAGTCATATGTATAGTGCCTTAGACGGCGATAGACTCACCATCTGTAACGTTATCACTAAATCTTCTTTCGTGAGAAGTGGGGAATACTGGCGTGAGCATAATATAAATGTATGTATATATTTATATGGTATGAGAAAATCTTATTGTAACTCTTACAGGGTTCTAGAACAAACTTGTGTGAACCAAGTGAAGAGGTTGGAGCCTCCAGTGGCGACCATCCTTGTCAATTCGATGCTACGAGCTATGGTTGAGACGGTCACTTACGATCCCAGGGTCCAGATGGGCGCTTCAGCAGTCCTCGTTGCCGTTGGACATGAGTACTTGGATTTGGTATGTTTTTGTTCAAGTCAATTAATATTAGACTAGCAACTCATTCTCCTTAAGTGGTTTAAAGTACTTAAAAGGGTGTTCCAAGAACATGCTTTCAGTGGCGTAGCTCCGGTGCGGAAGTTGGTGGTGTCCCCCATCGAAAGTAAAAAGCAGTAAATGTTAAATGATAAAGGACATTGATAATTTATTACATACATACATATGCTCACGCCTGTATTCCCCGAAGGGGTAGGCAGAGGTGTTGTTATCACAACACCCACTTTTCACCGAAGATGATTAAGTGCCAACGTGACAGATGGTGAGTCCATCGCCGCCTCAGACAATTTACCACTTTATATACGTCATTGAATTACTTCTCAGAAATATGCCGGTTTCCTCACGATGTTTTCCTTCACCGTAAAACACGTGGTGTGAAATCTCTGTACATAAGTTTTTTAGAAAAACTCATTGGTACAGGCCCCGCTGGGATTCGAACTTGCGTCGCTTGCGTAGCAGGCGACTGCCACTACCACGGCTCTCATTTCTTATTTATTAATTTATTATTTATATATAATTTATTATTTATAATACTGAAGAAATAACTAAGACAGAATAGAAATTGTTATACAGTTGGAGGAATCCCCGAAAAAGACAGTGCTAGCGATTTTTTTTAATAGTTCTTAAAGATGAGAGACCGGGTGGGTTTCACCCCAAAAAAGGTGACACCCGGTGCGGGCCGCCCCCCCTTTCCTACGCCACTGATGCTTGTAATTCTATAGTTGGTTTTTTACACAATACATTTTTTTTACTCATTATATCCCAAATCCATTCACATATGATGCCTATATTATTATTACTATCCTTTATCCTGGAACTTGGTTACTTAATTTATACATAGATAGTAGTATTTTCCCCAAACACATATTTGTTTTTATAAAAAAAAACTGAATGCAACGGATATAGTATTTTACATATTTCTTGAAAAAAAAAGACAAGGCAAACACAAATGCTCATCGAACCCACGACCCTAGTGTAGTCCGGTGTACTACTAGTCCTAAGGGGCCGTCAAATAAATAAATAGTTGAAAAACATAGTCATCACCAGTTCGACCAGATGACTGTGAGTCACCGTTTGAACGATGTCTGCGTTTGTATGAATGCCTCCATTACTTGTGTTATCGTTAATTTATTGAACGAGATAAAAATATAAATATAAATTTTTGTGTCTATCAAAGTTAAAACAAATATAGTGTTTATCAATGTTACATAATGAATACACAGATAAATAAAATTGAAATTGAAGTGTCTGTTCGTAATACCAAATTAACAGCTTTACACTCAATGCATATGAAAGTATATACGGTAATGCCATAAAAAATATTAAAAATTAAAATCTATATCTGTCTGTTTGATTCGACTAATCTCTGAAACGGCTGAACCGATTTTAGCGTGATTTTCTAGGATACGATTTAAAAAAAATAGTGTTCTGCTGCCAGATTAAACCGCGAGGTGAGTAAAATTATATAAATACTCCACAGGTACTCAGATCCCTGATAAACCAGTTATCCCCGGCGTCAGTGCCGGACTACACAATCCCGCACACCCTGGGCACGCTGGCCGCGGTGAACACCCATGGTGTTGTGCCTCACATCAAGGATATCCTAGGCAAAATGCTGCCCCTACTGCCCTTGATCAAGCAAGACATATTGAGGCAGGCGTTTGCTTATGGTAAGTGTATATTAGCTTGTTTGTCATACCATAAGTGGTTCCTATGATCCGCTTGCGTCGCTCTTGTGGAGACAAGTCCATACGGTGTATGGCCAATCCAGTTCCATTCATGATCTCCTAATCGAATTTTGGTCACGGCGGCTAATTTGCGCAGGAGATATTATTCTGCACAAGTGTGTGCGCAAACACAGGTGCACTCTTTATTCCCTCACTCTCATAGTCCGATGGGAGGCAATCAGACACGACCGAAGAGAGATCAGGCGTAGGACCAACGGCTTATAGTGCTTTCCGAGGCACGGGGGTGTAAACACCGCATACTTCCAATCTCCGGACATTTATTGTGAATTTCCAGTCAAAAAATGTATGCATTATAAAACGCAGCTTGTATTTAACGCAAACAAATTCCTTTTCTGCAGCTTTCGGACACTTCGCAGTAGCTGTCTCAGAGCAAATAGGCGACAATGTACAAAACGACAACATAACATCTATAAAAGATAATTTTGTCACGGAATTCTCTATAATCTTCGATGTGTTGTACAACCAATGGCTTCCCTCAAACGAGCCTAAAGTCGCTGAATGTGTATTAGAAGCCCTCGGCCCGATCACAAGGCTGATATCAGAAAGACAATTCAACGAGACAGTCAACAAATTCGTGCTTTCATTGCTCTCTTTGTACAGAAAACCAGCCATCAATTTCTACTGCATAAGCCAATGTATATCGTATTTACTATCGCCGTCGCCACTTAACCCAAAACTGAGTTTGAATGATAGCACAATAAATTCAATTAACCATGTAATGTTCAACTTGGTTCTACTGGAGCCGGATTACGATCAGCCACAAACGGTGAAGAACCATTTTGAGGTTCTTCGCTGTTTCGACCACATGGCCGGCCAGTTCTCAGATCAGACAATAGAGACTCTTCTCCACCAGTGTAAGAACAACCAAGAAAAGGAACGTATGAAGGCAGTCATAATCCTCACGCATCTGACGACGTCATCGCAAGTTTTTGTTGAGAATTACGCCACAAAGTTTATAAGTATACTCAAAGTCATGACCGCAATGGAGCAGGGGTTGAAAATGAAGAAGTTGTTGGTTAAAGCTATCGTAGGGCTGGTCTACAGGAACTGTATAGTGACTCCAGAAGACTTCACGATGGTGGAGTTTATAATTAAGCATTGCGGACAAGAAGGACCGCCGAATGCGTCCAAATATGAAGTGTCAGATCTTCAGGATACCTGTAAGAGTTCCCTCGTGTTGATGTGTAATTCGGTGACAACTATACGGAAACAACTGCGCAATTTGTTACTGACGGCGTTGACTGTGGATGACTTCACCAATTCTATGTCTACTGTAAGTAATTGTGTGACGTCACTTCTACAGAATAACTCTGATATAGTCGACGATGCTGCTGAGAAGGAGGTGGACATCAAATGTCACCCGGATCAAGTGTTCGTTAGATGCCTCACTCATGTGGTAGAACCAACTCACGTCGAAAAGAACAGAAACCTACTTCTATTCCTCGAAGAGTATTCCGGAGACATTCATAAGAACTTGAAGAACTCTTGGACGGTGGAAGTACAGAGGTTGTTGAAGTTTGTAGACAAGAGTGAGTCGAAGGACCAATGGCACGGGATGTTGTTAGACCTCTTAGTGTCCGCGGTGGAACAGGTCAACAGCAACAAATGGGTGGAGACCATCGCGACATTAATGTCTCAGCAGATACTGAACAAGAAACAATCGCCCATGATAAAGGGCGTATCCCTTCAGTATCTAGCCGTGTTATCCTGCCACATGTCGAACGCGGCTGTGGTCGAAAAAGTCCTCAAAATAATTCTTCTAGCATTGAAGTCTATACCAATGGATACGTGCGACTACGTGAGCAAAGCCATTGGGATCGCGTCCAGACAACACGGCGAGTTTATACTGAACGAACTTGACGCTATTTACAAAGAGAACGAATCTAAGCGAGGCAGTAAAATACTTAGCTTCCTATCTTCAAGGCATTCCAAGAATGAAGTAGAGTTAAGTGTAGTGCGATTTGCAGTTATTACTTGTTACGGGAAAGTTGCTAATGAATGCTTGGATGTGCACGTCCTAGCGAGATTGGGTGAGCATGTGACGTCAATCCTACATGAGATACTGAAGTCGGTACCACCGTTTGACTTGTGTAAGGCTAGCTTAACCACTCTGTACGAGATAAGTAAGGCTTTATATCCCGCAGCTCATCATAATGTGGTTTTAAGAAACAGGTGGCAATTACTGAATGCTGTTCTCGAACAGATTTACAACTCAAATCTGGATAAACGTAATGTAGAGTTGTATCCAACTATAGTGAAGAGTTCTAAGGCCTTAACTAAACTGCAGAAAGGCATATTGCCTGAAGAAAGGAACACTATATTGAGAGTGTTGTTCAATAGTATATTTGGAGAACTAGCATCGTTCAAACAAAAAGTTGAAGTGGACTCCAATGATCAAAGCGATTTGTTAGCGAAGACATTGAACGACAGTTTAACGCTGCTCCACCAATTAATCAAAGAGCTGATCATCCAATCGACTTGCTTGAGCACAATCGATGATTTAATCGGTCTGTTAATCGAGTGGATCCGGCACGACAACGATGAAATTCGCTCAGCGGCTGTCATGGTCCTACAAGTCGTATTGGAGACTTATATCAAAAACGTGAGGCTTAATTACGAAACGCCAAGTAAGTTTGGTCAAATGGGTTATCTTTTAGGACTGATAGTTCCAGGAGTGGCTGACACAAACTTTGCAGTACGCCTGACAACTATTGACTGTATAAAACTAATAGTGCAAATACAGGACTTGTACGAAGGTCACACAGTTGAGCCGGAAGACGAGTGCATAGCGAGTCTTACGAACTTGCAGAATAACATACTGACCAACGATTTGAACTTGATTAATGTCTACTGTATAGTGTTGTGTGACACTGTGTCGCCGAAGATCCCTCATCATCACACGATGCAGTTTATAGAGAGTTTGCTGGAAGGTTACGTTGGTGTTGAGTTCAGGAGTGTGGGTATTAGTGCGGTGTTGGACGCGTTCTTTGTGAAGAAAGGCCAGGACCTGTACCAGAATATAGAGAGGATTGTGGAGCTGATGCTGGGGACGATGGACGAGGTGAATGAGGAGGCGCGTCATAGGTTAATGAAGCCTCTGACGTCATTGACGCGGCATCACTCCAATGCTGTCACTGCTGTGCTGCTAGGGCAGAGGATTCCGTTGAAACCGTAAGTATAAAAATATTTTTTTTAGGATTTTAAGGGATTTTACTAATTACTTTTCCTACAAAATATTATTAGTGTCGTCGTCACGAGATTTCAACGTCACAAATTTTTGGCCTTTTATTTGGGCCCCGTTGAATGCGCAGTAGGAATTGTTTGGGTCTTGTGTGGAGTACGAACAAATACGTGTGCAGCTATCCCCACTATTTTCGCTGAGCGCTCATAACTCGCGTCGTACATACGTATGCTCACGCCTGTATTCCCCGAAGGGGTAGGCAGAGGTGTTGTTATCACAACACCCACTTTTCACCGAATTTGATTAAGTACCAACGTGACAGATGGTGAGTCTATCGCCGTCTCAGACACTTTACATACGTCTTTGAATTACTTCTCAGAAATATGCAGGTTTCCTCACGATGTTTTCCTTCACCGTCTCTCGCGTCGTTATTATTTTATTACCAAACTTTTAAGCTATTTGTCTGTAAGCATTCCTCAAAAGAACACAAATAACTGAGGATAGATCTTTTATCCCCTAGTTGCGTAATATCATGTTGGCGTTACCTCGCTCGCGACGATGCGCTGGCGCCGGCCATCACCGACAACTTCCTCCGACTGATGACGTCCGTGGAACTGTACGAGGACCCTTATCAGATCACTGACAACCATGTGGCGGCGCTGCAACCGCTTACTGTGAGTATACCTTTATTTATTACATAAATCTATCGATGTAAAAATTAACTACAGTTCGTTGGTTCGCTAAATCTTGTGAATGGCTGGACCAATTTGGCTAATTTTAATTTTGAATTGTTTGTGAAAGTTCGGGGAAGGTTTAAACGGTGAATAAGTTCACCAGTTCATCTATAATGTATAAAAAGCTAATACAGTATATTGTCAGCACTTACTGCAGTCTGAACACTTGACAGGCAATAGCTATCTTGACAGCTATCTGAACAAACAGACAGACAGACTGATGGATAGAGAATATTTTTTATTATCTAAGTACTTTTTATTTTGGTATTTTAATACGAGGGCTAAGCCGCGGTCGAAACACAAACACATAAATAAAATGTGTCTATTAAATATTGACTTTTATTAATTTTATAAAATAATAGTTCACTCCAAGTGTGGACCTCTCGTTGATGACCACGATCCTCAGTCATGAGGGAACGACTAGAGAGAGAAAGATAAAATAAAAATAAATGTTTTTTTTTTTAGTTTTTTTTTAACTATTATTTATTTTATTGTTATTCCTACACGTGTAAAACCGCGAGGCACAGCAAGTCTTCAATATAATTTTACATATTTGTAGTTAATAAGCGCCTTAGGAGAGATGTTGCAAGAGGAAGGCATGCGCGCGAGTTGCATATCGAAGTTCCCAGAGATGTTCAGCGTACTGTACACCACGCTGGCGTGCTACGCCGACAGCGCGCCGCCCGCCTACGCGCCCGGACACCGACAACAGGAACGCTTCGGGTTCGTTCCCAACTTGCAAGCCGTCAAGTTATCACCCGCCAGGATCACAGTTCGAACCTTCAACGCCTTTCTGGAACTTGCCAACTGTCATAAGGTAAGGATTAGGTTTTGGTAGGTTCAATTTTTTTTTGATATATGAATGTATTCAAATTTCGGACTTCGCCACCTTCCTGTTTCTGAATTGCCTTAGTAATTAAATTTAACATGAGTCTTGCATCATGATGGTAAATTTTTTTTTTTTTTTGTGAAATTACGGTTTTTTGCAACTCTAACTGAAGAAAAGAATGTCACTGTCCTCACTCCTCACCTCACTGTCCAAGGTTGTCTAAATTATAAACAAGGTATTCCCTTTTCTAAATCGAGAAATTTTATGGAGAAATCATAAAAGTTACGAGGAATCTGTCTTACATTAGATCTATTTTATTAAAACAATTTTCACAAGTACACTTAATTCTGACAAATTCCATAAAACACTTAAAAATTACAAATAACTCCAGGTTCGAGAAGCATGCTCGCTCTGCCTGAGCATAGAACATGGAGATTGTTCAGCGACTCTACTGGAACTGGCTCCGATACTGAGCGGGTCATTGAGCAAAGAGTGTCCCCAACACCTGGCCAAATTGGTGCGCTCTATATCCGTGTACGCACGGTCGCAACTACCGCCGCAAAGATGTGCCGCTCTCGCGCTCTTGGCTGACTTACTTAACTATCGGTAAGATGTTCAATACAGAGGGTCTATTCTCTTTCTCAGAAAACGAACGACAATTTGAGTGTGATAAAACAATCGATACCGATTTTTTTTTTAAATTTCGTTCGTGCGATGTTTCGTTAGCAAACTCAAATTTTCGTTTCGTAATTATTTAATTATATTAGGTTTAGAAAAATATAAAAATGTATATTTTTTTCACCTGCATTGTGACTTATGGCCGTTTTCAATAAACTATCAAAGTTTACCGATGGATTGTTGTCCTCAGTTATCTGTCAGATTTGATCTATCCATACCTTCTATTACATAGTAATGTTGACTAGGGATAATTTATTGCAATGAATGTGAGGACGAAATGATAGATTTGTTTATCTTTGGTAACCTAAATGACAGATGGATAGAGTATTGAAAACGGTCGTTAGTATACTGATTATTTTGTTATATAGGTGCAACGACAACACAGTGTTGATCGACACGGTATTAGCGACCTTAAACACAGGGTGGAAGGACGAGAATGGAAGAGTACGGGCGTTATGTCTCCGAGGAGCTGCCAATGTGAGCCAACTGGGCTCCGAGCACCGGGCGCTCGCGCTGCCAGCAGCATTGGCTGCACTGAGCCAGGGGGTGGATGCACAGACTTCCAAGTAAGACTTGATAATGAATTAAAATATTATTCGGTTTAGGTTCAGGGGGACTTTCTCCGAACGAAAATCAAACTGAGCTTCAGTATCGCGTTGTTTTAATCAAAGTCAAATTTTCTAAGAAGAATTTTCTATCAGACCGCGTTTGGACGTAATTTTAGAATGAATAAGAACCGTGGTAGGAACTTTACAAACTTTCGGCCGAAGGTTCGTTTTTCAGAGAAAGCGAGAAGAATCCCTAGTGAGGCACGTCGAACTCACCACCGGTTGCGAAACTAGCCTTTTCAGAAAAAACCGGCAAGACACTCTAGTATCATGGACATTTCATCAAATAATAAATAATTATTAATCATAATCCATCCATCGTTTCTTAGGTCTTCTCCCCTCGTATCCATCCACATTCGTAGCTAAAAGTTTTGTGACATTATCATTATATTCATCCACATTCCAAATGTTTATTCTTCATCCTCTCAGACACTGATCACTTTCAAAGTTCCCATTATAAAATTACCTATTATATACCTATTAGCCTACATAAAATTATACACTCGAATTCGCCGATGACCGCTGACCTTGATTGCGCAGTAGTCATGAGTCTCTCTGTCTGTCTGTATGGCGCGACTAGCTCCCACTATATTTTCATAGAAATATAGGCAAGCAGGCGCCCACAGATCTCATCAGCTATATAAATAATAAAATCCTTTAAATACTCGACAGGGCCCCTTCAGATAACGTTCCCTTGGCAGCGATGCAAGGACTAAGTCGGCTGCTGACAGAAATGAACTCTCTGGACAAGGAATACGATCGAGAATTGCTCTCCATCTCGCAGAAGATACGACCTTTTATGAACACCGAGTGTCCGCAGTTGAGAGAGCACTCTATAAGGTAATATACATACATAAATATGCTTACTCCTGTATTCCCCTATGTTTAAGTTATTATTCCAGTTATGTTTAAGTCCGGGCTATTACTGGGAAATTACAGATGGAAAATCCCAAAACACTTACCCGATCCGGGGATCAAATTCGGGATCTCGTGTTTAGCAGTAGCGTATGCGACCCCTAGACCTGCATGGCAATGTAGTAAGGAGTTAATAAAATAATTATAAAAAGACGTAGCGGCTCAGTGGTTTGAGTGTCGTCTGCAACGAAAAAGATACAGGTTCCAGTCCAATTTGCATATTTCTGAAAAGAAATAGAAATAATTTGACAAGTTCACTATATGATCTTTAATCTTTGGTATTAGTTGGGTGTGATAATAACTCTGCGACTGCGTGCATATTTAAAATATATATGTAATAAATTGTATTTCAGGTTGTTCGGTATAATAGCGGGGCGAGTGAAGTCAGAGGCGTTAGTAGAGCAAGCGATTAGTTCTCTGCCGTGCTTCCTGCTTCATCTATGCGATAATAACCCGAATGTTGTCCGGGTGAGTTTAACATTTTATCCATAGATTTAATGAGGTAAGTAATTCGTATTTTTCACTAAAACGACGCCAGTTAGAGTCCCAGCGGCGCCTGTACCAATGAGTTTTTCTAAAAACGTATGTGCAGTGATTTCATACCACGTGCTTTACGGTGAAGGAAAACATCGTGAGGAAACCAGCATATGTCTGAGAAGTAAATCAAAGGCGTATGTATAGTGCCTGAGACGGCACCATCTGTCACGTTGGCAATTCATCATATTCGGTGAAAAGTGGGTGTTGTTATTACAACACCTCTGCCTACTCCTTAGTATGATTTACTGAACTAAAAGTAAATAAATAAAAGACAGTTGCAAGTTGAAGAATGATGTGGTGACCAGAATTGAAAAAAGTATGTTGTGATGGTTTGGACATATCGAAAGGATGAGTGAAAGGCGATTAACGAAAGAAATTTATAGAGCGAATGTGACCGGAAGTGTCGGTAGAGGGCGTCCAAGGAACAACTACTATGACCAAATTAATAGTATTGTTCAGAAAGGTCAGATTCGAAGCACCCGTAACCGAAGAATGTGTATGTAGTGATGCATGAATGTGGATGAAGCGAAAGAAGTATGTAAGGATCGTAGCATGTGGCAAACGGTGGACTCTGCCTAACTCTGTATGTATGTAAAAGTAAAATAAATAATAATTTCCAGGCAAGTAAATTCACATTGAAACAAACATTCAAGACGTTCAACGTGAAGAAATCAAACGACTTCGTACAAACCCATCTGGTGGACGAGGGCAGGTTGTATTTGGACGAGTTCCTCGCGGCGCTCCTGAGGCAGCTGGCGGAGGAACTGCCCCACTCTGTGCCCAAGTGCCTGCAGACTGCCGTCAACTACCTGCACTGCGCCAGGGAGGAGATGAAACCACATCCTCCATTGTTGATTGGTGAGTTTATGTTCATATATATATATAACTCAAAGGTGACTGACTGACTGACATAGTGATCTATCAACACAGCCCAAACCACTGGACGGATCGGGCTGAAATTTGGCATGCAGGTAGATGTTATGATGTCGGCATCTGCTATGAAAGGATTTTGATTAATTATACCCCCAAGGGGATAAAATAGGGAATGAATGTTTGTATAAAACTTTGTCAATTTTAAACCGATATATTATATAAAACTAAATCTACGCGGGTGAAACTGCGGAACACAGCTAGTGTTATTACCCCAGCAAGTAATTGGATGGGTGACTACCCGAGTTCCCTCCATGCTTCGGGGAGCACTTTAAGCCGTCGGGCCTGGTTGTCAATTTAATATCTTTGGCAATCGTTACAAGTCAGTCAGAGATCTAAGAAAGTCTGACAACTGGCTTAACCCAGATTGTCCTCGTAGAAGAGGTAACGAAGGTCCGCTGACAGTCGCTTCGTATAAAAATCAGGTGATCAGCCACATCGGGTTGAATCAAGTGCCGACCCCAACAATGTATGGGATAAGGCTAGGGAGATGATGATAACAATATACATAAGTAATGCTTTTTGTTTAAAATATAGGTTTTTTGGGATAAAAGTTAAATAAATAGTTAACCAAGTCGTGGTGGCCTTGAGGTTTGAGCAGTCGCCTGCTACGCAAGCGACGCAAGTTCGAATCCCAGCGGGGCCTGTACCAAAGAGTTTTTCTAAAAGACTTATGTACAGTGATTTCACACCACGTGCTTTACGGTGAAGGAAAACATCGTGAGGAAACCTGCATATTTCGGAGACGTAATTCAATGAAGTATGTAAAGTGTCTGAGACGGCGATGGACTCACCATCTGTCACATTGGCACTTAATCATCTTCGGTGAAAAGTGGGTGTTGTGATTACAACACCTCTGCCTACCCCTTCGGGGAATACAGGCGTGAGCGATATGTATGTATGTATGTAATTACCCAAGTCAACTAGCCTATAGGGGCGTGTATTCCATGTAAGCAGATAAGCAGTGCTTACCATTTGTGATAACTGAATACACGTGTCGTATGTGTGTGTCTATACCAAACAGTATGTACCTACGCGCCACATTGGTATGTAATTACCCTACCTACCCTACTTAATGTTTATGATTAAAATCCAATACACGCCCCTTCCTTAGCCTTTTTTAAATTAATTACTTTCAAATTCCAGGTCTCCTGTATTCAGAACTCCTGCGCATAAAGGAGAGAACACCAGAAGAGTGTGAGGTAGATCCTGATGTTACGAAGGCTGCGTACACGCGACTTTTACAATTGATCAAAGACTCCAACGCTCAAGTCAGACAGAACTCCGCCATGGCGATAGCGCAAATATGCCTTGTTGGCGCACTTGAAACTTGAGACTTATTACTATGTGTCAAAGATCAAATTACTACAAACGTATGGTATTTTAAGTCTCTAAGAAACGCCTTTTTCTGTCATACAACAATATGCCTTAAGGCTTTGTATTAAAGTTCAGGTTTTCCAATCATCTTAATAACTAATTAAATAGTATTTGCCGTGGTGGTCTCGGGGTTAGAGCAGTCGCCTGCTACGCAAGCGACGTAAGTTCGAATCCCAGCGGGGCCCGTACCAATGAGTTTTTCGTGTGTGATTTCACACCACGTGCTTTACGGTGAAGGAAAACATCGTGAGGAAACCTGTATATGTCTGAGAAGTAATTCAAAGACGTATGTATAGTGTCCGAGACGGCGATGGACTCACTCTCTGTCACGTTGGCACTTGATCATATTCGGTGAAATGTGGGTGTTGTTACAACACCTCTGCTTACCCCTTCGGGGACCCTTCTGGGATGGCGTGAGCATATTTATTTTATTATTAAAAAATACTTTATGTTGTAAAAATGTTAGCTTTTTTCTGTAATTCCTAAACGTAAATTTTATGGGGTAGCGATAAAAAATGCTAGTTGATTGCTTATTGGCTTCGCAATGTTGTTCATACTTATATAATTTAGGGCAGCGCGTATTAGGAACTTCTTAGATTTGAAGTTTAATTTTAGCGGTACCAAAATGAAATATCTAAGCTCAGTCTTACCATGAGCATATATTATGAGACAGATGTCTATGAGATAGGCTCTTGATGGTAAGTGGTTACCGCAGCCGTTTTTTCGTTTGCAATGCCAGGGGAATCAGTGCTCGTTGCCAACGTTATAAGAATCTCTTCACATCTTTGAAGAACCCCATGGTGTAGAAAACTACGTTGGGGAGTTCATTCCACAACACAGTCCCTGAGAAAATTCCCTTGAAATATCTCTCCGCACAGTATGAACCATCCTGGTTTGAATAATTATCTTTAGGTTTAGACAAAGTAACTCTCTCTCCCGCTTGCGCTACTAGAAACTTTTTATAGAAATTACATAAATCAGTCACGTGACATATGTCACTCCCGAACATTTTGCATCGTTTCTACTTACTTTGTCTGCAGGGCCAGTACCCCTATCACGGGTTTGCCACCGTTTTCATAATCTATACTCGCTAGCGTCTCCGCCGAATATTTGTATCAGAAATACAGCGCCTCCCAGCGGTGACGTGAAGAGCTCATATCTCATACAAATATCGTGGGCGACGCTAGCGAGTATAGATTTCAAGACAAAACTCGTGGTAGGGGCACTGTATTTTATACTAATTGAATATTCGGACAGGTATCATTATGTTCATGATCTCCTTATTACAAAACATGGTTTAAATGCAGTCTGAACTAAACTCTAAATATATCAACATAAGGGTCACTTGGAACACCTATTCAACGTCATGTCTCTTACGATAACTTGGTTAATTTACCACCGTTTCCAAATGTAAGCCGGTCAGGAGAAGGCCCGGTTTTTTACATGTGTCTTAATACATAGGGTTGTTTTAACACAATTTAATGGAAGAGAGCATCTCATTGCCATGCTTGGCTATCATCAACATACTCAGTTACACTATTATATATGCTACATTAAAACCATGGACTATCTATGTCTAAAAATATCAAACGAACAAACACGCTTAATACAAGGAAATTAACATCAAGCAATACGTCATTCCATCATTTTAATTTCTAATACTAATTGTTTTCTAATATAAGAATATTTCTTAGTTGTCACACTCTATAGTTTGTCAACGCAAATATATATTGGTACAGTCAGCACCACAATTCAATGATCATATTCATATCCAGATAAATAAGTGTATTAGAATAACAAGTATACTTTACAATAACGACATTATTGAGGAGAAGCTCGTGGCACAGTTGCTATTGCGCATATAATTTGATCAGCGAAGTTAAGCAACCCTTACCCTAGCCAGTAGTTGGATGGGCGACCGTTCGAGTACCCTCCGTGCCGTCCCGGCTGACAATTCATCATCTTTGGCAATCGTTACAGGTCAGTCGGAGGCCTAAGAAAGTCTGACAACTGGCATAACTCAGATTACAGATTTTTCTCCAAAAGGGGGTTATGAAGGTCGCATGTAGTTGCTTCGTATAAAAATCTGGTGATCAGCCACATCGGATTAAATCAACCCGTGCTAGTGATCGTGTTCACCGCAGGAACACATCGCTCTAAGATAGCAAGCAGTATTTGGCTGCTAAGGACTGGCTAAGGTTCCCACTCAGATCCCAGTCGGTCAGCTCAGAATATCAATCATCTCCTGTTATGCCCTTTTTTTTAAATCAAATAAGTTCAGTGTTCATAATATATATTTTTTATTTAAAACATTAAAACGTCCATTGTTTGTTTTCATATATACATAATGTTTCCGAACGAAAACTGTTAACTTTAAATTTCAAAGTCAAAAATATCTTTATTCGATTAGACTTTCAAATCGTCAGAATGACATTATTATACAGGATAATACATGCTACCGCCATGTGTTTCGGTCAATGAATTGTGAAGCTGTATCTAAGTACTTAAAATAAGTGTTTGTATAGTATATAAGTGTAAAAGTCAATATTATTATATAAGTATAATAATAAAATTGTAAGAATAAATATATAATTGTTTTCAAATCATGCAGAGTAAGTCATTATTTGGTATATAGAGACTGATATCACTAATTACTGTTGATTATAATGAAGTTTATGTGGCGAATTGGCTTAGCTTGTGATATTAAAACGTTGATACAATAAATAATAATTACATTTAAATGGTTTTTATTGTCTAGGGAGTGATAGCTGCCCTTAGAAACCCTTCTTCATCCATCTGGTCATAGTATTTAATAATATGTAGTAATATTCTTTTCTTAACAATAATTTCGTCAACAAACATACACAGAAAACAAATACAAAATCAAACAATTGTAATAAAAATATGCACATACATACATATGCTCACGCCTGTATTCCCCGAAGGGGTAGGCAGAGGTGTTGTAATAACAACACCCACTTTTCACCGAATTTGATTAAGTGAACGTGACAGATGGTGAGTCTATCGCCGTCTCAGGCACTATAAAAAAAATGCAAATAAAAATATAACGCAAAGTAAGCAAACAGCCTCTGCCTACAGTATGGGATACAGACGTGATAATTCTGAAGTAATTATTATAAACACACACATGCTCACGCCTGTATTCCCTAAAGCGGTAGGCAGAGGTGTTGTAGTAACAACGCCCACTTTTCACCAAAGATGCTTAAGTACCAACGTGACAGATGGTGAGTCTATCGCCATCTCAGGCGCTATACATACGTCCTTGAAATACTCAAACATGTAGGTTTCCTCACAATATTTTCTTTCACCGTAAAGTTTCGTATGTTATTAAGAATTTAGGCGTGAGCATGTGTATGTATGTATTTAATTAAAACCCAGTAAAACAAAATATGTATATATGTAAAAATACGCATATTCTAACAAGAACATTATAGACATAGATATAAAAAAACATAAAATTAAATAAAGATATATAAGCAGAAATCAAATGGAAATGTGTCAGGCATTTATAAAAATAAATTACAAAAAAAATGTTGACTATCAAAATTATCCAATCACAAACCATATCAGCATTATGTTGAGATTTATTGACTGCGACACAACGTTGTATTTAATTACAAGTAGTAAACTTGGCCCAAATCGGTGTCTTTCGGGATCGTGCCAAGAAGGCTGGCAGCATTGCGACGTTGAATAGCAATGCTGATTCTCTGAGCGAGAAAAGCCCCAGCCCGCTGTATTACACGTTGTATTATATATTTGTATCAAGAATATGACGAAGGATTTTAACCTGAGAGCTGATAATAGAGATCTCTATGGCAAACACGCACCAACCTTCGATGAAGTAATGCTGTAATATTATTTCATATTCCTGGCTCTATAAGTTCTTGTAATTATATATACAGGTTCCTGTAATTATTACAACAAGATCTCGTTATTACTTTTCAAATTAGTTTACTCGCTATTATCAAAGTGTTATTATAGCTAAGTCAATATTATAGCATAATATTATGATAGCTCTCATTTTATACGATACGATTTGTCATTAAACATTATTCTACATACATCTTGGAATTAACGTCGTTTTCTCAGTTTCTTCATATCTACCCTTGCTAATGTTTCGTCGCACACTTTGCACCTGGATACGGAGTCAATCATTAACTATATTTTCTACAGGAACTGAGAATATAATATATTTTCTTTTATGACGTGGCAGCGTTTAATATTGATATTGAAATCGTTTGTTTTTGCGGACTAACGATGCGGGCGATTATCCACAGACCGCTTCCCTAATGACTCTATCTACTACAAACGTAATTCTAAACAAGATCTTTACAGCTATGATATTGTTACGTGGTAAATTCTCGACATTCATAAGTGCCTTACCAGGGCCTAAACTGAATAAATATTATTCATTTTCATTTACGTTCCTCACTGTCGAACTCGACGACGAGCGTTGGTTCAATCATAGGAAATTGATACGTTATACTTAAATAATAAAGTTTTATTTCGTATCTTCGAAACGACACTACGTTGAGTGTGACGCTGAGTAATCTTACAGAATAACGCAGCAGGTTCATTTAATTTAACTTAACTTAATTAAAAGTCGTGAGTTAAACGGTACATAGTATGTATAATGTACTTGCATGGAGGTATCTTGGAGCCAGAACTCTTTGGTAGGGTCCGTGTACGACCGCAGCGCGTTACGGTCCCGCTGTAAAGACTCCATTCGCCACTCGGGGGACACGTACGGAGGCTTCACGTTTGGTAACGTGATCTGGATACAAAATACATTATATTTTACAGAGATATATTGATTCATTCTACCAATTCTCACAAACATATACCACAATTAAACCGTTGAAAAAAATTTCTGAATATTTCCGAAAAGCAAAGACATCAATACAAACAATCTTGTAGGTAAACATCAGCATGGCCTAACTTATGATTGTTCTAAGCAGTGCCTCTTAATAATTATTTTTGAGTTTCATTTGGGTCAACATTCTCAAATCAGCTTAAAATAGGTATCATCATCATCTCCCTGGCCATATGCCATACATTGTTGGGGTCGGCACTTGATTCAACCCGTGTCGCTGATCACTTGATTTTTATACGAATCGACTGCCATCTGACCTTCGCAACCCCTTTAACGAGGAAAATCTGTGATCTAGGTTAAACCAGTTGTCAGACTATTATAGGCCTTCGACTGACCTGTAACGACTGCCAAAGATGATAAAATTGGCAACCGGGACCGACGGCTTAACGTGCTCTCCGAGGCACGGAGGGAACTCGGGCGGTCACCCATCCAATTACTGGCTAGAGTTATGGTTGCTTCGCTGATCGCATGATATGCGCAATAACAACTGTACCACGAGCTCCTCTCAAATCAGCTTAAAACGCGGGTAAAACTGTAAAAATAATTAGTTACCGGGTTGGCAGGCGCTGGAGGTCCCGGGAAGGGCGCCCTCACAGTGGGTAGTTTCGCCATCTCGACGATGTCGCGCGACGCCCGCTGCGCCTCCGTCGTGTACACGTCATGTATCAGCAAATCACGACCACTTTGATGTATATTAAATACTAATAATAATGGTCTCCTACCGAATTTCGGTTACGGCACAAGTGTGTGCACCTATGTTCCCTCGCTCTCATAGTCTGACGGCCGGAGAGAGCTCAGGTGTAGGACCAGCGGCTTTACGCACTTTCCGAGATCAGGGGGTGTAAACACCGCCTTCCAAACTCCGGGCATTATTGTGACATTTCTTGACAGAAAAACCCAATATCGATTTTTAGCCCGACCAGGGAATCGAACCCGGGACCTGGTGATCGGCAGCTAAACTTGCTAACCACTTCACCGACAACATAGATACAATAGACAACATAGATTGGTATTGTTGGTATTTAATTTAACATATTTACAGTGATTTTGATTGTAAGCTAGCCGCTTATGTTACTGCGATTTTTTCCGACTAATATTTTTTTAAGCAGGTAGTACCCTATCTCCGCCCTGGTTTTCAAAGCTATTCCCATACCAAATCCATTCAACGTGTAACTTATCATAAGTATATATAGGCTGCAACCGTTAAAGAAATGTCAGGAAAAATTGCTCGTCAAACAACGTAACTTATATGCGTACCCTTCACCAATATCGTCCAAGCTGATAGCTGGCGTCATCACCAGTCTAGGTCGCGTTTGTTGAACTTTCTTACGCTCCTCGTTTGGTGGGACCAACTGGAAAAAGAAATTTTAGGTACTCCACGTGAGGGTCGAATATCGAAGTTCGAGGATGGAAGAAAACCTCAGTCGTACCGCTAGGATTGGGCGACTGCTCAAATCCCTCAGCTACCACATTCTCAAAATGTAAGGTTACAAGGAATTGATTCAATTAAAAACAGGCCAAGTACGTGGTGTAGCGGCAACAGAAATGCACACGTTGCTATTGCGCATATCATTCGATCAGCGAAGTTAAGCAACCATAACCCTAGCCAGTTATTGGATGGGTGACCGCACGAGTTCCCTCCGTCGGAGAGCACGTTAAGCCGTCGGTCCCGGTTGCCAATTTATCATCTATGGCAATCGTTACAGGTCGGTCGGAGGCCTAAAAAAGTCTGACAGCTGGTTTAACCCAGATCACATATTTTCCTCGTTTAAGGGGTTGCGAAGGTCAGATGGCAGGTGCTTCGTACAAAAATCAGGTGATCAGCCACATCGCGTTGAATCAAGTGCCGACCCCAACAATGTATGGGATAAGGCCAGGGACGATGATGAACATTTCAACATTCTACATTTTACGGTTTGTGAGATATCTATATCTCGCTGACGGACGGATGAAAGGAAACCTGAGACTCCAGCATTTAGGTATGGAATCCTTAAAAAACTAATTTTGAAGGGTAGCTCGCTAATACCTAAAATCCCTATCAAACAGTAGGTGAGTACTCACAAAAGGTTTCTGCACAGCCCTAGGATCACCATGTACAGTCTCTTTCGGCTTTATATACAAGTCGAATGGAACATTCGGCACCCGCCACTCAGTCAGAGCATGGACGTCCTTCAAACCAGAGGGCCTCATTCGGTAACAAATAGGCTTCTCCTTAAATGCCGTTACTTTCAGGGGTTTTAAATCCCCGGCTCTAAAGTCCGTTTTGTTCGTAGTATCGTAGTTAAATAACATACTTTCAAAATTAAGCTTGCAATTGGACATCGTAAAAAAATTACGTACAAAATAAATAATACAAATTAAAATTCAAAATTACTCGAAATAAATAAGGGCAATAAACATTGACGTTCAAAATGTTCCTAAAATGTTATATAGATAAAGCAACACTTGGAACGTAGAAGAAAAAAAAATGGTCTATTGTAAAACTAAGTATAGACTCAACGTTACCGTCTCTACAATATATTAATGTTGACAAAAAAAATTGGATTACGAAATAATCAACTGGTAATTTCTAAAATCTAGACAGAACTCATTGGTCAGCATAGACAAAAAAAAACTTCCTATTACTGTTGCTGTATGCTTGCTGAATATTAAAAATATTATTTCCAGTTTTTATTGTCTGTACCCACACTACAACTATACTTGGAATCCGTGCAAGCAGCTTCATATTACTCGTTTTTCAGCAAAAGATTCCACGGTTTATTCGCAAAAAGCTAACAGACGACGAAATGAACTCACCTTTTATCTTTTTCTCTTGTTTGAAAAGTGTTATATGTAGGTATGTATAATATTTTAAACAACACACGAGATTATAATATACAAAGACTTTATTTAGCAATATAAAGATAAACTTAATTACAAAACAACTAAAATAAACTAAATATTAATCAACTATGATAAGTAAATTTATCGTAAAACTAATTTATAATAAAAAACATAAACTTGACCAAAAACTTTGTGTTTCTTGACTATCGTCCAGATTTCATTTGTCGTTTCATCTTTTTGTGATTTTGTAAGATTGCCGATTCATCACACGCCCTACACCTGTTGAAAAATAAATCGATCATAGTCCCCTGCCTTTATTCCTTGTTATTAGTGGTCGGCGCAATATGTTTTTCTATAGCCATAACATCTTTCACACAATTCATTTATCGTTTCTTAGGATTTCCTCACCCCTTGTAATCATCCACGTTTTTGCATTACCTACAAAGCTCTGGAAATCATCACATTTCTAATAACGTATCCATCACTAGATTCATCAGGAATCTAGTGATGGATACGTTATTAGAAAATGAAAATGCGCCGTGTATTAAATTTTTTTTATGCCAATGGTTTTTACATTTTTTTTTCTATTGTAAATTGATTGAAAAAAACCATAGACGATGTGATAGCCTACTTAGGAGGCGGATGTTTCAGCCAGAACTCTTTGGTTGCGTCGCAGTAGCCTCGTAACTGTTTGTTGTCCCACGACACTGACTCCATGCGCCACTCTGGGGATACCAGCGGGAACTGAAGCTTCGGTAGATATATCTGAAAAACAATATAAATAAGGAAATAACTTAACGTACTGCTATATATGTGAAACTCAATAGAAGAAATGATAAGAAATATGCTGTATGAAAGCAATACAAAACAATGTCTGAAAGTAAAAGACTTATGGCTAAGTTTTTTGAAGCGCCAGGCAATATACTACCATACTAATTTCACTACTCTCAAACATTGAGCTCGTACGGTTATACCCAATATCAAAAGATGAGAAAAGGCATAGTAATATATTCTGTCTGGCTGGAGACTGTTCCCGCAACCTTACAGAAGATCGCTCATCACAGCCAAACAGTGTAGTAAAGTACCTTAGTGTAGTAAATTACTCCTGTGGCAAGGTCGCCAGAGCTTCATGGCGTGGCTCTTAATTACTGTCATTACGTACACACAGCAATAAACAGCAATTTGATTACTTTGGTATACGGTAGGCAGTACGAATGCGCGAGTGACGTTTGAGTGAAAGCGATCAATACGTTTTAGGCGGATTACGCTTGAAGGACATCTTGCGTGTGTAGAAAAGGTATAGAAGATTAGATTACCGGATTAGCAGGTGCAGGTAACCCCAGGAATGGAGCTTGGACGTTATTGTAGACTGCGAGACGCGCCGCCTCTCGCATAGCCTTCATCACTTGTGTTTCGTACACGCCATCTATGAGCAGCTTCCTAGACCTTCGTAAACAAACGAGATCACGTCTTATTCCCAAGAACTTAGGGTACATAGTTGGGAGTAAAGGATAAGATAAAATTGGTCCTAATTCGGTCATACGGGAAGCTTCAATTATACTTGAGGGTAGTTTGAAAGGATACGTCAGGACTCCAAGCCTTATCAAAGATCCTCGGAAGGTAACAGCATCTTCCGAAGTAATTTGATCCCGAGACCACAGAGTCCCTGATTTAATTAATTGGACTCTATCACGGGATTTTGGGAATATGAAAGCACGCATTAAAAAAGTTGATAAGAAGCGCTTAGTTGTAATAATGGTACCAATACGAACCCGCTGTCTTGAATATCATCCAGGCTTATGGCAGGTGTCATGACGAGCCTGGGACGAGATTTCTGCGCTTCTTCCCGTTTTAAATCAACAGGTTTCGCCTAGATATCGTAATTATAAGTGTTAGTTGACGAAGCAAGTTGCATTCACTTGAAGACAACGATTGAATTTTGCAACAAAGTTGATAGAACAATCATTTTAGCTTAAAATAATTTTGGTATTGGCGCCCAACATTTGGCAGACTATGCTCTACAGGTCGGCTTCGGTAAAATTTTTCTAATTATTATTAATCTAGCTTTCCTCAAGGTTTCGTCCGCGTGTTCAGAAAAGGTATTAGGTGCGGTACCCCATGGTCCTGTTTTGAACCCTCACACCACGTGTTTAGGGCATATTGTACGATGACCCGTTGAGATAAGGTTCCAAGCCTTCGGGTCAGAAAAACACACATTGTCTCGTAGCTACTACTCGTTAACATAGTTAGAATAAAGATCAGAAGAATAACTTACGCAAGGTTTTTGTACTTCTGCGGGGTTAGTGTGCAAGATTGGTTTGCGAGGGGTGTAAATAAACGTGGGTACAATGGCAAGCCTCCAGTCTGTCAGGGCATGGACATCTTGCAAGGGAGGCGGGCGGACCCTCAGACAGGTCGGTTTCTTCCTATATTCAGTCTTTATAACTGGCTTTATTTCGCCGCAGCGGAAATCTGTTCTGTTTGTAGTTTCATAGTCGAACATTAAAGATTCATATCTACGCTTATTGTCGGCCATGTTGCTTTGATATATTATGAATAAGTAAATAAACATAGAAAGATAATTATAATATAGATTGACAAAATTTAAACTGAAGGCTGAAGTATCAATTGACAGTTATATCTTTATTTTAGTCAAAGTGATGGCAGAAGATTTGAAAAGAGTTAAAACATATTTTATGGCTTTTTACGACAATGGAGATGAATTTAATGGATTCCTCCACATATTTATAACAATTTACAAGGTTTTTTTCTCAACAACCACTAGACATTGGTGGAGTAACTGTACTCAAGCTCCATCGCCACTAAATAAATAAAAGAAAGAACATATTTTATGAGTTAACGGAATCGTCTTGATCGAATCCTTGAATTTATATAAATGATGTAGGTATTTCAATTGGACATTATTGAGGAATGGTAATTTACTATTAATAAAAGCAAAGCCTCACTGGTAGCGATAATTACACAATCTTTTGACCAACTTTTCATATTGTTGGGAATATATAAATGCACGCAAGACGATACATGTTATTAGTGACGCTCTTAGCTACCTTAATTGTTAACTGTCGCGAATAAATTATTACGTGCTGAATAGAGTATGTGGCTAAATTTAACTTTAAACGTATCAGTTGAGTTTGGATACACTAACCAACAGATGGCGCAAGGCGGCCCCTGAACCGCAAACAAGGGAAGGAAAACGCATGAAGTAGGATCACGAGTAGCTCAATTTGCAGAGATCGTGGGTTCGAGTCCCGCCTCGTGTTCGTATTTTTCTTGACCATTTTTAAGAATTTTAATATAGTATTACAAAAAGGAAGAAAATAAAATAAAAAGAAACAATTTATTAACAATACGAAGGTATCCTTATCGCAATCTATAACTAACAAGCTCGAAATAACAAAACATAACTCACCGTAATAATTAAATTATAACACCAAGGCTATGCTACTATTAATAATTATATATTAAAATAAATTAACGTCTTATTTTCATGCGACGCATTTCACGCACTCGCGATTTTCTGTGACTGTCCACAATGGCTGTCTCCTGGCATGCTTTACACGAACTGTATTAAAAAAAAAAGGTTTAACATACCTCGAAGTTATCCAGCACTGATCTCTGCTAAATTTACAAGTAAGCAGTATTGGCCTAAACAATAATTCTAATCAGTTCTAGCTCTTTCAAACAGGTATATGAAAAATCACTTCGATAGTGGAAGGCCGAGCCAGAATTCCTTGTTGGGATCGCAATGTCCGCGTAGTTGCATTGTCTCCCACGTCACAGTCTCCTTGCGCCATTCCGGGGACACCAGCGGGAACTTCAGCTTCGGCAGGAATATCTAACGTGATCGAACCAGCAAATATGAGGATTTGAATTTGAATATGAATTATTAGAGGCTGTGTTTTTGGTGAGTAACAAATGAGTGATGATCACTTTGCGATATGTATAACGATCAACTGTCATACAGGCGTTTTATTGGGCAAGGGCAGGCGCAAAATTACGGCACGAGTCGATTGCCACCGTAATAATTTCTGACAGGTTTTGAAAACCATTCAAATAAAATTTATGAAAGAACTATATTACGTTCGCTCGTTCGCGAAATGTAAAAAACCTGACAAAAGCCGGACACGCAATCTAAAAGCCTAACCATGTCCGGCTTTATCCGTTTGCTTGGCAGCCCGAGGTGTAGTTATGAACACCCTAAGAAAAGGTTATCAAAATTTCTCTCCTGAGGGGGTGACTAAAACAGGCGAAGCAGCGGGTAGTATTAGTATGGATTACGAAAGACTAACGGGTTGCGCCGGCGCCGGTAGGCCGGGAAAGGGCGCAGTGACTTTAGGGCAAGGAGGGAGAGCGTCCCTGGCCTCATGGAGCCCTTTCGCAGTATCAGTGAGGTACATATCAGAGCACAGCAGCTCGCGAGCGCTAGGGTTCTCGATGTCGTCTAAACTGACAGCTGGAGTCATCACCAGCCTTGGACGTGTCTTCATAATCAACTCGCGTTCGTGATCCACTGGCTTGTCCTAGATTAAAAATAAATAAATCTATTACGTAAATAAAAATTTGTCGACTATATACATCATTTCAAACCGGCTGCATCTGTTTAATTTATCTATGTGTCTATACCTATTTGACAGGGGAAAAATTGCTTGTTTGTTTGTAACGAATAAATCAGTTCAGTTCAAATAAACTACATTTTTATAACATTAGTACTCTAGACTAGTGTACTAATATTACTTACATAATTACTAACTAGTGAGGAGCTCGTGGCACAGTTGCTATTGCGCTTATCATTCGATCAGCGAAATTAAGCAACCCTAACCCTAGGCAGTAATTGGATGGGTGACCGCCCGAGCTCCCTCCGTGCCTCGGAGAGCACGTAAGCAATCGGGCCGGGTTGCCAATTTATCATCTTTGGCAATTGTTATAGGTCAGTCAGAGGCCTAAAATAATCTGACAACTGGCAACCCAGATCATAGATTTTCCTCGTAAAAGGGGTTGCGAAGGTCAGATGGCAGGTTGAATCAAGTGCCGACCCCAACAATGTATGAGATAAAGCCAGGGAGATGAGTACTCTTGACTAGTATACATAGATAGATATGTAAAGGAGTTAGTAACTTTAATTGGTCTCTTACAAAACGTATCTGCACTCGCCTCGGGTCGGAGGCGAGTATTTCATTCCTCTTATGAAGCAAATGAAAAGGTATAACTTCTTTTAGCGGCGCTAGTGTGTTTATATCCTTCAACCTTTCAGGTTTCTCCCTAATTCTCGGCGATTTAGAGACATACTCGTTCTCAACCTTCGGCTTGATGTCAAGCCAACGGAAATCATCCTTGTATGTTGTTCCTGGGTTGAATATAATTGCTTCTATAGCTCTCTTATTCAGCATTTCGATTCTATACATGCATTATTCTTCTATAATTATAAATTAATAGAATTGTCAAGCCAAGCCAGCGTTTAAATTTGACTTGACTTAATTATGACTTCTGCGGGGTTACCACAATTTCGCCAGTGTTGCGTGGATAGAGTAGAATACAAAGAGATCGATCGATAGATGTTGGAATTAGCCGGTTTTTGAAAAGTTGCTTCACGTATGCAATATTGAAGCACGTAACGTAATCAACATTTCATTATGCTTGCGCTTATATTTAAAAACGTATTTCTTTCTTTCTTTTAATTAATGGCGACGAGCTAGAGTACAGCTATTCCGCCAGTGTCAAGTAGTTGTTGAGAAAAAATCGTTTTCTTTCCTTTATTTATTTAATGGCAATGAGCTTCAGTAAAACTATTCCGCCAATGTCAAGTGATTGTTGTGAAAAATATCTTGTAAATAGTTAAAAATACGTGGAGGAACCCATTGGATTCATCTGACGTTCATATATCTTCCCGTATTTCCTTTTCTTTCCTTTATTTAATGGCGATGAGCTTAAGTAAAACTATTCCGCCAATGTCAAGTGATTGTTGAGAAAAATATCTTGTAAATTGCTAAAAATATGTGGTGGAACCCATTCTTCCCGTATTTCTTTCTTTCTTTTAATTAATGGCAACAAGCTTGAGTACAGCTATTCCGCCAATGTCAAGTGGATTTTCATTGACTTTTGACATCATACGTCAAAGTGATTTATTGTTAGCAAGAATGTTGCAAAGAGGCTTTAATATAATGCTTTCGACCTTCACCCAAGCTCCCAATAGACACAAGTCACCTTATTAAAAAATATTGCAGATAATCCGTGGTTGAAAAGCTCCATCTCTTCGTGATACTAGCTTAAAACGGGATGGACATAGTTTTAGTCCGAGTTTAGTCTTCATTTAAACCATGTTTTGTTATAAGGGGGTTCCCCCTAGTAGGTGTGTAGATATAATATTTTTAGAAATATTGTTGTCAATTCAATAAAACATAACCAGCGCACGATAAGAATGATATGCTTACCATCAGGCGGGATGGTAAGTGCATCTCATGAAAATATTAATGATAAATTCCACTGCCACAAGCTTTCATACAATTCTCATCGTAAAACAGGTAATTATAAAAAAAAAAATTCCAATAATTTATTCACCAATAATTTACACCATTAATAATAATAACCATTAAAAAAATATACAGATTAAGTAAGAATAACAAAACAATTGTTTCACAAAATAAAAATATTCACGTATATCACATAAATGGGTATAATTGACTAAATAATGGAATCTTTGAGTCAATAAAGTTCGGCCACACCAGGTGCGATTACTCTCGTGTTTGACGTTTAGGTGTGTTTAGTCCATCTTGAAAGAGCATTACATTCCCTAGTTCTATCTCATTGAGAAGTTAAAATAAATAAATCATTTAAAGATCTAAGATTACAGTTTGTTATATATGTATGGTGTGCAGAAAATTTAAAGGGTATACCTATGTAGAATTTTCCATAAAACTCCAATTAAAGTTAATTTTGCCTCTTAAATTTTGTCTCTCTCTCTCTTTCTACTCTCACTACTACGGCAGGTACAACAGCTAACGTTTGTTCAGAAATAATGTCAGTCTAAAATATAAGAAACATTATAATTTTTCACTCCTACCCCCTTTATACAAAATAAACACTAAGATAGTCTTTGTTTCAACTAGCTCCAACTCTTTCTGCGATACTGAGTTAAAAAGGGATGGACATAGTTTTAGTCCGAGTTAAGTGTTGTTTAAACAATGTTTTGTTTAGGGGATAATAACTCTAATTTAGCTGAGCTATGCTGATGGAGGTCTCTCTTAGCAGACTATAGCGATAACTGAAATAAATAGTATATTGTACCTACAGGTGCCGACACGAGATTTGAGCGCTGTGTGAAAATAGTGGGGGTAATTGCTCAAGTATTTATTCGCGGCGCGCGATAGATATAGACACACACTCGCGCTCCGACCTCCGCCCCGTACGGACGTCTCGAAGCGCTCTCCTGCCGCGCTCCGCCGCTGCCCGCTGTCCTGTCGCCGCCCGCTGCTACCTGCGCATCGAACCCTTCGCCGAACTTCGTTTGTTTCGAGTTTCGGCTTTCTCTGTTTCTGTGTGAGACAAGTCTCGCTAGTTGTGACCCTTCAGGCAAAAACCACTTTTTGGTGGTCCTCGGTGGATACCTAGCGGTGCCAACGAAGCCGAGTGGGGTGTTGACCCGATACACCCGTTTTTGCCCCCTCAGGGCAAAAACACAAATCGGACGGGGCTAGAACCACCGGCCTTGGGGGCTTCCCTCGCCGACGCTAGCCATCTCCTCCCTCCCACCCTGCCCTTTCCCTACCATCCCATTCCTTAGTGTTGTTTGGTTGCTTTAAGCTTCGGTTTAAAGTACTCCTCTGCACTAAGGCTGTTAGGAACCCGTCTGCACATTAAGATTGGCAGCGGGATCACAAGCTTAGGGCACACCCAACTCAACCCTAACTGCCTACCCCCGGTAGTGAAGGGACTAACACACACGCACACAACCCCAGGCCAGTCCAACCTGGGGATTAGGCGCGAAATAAAATAAAATAAATACCGCGTGGTATTTTTGCTCCCCCACTATTGCCATTCAAAATGGCCGACTCCACTCTCCGCGCCCTTCTTCGGGCCCTCCTAAAAGTCCCGGCCAACCAGGCTGTTGCCAGCTCCGTCCTCTCCCCAGAAGATTTCGCCAACCTCTGTGGAGAACCAAGCCCCTCCCCGGCCATCGAGCCCCCCACTCACGCCCCTGCGGCGCCCTCCGTCCCATCAAAACCAAACATAATTCGTTTTAATGAGTCCCCGGCTAGCCCCGACTGCCCTCCCAGCCGCCCCGTCATTATCGACGCGGATATGGCCTCAGAGTCCCATTCGGACTCGAACACATCCATTGATGACGACTTCAATGTCGTCATAGGGCGCAAGAAGAAGCGGTCTCTCAAGACCAAAACTTCTGTTGGCCAAACCCCGGCGAAGTCTCTCAAGACTCTCGCCAAACCTGTAGCCTCCCAATCTGCTCAGGCGGTCCCTCCCTCAGAGGAAAACCGCTCTGACACCATCCCACACTCTCAGCCCGTAGCCTCATCTTCGAGGAAGGAGCCCATCCCACCGCCTATCTTCATCCAAGATAAGGCGAAATGGACCGATGTCTCGGCGTGGTGCAATGTGAATCGCATTGCTTATACTAACGCCCGCACCACCGCCAATGGCATAAAAGTCTCGGTGCCTACCTCCACCGACTTCAGGTCTCTGACCAAAATGTTGCAGGCTAGGAAAGTAGCCTTCCACTCTTACGACCTCCCCGAGGATCGCCTCCTCCGCGTAGTAATCCGCGGCATCCCCAAAGAGATAGACGAAAAGTCTATCTTGTGCGATCTTCAATCGCAAGACATCCCCGCCCTCGAGGTGCATCGCATGCACGGCGCCCGCAACAGTGCCATATACGACATGGTCTTTGTCGTATGTAAGCACTCTCCCGCCGCAAAAAGCATCTACAATATTAAGACCGTATGCCAATTATCTGGCTTAAAGGTCGAAGCCCCCAACAAACGCGGCCAAATCGGCCAATGTCACAAGTGCCAGTTATATGGCCACTCCTCCCGCAATTGCTTTGCCGTACCCAGGTGCGTTAAGTGCCTAGGTGACCACGGCACAAGCGATTGCCCCCGTCCCAAGGACATCTCACTCTGCACAGAGCCGCCTAGTTGCGTTCTGTGCGGTCAATCGGGCCACCCTGCGAACTATCGCGGCTGCCCAAAAGCCCCTCGTCCCCACCCCAAAATGGTAAAGCGAGTTCAAGCTTGCAACACCAGGGAAAACCTCCCTTCCTCCGCTCTCCCTGAGCGCCTTAGCCCTCAAAGACCTTCCCCCTGGAACGCACTGAACCATCAGCGCGCAATCCCCAAACTCGCTCCTCCGAGAGCTCCCCAATCCACGGCCATCCCTCCTTTAATGGCCATCCCCACCATGCAACCCCCTAAGCCAAAAGGCACACCTCCCACGGCAGCTCCACGCTCGCCTGCAGCCCCTCCGGCACCGACCCCTATGCGTCCCCCTCCTCAAGCCTCGGAAGCCAACGTGACTGGCGATAACATGGCTTTTCTGAGCCAGTTATTCCATGCGGTTGACATCCGTAGCTTGAACCAGATGGCCGAGCAACTCCGCGCTTCTCGCGGTAACATTGCCTCCGTCATGGCTACGATGAGCAAGTTCGCTCACGTAACTACAGCCCTCACCTCTTTCTTTGATACGGTCCAATAATGGAGAGACACAACCTAGGAGGAAAAATCAAACCCAGGTCCCTCAAGGTAGGGTTCTTTAATGCCAATGGCATTAACACCCAACGCGACGAGATCGCTACTTTCCTCCGAGAACATCAATTAGACATTTTTCTCCTCCAAGAGACCTTCCTCAAACCCTCCAACCGCGATCCCAAAATTGCGAACTATGAAATAGTTCGCAACGATAGAACCCATTCCGCCAAAGGAGGCACCCTCATCTATTATAAAAGATCTCTTTACTGCATTCCTATGGATCCCCCCAACCTCTCTCAAATCGAAACATCAATATGTCGGCTAGGCATGACTGGACATGAACCAATCATAATAGTTTCGGCTTACATCGCACCCAACAAACAAGGCGATATCGCTCCCGATATCGTGAAACTTCTTAGCTTAGGCAACTCTGTCATCGTGGCAGGAGACCTAAACGCCAAACATGAGTCGTGGAATAGCCGCACTCGAAATTCCAGAGGTAATCAACTCAATTACCTCAGTATCATTCATAACTTCGACGTTATAGCTCCCATGCATCCAACGCATTACCCAGCCATCATAGATCACCGTCCGGACGTTCTCGACTTGGCGATTCTAAAGAATATAAACCTTCGTTTAAATTCTATGGAATCAATAGACGAGCTTGATTCCGATCACCGTCCTGTTGTACTGAGTCTTACCCCCCGTACAGGTCCCCCTGACTCTAGTCAACCTACCCCCATGAAAACGGCAACTAACTGGAGGAAACTTGAGGAAAACCTCAAGTCTATTCCCTTGCCCTTCCCCGAACCGACCCCAACTTCCATTGTAGACACGGTGAACGCAATTGACTCCCTCACCAGTCACGTACAAACAGCAGTTAACAGCTGCTCCCGGCAGGTCCCAGCGATGGATGACCATCGCTGGAGGCTGCCGGACGATGTACGTGAACTGGTGACGGAGAAAAACGCGGCTATCCGAGCTTACAGGACCTACCCCACAGCAGCTAACCGATCATTTATGAACCACTTACAAGCCAAAGTAAGAAGGCGCATGAATGAAATGAGGGAAGCCCGCTGGGATAACTTCTTGGCTAACCTTACCCCTAATCACCAGGCTTTCTGGCACTTGCAACGCAAGCTCAGAGTCAAAGAAGCCTGCAGCATCCCTCCTCTTAATCGTCCTGGCCGTAGTCCCGCCTTCGACGATGACGAAAAGACCGAATGCCTAGCCGACAATCTAGAATCCCAATGTTCTCCTAGCTCCCAACAAGTAGACATGGCCCATCTCACAAAGGTGGACGCCGAGGTCGAACGAAGGGTAGCTCAGCCCCCAATAGAGGACCCAGACAATCCAGTCCCAGTAGTTACAGTCGATGAGGTTCAATCTCTCATCAAGGATCTCAACCCTAGGAAGTCTCCTGGCTCCGACGGAATAACAAATAAAGTAGTCAAACTCTTTCCCCTCCACATCATTGTCTTCCTGACAGCCATTTTTAACGCTGCCCTTTCAAACAACATCTTCCCACAATCGTGGAAAGAAGCAGTTGTCATAGGGATACCAAAACCTGGTAAGCCCAAATCCGAATCCTCTAGTTACCGCCCCATCAGTCTCCTCAAAACTCTCGCGAAGATCTACGAAAGGTTGATCTTCAAAAGACTAAAGCACTTTGCTGAATCCCACAATCTCATCCCGAACGAGCAGTTTGGCTTCCGAACCAAGCACTCGTGTGTTCAACTGGTGCATCGCATCGTTGAACACATAAGTGAGGGATTCCAAGTCAAACAGCAAACGGGTGTCCTATTCTTCGATATAGCGAAAGCATTCAATAAAGTATGGCACAATGGCTTATTATATAAGCTTTACCAAATCGGTGTGCCTGACAGACTCGTGCTCATCATACGAGACTTCTTATCGAATCGCACCTTCCGATATCGCATCGAGGGCTCATTATCTTCCCCTCGCCGCATTCGTGCTGGAGTCCCCCAAGGCTCCGTGCTCTCCCCACTCCTTTTCACGCTGTACACCAGCGATATCCCCAAAAGTCCCAGTGCCGATCTAGCTCTCTTCGCCGACGACACGGCTATCTACTATAGAGGCAGAGACCGTCATACGATCGCCAAACATCTCCAAACCGCAGCCAATGCCCTTGGCAAATGGTTCCGGAAATGGAGATTTGAAGTCAACCCAGATAAGAGCGCAGCTGTCCTCTTCTGCCGCTCTGGCGACCGATATCACGATCCTCCTCCATCTGTAACCATGTTCGGCCAACCGATTCCTTGGGAATCCACGGCCAAATACCTAGGCGTCATCCTCGACCAAACCTTGTCCTTTGCATCCCACACAAAGAAAGTACGGTCACGTGCTTCCTTTGCCCTTGGTCGACTCCACTACCTACTAAATGCACGGAGTAAATTGTCACTTAAGTCTAAGTTGAGAATTTATCTCTCTTGCATCCGTCCCATTATGACATACGCCAGTGTCGTTTTCGCACACAAGGTCAGCTCTAACATCCATAAAATGCAGGTCCTCCAAAACAAATTCTTGCGAAAGGCTGCGGGAGTCGCGTGGTACGTTCGCAATAGTCAACTCCATGTAGACTTCAAAATTCCCACCATAAAACAGTTTATGAAAAGCGCCTCTAAGCGTTTTTTCGAATCTGCTGAAAAACATCCCAACCCACTAATCGTATCGGCCGCCCGATATACCCCCTCCCAAATCTCCACCCGACGCCGTCCGAGGCATGTCCTTACTGACCCTGACGACGATATCACATTGCTTCAGCAAGCAATGTCTCAAAAGCACACACCAAACCGACCATTGTTCCGTCCTCGCCGGCGAGGCTCGTCGCGAACTCTACGTCACCGTCCCCCCCGTCCTCTGCTAGGGCCGGCGCGCGCCGAGCCACTAGCCTTAAACATGTCCCTAAATAATACCACTCAGATCCAGCTCCCTAGCTCATCCCCCAGCAACGCCCTAAGCCGAGGTCCGAACCCCTTAGCTGTGTGCTTAGTTTTTAAGTTTAAGCTCGGCTGGAGGCCCTTGGGTCTCGCCCTTTAGTCCGGTTAAGCAGTGGAGGTAACTCCCCCCTACCAACTGCGAGAGACCATGTCGTAAAAAAAAAAAAAAAAAAAAAAAAAAAAAAAAAAAAAAAAAAAAAAAAAGATATACACAGACAGACTCATAAAATTACAACTGCACTAATACGAAGTAAGGTCAGCGCTCATAATTAGTGACGACACCTATAACTTACCATATTTTGATAAGGTTTCGTATTGGAGGACTAAAATTCTTGGAAGACACTACTTTGTCAAGTTCTCAAGCTAGTTGCTATCTCTCTTTTTTAAGAGTTAGAAGAGATACGCTGCTCTTGATTTTTATATCCTTTTCTAATGTAGGTGTAGCTCATAAGTTAGACAGAGAAGTTTATATAGGCAGCATTTTTATTCGTATCTGATAAAATACGCCAACTTTTAGGAGACATAACTAATTAGATATCAATATTGGAGTATTGGTCTGTGTGGCTAGTGCGAGTGTTCCTAAAATCGCCGTCACAAGTCATCGCGTTGACGTGATCGCAGATTTGTATGGGCTCACAATAGTGTCATCTTTAGGCCGACAGATGGCGCTGTTTCGATCCTATACAAATCTGCGTTTACGTCGACACGGTGACTTGTGACGGCGGCAGTGAAACACTCGCACTAGTCAGATTGAACATAACATACATATCGCACCCTCAGAGCTATAGGGAATCAATCCAAAAAAATTTTTGACATAGCAATCGGCATGTTTGTAATTTATAACTGAGGCAGTAATTATACAAAACTAGCTGTGCCCCGCGGTTTCACCCGCGTAGGTATATTTTTATATAATACTTTTTTCCGCAATAATAGGTAGCCTATGTCCTTTCTCAGGGTCTAAAGATTGTCTGTGCCAAATTTCATCAAAATCGGTTGAGAGTTTTAAGCGGGAAAGCGTAACAGACAGACAGAGTTACTTTTGCATTTATAATATTAGTAAGGATATCGATTTAAAATTGACAAAGTTTCATACAAATTTTCATCCCCTTAGGGGTAGAATTAATCAAAATCCTTTCTTAGCGGATGCCTACGTCATAACATCTACCTGCATGCCAAATTTCAGCCCGATCCGTCCAGTGGTTTGAGCTGTGCGTTGATAGATCACTATGTCAGTCAGTCAGTCACCTTTGAGTAATATATATTTAGATACCAGTTTTGAATACAATACATTTTATATTTTTTAAGTATAGTTTAGGTTGTGCGTCGACAAGTGTTAAAAAAATTGCTTTATATTATTTTGAAAAAATACATCGTGAGGTCTGTCTATTTTAATATAATTATTCTCACAAATTTTTGAGTTGAGCCCCTTTCGTTCTGAGGGTGCACTATTAATAAAGAACTATTTTATATAACGAGATCAAACTCATCACATTTTAATACAAAAATATTTAAGTAGATTTTTTATATTACAAGCACCCTACTCGCTAATCTAGTGGACAATATTATGTTACTTATGTGGGCGCCATTTGTAACACATTATATATATAATGTCTAGACTTTAAAGGCGTATATTTCTGTCACAGAGCATCGGCTGGTACATGTTACATATCAATGTATACACATAAATAAAATTGAAGTGTCTGTTTGTCATTCCAAAATAACAGCATTTCACTAAATGCAAATGAAAGTATACTCGATACATTGAAAAACCGGTTATAATTGTTTTTATTAATGCTTGGATATGGACACGGATATATATAAATTATATTAGTATATCAGTTATGAAAATATTGATTCCTTTGATTTTTTCTGATTAGTTTTGTATAATTCAAAATTATAAAAATATTTTTTGTAAAGATCAATTACTGTGTATTTTCTCAGTAAAAGCAACCTTCCGATGCCGGTGGTAACATCTATAATAGGTACTGTAAAATCATGTCATTTGACGATTTGAAAGTACTTTACAAAAACTGATCAAATAAAGATATATTTTATAATTTCAAACACAGTATCAAAGCCCCATTAATGCTCCCGTATTTCATATTATTATGAATAAATTTAATTATCAAATTATAAATTCTCCCCTACTTAACTACCACAATTATCTAACTTCATTTACTTATCTCACAAAAACACACTTCAGTCCATGCCCTGCAAAGACTTAACTATATACATAATGATCTCTTTGAATATCAAAACGTAGTCAGAAGGTAATATCTCTTAACCCCTAATTAACGTACTAAGACAAGGTAACATTCTTCCGCGATTGTGCTTATAGAAACAATACAAAATGTATGGAAATGACATGAATATGTCACGTGACATATGTCATGCCCGTAATCGTTTCTACTAGCAAAGCGTGAGGATATTTTTTTGTCTACAGGCCTTGGCGATAGATCCTTGGCGTAAAATGAAGTGTTAGATTTTTTTATTAATAAGGGGTCCGTATATGACATTATTTATATATTTTATTACATCTATATAATTATTCTTGGTACATTTGGTTTTGGTAAACAATGAACCTTGTATTCAATCAATTGTAACAGAATATACTTTAATACATAATTATATACAAATTATGTTCTAAATTATCCCAAATTTCAACATCTGGCTTGCATTAATCCATACATATCGTGTGTATAGTTGCGAAGGTTATGTAGGAATGGTACACATTCTAAAAACACCCATAAACCTCTAGGCATAAAACTCAAATTCATATAAAAGGACGTTAAGCTTTTAGGATAAACGGAATGACTTGTCTTTTTAAATAAACAGTTCCATAAGTTTACAAAATATACAAAAAAAAATGTAGGAACATTTTTATCTTAAACAAGTTTCTATAACTTAGCAGAGTCCACAGCCAAAATTGCACCTTAATTTGTCACTACAAGGTTTAGATTGTATTATAAACTTCACAAATTAGCTATACCATTAACCTGTTTCGCGGTCACGCAATTAAACTACCTATAATTAATGCAATAAAGTCGATATTTAAAAACATGATACACGAAAAACATTTAAATTACACATTGGATCAAATGTTGGGCACAATTGGCTACATTGGTCTAAATAAGACAGTGTTTGTCAATCGGGGAGTTGCATTTCTGCCCACACGGGGCAGTAGGGGGAGACAGGCCCGCCCCACGACCATCCCCTGGGTATCGCGAGATGACTCAGCCCGGACTTGACAACTCCTGTGTATCCATTAAAACTACTCTTATCTGCCATCCCTGTACATAATATACAGGTTCTTCCCAGAGTGTAAATGTCGACTGTAGTGCTAACTTCCTCACTTAGCAAAGGCTCGCACGAATCGAAAGCTGAAACGAAGGAAAATTATTAGGTAACAGTTCTATTGCAATCGATCATACAGAGAAAATCTTAGTAATTTGCCCGATAGCATACATTGTTGGCTGATAATGGAGAGAAGGTCTGATAATGTGCTACATACTAGCTGTATCCCGCAGTGTTACTTGCCCATATTTTTAGTCCATAGCCTTATTAACATAAGAATTAAGACTTATTAAACATACATTCATATCGCACTCTCAGAACGATAGGGTATCAACTCAAAAAGCGAAAATAATCATGTAAAGATCATAAGGCCAGACCTCAAAATTAAAAATTATTTAGCCGCCTATATTCAGGAGGAGGCTGAGGTGTAATTATGGTATACCCACATTTTGCCAGTAATTTTTGAGGCTCATGTAATAGGGGGCGAGCTCATTGCCATGGAACTTACAGATGGAAAAAATCAATAACAGTGCCCGCCCGGGGATCGAGCTCTAGACCTCATGTCCAGTAGCGCTTGCGCCCACTAGATTAGTGAGGCAGTCTTATTAAATTAGTCAAAATAATATACGGTTATCCATTGCACCTTGGAGTCTGAATAAGTAGTGCCCGCTTGGCAATAGTCTCGTCCCATAATATGAATAAATTTACATGAATTTTATTGCAATCAATCATTATTTACCATGTAATGAAATGTAAATGAAGCTGAGTTTCTTGTCGGTTCTTCTCAGAAGGCTAGTTTCCGAACCGGTGGTGAATTCTTCGACATTTATAAGTGTCTTACCAGGGCTTAAACTAAATAATTCACTTTCAATTTCCTCTTACTTGAGACGTTACTGGCGAGATGTCGGTGTACTATAAGTACAGGCATGAGCATAATATACAGAAGGACTATTTACGATACACGTCGTAATTTTTTTTAGAATTTATTAGTTGTATTCATCGAAGTCAAAGTAATTATGCTTTTACTCGTATTTATTGGAAAAAATATGAATGGATAAACAAGTGACAAATATCATCCAAAGAAACAATAATTTTATGATAGTACCCTGTCAGGCGAATAGTCATATCCTAAGTCCATAATCTATTTAACGTAGAACAACCGCACAGCTGTGGTCGCCGATAACGTTCAATTACACATAATTTTACGATCAATATAATTAATGACATCTTTATCAATTAAGAATTGATTACTTTGTAACGAGGTATTTGATGGTTGCATGTTATCCCATTTACTCAGTGATAGTCATTTGTATTAGAAATGTATGATTATTTGCATTTCTCAAAGTGTTTATAAAGTGTTAAATATTGGTTTAAACTATAGGTACAGATAAATAAAATTGAAGTCTGTTTGTAATTCCAAAATAACACCTTTTTAGAAAACAAGAAGTCTATTTGTTAAGGCTAGTCTCCGAAACGGCTGGACCAATTCGAACGGGACTCTCACTGGCGGATAGTTAAAGTTACAAGTGACTTAGGCCACTTTTATTTAATAAACATTGAGGTTCCGCGCGTCACCAATAAAATCTTATATCTTTAAACGAGCTATTCTTGTATATATATAATCGGAGTCTCGGAAACGGCTCCAACGAAGTTTAGGGGGTTTCAGGGGCAAAAACTAGATCTAGCTAGGTTTCATTTATGGAAAACATAGTTTTGACCATGTTTTCAGGCACTGAAAAACTCTTAAAATATCATTACAATACGACAGTAAATTTCGCCGACATCTGTCAAGTTATGGTAGCACAGACGTGAGGCTTCCAGCTTACGGGGCGGTAACGAAACTAGAGTACCACGGTTCGAGACTGACGTGCACCGGTTTTTTTTTTTAATTTTATATTCATTTTCTTGTGTGAAGAAGAAACCGATCACAGGTCGGTCAACCAGATATTGAACTATTAATTAAGAAAAATATTAGGGTTCCACGGGCCATCCATAAAAATAAACCTACGCGGGTAAAACACAGCTATTTATTGTATGTTAATATAAAGAAATATTAGTATAAAAAAATATTGTTTAACGAGACTTATACTGCTGGTAATGGACTGTAATTGTAATGGATATTTAAGTAAGTATTGTATGTATGAAGTCACCTAAAACATTATCCCAGGTGCCCATCTCTCCGAGGAACACGAGGTGCAGTTTGACCGCAGCTGCCAGCTGGGTGACGGCCTGCAGTCGGGAGCTGTCCTCCTCGCTCAGCCTGCCCTTGCAGTGCACGTTCACTACCACCAGAGGCCGACCGCACACCAGGAACGCTGGAGATTCATTCAAGAAATGGTAAATAAATATGCTCGCGCCATCCCAGAAGGGTCAAGTAAGTAAGCAGAGTTGTTACAGCACCCACATATTATTTCATGAAGTGCGTTCGCGACAAATGCGGTTTCACCCGCGTGGCTCCCATTCCCGTGGGAGTACGGGGATAATTTATAGCCTATGTTACTCGATGATGATGTAGCTATGCATTGCTGAAATAATTTTCAAGATCGCTCCAGTACCTTTTTCGTTATAAGCATACTTACATACAAATCTTTCCTCTTCATAATATTATTAAAGATATGTCTTTGCAATTAATTCGCATGAAGATGGCAATAATGGCTGTCAGATATCTGATGCAATTTGAGATTAGAGCATGAGGTGCGTTTTTATTCAATTTCAAACGTTCTGTATTCTGAGCTTAAAATATTCAAGGATTTACAGGGAATTTCAGCAGAACAAGTAACTACAGCGTACACGACAAAATGTAACCAAATGCGTGCTATCGTTGTATAATCCGCGCGCTAATCGTTGCGGCATTCTGTCATACACCGCGCCCGATCTTTCCGTATCAGGCGATTCGCTAAGGTTGACAAACAATGCAAATGTATCGAGTTACACAGGCTTATAGTCTGCGTTATGTACACTATACATACATAACTGTACTTTTACATCGTCATCGATTCATAACTCCTTAAATAAATTTGTTGTTACAGAATCGTTACAGGTCAGTCGGAGGCCTAAGAGATTTTCCTCGATTATTGCGAAGGTCAGATGGCAGTCGCTTCGTATAAAAATCAGGTGATCATCAGGTTGAATCCAATGCCAACCCCAACAGTGTAATGTATGGGATAAGGCCAGGGCAACGTGATACGAAGCGGAAAGAAGCATCGGTTTCGCATAATTCTATACAATATTAGCGAGGCCTGTACCAATGAGTTTTTCTAAAAAAAAAAAACTTATGTACAGTGATTTCACACCATGTGCTTTGCGGTGAAGGAAAACATCGTGAGGTAACCTGCATATTTCTGAGAAGTAATTCAAAGACGTATGTATAGTGCCTGAGACGGCGAGACTCACCATCTGTCACGTTGGCACTTAATCTAATTCGGTGAAAAGTGGGTGTTGTTATGATAATAACACCTCTGCCTACCCCTTCGGGGAATACAGGCGTGAGCATATGTATGTATGTCTATACAATATTTTGCCATCCTAACATAGACTACTGAACTTTTAATAGACAATTCAGTGTCAGTTGGCAAATACACTGATGCAAATACTAGCAAAGTTTATCTATTATTCGGTAGCGGAAAATCAAAGGACAAAAGAAGTTCAGTTCATTAATCCAAGCCTTTGATTCAAGCTCATTAGTACGCCATAACGTTTATTTACTAACTCTTAATAATTATTATCATGCAAGTCTGTAACCGATGGTCCGTTGTGTTTAACCATTCACCGAAACGGAACCGAATATGGCAACCAGTATCCTACCGACACGCGGAACGTACCTCTATCGCCATGTCTTTAAGGTTGCATATACAAAGTTCAATGTTAATGATATTGTATAAGGACAGGACATTAGCATGCTAGGTCGAAGCTTTTCATACACTTTTGTCGAGGCATTGGGCTGCCGAATGGAACAGATGCTTTGCAAAAAATGTTCACTATTACCACATTTTTTGCGACCGTCAAGGGACCAAAAGATTAGATCCATTTGGTAGATAGGCAACTAACTTAAGCAGTGAGAGAATTCTGGAGTAAGAATATGGAATAACGTAGCTTCAGACTGGCTGCCAATCCTAAGCTCGTCATCGACGGGGAGTTCCATAAGAGCATTCTTTCCTGCCTTCAGGAATTTTACTCTCTTCTCTTTTTAGGCAAATTAAGGGGATTGACGGGATTACAGGTAAGAGTATAGGCCACGCCGGCCCATAGCACGGCTGTTCCGCCTGGATCTTGGATACCTATTGGAGGTTTTCCCAAAAATAGGATCATTCAATCATCATTTGTTTGTTTGATTTTTTCGTGAACAAACATTAATCAGTTATGGTCACTGGCCGCAATTAGTGATATAAAAAAGATTATAAAGAAACAATCAATTGCTTTGAAAGTGTCATTACATCGTGCTATTGACCTAATTTCTGAGCGAATGATCTTGACAGTCACATGTTTTAACTTCACACATCAATAATCATAGACAACGTGTATGTATTACAATGCAAATGTCTGGAAACAATGAATTGTGCGCTGATAAATCTTTACTACCATTGCAGTGTAAGTACGCGATCATTAAATTATAACAGTCAGTGACTTTTTAATAAAAGCAGTGAAATAAAGGATTTTGAATTCGGAAATGTTTGTTCGTGCTCAGATTATTACAAATAGTAGGTACACTTAACGAACCTAGCACAATATATAATATGTATATAGCAACACAGTATATAAGACTTCCTACATTGGCACCGTTCGTCCAGCGATTACTACATACAGATGCCATCACGAGCTATGAGCGCTTAGCGAAAATAGTGGAGCGTCACGCCATACAGACAGTCAGACAATGGCTACTGCGCATTCAAGGTAACAGCCTGTTACAAAGTGTCGCTGGCACGGTTTATGATAAATATTTTGTGATTGGTCATTAAATCTCATTTCACCAACATTACCAACTGCACCGATCATAATAATGATAGCATCACGCTAACAATAGTTAATCTCGAGGCTAATGACCTCCACGGTAATACTTTTGGCAACCAACATGAACCATTCACTACAGTACACGTTACAAATCAAGTCAAATTCATTGCAATGGAAGTTAACAAAATGTTTTCGCCGTCTCTGAGACACGTCACTGACGTCGTCAATTTATTTACAGATTTATGATGAAAGCGTATTCTGGTGCTGTGAAAAATCTTTATACTTCTATAAATACTAACTTCCCTAGGGCTTGGTTCAGCCGTGCAAAGTACTGCAAAGGTATAGCAGAGATACTTTACATATACAATTCAATGTCCTGCGTGGTGCTACCTGTCTGCCTAATATCTACACGACTTGTATATACTGTCTAAACTGCTGATCCTAGAGAAATACAATTTCAAGGTTTATCTGGGAAATCTAGCTACCACGCCGGCGAAACTGTGACAATATTTGGATTAAGGTTTGTACTCGCAGCCATGACAGTACCAAATAACACGACAACTATGGCTTCATGTTTTAGTTTATACATACAATGATTATTAGCTACTGTTTCGGTTTGAAGGACACGGCAGCCACTAACATTACTCGGCACAAGAGACTCAATAATTAATGTAGCGAACACGGAGTTGTCACGCAGGCGTTGTGACCAGTGCCTTGATACACGTAAATGAAACGAACGAAATATCGTTGAACGATTATAGTCATTCGATCAAAATCCTCTCCCAATGTGATATTAACGTGATCCGAAATCGTAGTTCGATAGAACTTGAAGTATTTTTTTTGTTGAATTGTGTGTTTGTGACAACGTCTGAGCTATTCGATTTGTCTTTGATATTATAAATATTAAAACACTATCGTATAAAGTCGTTACGATATCGTTATGGTTTTCATTACGTGAATTTGGCTACAGTTGCGATGAAAAGGTTTCATTATTGTCTTATATTGTGCTATTCAGACAATATGTCTATAGCATTTGGCCCAAAAGGAAGAAGGAAGGATGATGTAAGTTATCGATATCAGATATCTAGTCGAATAATATTACCAGCGATGATTTGGAGAAATCCAAGTATCAAATGACGGACGACTTGACTTGACATTCAATTCTATATTAAAACCGAAGCCCCCCTTAGGCTTAAAGGGGTTAAAAGGGGGGCATGCGGTGTTCAAGTTTCTTTTGCCATTTCTTCTACCTTCAGGCTTAAATTTGGAAACAGTAGTACATAGTATTAAGTATGTGTTACATATGACGTTCAATGGGTGTTACAACTGTCCCTTATATTGAATAATAATTTATAAAAAAATTGTCACATACAGAGAAAATAATGTTCTTCGATCATTTGGTGGAAGGAATCTCCTTTCAAATCAACGTGCGAAACATTTTGTATCAACAAAAAAACTCGTTAAAAATAAGCTGATGGACCGCAATCTTCTATTTTTCCAATATCAGTGCCTGGGCGAAACCAGTGGCATGTTACAATACCACAATACAGCAAGTTATGACATAACAAACGATCGATTTGACTGTTATTACGGCACCTCCGGCTCACGCAACCGGTCAACAGTCCGGCGAAGCCTTTCATGAAATTAAAAGTGTTGGAACCAATTAATTTCGCTCTTAGTCCGAATGAAAGATCGAGTTTCAACGTCATATTTTCGGATTTGATTCAACATAGATTTACAGTAGTCGGGTTTAATTTGAATTATCAGCGAATTCTCTATACTTATACATCGTGTATGTCGGGATAATTATATACCGCATGCCTCGTATCGTGCCATGATAAAATGTAAGTGTCTGTTTGTAATTCAAATTTTGTACCAGCTTTTCAATAAATGCTTATTTTACGGTATAATATATGCTCACGCCATCCCAGAAGGGTACCCGAAGGGGCAAGCAGAGGTGTTGTAACAACACCCACATTTCACCGAATATGATCAAGTGAAAAGGTGACACAGGGTGAGTCCATCGCCGTCTCAGGCACTATACATACGTATTTGAATTACTTCTCAGACATATGCATAGGTTTCCCCACGATGTTTTCCTTCACCGAAAAGCACGTGGTGTGAAATAACTGCACATAAGGTTTCTTTTTTAGAAAAATTCATTGGTACAGGCCCTGCTGGGATTCGAACTTGCGTCGCTTGCGTGCAGGTGACTGCTCTAACCCCAAGTCCACCACGGCTATTAATACAATATATAAAATACGGTACTGGTATAAAAATCAATATAAAAAAAAACTGTCTCTGTGCCCGTCTGTCTGTCTGTGTGTTGGTTCCGGGTAATCTCCGAAGCGTCTGGAGGGATTTTAACAGGACTTTTACTGTCGGAAAGCTGATGTAACTTAGGCTTTATTTATACATAAAAAAAATTGGATTCCGCGAAATAAAGCTACAAACACGGCACAGCTAAATATTAAAATATAAATTAAGAAATCTCAATAACAACCTGTAGATAGCAATATCTACAACAACAGATAGTATAGTAAGAACTGCCGTTGACGTAACTGTTTGTCTATAGAACTTGGAGTCTATAGAAATTAACGTTTAGGACTTGGAGACGTTATGCAATGTGGGCGTAATATCATGCAAATTGTAACAATGTACTGGCAGCCAGTACTAACCGTGGCAAGTAGTTACTCGTTCATAAAATTAAAAACATCGTTGTTTCGAGCACTGGATTGACTACGATATCTTGGTGTGATGATACTAACGTGACTATTTATAAATTTATAAAAAAGATACAAGCGTAAGCATGTGTATGTATGTAGTTTATTAAGCGTAACGACAAAGAGAATCGAAATGATAACTCAAATGGAAATATATGATTACTTTGAAGTTTGAACATGAACTAAGTTAGCTCACAACAACTGACTCACTAAAGGATATTCTGATATAAACACCAAACGATAAAACCTACTCAATGTCATTCTAAAATTGGAAGCGATATCTTCTCCTATTTGGAATAATTCGATGCATAACTATAATATATTGTATTCAGAAACAATACAATATATTATTGTTATGCCTCGTTCAATGGCTGGATAATGATAATGGAACATGCCATGTTTATAATAGTTGAGGTAGTTTTCATTTGACTAGCAGAAGTCAACACGTCAGTTTATTTCATAATCGCGACATCGTCAACGCAATGATTTTTAAAACATCGACTTTCTTGTTTTATCTATTCCGAATTTCATCGAAATCTAATCTGTGGTGTTCTTCTTGTCGTGTCGATGGCAAAACATAAATTGTTCTAAACCAGAACTTGGCTACTGTAACACCATTATTGGTGGCAGCCATTAGATCCTCCCGCGTGCAGCTGGTGGGGCACACAGGGCACGATATAAGATGGGCAGTGCACACTCATCCTGTATTGGTGTCATTCGGGGAAACCCCAGCTGACCTTCTCCTTGCTGCGGCTGTGTTTGCAAAGAACTCAACTACCCACAAGGATGGTGCCATAACTATCGATCTCATATAGATTGGGTATTCCTAAATCTATAAATGCTAGCCTCATCTGACAACTGACATGACACTTCAAATGTATGATATCAATATGCTTAAAATAGATGATGCAGATAGATCCATTAGATGCTCTCGAAGTTCCTTGTAACAACGATGCAAATACAATAAAATTAGCCACTTTTGAGGTCCCTAAAAGGATAATGCGATTAATCTATACCACTATAGGGTTCAAGTAATAAACTGTTATGTATTCTTTACAGTTCATTATAAAAGTAGAAGCTGCCAATTATATGTCTAAATTATAAAGCGATTAGATTTAAATTGCCTTGTAAACTGCTTTTAGATATTCTCTACCCAATTATTAAGGAAATTACACGATTATACAGTCGTAAATACTATACAGTGCACACTTCTGTTGTCTTTGAAATGCTATTTCTAGACATGACTCCGTTGGATGTAATGTAGATAAAATAATGTTTTTCGCTCATTTTGTGTCTGCATTCCATTTAAAACGCTGCAAAGTAACGACATCACAATGTTTTACCCTTTTATGTATATTCTGATCGGGCGTATTCGAATGTACCAAGAATTCGATGCGAACCAAAATAATCCAGTATTTTTTTAGGACCCATTTCGTCTTTGTACCCATTTTATATTCGGTCCCTTATCTACTTTGGACCCATTACTCTCTAGTCAAATTTTACCTATGTATGTACGAAGTATTATGTAATTAATTTGTTATTCGTCTGTAAAATTGTGTTTTCATACACTTGGTATATAATTTACATGAATTCATTCAGGGATGTGGTAATTACGCTAAAGTGGTGATTTCGGGAATGTTGTCAATTTAAGGAGGCCACAACGAAACTGGGTGTTTACAACAAAAGTTACTTTATCGAAAAATATGAAAATGGCATAATGAAGAGTGTCTTTTAATTAAGGCTCCCTGAGTAACGTAAAGTATATATTTTTTTTTTGTTTCGTCACGGATTAGCATTCCTTATAAAAATAACGGCAGTTCCGATTTAGATAGCTTATTTTCTTAGGCTGTTGTTTGAAGATATCTTATACCTTTAAAAGAGCATTTCATGATATTTTGTGTGTAAGGAGTTTCAGTGGCAAGAAATAAATCTAGCTAGGTTTCATTTTTGGAAAACATCGTTTAGAACATGTTTTCAGGCACTGAAAACTATCATTACAATACGATAGTAAATTTCGTAGACATCTGTCACGTTATGATAGCTCAAACGTGAGTCGTCCAGCTTACGGGCGGTAACAAAACTAGAGTACGCCGGCTCGAGACTGACGTTCACCGGTTAAATATTCTCTTTTTTAACATACATATATGAGAACACAGCTCGGTCAACCAGGTTCTAAATACTTAATAGTGGGAGCAACTTCAAAAGTTACTTATTAATTCTATTATTGATTTAATGAATTTCTTTTATTACGTTGAGACGGTTGAAATCGATTCACTATAAACTTTCACGTCATTATGTAACTACTGAATTTAGGACTCTTTTCACGAACGAGATATAATATTTCAGACATCAAATAAAAAATAACCATGCGGTAAGTCGATCATAGATCAATAAAAGGCATAGATACACTTACAATAGATAGATATACAAACACGATGAATGCGAATTGTTTGTAATCAATTGAAGATGAAGTTGATTGAACAGTTATGCTAATTTAAATGAAGTCCGATTGTTCATTGTCGGTAGGAGGTCGATGCATCTATAAATTTATTGACAACCATTTTACAAAACATTTTTGAGGATTTAAATATACTTAAATCTATTTATCTATTGATAAATATATTTAAATCAACAAAAATGTTTTGTTAAATGGCTAGTAAGAAATACAAGCCGAGCGGAAGTACTAGTCGATTTTTTCCTTCCCTTATATTTTGCGGCTTAAGATTCAGTATGTTTGTAAATTTCTGTGTAATATTTTGTATGACGAATGCTAAATTATTTAATTAAATATATAAAAAGAAGCAAAAGAAAACAGATTGAGTTGCGACGAAATTCTGAACATATATAATATATTTGTGTGAGAGGGTATCAGGGTATCATATATAAAATTCTCGTGTCACAGTTTCCGTTGCCATACTCCTCCGAAACGGCTTGACCGATTTTGATGAAATTTTTTGTGGTTATCCGGTATCTATGAGAATCGGCCATCATCTATTTTTCATCCCCCTAAATGTTAGAGGTAGTCCACCCCAAAAAAATATATGGCAATACAACGTTTGCCGGGCACAGCTAGTATATTTATAGATATAGACAACTATTTATAAATTGTATTCTGTTAGTTCAGCATTATATATATATTACAACATACAAACACTCCAATTATTGGTATAGATACGCGTAATGCTGGAATGTAGTCTCGAGTGTTTTCGAGTAAAGCTCGACAAGAAATAATATAAAAAGTCTGCCAAGAGGGCGTTGCATACAATAGTAGATATTTTAAACTGTGACGCATATGTCCTAGGACATTCGAGCTCAAAAATGTTCCACATAAAGTTGATATTGCATGCTAGGCTCTGCCCGTGACTTTGTCCTTTATCTACAAGTTGGTGCCACACGTAATTTCTTTGTCAGTAAATGCTTTATCTGGCAACTGATAGAGCACTTAAATAAAAATAAATAAATATAATATAGATTGCCGAGTTAGGGTTATCATTACTAAGACGAAAATATAGCTGTTCTTTCTCTGGTCTGTTATGGTCTTAACTGGTTGTAAGATTTAGATCTTACGATAGAAACTCCTTTTAATTAAATTATAGATCACGATTCCAGCAACACATACTAACATTCACTTAACTTTCAACCCTCATATAATCCCCCTAGGGTTGGATTTCGGAAAATTCTTTCAAACTGTATACCTAACGTACCGAGAAGAAGCCCTCAAAATGTCATGTCTCTAGGACCAGCGGTATGGGCAGTGCCTTGATATAATAAGTCAGTCAGTCAGTCAGTTACCCAGGACTTTGAATTTTATAAGATCATATCAAATCTAAATCTAATCTAAACAGATAAATTAAATTGAAGTGTCTCTTCGTAATACCAAATTAACAGTGCATATAAAAGTACCGACATTAAAAAACATTTATTATTTATTTTTTATCTGTCTGTCTGTTTGTTCTGGCTTATCTCTGAAACGGCTGGACCGATTTTAACGGGACTCTCACTGGCAGGTGGCTGAGGTTTTAAGGCGGAACTTAGGCTACTTTTAATTTAAAGAAATGCATGAAACTAAATATACGCGGGTGAAACTGCGGGGCACAGCTAGCCTGTAACTAATTGAGACAGACATACAAGAGAACAAAGTGCTCGTCCGTGTTCCAAATTAACCTTGATCAGGCCTGGGGCGGTGAAACAAATTGAATAAATCAAACGCTAGTCTCGAGTGAAGGAGTGTCTCCGTCTCTCTTAATAATGTTCTATTAATAACTCCTGTAGGTAACATACATACCTACGAGTATGCTCACGCTTGTATTCCACGAAGGGGAAAAATAGGCACTAGTACACCCTCATTTCACCGGTTATGATTATTCAAGAATGATCGTAGGCGAGCCTATTGCTATTCACGGGTCACTAATCCAGACTCTGGGCTGGGCAATTAGATATTGAAAAGCCCAATAACTCGGGGATTGGACCCAGGATCTCATAGTTTGTGCAACCACTAGACCTACGAGACCGTCCACCTCTCTAGCTAATCCAAAGTAGTCCAGTAGCATACGAAGCAAATGTAACACAACGGTTAGTATTATACAAAACATACATATGCTCACGCCTGTAGTCCCCCAAGGGGTGGGCAGAGGTGCTGTTAAGTGCCAACGTGACAGATGGTGTGTCTACCGCTGCCTCAGCACTATACATACGTCTTTGAATTAATTCTCAGACATATGCAGGTTTCCTCACGATATTTTCCTTTACCGTAAAGCACATGCACATTAAGTTTTTAGAAAAACTCATTGGTTCAGGCCCCGCTGGGATTCGAACTTCTCAAATCCCAAGGCCACCACGGCTCAAGCAGTATAATTCTAACTGTTTAGTTTTATATGAGACACACATTAGTTAGATAGGAAAGCAAAACAAGCGTGCTACCCGCCTGAGGGTAGGCTACCTGCAGTCTATGAATGCTAAAAACACTATTCGCGACACTCGCTTTTTCATGAGATAGCCATGGCCATGTCTTTTGGTAACACCATTGTCCTAATACCGACCGGTATTACGTGAGAAGTCCACTGCTACAATAACTTCTTTGAAGGATTTTACCTGCTATAGGGTCCCTAAGTCATCATCTTTGCAGTAATTTTTTTTTTTGATGATACAATTGGAAGCCAATTAAATTGTAGGTCAACATTTGAAGTACTACATTAAGAACGGAAGGAAGCGACGAGTCAACGGGAAGCCATTCCGAAAGTATTATCCTGTGGTATGTATTATCTAATGCGCTAGTCATGAATATGTAATGTGATTTGGAACTATGTAGGTTAACTGTCAAACAATGTCCACAAATTATTTATGGACATTTTTAACGTTGTTTTTAGCATAGAATTGTTATTTTCTTCTTTCCTGATGGATACAAAACGTTATCCTGGAAAACAGTCGTGCCCGTCGGCGGTTTTGAAAACTTAGATTTATACATTTTTAGATTTGATTCTGACCAAATAGATAGACATCTGAAACCAAACTACCATAGATTACCGTGTCAGCGCCATGACTACAATACTTTACGCGACATAGAAAGGTGAATGTCCTACAAGTCGATACATTTCAGCAAGTAAGTGAGCTGGCATAAATTTACATGTAGGTACTGTCGATAAAAGTAATATAAATCCTATATGTATACTTTCCTATCATTTATAATTCCGTAACTCACTAGAATTCTCCGAATCGAGGATGCCGGTCATACGTTCAAAACATTATCAACACATCCAAACCATAGTATAAAGATAGATCATCAAAAGAAATTACTACATCGGACGAGAGAGTTCGGAGAGCCCGAAGGACCTACGCCATCTATCCATTGTTGGACAGTCAAGTAATGTCGATTTTATACTATAAAGATGGTGAACAAGCGTTCAGTCCACTTGATGGTAAGCGGTTACTGCAGCTTATGCTTATAACGTGACCAACGCTAGCGTGCTCATGGATTGTCCACCTTACACTCTGCCAATGAACTAAAATATGAAAGGGTCCCACAGTACGCTAGCACAGCTCCTCCATGGATTCCTCCAGCATTATTTTATCTTAATTTGTGGAAATATTGGATCCGGTTGCCCTGAAGCACGACGGCTGACCTTTGAGGTTTTTGTGCCACCTTTGCCCTGATGTTCTTCGTTCTAACTCCTTAAATACTCCCTGAACAAGTCGGCTTTCATCACTTAATAATCAAGTAGGCTAACTGAATGAAAAAGCAATTTGTTTTTAGTGTACTCCAACTTAGAGCACATACCTACCGCTAAATATTCTGTAAAGTAATTGAACCCGTGACCCTGTAGCAGGCAAATAGCTTGACCGCAGCACCAGTCGTCACATATGTAACGAGTATCGATTGAATCAATCGGCTACCTAATTAGTGTAAATTCAGGTCATTTGAAAAACGTTGGTGTTCCACAAACGCTTGTTAATATTCAATATGCTTCGTCTTCAATGCATAAAGCGAAGGCGATTAATTACACGTATTATAGATACCTAGTATTAGTTCAGAATATATATGTAATTCATGAATAAATTTTACTAAATTTGTGATTACATGCAAAATAAGAATGCTTGTGTAATATATTGATAATTTAAATTCATGAGTTTTAGTTTACTAATCGACAGATTCCTAGACGTGGTGTGTTTCCTTGTCGCTTGCAAAAGTATGGATATGGTAGCAGAATGCAAACCTCAGCCTGTATACGAATAAAAACTTAGCAAATCTAGAAATACATCGATTGCCTTAGAATTATTTATGTTGCTCTCTTACCCTTCTGATATTATTTTGTGAAGTAAAGATTCCTAACTCTTCCGAACGAATCGTAACATTATACATCAATTCATTTTCGTTTTGATGACCATGATCGATAAACAAAACAGGTATTAATACCAGTTATGTATATACAGGAAGTCTGCGGCGCACGACTATCTCAGCAAAATATATGAAAGTCTCATGACAACTATCTATATCTATAGAAACATACGGCTTTCTCTGTTAAGACGTATAAGTAAGAGCAGTATGAACATATGTATTCACTTATATAACAATTAGCGTCTCTCGCGAATTCATCCGTGTAGAATAGTAACATTTGGGTAACGCTAACATTAACCCGCCATTGGTCTTAGCGTGACTTCCTCGATAAATGGGCAGAAACACAGAAATTACTTTTCAAATCAGACAAACAAACTCTTCAGCTTTATATATTAGTTTATCAATTATGCAACTGATAATTTGTAATCAGCCTGCAATTAATGTAATACGAACAGCTGAACTCAATCCTTGATCCAAGAAATCATGGTCTTCAAATTGGCGTTTGAGTAAACAATTTGGAATGTACAAAGCTATTTGTGCGCGAAATATTACGTGCACGAAACCGCAGCATTGCATCGGTTATCAGCTTTCCGTCTAAGCATCCAAGCGTGAATGTTTTGTATGCTACTGTTGAACAATCGCTGGGAATCTTAAGCGGTGCCTCGGGAGATATATTAGGACCGCTATTGTTCTTGTCATTCATTAACGATACTAACTAATTAAATATGATTATATGTTTTGTTTCTTATGGGAAATTAGTAGATATTTTGCTTATATTGGTTATACTTGAGTGATACATCTAGTTTTAATGCATTTCAAACTATGAACATGTAGTAATTAAATGCGGCGTGGTAATTTAATTCTACTATAATTAAAATACTATATACATAAAACGTAAAAAACTGTTTTTTCCTTAAGTCGTTCTGACAGCTTGTGTCAGAGCTCACTTTTACAATCTTTATGAAATAAGAAGCGTTTCAGTAAAAGTGGTGCGTTACCGCTACACCACCCCCCTCCAGAGCCCGTCTCTACGGGCGATAATAATCGGGAAATCTAACCCTACGCCCCGATCTAGTTGTCCTCGCTCCAACAGGTCTATCCTTTATCCGTTACCGCTACAAACACTTTAATAATATAGAATAATATTTTACTTTTTTAAGGAGTACTTTCTGAACTATTAAATATAGCTTTGATTCAAATTAAATGTATAAAGATAAACACAAGTAATGAAGTATTAATAAGTTACCAAAGCAGATATTTTAAAGAACAAGAACAAATAAAGGAAAATATTTTAGCGTAGCAACACTGAATACAACTAAAAGATAGACGGTCACGGAAAAGATATGGTGAGCAGAAAAATCCCAAATGCCACAGATAAGATTATCAGCCTTCTAAGACATTGCACTTGTACGTATCACGATAACGCCTACCAAAACATATGACGCACTCTAACAAGGGCACAATAAGTGCTTTTGTTAGTTTTCCATTGTGAACGTAGACGTTATGCAACTGTTACAGATCTAATACTCTCTAGACAAGACAAGACTACTAACAATTCATATGTTTTCTTTGTAATGAGTAGTAGGAAGACCCGTGAGAAGTAGAAGGAAAGAGAGGAAGACCCAGGATAACATACATGAGACAAGTTTAGGAAAAGGTGTCTGTCATGACGTATAGGGAGGTCATGGAGATGGCACTGGATAGAGACGAATGGATGAAATTGTATCGGTTACACCGTCAAGAATCAGACTCTTAAAATTATGATGATGATGACTACGTTATGAAGATTGCTTTTATTGAGAAGAACCTGGAAAGAAACTCAGTGATTTCTCTTTCCAAAAAGATTACAGAACAATTTTAAAAATACAAAATGATTCGCATGAAAAATGTAAGCCCATGGACACAGCTGCAAAGCACAAATAAAAGTTAAAATAAAATAAGTCTAAGAGTTCCACTTATACAGGGTAACGGGGAAAATAGGACAGCTGTTAAAATATATGATAGAGTATAATTTTAGGAAGCATACACAATTATTATGACTAAAATATCTTCCTCCGTTTTCGAGTAATTGACGTTCAAAGTTGACCATATCAAGACCTTATTTTCGCCTATAAATATAAATGTGTAGCTTTAGATGACCTTATTTTCCTTTTCCATTAATCTTATACAGACCAAGTCAAGCATACCTTGTGGAGAAGCGATGTATCTGTCGGTACGTAACGTGGTCAATTGGTCGAGCAGACTGCGGGATTCGGTGGTGTCATTCAGACACGTGTCCAAGTCGACGTCTTCAATGATGATACTCTTGGTCGCCGAGTCGAAGATGTAGCCTAGGTGCTGGCTGAAACAAATATAGTTATTGAAATTCACTTGAAAATGTATATATCGTTATGTATTATTTCGTTGGTCACAAGTCACAATCATGAGGTCCTGCGTTCGATCTCCTGTTCAGACAATGTGTAGTAAAGTCTGGTAAACTCACATAACTGCCTCGTTGATCTAGTAGTCGCAAGTGCTACTGCGGAATAGGATCCTGCGTTCGATCCCTGGGTCGACCGAATTGGCTTTTCTAACTGTAATTTCCCAATATCAGCCCGGAGTCTAGATTCGTGACAATAGGCTCGCTCCTAATTACATGAGACTTAAATATCTGACGAAAAGTCGGATTTTTTAAGCTTGAGCATTGCTGCATGATCTTGCAGATGTATTAAATTATTATATATATAGATAAAGGATTATTGGTAGGTTAATAAAAGTGACACAGGGCGTTACGTGGCAAATGATAATAATATCATAATATTATAATTATATGTGCTTTGTCATACAAACATATTAGTCATCTCCAGGTCGAAGGGCAACTCATTAAAAATATATTACACTAGACGATATGCAAATTATGTAAAAGCAACAATTATGTTTTGATACATACATACATATGCTCACGCCTGTATTCCCCGAAGGGGTAGGCAGAGGTGTTGTAATCACAACACCCGCTTTTCACCGAAGATGATTAAGTGTCAACGTGACAAATGGTGAGTCCATCGCCGTCTCAGACACTTTACATACGTCATTGAATTACTTCTCAGAAATATGCAGGTTTCCTCACGATGTTTTCCTTCAAGCACGTGGTGTGAAATCACTGTACATAAGTTTTTTAGGAAAACTCATTGGTACAGGCCCCGCTGGGATTCGAACTTGCGTCGCTACGTAGCAGGCGACTGCTCAAACCTCACGGCATTTAATACTAGATTTTACTCGCGACTTCGACTGCGTATTGATTTTTCAAGTAAGTAGGAACCCCATTCCTTCAGTGGGCTTCATCATCATCCTCCTGCCCTTAACCCATGTTATTTGTGGTCAGCGCAATGTGTTCTTCTCTTCCATTTCTCTCTATCAGCCGTCATATCTGTATTCACTCCCATTCTAGCCATATAATCTTTCACGCAAGGCTTAAAGTATTATATTTAAAAAAATCTGAAAATTCGGCTCATCGGTTCAGACGTAATAAGCAGCAGACAGACAGACAGTTTATTTACCTACAAGATAGTGCCACTCGTAATCGACCGTGGTTAGATCGCAAAGTCATTGTATTTTCTTAAATATTTTTGTACTTTTCCCATTGATAATATTAATATGAATTTGTTTAGTGATTTATAATGTCAGTGACACACGTTCGAACGTCGTCGCTTGACCTTGCGATTTGCGCTATTTTTGTATGGAGACGTAAAACTTCCTACAATCGCCGCTTGGGGCGCTTTTTAACGTTCTCATACAAAATGAGGAAAATACGCAGACGATATCGTCAACGTTAAAACCTATACTTTGACAACCGAGTCGCCTAATTGTCATTTGATAACGTTGAAAAGTTATTTATACAGAAACCAGATACAACCGGCTTGCCGAAAGTGTGCAACTAGTTTCCACTGGTTTTTTTATAACTCTCTCTAGTCGTTCCTTCATGACTGAGGATCGTGGTCATCAACGAGAGGTCCACACTTGGAGTGAACTATTTGTTTCCATCGGCTTCTGTCCATCGCAGCCCTGACGACGGAGCTAAACCTCGGGGACCTAGAGTCTTTTATTTGGTCGGTCCATCTGGTAGGAGACCATGTTTTTTATATAACATAACCTGATATTATTTTGTCGTTTCAATATTTGCAACAAGTCACAGATTAAATATGACTCACGGCATTTACCTATGGTCAATCTTAAGCGTCCAAAGCGTGAATATTGTATTGATGTACATGATACCTGCCTGAGTTTCTTGCCGGTTCTTTTCAGTAGGCTAGTTTCCGAACGGGTGGTAAAATGGTAATTTCGACATTCGTAAGTGGCCTGGGCCTAAATATTCGGGAATAAATATTTATTTTCATTTTAGTCATGTTGGGGCTCGAAAAGTGTTAATAGTTTTTGGAGGCGGGTTGTGAACCTAAAGTCTTGGTAAAGGGTTTGCCACCGTTTTGTAATGTATGCTCGCTAGCGTCTCCGCCGCATATTAGTATGAGAAATTGTGCAGCGACACCTAGCGGTGACGTGAAGAACTAAAATATCTCATTATTCACATCACAAATATTGCGAGTGACGCTAGCGAGTATAGTTTGGGACGAGTCCGTTGGCAAACCCGTACTTAACACATTTGTACTATCACCAAATACGTGATCGAATCAACGTTTAAATATCTACAAACTTATAATTAAGGTACGGATGGCAGTCGCTTTGTGTAAAAATCGTGACCAGCATCATCGGTTTCAATCCAGTGCACATCCTAGCATTTTAAACAAAGATGATGATATTCATGTTTCACTGGGTACATACCCATCTATCCTGTCCGATATGCAGTACTCCCATCTCTGACTGTTGCTCCTCCACTCCCTAACCCGCCTCAGGGTTGGTAGGTTCAGCTCGTCGCATAATATCTTCAATGCAGCTTCGTCTACGACGTCTTGCACTGCTATTAATGATAATCTGTTGGAAAATATTGGTCTTTTATTGATAATTACATGATCGGATGACTTGAGGTAGGGGTAAAAGCCAGGGTCTAAGAATTTGGCAATGTTATCCCCTGTCTGACCAAAAGGGGGCCGGAGGGCCTGCTGGCGGCGGTCGGGGTGGGAGCTCTGACCGCCGAGCTGTGGGCCCGCGAAAGTGGCCTTGCACAGCGAGGTCTCCAAGGGTGGCACCACAGCCTCCCCGGGGATGTCACCCGGCAAAGTGCTGGGACACACCGATTGGGTATTAGAACAGGATGTCTAATGACATAGGAAAGCAAGCTTACAGATGTGACCAGCCGTCCCTTTTCTACGTCTAACGCCTGGCTTCAAATGAAGACCAACGCCAGCATTATGCTGATTTGAAGCTATTTTTATGGCATTTGGAACAATTTTTTTTATATCCTTTTTATCATGTAATTTTGTAATTACGACATAAGTCACAAGTAAAACAGACATTCTATTCTAATCTATAAAATCGCATAGCATCCATCTTGTATCTTACACCCTTATTATAGGATCCACTAAAAACCTACATCTAAGCGCCTGGACATTTAGTAATTGAATAGTGCCATTGATAAGTCCCAGGTAACCGGATTTATCAATAAAATATCATAATTACGTAAGCATAAATGAATCAGTTCGGTTGCTTATCATCAACATTGTAGTCGCTCACGGCGAAGTGTTATCGTAATCTGCTTTTTCATTGCCCAATACAGCATTGTGTGCGGTCACGTGGAATTTACGTGGAATTTGTAGATTACATTAATCGAGCATTATAAATCGCTTTCTTTATGTAACACACGGTTACTGCTTAATATAATAAATACAGGTAATGAAGGTAAACTGTAGCGATCGAGGCAGTTCGCACCCTAGGTGTAATTCAAATTATTCCAAATCGTACGAATTGTATAATTATACAGCCGGGTTCGGAAGATTTCTTTTACTAAGAGCAACCAAATAAGAAACTCTGCATTTACTCTTTTCGAAAAGATGTGTACAATTCCTGCCTTGGTTCCTAGGTTTGATCCCCGGATCGGACAAAGTGGGTTTTGCCATCTGAGGGCCTAGTGCGAGTATTTCACTGCCGTCGTGACGGCGATTTTAAGAAAGCTCTCACTAGGCACTCTGGAGTCTGTATTACATGGGATTAAAACATGACTTAAACATAAACTCATTGGTACAGGCCCAGCTGGGATTCGTGGCAGGCGACTGCTCAGATCCCTCGGCCTCCACGGCAGCGTCGTGTCTTGTAAAAATAATGACAATGCTATACCACGTTGAGTCGGTCAAGGCTTTGATGGAACAACAAAAACAGGGCTTTTAAGAAACCTCGAATAGAAGTCATTAAGCTATGTAAATCGTACCTAAGGTCTTGAAGTAATAACCGCAATGCAACACTTAGTTAATAGTAACGTTAGTTTGGTAGGCTAATGGCGTAGAAAAATGTTGGGCATAAAATTACTTGAATACAAACTTAGGTATGTGTTTAGGTACGAAAACTACGAAGTACTACGAATGTTCGTATTTGTTAACAAATTTGTTATAACAAGCTTCTTTCCTCGACTTCTTCCGAGTAGAAAGGTGCAACCTCATGTAGCCGCTCGACGCTCGTTTCCAGCGACAAATTTATAATGGGGTCACGTGACCACATTTGTCGCTGGAAACGAGCGTCGAGCGGCTTACATCAGGTTGCACCTGAATAGTTACTTTGGACTAACGCTTACTTCTGACCCACGATTGGTCTTAGCGTGATGAAATATCCTATAGCCTTCCTCAATAAATGCGCTATGTAACCCTGAAATATTTATTCTATTCAGACTACTAGTTCTTGAGATTAGCGCGCTCAAGCAAACACACAAACTCTTCGGCTTTATATATGAGTATTGTGGTAGAATTTTTAAGCCTGAAACGAGCGCCCTTGAATTGGCGATAGCTCGCGTTAAAATGAACGTTGAAAGAACCAATTAACATACATTATAATGTTAATGAGACAACTATTTCTATTCCATAGTGATACTAATTACATTTCATTTACACTTTAAACAAGACGAAAATAATGCTCGTGTTCGTGAAATTAGCTGTATCGTACGCTTATAGGTAATTTTAAAGAAATTTCTGGCGACAGCTTTATTACGGAAAGAACAATTCAAAAACATTAATTATGGACGCTCCGCTATTGTTGGGTACATGTGAATCAGCGAAAATAGTGGTGGTCACTGTCCCGCCATACATACAGATAAAGACAGACTTATACAATGATTACTACACATGTTATGCGGAAGGATGAGGATAATGTTTGCAAAAAAGTTTTGTTTATGAATGTGGATGGTTACAAGGGGAAAGGAAGACCTAAGAAACGATGGATGGATTGTGTGAAAGATGATATGGCTAAAATAGGAGTGAATACAGATATGACGGCTGATAGAGAGAAATGGAAGAGAAGAACACATTGCGCCGACCCCAAATAACATGGGAAAAAGGGCAGGAGGATGATGATGACTACACATTTATGGTCAGTGTGAAGGTGGTTCGGATCAAGAGAGGTTTGTGCTCAGCTGAAACTACCTACTAGTAATTAATGTATTTAACTCACTTGTTTTCCAGAATGGTTCTACAAACGACTTCCCTCACTCCAGGATTGGTAACTTTGTCCACGCTGAGTTGGTGAAGGTTCCACGTGGCGAGTCGACAGCACCTCACACCATTCCTTTCGTAATTAAACACCTCTTCAACAATCGGCCTGTGGGAGTAAGCTGAGAGGAGATCTAATATGTCATTTACTGGAGCCGTCGCGAAACCGTTGGGTAACGTCATTGGGAGTTTTGAAGGCATTGAAAGACTCTTTCTATGCGGAGTTCGAGGGGTGCTAGACGTGCCGTTGGGGATCGTATCGTTTAACAACTCCGCCCATCCGTTTACATGGCCATTCAACTGCTGAACACTCTCACACTTCCTCAGCTCAAGGCTCAAATGCTGCTTCACCGTACTAAGTCTCACTATATCCATTCCTCTTACTTTTATCAAGTCATCGAGCGACTTAAAAGGCCCTTTCTTATTTCTATAGTCTACGATATTAGCGGCTATTTCTTGGTTAAGACCAGGCACGCATTGCAGTTGGAATACGCTGGAGGAGTTGACAGAGCACAGCTTGCTTTCTATGGAGAGACGCACGCTGTCCAAAGATGGCGAGCATGAGCTGGCTCGGGAGAGTTGTCTCCGTGTATTGGCGCATATTTCTGGTCTCAGCAGTTCCAGTTTTTCAGCACCAATACCTGTTTTAAAGATGTTAAAGTTAATGAAATACACACGGATTTGAATGATAGAATTGCTTGCACATCACAGCTTTGGATCAATGAGGATAAAAGAAAGAAATTTCGAACTTATTTAAAGACTCCTCGTAATCTGTATATAAATATCTGTAAAAATAAGTCTGTTCGTTCTAAATATATGAAAAAATAAACGTTTTTTCTCTGTCTGTTCGCCCCAGCTAATATCTAAAACGGCTGGACCAATTCTAACGAGACTTTCATTGCAAGATACCTGATGTTAGAGTATGTTAGAATACTTTTTTACTTAAACAAAATATTAGCGTTCCGCCAAGTAAGCAAGCCCATGAAATGAAAACTATGCAGGTGAAACCGCAGGGCACTGCTAGGTATTAAATTATGCGAAGAGCATTGCGATCTAAAGACGTGTTTGCTAAGGTTGTCTGTTCTTTAGTGCTGATTTTTATAACATTTTCAAGTCACAGAAATAACTATTCCTACTTATATTCTATTTAATATTATAAACATGTAAGTTTGTAAGAATGTATACCTCCAAGGTATGTTTGTTACTCTTTCACGCAAAAACTACTGAATGAATTTTGACGAAACTTTACAATATATTTATAACATTATTATGTGAATTGTCAGAAATATAAACAACAGCAAAATCCTGCGCAGACGGAGTCGCGAGCACTACCTAGTATACCATAAAATATTTAACAACAGTCATATAGGGTATTTGATGTGCAACAGATGGTTGATATTTACAGAACATCATAGCAAACTCTTTCTCTAATCCATTGCTTTATGGTTTATTAGTTTATTAGCATGAAGTCTAGCGTTGGCTTGCGCTTGGCTGTCTGCCAGGGTCATGGTTTTGATTTCTGCACATTTGCTGGTAAATATGTTTATGGCTTTCAGGTATTTGTTCTCAGGGTGAAATTAATGGCAAGAATGTATGCCATAAAACATGATTCTAAAAGGGCCTCCAAAGGAATGTTAATTCCCTTGTCCTTTTTTTATTGGACCTGCCTGCATGTTATGTATGTATTAGCCATCAAAAGGTAGCAGTCACAGAGACACTGCCGCATTTATAATATTAGTATATGACTGCCCCATTGGACTACAGATGGCAAAAGACTACTGCAGAAGACTAGGTCTTGTGGTTGATTCCTTGTTTGAGCAATGTTTTTTTTTGTTTTATCCGGAGTATGGATTAGTGACCATTAATGACAACAGGCTCACCCCTTATTACATGGACCTTTATTATAACTGGCAAAATGCATGCAGCACTAAAAATACACCTCCGCTTCCCTACTCCTTCAGAGAATACAGACATATGAATGTTTTTATTAATATTAGTATAGATTTATAATATCCAAACAAAGATTTATGATCCAGAAAATTTCAGATCATACTTCAATTGATGTAATAAATAAATAAATAAATATGTGCACGCCGTCCCAGAAGGGTCCCTGAAGGGGTAAACTTCACCAAATAATATTAAGTGTCAACATGACAGAGGGTGAGTCCATCCCCTTCACAGACACTATACATATGTTTCTTAGAAAAAGTCATTGTTACAGGCCCTGCTGGGATTTGAACGTGCGTCGCTAGCGTAGCAGGCAACTGCTCAAACCCCGAGGCCACCACGGCTTGGCACGGCAATTAATGTAATATGTAATGTAAGTGTCCAGTTTACTGAATTCATATCACAAGTTATCAGCATATTATCTAGTTATTCCTACTTGACTACAATTATGTTACTATCTATTCTATTATCTGGTGACTCAGTGTCCAGTACCATGATTATTGACTGAACCCAGTACAAAGATGTCTTAACACTGAGATGCATCCACTGAGCTATAAGTTATTTATTTGTCAACAAGTTGTGCATTAGTAATAATATTTTAGCAACTTTAAAATAAAAATACCTACTTGAAGTTTGTTACATCTGTATTATTTTACTATTACCCATGCCCCGTTTTTCACTTCTAAAGACTTCTTTTCATAGCTGGCTTTATTGCCCGGAACCCTATTGTAAACTAGCTGTATCCTGTGGTTTAGCTTGCATAGTGTTCATTTCGTAGGTGGCCTGTGGAACACTTATATTAAAAAATAAAGTAACATAACTTACTCCTTGTACATTAGCTATCCGCCAGCGAAAGCGACCGTTAAAATTGGTCCAGCTGTTACGGAGATAAGCAGGACAGAGATTCTATTTAAATTTGTTTTTCTGTTTCAGTACTGTGTATACTGCAATATGCATTTTGTGAAAAGCTGTTATTTTGGAGTTACAAACAGACACTTGTATCTTCTATGATGTATAAGATAACATTTAAACAAATTACAAATGCAATTGGTAAAGTTCAAGTTATAGCAGGTCTTGGGAGGCTACGTTATGACATTTCAAAATGTGAAGATCAATAAAAAAAAAATATTTGGTACATACATATGCAACAACACCCACTTTTCACCGAATTTGATTAAGTGCCAACGTGACAGATGGTGAGTCTATCGCCGTCTCAGGGACTATACATACGTCTTTGAATTCCTTCTCAGAAATATGCAGGGTTCCTCATGATGTTTTCCTTCACCGTAAAGCACTTGGTGTGAAATCACTGTACATAAGTTTTTTAGAAACACTCATTAGTACGGGCCCCGCTGGGATTGGAACTTGCGTCGCTTGCGTAGCAGGCGACTGCTCAAACCTCAAGGCCACCATGGTAGCGGTAATAAAATTATATAGCCAAACAATGGAACAACTAACAGATGAGTAGGTACAGTGGTAGGTATATTTTGTTGTACATAGGCCTTTGTTTACATTATGTATTTGGTTTCTCATTTTCTGTATTTATAGCCTGATGTATGCAAATAAATGGGTATTTCTTTATTTATCTGTCTGTTTACGTCTGTCACTTTAAATATTTTAAACTGTTACCAAGTCTATTAATTTGCAATATCTTGCAATTAACTGAAGTTAATTATAAAATTATTATCTGACTAAAAGTTTTTAGGGTTAAATATTGGGTTTTTTTTAAATGATTTTTAACTCAGATTTTATTGATTCCATTTTAAATTGTCTAACATAATGTAATCAGCTAAGCAAGCTTTGTTCTATTGCTTGCAATGGAGCATACATAATACAAAACTTTGAAAATTTAAACTTAAATTAAAAAATTGCCGATTGTCTAACTGATATTATGTCCCTTAATGCGTTGGTAACACATTCACTGCTAACATTTCAACTTGTTCGTAAATTCTCGAACAGTTGGACGCACATACGCGTCGTTAGCAGTGAATGCGTTAATAGAATTAATAGTAATGACAGGTTACAATGAAAGCCAGATACATTAATTTAATATTATGTATAAAATTCTCAATTTCATCTGTAACACCTGGACTGATTTATGAAATTTTGAGTGCATATCAAGTAGGTCTGAGAATCGGCCATCATCCCTTTCAAACCCCCATATGATAAGGGTGATCTACCCCAAGAAATTATATAGCAATACAATATTTGCCGGGCACAGCTAGTATACAATCTATACCTATAAAAATGAGTTGCTGTACGTTAGTCTCGTTAAAACTTGAGAATGGCTGGACTGATTCAGGTGATTTTGGTATTGATAAATTTGTTGAAGTTCAGGGAAGGTTTAAACGGTGGGAAATATGATGTGACTGACTGACTGACTGACATAGTGATCTATCACCCCGCAGCCCAAACCACTGGACGGATCGGGCTGACATTTGGCATGCAGGTAGATGTTATTTCATCCAATCAATAAGGCATCCAATAAAAAAGGATTTTGATTAATTCTACCCCCAAGGGGTTAAAATAGGAGATGAATTTTTGTATGAAACTTTGTCAATTTTAAACTGATAATTATATAAAACTAAATTTACGCGGGTGACACCGCGGGGCACAGCTAGTATATAATATTTTGGTAAATATTTACGACTATAAACTAGAGATTAGTTTGCATGGGAGTCTGATTTACCTGATACAAGAGCAAGATCATCAACTCGCTTGAACCGACCGATCATTTGCCGGTGGCGCACTATTTCCCGCGCAAGCTGCCTGTTCACCCCTGGCAGCGTCATCAGCTGCTCCTCGGTAGCTGTATTCACATTCATTAGTTCCGCGTATTCCTCGGAAGGAGGCAGATTAAATGTATGGCTCAAACTAGACTTGTTCAACTTGCTTCTCCGCACGAAGCTACGAAACGACCTCTGTCGACCGCCCCTGCTTCTCACTGAGCTCGGACTTTGCCCCATATCGTTGGCCACATCCAGATTTAATTATCGATCATAACACTAATCATTTCACTTAGACATTTTAATAAAAAATACTATAAATAGAACCCAACGTAAGGACAATTGCACTTTAGCTCGCACACGGCCACTAATCGCGTGTTCAACACGTTAACCTGTTGGTGCACTTATCGCGCGGGCAATCAAACCTTAGAAATAATTACGCTTATTTCGGTAAACACCTCATACAATAAAATACACAGAAACAACCGCTCCCTACTACCAAATCGCGTTGAATAATTTGTCCTGTCGATGTCCGCCGTCCGGTGACGTTTCCTACGTTACATGACTGATAACATGGCAATTTACTTGTGACATTTGCATGACACTGAAAAGGTAGAAGACAACGTCAGTGTTGACATGCCAACCATAATGATCAAATGTTTCCACAGAGTATATTACGAACATTATGCGGTATTGAGTATGGATAAAATACTGGCAGCCGGATTTTTTTTCTTTGTCTATGGGCAGCTCTCACTGAAGCCACGATGACAATACAAGGATATAACACAGTCACAGAATTTAGAACAGTACCCCTAACGCGAGTTTGTCACTGTTTTCGTAATCTATATTCTATACTCGCTAGCGTCTCCGCCGAATATTAGTATGAGAAATTGTGCAGCGACTCCCAGCGGTGACGTGAAGAACTAAAATATCTCATACAAATATTGTGAGTGACGCTAGCGAGTATAGATTACGAAAACGGTGGTAAACCCGTGATAGGGGTACAGGATATTTTAGATGAATCAATGTTATTAGCCTTCTTTGGTCTCTTGTTTACTACTTATATATAAGACTACCTGCCAAAATGTTCGCTTTTGAAGAAACATCTAAATGTCGCTGAAGTCTCGTTATGAAACAGACTTTTTCCTCTTAATAGATTTTGTCCGCATGAGCACTGAAAGTACATACCCCGACCTACTTAAGAAATCCTATCCTACTAATATTATAAACACAAAAGGCGAGACCATGGGAAATAGGGATAATTTTTTTATATGTTACTAACTGTGCCCGGCAAACGTTGTATTGCCTTTTTTTTTGGGGTGGACTACCAACATTTAGGGGGATAAAAATAGATGTTGGCCGATTCTCAGACCTACCCGATCTGCACACAAAATTTCATACAAATCGGTCCAGCCGTTTCGGAGGAGTATGGCAACGAAAACTGTGACACGAGAATTTTATATATTAGATATATTTCAGAAATAAAACGCCATTTATCAGAACAGTTCGTGCTAATTTATTCAAATTACCTTCTGTACATTAACTCCAATAAGCTAACAATAAAACATTATATCTGAGGCTACATTTTAAGTGTTACATCACTGCATTACCTCTGTAAAGCGTAATCATTTACAGAGAAGAGTGTACGGCGTTTATGCTCCGTTTACAGCGAGTCGAGAGGAAGCCTATTTGCTGGAACGGAACTTGAGCACTGCGATGGAGTATAGTGTACAGCCAGAATCAAAAGTAGCTAAATATTGAAGTTATTGTCATAAATTTAAAATGCAAAATTTTTATTTACTTTCAACATTGGTTAATTTGTAGCATTTGATGCTGACTGTACCGTAATGGAGGAGTTTTTATTGCATTTGTAAGACTGAATAAATTAATCTTGCACTACCTTAATTAATTTAAAAATAAGTACGTTCCAATTTAATTATTTTTCATTTTAACTGATTAGACTTTCCAATTTAACCGAATGCTAACAAACTCTTTTGTCGTGTTTACGTAGCTTTACAACTAGAATCACGCGCAAAATAGTGAATTGGAAAACATTATACAGTAAAATGTTACCAGTACTGAGGATGTTTACTGTCTGTTTTTTTGATATAAATGTATTTCTAATTAGATATTTTATTACACTCAATTAAATCGTTTGATTTTGGTCGCTCGACCGTTGCTTACACGATAAATTAGTAATAATATAATTATGTTTTTAAATTAAATAATAATAATTAACAACTAAAACTTTCACTATAAATATGGGACTATAACTAATGCAAAGCGTAACAAAATCTATTAATGATTGAGAATCTATATATAAATCACTAAGCCTTGTCAGCTTTACAACCAAATGGCATGTTGATAAAATACCTATATATATAATTTTCCATTTTGCTACAATAGGCTGTAACTGCACACCAACTGACATTGCTTTGAAAACATTATTCAACAATATCACAAAAAACTTTAGGAATGATTAAAGTAGGTACTTATATCTCCATTACGAGTTAATTACGGTTTTAGAAATCTACACTCGACGCATAATGACACCAGTACCCCTATCACGGGTTAGTCACAGTTTTCGTAATCTATACTCGCTAGCGTCACCAACAATATTTGTACGAGATACTAATACTCGGCGGAGACGCTAGCGAGTATAGATTACGAAAACGGTGGAAAACTCGTGATAGGGGTACTGACAAACGTTAGTTCTTTAAGTGACCGCCAGGGGCGCTGTACCTACATTTTGTTACAAATATTAAGACAAACTTTTTATTTTTAGTAAGGTAAATTATATAAAATGTTCGGATGTGTGCAGTTACTCAAAATAAATTGCCAATGGACTTTCAACCTACTAGATATCATGAATAGATGCTATTATGTTGGATATGAAACATATTGGATTACTTTATGCCTATTTGAGGATGTTATGTGGCTAATACATTGCACAGATTAATAAAGAAAAAAAAACATTATTTTGTTCTATAAAAAAAACATATCACAGAAGAGATGTAATAAAACGCTATTAAATAAAATCAAACTGATATTTGACTAGTACGTTAAGTATAGAAAATAAAAAAAACAATGAGCAATAATTTCCAATATTTTTAGTTACATTCCCGATACTGTTTTTTTTCTCAAATAATATATTTTGCACGTCTTCATGTAATAGAAAAATAATTGATTGTTATTTATAATGAATATATTATGTAACAGTCGACCGCGGTAGTTATATACATACATAATTGTCATCGAAAGCCGTATAGCGTAGTCGAGAAAAGCCCTACAAATCTACTGTTAATTAATTATGCATTTAGCCACCGAACATTGTATCCCCATTATAAAAATAGACAGTCGATCATCACTAGGAAAATTGTACCTCGTACTTTCCTTGTACAAATATTCTTATCAAAACTTGCCAACTATTCATCCACATTATAAAACGAGTTATTATAACATCGATAAAATGTGATTTGACAAACTTATTTCATGACAATTAAATTAAAACTAGCCGTGACCCGCGTAGACGTAATTTCATGGGTACCCTAATATTTTATGTTCATCGCGGTCGCGGATAAGTGACTAATGAAAAAATTATAAATACAATCCTTGATGCGTATTATATATCATGCTAAAATTTCAGCTCGATCGGTGCAGTACTTTCTGAGTTTTAGAAGCGTATATAACATTTATATATATAGATAGAAGATAGATAATGGTCATACATTATCACACAGCGCCATCTAGTCCCAAATTAAGCAAAGCCTGTACTACAGGAACCGGACAATGGATACAAAATTTATATGTTTTCTGTAAATCTATATATATATATATATATATATATATATATATATATATAGAAGAAAGTCGTGTTAGTTACACTATTTATAACTCAAGAACGACTGAACCGATTTGTCTGAAATTGGTTGGGAGGTAGCTTAGAACCAGGAGAACATAGGATCCTTTATCCCGTTCTCGTACAACACAATAAAGTCTACGCGGGAGAAACTGCGGGGCACAGCTAGTATGTATATAAGAAACACACAGACTCACGGCAAACACAAATGCTCATCACATGAAATGTATGTCAATTGAATTGAATTTCTTCTCAGACATATGCAGATTTCTCCCCCGATGTTTTCCTTCACCGTAAACCACTGAAACGCCATTATTTAATCGATATGGAATTACGACACTAGTCATATGAAGCGATATTCTCTATGCATAAGATAATTGTGTATACTCTTATATTAACAAAATTATATACTACTAGCGGACGTCACGCGGTTTCACCCGCGTAGTACCCGTTCCCGTGGGAGTACGGGGATAAGATAAAGTAAATGTTACTCGCTGATGTAGCTTTCCAATGGTGAAAGAATTTTTGAAATCGGCACCGTAGTTTTTGAGTTTATTCATTACGAACATACACATCTTTCCTCTTTATAATATTAGTATAGATTAGCTGCCAAAATCTTATCACAAAAATAGTTTGTCAAACACACCGTAAACTAATGTTAATTTAATCAATAACTAGTCTACACAAGTTAATAAGTTATTTCAAAGATAATTCCATTATTCAATAATTGATATAAATACTTACAAGTACGAATAGCTATGCTTTAATAGTTAGACTGGATTAAGGAATTTAAGTACTATAATGCTGCATTTTTGGTTGTTTACTGGAACAGGTAATGGAATAAGTAGTATGATTATAAGCACTTCCAGTGCATGCCAAAAATGTATTGAGATATATCGAAAACTGATCTTGCGTGACAAAAACCGCATGATAACTCTAGTGCCTCTGAGTTATCGAACAAAATTGCACCTTATATCGGTTGATCGAAGGTCGCGAATTATATTACGATGTAACGTGCACACAGCTTATAATAGTGACCTTTAAAGTTATCGATAAAATTTGGAAATGAGCAAGGATTCTTGGAAATGAAACGCCAGTAAGTTATTCAATAGTTTTACTACAATAAGCACCAAACCACGTTTGGAATGTTCAGTATTGCACCACGTATGAACAAAATCCAATATCTATAAAATTACACCCACAATGAATGGATGGATAAGTAAAAAATGAATCTCCAAATAATTACTAAGTATATTTTGAATAAATAAATTCGGTTAACACAATAAAGGTCACGATTACAATCCAATATCGACCGGAGAAAGCTATTTACACAATACAATCAATATTATACATACAAATTTGGCCCTTATTTGAGTAATTCTAAGAGAGTCTCCTCATTAAGTAACGTAAAAAGTTTTTATTCTCAAATAGTGAGTTCACAAAGTCGATAATTCAGTGCAGGACATAGTCGCAGGATTTTTCAGTCCTGTCATTTGAAATATTGTTCTGTATCAATGACAGAAGAATGCAAATTCTCTGTTCGAATCTAATAAGATTTTATTACGACTTGATGAGGAAACTTTCTCATAGACTACATTAAATAAGAGATAATATTAATAGACATATACAGCGTGTTTTGTCTTTTTATATCATCATCAGAAATTCGAAAATTGTTAGAGAAATATTCGATGTATTTGATTTTCGACGGATGTTATATTTCATTAAACTCAGTATTCAGTGGTCAGTACCACTGAATATTTCACGAACTTGTGGAATAAGCCTCGTATGATCATCAGAATAATTATAATATCCGTGAAAAAGATGAATGATTCACGGCCGTTTTCAATATCTGTCGTTTAGGTAACTAAATATAAACAAATCTATCATTTGGTCCTCTCTTTCATTGCAATAACTTACCTCTAGTCAGCATTATTTTGTAATTGAAGGTATGGATATATCAAATCTGACTGATAACTGGGGATACCAATCCATCTGTAAACTTTGATAGGTTATTGAAAACGGCCGCTAAGCGGTATCGAAAAAGCCGATTCGGGAACGAAAATTCCGGCCACAAAATGATCACACTTAAATCATCCCACATTGATGTATAAAAGACCTATACATATCTGTAATATAGAGATGTCCTCCGTTCACTCGATTTTTATCCATATTGTGCGATAAGAAAACGTCTTCATTATTGATGGTAGTATTAAAAGTATCGATAAACATCGAGCAACACTGGTTTGCACATATAGTGACTTCATTGCGCCATATTTCACCAAACAATGCACGAACAGTCTTCACAGAAGATCACAGAATGCAACTTCTTTAATCTCAAATGATAATAAAACGCAGTATTATACTTAGAAAATGGTTTCGTATAGTGTTCCTAGTTCCACCTTGACACTATCTAAATAAATACTTATTTAATATCATAAACAATAATACAAATAAAGTTCAAATTTGAATGCCAGATTAGATATTCAAAGGATAGATTTAACCAAGGATTATGTGCCAACGGAAACATGGTGAGTCCATCGCCGTCTCAGGCATTTTACTGACAAAATATTTGCTAAGAATTGCGACCGAATTATGTTCGAGTTATATTCATATCTAATTAATCGTCATCATAATGATTCTTTGCAATTCAATCGCTCAATTTAGTGTTTATAATTTTAAACATTGCTCAAATTGGCTTTAGTATATTTTTACGTTGACTATACTGCCGTGACTATAAATGTAAAGCGATGTGACTTTTCAATGACAGCACCTATTTGAGAATTGGAGGTAAGTACTTGGATTATTTCCAAAACTATTCAAGGTATTAAGGTATTGAAAATTCGGAAATACAGATCTTTAGTTTTTTTCTCTCATTATAATAGCATTAAAAGTTAAAAATCAACAAGATGTCTATGGATAGATAACATTTTAATTATGCCACGGCAGTATATCTCTATATATATTCCTCATTTTTTTTGGGAACGTAAAACTGCCTACACTCGCCGCTTGAGACGCTTTTACATTCCTTGAGGAAATTACGCAATCGATATAGTGTTACATGTTAACACATTCACTGCTAACATTTCAACTTCTTCGTAAATTCTCGAACAGTTGGACGCACATACGCGTCGTTAGCAGTGAACGCGTTAAAACTTAAATTTGGGTCAACATATTTTAACAGAGTTTTATAAGCAAAGGCAACATCCTGCATAAATCTATCCATCTAGTTAGATTACCATCACTGGCTGGTTTAGGATACTTCAATAATGGAAATGTATGTAAACAGTTGGGTCCTATTCAAATTATTCGGGGGCGCTTTCGGCTAAAAAACCGTACAAATATTTACAAAGGAAACCACTACAACACATTCACTGCTAACATATCACCTTCTTCGTTTCAAATTCTCTAACAGCTGGACACACAGACGCGTCATTAGCAGTGAACGCGTTAATGATGATAAATTCAATTTCTATCACAATAATTTAAACCACAAGAAGCGTTTTGTAATATAGTCAATTTATATATTTTTTTATAATACCAAAGTTTAATACAAATATTTCAGCCATTCGCCACACGCCCCGCTTTGCTTTATGATTTAATTTTACCAATTAATAATATATAATCTAATTATTAATTATATAAATAATACAATGTCTGTCTTAGCCGGTGTCAACGCACGTGCCACAATGAACAATCACAAGCAGTACTTCATCTAAATAGTAAACGATTAATATGCGCATACATTTCCACACCTTTTTAGAAGGTTTACTCAACAGGTGAAACACAGACGTGTGCTATTTCACACACATAGTATATTATATAAAATTATCATGTCGCGGTATTTGTAACGCAACGGCTGGAGCGATTTGTATGATATTATGTACATATAGGTCTAAGAAACGGCTAACATCCATTGTATCATACCCCTAACTGATAAGGATGACCAACGCGAAACAAATGTATGACAATACAATGTTTGCCAAGCAATACAATGTTTGTCTAATAAGATATTATAACTCCAATCAGTGTTGCAAGTCGAAAAAAGTATTTATTTATTATATAGGTGGAGTACTACTTGTAAGTTTATTGTGATCATTTCATTCGCGTAATCGACACTATAGTATTGGCACTCGCTATTTGAAAGTGTATGATTCCCTAAGCTGCCCCCTGTCAGATCAAGTATATCGAGAAATTTGTGTGAACATTACCAGTTAGCTATTCGATATGTCTCAGATTTAAATCGATTATCAACGACATTTAAAGTGACTTGTTATGAATTAAGTAAGTCAGTTTGAAAACCAGACTATAAAATACAGAGTTGAGACTTTATCGGCGCACATTTTTGACATAGAGCATTGGCTGGAGGTGCATCCAAATAGATAAATAAAATTTAATTGTCCGTTTGTGATTCCACAATAACAGTTTTTCACTAAATGTATATGAAAGTGTAAACTGTAGTCTTAAAAAAAATCTCTGCACTACATGGCTGGACCGATTTTAACGGGACTTTAACTGGCAAATAGCTAATATTAAAAGGAGTAACTTAGGCTACTTTAGGTTTGTAGGGAATTAAATTAAATCTACACGGGTGAAAACGCAAGGTACTGCTAAAAATATAATAAAAAAGCCCTTAAAATTTGTTTTAAAATTTTAAATATTGAAGTTTTTTTAATTTCATAATAAGTATCGAACCTTTAGTAACCTCTAAGCACACTTCACTACCAAAATGAATAATTACCAAAAATATAATTATCAAATATAATTACCAGTTCAAGTATAATTACCAAAAATGTTTAAATAGATAAGAACTGATATTTACCAACAGCCGATGCTCTGTAACATAACTATGCGCCTTAAAAAGGATAGAACCATCCCAAAATAAAAATAGTTACTATATAACACTATCAAAATAAAAATATTAATGTAAAACAATTGTGTATTCCCCTCTTTATCATTCCTGAGACAAATGAAAAAGAAGGGACCCAAACACCAGCTGTTCAACCTTATTCTCACATTGAAAGTGTTGTAACATACAGGAGATAGAATATCGATAATCGTTCGACCAATCTTTCAAATATCGAATGTTTATTTAACAAATTCTGACAGCAATATGTAACGCTCGTGCGTGGTAAACAAGCACGTATTGAAAGCCACTAAGGGCTGCTATCTCAAGCTATATCGATGGTCTATCGATAGTGTATCGATAGAAGCAGTCGACGCTTACCATCGACGATACAAGCCTGCGTAGTGCGGTCCTCAGCTCGCGGGGCTGAATAGCCCACATTTATTGTATGCCTGTCAATGGGAAATAAATGCTATTATTATAAGGTTAGGTTAATTACTTTTGTACATATCGCACCCTCAGAGCGATAGGGACTCATCATCCTTCTGCCCTTTTCCCATGTTATTTGGGGTCGGCGCAATGTGTTCTTCTCTTCTATTGCTCTTGAAACTTTGTTGTGTATTTACATACATACATACATACATATGCTCACGCCTGTATTCCCCGAAGGGGTAGGCAGAGGTGTTGTAATCACAGCACCCACTTTTTACCGAAGATGATTAAGTGCCAACGTGGCAGATGGTGAGTCCATCGCCGTCTCAGACACTTTACATATGTCATTGAAATACTTCTCAGAAATATGCAGGTTTTCTCACGATGTTTTCCTTCATCGTAAAGCACGTGGTGTGAAATCACTGTACATAAGTTTTTTAGAAAAATTCATTGGTACTGGCCCCGCTGGGATTCGAACTTGCGTCGCTTGCGTAGCAGGCGACTGCTACGCAACAGCTAGTATAGAATAATAACCAAATAGGTACGTACAGAGAGCGTATATCCACTAGCAATCAGAAGAAGTGTTGAGGTCGAGTGGAGGATGTCTCTTGGCGCGAGTGAGCCGGTCGAGCTCGGCCGCCGCGTCCGACCTAGCCGACGCGCCCGGCTCCACTCGCGCGCCGGGTGACCCTGTCTTCTTGTACAGCAGGGAGTTGAAGAAGTTCGCCAACACACCCTCGTTGCCCGGCGTGCCTGGACTCATGCCTATCTTGCCGCCTTCCAACTGTGGAATGCATTTGAATATCTATAAATGCTCCAAATTTATTCCTGACACCACATATATATATACATCAATACTATACATATACATACTACATATAGATAAATTAAATTGAAGTATCTGTTTGTAATTTAAAATAACTACACTAAACGCATATGAAAGTATATACAGTCTTGATATTAAAAACCAATTTTTTATTTTTTTTTCCCTGTCTGTCTGTTTGTTTTGGCTAATCTCCAAGACGGCTGGACTGGTTTTAACGGGACTTTCACTGGCAGATAGCTAATGTTACAACGGGTAATGTAGGCTTTATTTATTAAAAAAATATTATGATTCCGCGTCCACCCATTAAATTAACTCAACGCGGGTATATAATTAATCTGAACAATTTGATTGTTTAATTTCAGGCTTTATACATGACGATCATGGTATCTGGTCCAAAAAATGATACCACACACCATGATGGTGAACATGTTTGCCCTGACATGGCATAAGGGCAGAGGGCTGATGATAATGATTAAGTAAGCAATCAAAATAACAGTAAGTGTTCTCTATCAGACAAAATAATAGAGACCGCTGTATTGGAGGGTAGTTGGCGTTTAATGTAGTGCTTACGCCATCCCCGAAGGGTCCACGAAGGGGTAAGCAGAGGTGTTGTAACAACAACACACATTTCACCGAATATGATCGAAGTGCCAACGTGACAAAGAGTGAGCCCATCGCCGTCTCAGGCACTATATATACGTATTTGAATTACTTCTCAGACATTTGCAGGTTTGGTCACGATGTTTTCCTTCACCGTAAAGCACGTGGTGAGAAATGACTGGACATAAGTTTTTTAGAAGAACTCATATGTATAGACCCCGCTGGTATTCGAACTTGCGTCGCTTGCGCAGCAGGCGACTGCACAAACCACAAGGCCACCACGGCCCTAATAAGTATTTGAGTGTAATTAAGTTAAGCGTACGTAAGTTAAGTGTAAGAGAAATTACGTTCAATAAGTGTTCCAAGTGACTCTTATGTTGAATAAAACATTTGATTTTGATCCAAATGTTGAGTAGTGCGTGTGTTGTTGGGTAGTTGTGTACCTGTGCGGTGGGTCTCTGGGCGGTGCGCAGCGGGGAGTCGGCCCGCGGCGGGGGAGCGCCGGCCTGCAGGGCGGCCAGTTGCCTCTGTAGGAACACTTGTTGGGTAGTTGTGTACCTGTGCGGTGGGTCTCTGGGCGGTGCGCAGCGGGGAGTCGGCCCGCGGCGGGGGAGCGCCGGCCTGCAGGGCGGCCAGTTGCCTCTGTAGGAACACTTGTTGGGTAGTTGTGTACCTGTGCGGTGGGTCTCTGGGCGGTGCGCAGCGGGGAGTCGGCCCGCGGCGGGGGAGCGCCGGCCTGCAGGGCGGCCAGTTGCCTCTGTAGGAACACTTGTTGGGTAGTTGTGTACCTGTGCGGTGGGTCTCTGGGCGGTGCGCAGCGGGGAGTCGGCCCGCGGCGGGGGAGCGCCGGCCTGCAGGGCGGCCAGTTGCCTCTGTAGGAACACTTGTTGGGTAGTTGTGTACCTGTGCGGTGGGTCTCTGGGCGGTGCGCAGCGGGGAGTCGGCCCGCGGCGGGGGAGCGCCGGCCTGCAGGGCGGCCAGTTGCCTCTGTAGGAACACTTGCTCATCCTCAGCTTGGACTTCCGCCTCCCGATTTGCTCCACTCTACATTCAAATACATAAATACATTGTCACGCCATCCCAGAAGGCCTAGTGCGAATATTTCACTGCCGCCGTCACAAGTCATCGTGTCGACGTAAACGTCGACGCGATTTTAAGAAAACTCAGTCAGGTCTCCGAAAAGGTAAACAGTACCCCTATAATCTCATGGTGTAAACAGAACCACTGATCCACTATAGCCGAAATAACAGACTATTAATTACTAATGGCTTTCCTTGTTATTGTTATTAATGTTTTCCAAAAAATTATTAATGTTAGTATAAATTGCATACCTATTACGGACCTATTATTCATAAATCCACACAGAACATTACCAACCAGTTGTGTAAATACAAACTCACTTTCCGTGAAGCCGGCTGCACGATGACATCTCTATAGTAATCATCAGGTTTGCATGACTGCATGTTCTCGTACAATATGCTGATCTTCTTCAGGCTGTCCCAACCGGCCGGGCTGGATGGAATATGTCATACATTTCATACATCGTTATAAAAGATATATGGCACCTGGGGACTACGCGACAGAGTCCATCGCCGTCTCAGGCACTATACATACGTCTTTGAATTACTTCTCAGTCATATGCAGGTATCCTCTCGATGTTTCCCTTCATTGCACATAAGTATTTAGAAAAACTCATTGGGATCCGAACTTGCGTAGCAGGCGGCTGCTAAAACCTCAAGGCCACCAGGGCATAAAAATACACAATCCCACGATACAAGCAAAAATAAACTGTAAACTCACATCAAGACGGCATCTTTTTCAACGATCAGCGCGGGCGTCCTGAAGGGCAGGGCGTATATCCTGTGCGTTAAGTACTTATATAGGAGGTCACAGTTCTTGTCTTCCTTGGCGCTGGTGTAGAACAGGGCGGCGCCGTATTGGAGACAGAACCGGCGGATCCACTGCTGCATGAAGTCGAAGTGCTCGTCGCGGTAATCGTGCTCCTTTTCTAGAGTGCTCATGTAGTCAGTCTGGGGGGAAAAGGGGGTGTGTTTAAACTTACATACGACATACATCATCATCGCCCTTGCCTTATCCCATACATTGTTGGGGTCGGCACTCGATTCAACCCGATGTGGCTGATCACCTGATTTTTATACGAAACGACTGCTATCTGACCTTCGCAATCCTTTTAACGAAGAAAATCAGTGATCTGGGTTAAACCAGTTGTCAGACTATTTTAGGCCTCCGACTGACCTGTAACGATTGCCAAAGATGATAAATTGGCAACCGGGACCGACGGCTTAACGTGCTCTCCGAGGCACGGAGGGAACTCGGGCGGCCACCCATCCAATTACTGCTTAGGGCTAGGGTTGCTTAACTTCGCTGATCAAATGATATGCGCAATAGCAACTGTGCCACGAGCTCCTCTTACTTACATACAACATACTTACGTACGAAATACTGCCTCGTTTGTTTAGTCGCAAACGCTAATGGGGAAACCGAGGCTGGCATTCACGTCATACTTGTGGTGCTGCTTGTGGGGGCTGGTCATCTCAAGCTACGCATTTAGTTATAAGTAGATGTGCTAGATTTTTTGTTATGTTAATTTTTATCGACATTTGTGCATTGGAACATTGTCCATGAGCTTACGTTTCTTAAATTATTTATTTTGTATTCTCTTTAAATTGTATAGTATTTTTGAAAAGAGTAATTACTGAGTTTCTTCCCAGGTTCTTGTCACTAAAAGCAACATTCCGAACCTGGTGGTAGCATGTATAATCCTGTATAATTATGTCATTCTGACGATTTGAAAGTACTTTGTAAAAAGTCTAATCGAATAAAGATATTTTTGACTTTGACTTTGACTTTGAGGTCCTGGTTTAGATCCGCGGGTCGAGTAAAATGTAATTGGGTTTTTGTATCCAATATTTTATTATTATTATTTTCCAATTTCGTAATTTCCCAGTAGCAGCTCGAAGTCTGGATTAGTCCCCGGTTAATGGCAGCCGTCTTGGCTGTGCGGTTTGAATAGTCGCCTGCAAGCTCAGATCCCAGCGGTCTGAACCAACTAGTTTTTCTAAAAAACTTATGTGCAGTGATTTCACACCACGTGCTGTACGGTGAAGGAAAACATTGTATACATACATATGCTCACGCCTGTATTCCCCGAAGGGGTAAGCAGAGGTGTTGTAACAACACCCACATTTCACCGAATATGATCAAGTGCCATCGTGACAGAGGGTGAGTCCGTCGCCGTCTCAGACACTATACATACGTCATTGATTTACTTCTCAGACATATGCAGGTTTCCTCGCGATGTTTCCCTTGTAAACATTGTATGTTTGAGAAGTAATTCAAAGACATAAGTAGAGTGCCTGAGGCAGCGATAGAGTCACCTGTCATGTTCGCACTTAATCATCTTCGGTGAAAAGTGGTTGTTTTTATTAGAACACGCTTTACTAGAACACCCCTTCGGAGAATACAGGCGTGAGAATGATAATGTATTTATGTATGATAGTTCAGCGGTCCCTGGCAGCACACAGAACCTACTATGAAAGTAATTCAACAAGTTTATTGAATACATCTAGTTCCTTCGCGTTCAAGTTCATAATCGGACGGTTATTGACGTACAAAACATTGAATAATAATGTTAATAGTTTTGCTCTGTGTTTTTGGAAATTATTCTCACATACTGAATATGAATATTTTTCTATGCTCACCTTAGTAGCAACGACAACAATGTCCAGGCCGAGGTTGGTGGTGAGCACGCCTTCGGCGAGCGGGCAGTCGTCGTCATCGCCGCCGTCTAGGTCGTCGGCGAGGTTCCTCGACGACCGCTTCATGGGCGACGCGGCCTGCTCCATCTCGTCGCCAGGCTCCGTGTACCTCTGCCACTTCTGTACCTGTTGCTTTTTGCTTTGTAGCCTTTGTTCTGGGGAACAACAATGGGAACTTTTAAAATATATTGGTTATAGTTAAATGTGAATCAAGCGAGCTTCCTTCTCACAACGCCCAGGTTGTGGACCGAATTCTTCACCGTGGTTCTCCCAAAATGGGGTACGTCAAGAAGTGTGTTTAATAAATAGAAATATTGACAGTGTCGGCAACGCACACGTGATGCCCCGGAATTGCAAGCGACCATATGCGGCGGTGACTACTTACCATCACGTGAGTCGCATGCTTGTTTGCCACCATAGTGGTATGAAAGAAAATATTCAGTAGTAAATGAATTAAATTAATTTGGTACAAAGTAGTGAGATTTGATAAGTTAAGTGTGCTTTACGCTCTTGAAAAGCCCACAAACGTTGACACCTACTACCATCTTCGGTGAAAATTGGGTGTTGTAACAGCTTCGCTTACCCCTTCGGAGACACTTATTTAAGGGCGAAACATTTTCAAGTCGGCTTAATAATTTCTTAGATTACAAAGAAAGTAACAAACTTCTTATACACTACTATTATAAAGAAGAAAGATTTGTATATTTGTGTGTATGTTTGTAATGAATAAACTCAAAAACTACTGTGTCGATTACAAAAATTCTTTCACCATTGGAAAGCTTCATCATCAGCGAGTAACATAGGCTTTATTTTATCCCCGTACTCCCACGGGAACGGGAACTAAGCGGTTGAAACCGCGTGACGTCCGCTAGTATCTTTATAATATAAGATTTGTTGAGAAATTATATGCTTAGATACAACTGCCTCGTTGGTCTAGTGGTTAGTACGTTCGCCTGCCGATCACGAGGTCCCGAGGTTTGGAAGTTGGCGGTGTTTCCACCCCCGTGCCTCGGAAAGCACGTTAAGCCGTCCTACGCCTGATCTCTCTCCGGTTGTGTCGGATTGCCTCCCATCGGACTATGAGAGTGAGGGAATAAAGAGTGCACCTGTGTTTGCGCACACACTTGTGCACTATAATATCTCCTGCGCACATGGCTGATCCTCGTTGAGATTAGCCGCCGTAACCGTAATTCGGTAGGAGTTCATTATTATTTATATGCTTAGAAATTTTTAATCTTTTTTTACGTCATCCGTCGTTGAAATCGATATTAAAATAAATGCTTATCTAAATCTTACATCGATTTAGTAACACACAACAAGAACATATTTAGCTTATGGTGTCATCTGCTTAATACAAGGTCATTGCTTATTTAATAATCTATACAGATAAATAAAACTGAAGTGTCTATTTATAATTACAAATTAACAGATCTCACCAGATGCATAATATGATAGTGTTCATCATCATCTTCTTGCCCTTATCCCATGTTATTTGCGGTCGCAATGTGTTCTTCTCTTCCATTTCTCTCTATCAACCGTCATATCTGTATTCACTCCCATTTTAACCATATCATCTTTCACACAATCCATCCATCATTTCTTAGGTTTTCACCTTGTAACCATCACATGTTTTCACAATTTATCCCCGTACTCCCACGGAACGGGAACTACGCGGGTGAAACCGCGTGACTTTCGCTAGTCCTATATAATTATGTCATTCTGACGATTTGAAAGTTCTTTGTATTAAAAGTAAAAGTCTAATCGAATAAAGATATCTTTGATGAGTTTGAGTAATAAATGGCGAGCTTATTGCTATCAGGCGCTTATCCAGAGTAGGGGGCTGCTCCTGCTACACTATTTTAATACCAAAAACGGAACACCATACATACATACATATGCTCACGCCTGTATTCCCCGAAGGGGTAGGCAGAGTTGTTGTTATCACAACACACACTTTTCACCGAATTTGATTAAGTGCCAACGTGACAGATGATGAGTCTATCGCCGTCTCAGGCACTATACATACATCTTTGAATTACTTCTCAGAAATATGCAGGTTTCCTCACGATGTTTTCCTTCACCGTAAAGCACGTGGTGTGAAATCACTGTACATAAGTTTTTTTAGAAAAACTCATTGGTACAGGCCCCACTGGGATTCGAACTTGCGTCGCTTGCGTAGCACGCGACTGCTCAAACCCCGAGGCCACCACGAAACACCATTATCCACTTATGTATTATCTCAATGAACTTTGATCTTAATCAAGTTCACATAAAGCTTATATTAATATACTCAAGGGCTCAAACGCTCGTCTAACCTGATAATTCACTTACGTATTCAGTACATTGATTAAACGACACATGACGTCATTGTGTGAGTCATGGGCGAAAAATATCACTATACGGTTACCAAAGGTCTATTCTGTATCATAAACAGGTGTATAGCATCGGCTATCTTTGTCATTTGTATAGAGTGTGAATGAGATGGCGTATGTTGAAATTTCGTTTGGAATTACACTAGACGAGACAAGTAAACCTGTTTGGAGATATAAAAGTGATAATGACGCAGTATATAAACAATGCGTTAGTGTATTTACATTGGTCGTGAGATTGTTTCGATCTCATTGATTCATTTCATTAAATTTTCACGTTAACAGTTAACTGCTAACAGTTAGAAATACGTGACGTAACTCGTGGGAAACATATAAGTAGAATGTATCTCTTTCAAAATTGAGAATATATTTGATTAGACTTTAACAAAGTGATTTCAAATTCGTCAGCATGTCGTGAATATATTAAACAGGGTAATACATCTTAACATAGGGTTCGATTGCTTTCATTGGGAAGAAATTCAATTATTCCCTAATAAAAATGTTAGCAATGTTGATCGTTGTCAATGTTATTAATAAAATATGCTCGCGCCATAATATAGTCAGCAGAAGTGTGGTAACAACAACACCCACATATAACTAAAAAAACCCATTTTAAATATATTTTTAAGTGAGATTGGAGAGGTTATACGTACGGCCTAAATGTAGCCACAACACAGTAGGTCTAGAAAGGCCACTTTGGGAGAATCATAATGCGATTCATCATCGAAATGACAAAATGGTCACTTAAGTGCAATTCATATTACGATTAACGAATGATTGTAATAATTGTAGATGTTAGTCCCTAACCAAATTTTTATGATGCTATTTGTCACAAAATCTATTCATATTTAGTGGACTATTTTAGGAATCTTCATGGGAAAGCATGGAACAGGTGCATTGCGAAATATTAATCATTCGTAAATCATTTCATCATAAGTCATTTCGATGATGAATCATATTCGGATAACATTATGATTCTACCAAAGTGGCGTTTTTGGATCCACAGCAGCTTGAGTAGGGGCAGTATACAGTCACATTTCATTAATTAATCTGAAATGCACCGCTACTATTAGGATACTAAGAGGATACAGACATTGTATGAGTCATTCGAGGGATTGAAGCTGCACGTTTCTTGTTAACTTGCATCCCGGTTATCCTATTAGGATAAGCGGGATGCAAGTTAACAAGAAACGTGAAATCCTGTAAATTCGATTTATGACTGTATCGCACCGAAATCCAGTCAGAGAACTATGGTGGCCGTGGGGTTCGAGCAGTTGCAGTCGAGAGTAGGCAAATTAGTTTTTCTAAAATCTGCAGTAATTTCAACCGTGCTTTACGGTGCAGGAAAACATCGTATGGAAACCTGCGTATGTCTGAGAAGTAATTCAAAGACGTATGTAAAGTGTCTGAGACGGCGATGGTCACCCTCTGTCACGTTGACACTCAATCATATTCGGCGAAATGTGGGTGTTGTTGTTACAACACCTCTGGTTATCCCTTCGGGGACTCTGCTGGGATGGCGTGAGCATATTTATTTATTTTAGAACCTGTCAGTAGAGGTTAGATATCGTTAGATCTAATATCGTTGCCTGTAAGGAGTATGAAACACAAGCTGTGCCCCGCGGTTTTATCGGCGTAGAGTTCATTTCATTGGTGACGCGCGGAACCCTAACGTTTTTTCTAAAATAAAAGTGTATGTTACTCCTTGTCCTATTAGCTATCTGCCAGTGAAACTCCCGTTAAAATTGGTCCAGCCGTTTGGGAGATTAGCCGGAACTGACAGACAGAAAAACAGAGACAAATTTAAAAAAAAATCGTTTTCCAACATCTTCAACGTCTATACTAAAAGCTGTTATTTTGGAATTATAAACAGACACTTCAATTTTATTTAACTGTATAGATTATAAAGAGTATGTATAGAGTACAGATTTCAAAAGTTCACCAACCAATGTCTACATCCACTGACCAATCTCCGTTCGTTTGTTTTTTACTCTATTCACGCGAAATTAGAAGCCATATATAAGAAATCAAGTCTAGTGATTGCCTGTATATGTAATTACGAACTTCATGATTTAATGGGCCTGTTGTCTTTACTCAAAACAATAGGTTAAAGGTGATTTGATAATTATGATGAGACAGACACATTTGTGTACTTATTTGCAAAGGTATGATCACTTGTGTGTGACATGATTCATCAGACATTTTTAATCTTATATTTACTCATACATGACAGACAGACATGACTTACGACATGATGTACTGTGGTGGCCGAGTGGTTTTAGCACCTATGTAAGCGACGAAAGTTCGAATCCTAGCAATTTCTACCTATTATTTTTTCACACCATAAGCTTTTCACTAAATTAATCTCCATTAGGAAAGCTTTCTAATGCAGTTTCGTCTTTGTAAGTCTTTACATTATACTGAGAAGAAATTGAAAGACACATGTAGTGTCTGATACGGCATAGATGCACCATCTATTGTATTGGTATCTTTAGCGAAAACTGGGTGATGTGCCACCTATGCTTACCTCTGCACTCTTATGGGATGGCCTTTTTCAATGAATAAATAATCCAATACAAAAAATATGTTACAATTCAAACCAGTCGTTCCTGAGATCATCATGGTTGACCGAACAAACTCTTTTCCCCTTAGACTAAAATAGCTTGGCTTGGCTAACTTGGCTTAAAAGCATCTGTTTTTGTGATATGGATTTAAAGGATGGATATAATTTTAGTCCAAATTTAGTCTGGGTTTGAACCATGTTTTGTAACAAATTTTACATACATATGCTCACGCCTGTATTCCCCGAAGGGGTAGGCAGAGGTGTTGTTATCACAACACCCACTTTTCACCGAATTTCATTAAGTGTGAATGTGACATGTGAGTCTATCGCCGTCTCAGGTACTATACATACGTCTTTGAATTACTTCTCAGAAATATGCAGGTCTCCTCACTATGTTTTCCTTCACCGTAACAATTTTTTTAACTTTATAATCAGTATTAAAATCAGCTTACCAGGTGTGAGGTCTAATTTGTCTATATGATCGCCGAGAACAGATCCCCAGCTCTGCAATTGATCTAGAATGCCCCACGGTGTGGTCATGGCCACTGTGAGGATGACCAGTGTGTGGGGGAATGTCTCCTCGCTGAGGGCAAATTTCAGGAGGTTTGTGTGTCCTGGATCCCCGTCTAGTACCCAAACACTGAGTCGTGTGTGATCTGTGGAGAGAACAGAGAGTGTGAGAGAGGGTCATTGTATATCTCAACATGTTCAGCTCCAGCATGGCTCAACTAAGCCTAAGGGCTTGCTATGATGGCCAGAATCCCAGTCACAAATGACTGTCACTGACATAAGACTGTAGAACCGTATATGTATTTTCATTCATAGTGGTTGCCTGGTAGAAAATGCTATAGCATTAAATCCACCGGTGTACATTAGAGGATTAAGTTTAAATAAATAAATAGGCTACCAGTTTCATCAACACTCATGCATGTCAACTGGCCTCTGAGTAAGAGCATTTCAATCATAGATGATTTGCCTGGAGTTGAATGTTTTAACACCCTCTCATAGGTTTTTGAAAGGGATTTTACTGAAGAATAATAAGCACCAATGAAACAGATAGAGAGTCATATATGATTTTCTTTGAATCTCGTCTGAATAGTATGCAGTTACATACATACATACATATGCTCACGCCTGTATTCCCCTGAAGGGGTAGGCAGAGGTGTTGTAATCACAACACCCACTTTTCAACAAAGATGATTAAGTGCCAACGTGACAGATGGTGAGTCCATCACCGTCTCAGACACTTTACATACGTCATTGAATTACTTCTCGGAAATATGCAGGTGTCCTCACAATGTTTTCCTTCAGCTTAAAGCATGCGGTGTGAAATCACTGTACATAAGTTTTTTTTTAGAAAAACTCATTGTTACAGGCCCCGCTTGGGTAGCAGGCGACTGCTCAAACCCCAAGGCCATCACGGCTCTTGCATGCTCTCTAGTATGCAGTTCTCACATATATTTACAAAATACATCAACAAACAGTATTTTTTTCAATATACTATACAAACCTGGAATGTGTATCAATCACATCCCTTTACCTCTAGAATAAGCAAATCACATAATGCTCATAAATCTAATAAGATTTGCATTCATTATTGTATGCTTACTTGAGAGGTTATTTTAATGAATTATCTTTTGCTAATATATGATTGGGCAAAATAAAAGATTTACTTGACACCTGATTCTATCAGAGGTTGTAGCAAAAGGAACATTTTGCTTAGAAATAAACAAAAATATCAACTTACCATCCCTATACTCATCTCTTACATCTATGTATGCATATTCGAGGGCTGACCCTTTTTTAGGATCTTCAACACCTTGTAATTTAGCCACTAAAGTAGTTTTTCCAGTCTCATTGTCACCCAAAACTAGAACGTTTTTATTTGAAGGTAGTTTTGTGTTCCCTTGATTCTGGACCTCTTCCAATATAGCAGACCTGGAACAAAAACCATATCATCGGTATCATTACTTCCTGCCCTTGGGTATCCTATTTTATTTGGTGTCGGCGCAATGTGTCTTACTGTTCCATATCTCTATATGAGATTGACAGTTACCTAGGGTTGGCCTAAATAGAAAGTCACATAAATACACCGACGTGTGTAACAATGTCATATGTTTCCACTATTATTTAACATACAAAGGTAAGACGTTGCAGCTAGGTCACATATTTCTCAAGTATTCAGCTTGACATCACGTAGGTGTGACACATTGGATCCCTATAAGGGGAGTGCATGTTAGCCGTAAAATTAACAGTGAAACATTACCATAGATTGTCCTTAACGTCTCCATTTTCTTTCTTTTTAGATTTAAGCCCATTAGCCTGGCCGTTTGTCTCCATTCTTCAGGAACTTTAGAAGATAACAACGGCACAGAAAGGCTTTTTCGTTTTCGTTTCTTCTGCCGTCGTTCATACGTCACTCTCGCGATGATGCGTGTGTTGCTATTACATATAAAAAAAACTTCCAAAGAGGCACTCAATCACTACCAATTTTATATGTTCATATTCATATTCATATATTTATTGCACAAGTTGGTTACATTTACACACATATATAAACTTAATTATAATGCTTATAACTTATAACTAACAACCCTGTTAGAGCATAGCAATTGGAGAGGCACTATTATTATTTCAACTGTTACTTGGACTAGTTCCTTCATTAATTATTTCTAAGCTTTCATGCATTTTATTGTAATACTTAAACTTATTTACTTATTATCTATACATATCTATCTATTAAATCATGAACTGCTTTTTATAAAATTATAATTTCTTTTTAAAAAGTCAGTTTCATATTGATAAAAGTTACTGAGCTAATCAGTGACTTTTAACAATTTGCTCCATGCATTGTGTGTAATTAATATTTTTGGTGAAATAGAAATCAAAAACTACTACAATTTATTGTAAAAAAATAATTGTCTCTTATTCATCTACCACTGCCCGTTATCATGGCAACTAAGGACTCAATAGCACTAGCGCGTATATTATTGCCATAGTAATATTTATAAAATATATATCACAGTTAAAATTTGGCTAGCCACAGATTACGAAAAATTTCGCTTGAGAACGTCAACGTCTGTGTCATTGTCATTCATGTTATTGTCAGTGTTGTACGGAAAATTTTATTTATTTTCGTGTGATACGATCATTGTGTGTACTTCTGTAAATAATTTTAAATCTGGAAATAATTAAAATACACAGAACAGATTTAAGTTTAGTAATCATTGAGGCATTGCGCGTTAAGACTCAAATATGTCCAAGAAACCGTCTTCGGGCAAAAAAACTAATTTGTCTCAGGTGAGTCATAGAAATCATAATATTTATTTGGCCTCGGAGTCTATCCGGCATTATATCCTTTGCTAATGATACGGTTTACTTATGAAAGGCGGTCATTATTCTATAAAGAGCCTTGCACGGGTTTTGGGGTTCGTGAAATAAAAGTACGATATCAGCTGATTACTAGTTGTAAACAAAGGGTCTGAGTGGTTTTTTGCTTTGTTATGAAAAAATATGATTCCTGTCGTTTCGTGTTGAAATTTAGTCTGATTTTTTGTATATAAGATATTGAATAAGGTTTTAGTTTTATTTTAATTTCATGTTAAGTGTTTTTTGATAAGTAGAAAGTACATTATGTAAGTGATTTGTATTGTTAATGACATGTCCCATTTTATCTCTCATTTCATCAAATAATAACTCAATCAATAAAAACTGGGTTTTTTACCTACATGATTCAGTATATATTGTGTGCTAGCTACACACATATGCAAAATATATATGTATATACATATTATATATATAATACATATTATACAAATAATACCTATCCTGTAAGGTACTATGAATTTGTTGGATGTTCGGAATAAATCATTACAAGCACTTAATTTCTAATTTGCAACAGAATAGTCCATATCTCACTCATAAAGACACTATTACCTGACTTGTGTGAAATGAATAAATGAAATTTCATAATAAAAATTTTACATATATTTTTTTATCAGTTTGGGCTCCTAGACATCCCAGACTTGGACGATGGAGAGGACGAGCCAATGGACCTGTCTGATGATGACATAGACCTGGAGGCAGAGTTAGCTGCCCTCAGCGGTGGACGAGCATCCCGCCCTAGAAAACCAGCTCCAGTTCCAACAGCTAACTTGGATGCCATGATTGCTGCGAGTTTGAAAGACATACCCTCTGATGATGAGGGCTCAGGTTAGATGATAACATTACTGCTGCCCTTGAAGACCCTTAAATAATCTGGTTTTATCGAATACAAGGGTATTCGATAAAACCAGCTTCACTTTGGGTTGCATATTTTTAAGACCTTTACAAAATATTTTCTCTAGTGTATTTTTAGCTATAAACCGTTTGGAGTTCAACTCCTACATATAAAAATTACTCCTACAGATTGAAATAATGATGGATTCAAACAGACTACGTATGAAATTTTGTATGCGACAAAAACTTATGCTTTTACAGGATTAATTAATTACATACATACAGTTCAAATTTTACATCTGTCTATTGTTTAACAGTTGCTCAATAGAATGTAATCACCTCTCGGTTTCTTTGTTTTGTCCCCAGGTGACGACGACGATCCAGATCTTCTGAATGAGTTGCAAGGTCTGTCATTAGAGGAGGAGCAGCCCCCGCCGCCGCCGGCCCGCGCCTCCCGCCCCGCGCCGCCTCCCCCCGGCGCTGTCAGCGCTGAGAGCAGCACCGTGAGCCTGCTGCAGGATAGGATCTCTAACTACACCATCGCTGAGAAGACTGCTAAAGAGAATGGGGAAAGCAGCCGAGCTAGACGGTGAGTGGTGATTGGAGCGATTAGCACAAGTAGTGTAGGGAGAGCGAGTGATCATGTTGACCCTAAGGATTAGGGAAGATCTTCCAGCCAGGAAGGTGCGATGTCTACTTCAAAACTTGTATACATATTAAATATACTGCAATGCATTCGAAGACTATTAAAGCTTGATATAGATTCTCGCATATTTGTTCTCAAACTTGTGATTATAAGCAAGTAGCGCCATCTATGTAGCGAGCGGAGAACTACAGCTGACTTTTACTCAAATTTGTTAATTTATTATGATATATAAAAATTTCTCCTATTCTTCCGGTTGAATCTTGCTATTACGAGTTTTGCAATTGTATCACACAAACATTTATAGCTATATTCAATGTTTATATCCGAAATTTAAAATCTTTCAAATAATTGTTATTTGTAAAATTTGATCAATAACCACAATCCCATATCTTCCACCAGGTTCAACCGTGGTCTCAAAACTCTAAATGATTTATTGAAGCAAGCTAAAGCAGGTAGACCGGTCAGTGATGCAGACATTCCTCCACCAGTGAGTGTTGGCAAGAAAGAGTCTCCACCTCCAGTGGAACCATCAGTACCAGCCCCTTCAGCACCAGAACCAAGTGCCCCTCTAATAGACCTCGAGCCTGAGGAACCCAGTCTTCCAGAGCCAAAGGAACCACCGCCACCTCCCCCCGAGGATGTTGGGGGGGAGAGAGAAGGGCTGCAGGTTATATTGAGTAAGCACTTTTGTCACAAAATTATTTTTACCGAGAGCTAGTGTTGTTGTATATTTTAAATTATTACTATTAAAAAAAATAATATTACTCAACACTCTCTTTAGTCATAAACCCATCGGAGATCAACTCCAACATGTTAGTAAAAACCATATCATGCAATATGTTTAGAAGAATGATGTTTACAAACGGACCAAATTATACCTAAGAAAGTCTGACAACTGGTTGGAAAAAGGGGTAGCGAAGGTCAACGATGGCAGTCGATTTGTATAAAAATCAGTTGATCTGCCACATCGGGCTGAATCATGTGTAGACCCCAAATACATGGGATATGGCCAGGGAGATGATGATGAATAATGTTTTTAGAGCGTAAAGAAGAATTCAAAGCGGCTGCGTTAGCGTCCAAACACGCAGGCGACAAGGCGATGGCGCTAGAATACCTCAAAGTGGTCAAACAGTTTGATATGGTGGTCGAAGCCTTCAAAGCTGGTCAGGAGATGGATCTGGCAGAACTACCCACCCCGGAGTCCATCGCTGCTGCCTTCAGGACCCAGAAAGTTGAGGAACACAGGCAGAAGAGTACAGGTATTATTATCATTGTTATAGCAAGAGATCACAAACAGAAGTACTGAGTGAATAATAGGAGTTTTTTACATATTTGTGGGTTTCAAAGCAATATACTCAGGGAAGTTAAGCAACCCTAAGCTTAGCCAGTTGGATAGATGACCGCCCGAGTTCCCTCCGTGCCTCGGAGAGCAAGTTAAGTCGTCGGTCCCGGTTGCCAATTTATCATCTTTGGCAATTGTTACTGGCCACATCGGGTTGGATCAAGTGCCGACCCCAACATTGTATGAGATAAGGCGATGATAATGTTTATAGTTGCTACTCATTGTATCTTCATATGCCATTACGATTAATAACCTTTAGTTGATTGTAATACGGTGCATGTTTGTAGAGCCACCACCATCGGCTCCCGAGACGAACTCTTCGGGTCTGATCACAGCTTCTACGATCGACGAGGCGTTACGACAGAGGCTTACAGCTTTTCAGGTCAGTTAGTTTATTTAATTATTAGTATTTTTATGTGCAAATTTTTTCATTAATTACAAAACTTAGCCTAAGAAAATTCTATTAATGAGTGTTCCAAATGTCCCTTATATTGAATAAAATTATTGGATTTGAATAGAAAATGAAACATCATTGAAACCTGCATATTATGTCTGAGAATTAATTCAAAGACTCACCATCTGTCACATTGGCACTTAATCATCTCGTATGAAAACTCTGCCTACCCTTGCGTGGGTATATGTATGTATGTACATGACCCATTCGGCTGCCACAGCTCTATGCTCTATGGATGTTTATTACATAGCATATTGTTTGTGGTAAACGTCATCTTATTCACAGCAACAAGAACAAAAAGCGAAAGAAGAGGGTAATTCCTCAAAAGTCCGACGGCTCGGCCGAGTTGTGAAGCAATACCAAGAAGCGATCAAACTGCACGCGGCGGGGAGACCGCTCCCGGTGGATGAACTACCCACGCCGTTGGGGTATGCACCACTACCTCAGGATAATGTGAGTACTTAATTAGTCATGTTGTTTTTACGTGAATCCCACAGGAACATCTCGGTTTTCTCGGAGTACAATTAAACGTTTAAGTTTGACGCAATCACATTGGCTTAGTGCAATTATGTCAGGTTAGGTGTTAACTATGGTGATAAGTTTAAAAGTTATAATATACTGTACCCCTATCACGGGCTTGCCGTTTTTGTAACCTATACTCGCTAGCGTCTCCGTCGAATATTAGTATGAGAAAATGTACAGCGACTCCCAGCGGTGACGTGAACAACTAAAATATCTCATACAAATATTGCGAGTGACGCTAGCGAGGATAGATTACGAAAACGGTGGCAAACCCGTGATAGGGGTACCTACATTTTAAATATTGCAATCTTCTATACGACATGAAATAAGTAGGGTGATTTTGGTAGGTATTCCTTAAGAATGGGTTTTCTGAAATTCGCTGCGAATATAGAAATTGGGTCGCATATTTTTAATCCGCGAATAGTGATAACGCGAATAAAGGAAGCGCGAATAAGGAGCTTTTACTGTATTTATTGCAAGCGACGCAAGTTCGAATCACAGCAGGGTCTGTATCAATGAGTTTTTCTTAAAACTTGTGTGCTGTGATTTCACACCATGTGCTTTACGGTGAAGGAAAACATCGTGAGGAAACTTGCATATGTTTGAGAAGTAATTAAAAGAATAGCCTGAGACGGCGATGGTGAGCCCGTCGTCTGTCGCGTTGGCACTGAATCATATTCGGTGAAATTTGGTGAAACTCTGCTTACCTCTTCGGGGCTCTTCTGGGGGGGGGGTGAGTATATTTTTTGAAATGTTCTCTAATTGTTCGTAGTAGGTTCATGCATCTGTTTTATAGGCCTCCGCCCCAGCGCCGGGCCCAGCCCCGCGGCCCAGTAGCGAGGCGCGGCCCGCCGTGCGGCCGGCCTCCAGTAAATACGACAAGCAGATCGCCGTGCTCATGCTCAGGCAGAAACAGTTCAAGGAAGCCGCACTCAAGGCCAAGAAGAAAGGTCAGTTATTACTCGAATATCAAATTTTGTCAATCATCATTTATTCTTCTTAAATGTTGTAAATACTTGATATATAGTATTCATGAACAGTGTATTCTGCAAGGCATTTTGATTGTATATTTAGATGTAGGTTAAGATTATAGAATTAAGAATATTATAATACTATTGTATATTCCATAGCATTAGGTTTAAAAATATGTAATAATGGTATGTATATGGTAATCAATTAATAAATATATTTATAAAAATCTATAGGTCTTTTTAAAAATAATTGAGATTCAGGTGATCGAATAAGATGATTTCAAATCATGATGCATATTTAAAGTTACTCGGAACTTATCATCATCATATTTTGCAGTAAATCAAAAGCAATACATTGCTATGTTTTTTGGTCCTTCGAACCCGACGCACAGGACCAAAAAATAATTCAATCAATCATTTCTTTAACTTCAGGTGATATGGAATCAGCTAAGGAATACCTTAGGGCAGCTAAAGGCTTTGACTCAATGATAGAGGCCGCTAAAGGAGGGCTGATGGTCGACCTCAACTCTATACCTCTACCGCCCAAGGCGAAGACTGCGCTGGAGCATACGTGAGCATCTTATTTATACGTAGCATATGGTTGAAATTTAAGACATTTTGTTGAGAAGGCGGCCCCTTAAAAAACAAGGGAAGGAAAAATTCGACGCATGAGGTGTGTTCAAATAGCTCAGTTGGCAGAGCAACTGCGCGGTTTGCAGAGGTCGTGGGTTCGAGACCCGCCTCGTGATCGTATTTTTCGTGACCTATTTTTAAGAAATTACTATGTAGCTGACAACTGGTTACATCAGTGCCCCAAATATAGTAATAATATTGTGAAGTGCGAGGATAATGTTACTTTGTCTACAGGCATCACCTTTCACTTTAGCTCATCATCGTCTCTGGGATAAGGCTATCCCATACATTGTTGGGGTCGGCACTTGATTCAACCCAATGTGGCTGATCGCCTGATTTTTGTATGAAGCGACTGCCTTCTAACCTAAACAACTCCTTTAATGACGAAAATCTGTGATCTCGGTTAAACCAGTGGTCAGATTATTATAGGCCTACGACCGACCTGTAACTGTTGCCTAAGATGATAAATTGGCAACCGGGACCGACGGCTTAACGTGCTCTCCGAGGCATGGAGAGAACTCGGACGGTCACCCATCCAATCACTGGCTAGGGTTAGAGTTGCTCAATTTCGCTGATCGAATGATATAAGCAACTGTGCCACGAGCTCCTCAACTCACAGTTCACTTTAGCTATCATACGGAATTTAACTAAATAACCCGGAACAATTTGCAGTTTCGACGTTGTATCAGCAGAGGACTGTGCCCCTGAGGATGACGGGCCCGTCATATCAGGCGACGATGACGACGTGCTGACACATTTACATCAACAATTGAACACACAGCTCAAACTGTGCCTCACTAACAGAGATCATAATAAGGCGATGGGTAATGTCGCTGAGGCCAACAGATTTGAACATCTCGCTGTTGGAGTCAAACAGGATTTGGATGTTATTATTGTCGCTAAAAGGTTTGTTCAATACGTTATAGCTTAAGTTTTCCATCTGTAATTATTTACATACCAACTGTGCTCTGCGGATTTACCCGTATAGAGTTAATTTCACGGGTGACCTGCGGAAGCCTATTGTTTTTTTAAATAATAGTTGTCTAAGTTACTCCTTGTAACATTAACTATATGCCAGTGAAAGTCCAGTTAAAATTGGTCCAGCCGTTTCGGAGATTAGCAGGTACAAACAGACAGACAGAAAGAGGAAATTTTTAATAATTTTTTTTACGTTAGTACCGTATTCTTTCATTTATATATCACCGCATAGGTCTTAAATGCTGGCCCTAAAGTCATGTAGTTTAGAGGGTGTTGTCTTTGGAAGATGTAGTATGTAGAGAGTGTGGGGGAAAATAGAACAAATGTTAAAATATGTGATAGGGTATAATTTTAGGAAGCAAATAAAATTATTATGACAAAAATATCTTCTTCCGTTTCCGAGTAATTGACGTTCAAAGTTGACCATATCAAGACCTTATTTTCGCATTAAAATCAGCGGTAACTTAGAGTTATTCACAGGAAATCTAACTACGTTTTAATTTTTTTTCATTCACTAAAAGTTCCCGAAATGATCCTATAAAACCATTTTCGAAACTATCAACCTTCTCCTTAATTGACCAAGTTCAATGACCCCGTACGTAATGTAGGTAAACGCGGCCGCGCGTTCATTCAATCGCTTAAGGCCGCGAGCTCTTCGGCCCTTAGCAACCATAGCCTATAACTACGTTATCGTTGGGGCTAGATATTTTACGACTTCAACATAGTGATATATTCATAAAACCCTACAACTTCTAGAAGACAACTGTCCCTTTTTCTCCGACACTCTGTATACATCTATATTCTTCTGGTCTTAGTATCAATCAATAATGAAATTCATGATCTTATTAACCGACTTCAAAAAAGGAGGTTCTCAATTGGACAGTATTTTCTTTTCAGTTTAAGCCAAAGACCGCCAAAATTCCATTACGAATCCCGCAAGTTTGCAGTGGTGCAATGCAATACGGACCTTAACGAGAACGACTTAGAGCTCACAATAGTGCGTGGCATCGCGTACAACGTGCCCAACCCTAAGGAGGTCGATACCTACGTTAAATTCGAGTTTCCTTATCCACAGGTCAGTTATTATTTTGATTTTTTTTTTACTTTATCTAATTTAAAGAGTTATACTTAATAATATAAAGAGAGCCGTGGTGGCCTCGGGGTTGGAGCAGTTGCCTGTTACGCAAGCGACGCAAGTTCGTATCCCAGCTGGGCCTGTACCAATGAGTTTTTGTAAAAAACTTATGTACAGTGATTTCACACCACGTGCTTTACGGTGAAGGAAAACATCGTGAGGAAACCTGCATATTTCTGAGAAGTAATTCAAAGACGTATGTATAGTGCCTGAGACGGCGATAGACTCACCATCTGTCACGTTGGCACTTAATCAAATTCGGTGAAAAGTGGGTGTTGTGATTATAACACCTCTGCCTACCCCTTCGGGGAATACAGGCGTGAGCATATGCAATTTATCTATTTTTTTTAGTTTAAACATACAGACAAATAATTGTAAAATAGTTTCACCCATCAAGACTTAATTTTATGACTGGTCTGCGGAATCCTTTTTTGATTAATAGCCTAAGTTACACCTTGTAACATTAGCTATCCGCCAGTGAGAGTCCCGTTAAAATCGGTCCAGCCGTTTCGGAGATTGGCCGTAACATACAGACAGACAGAGAATTTTTTTTTAGATTGGTTTTACAATGTCAGTACCGTGTATACTTACATAATATGCATTTAGTCAAAAGGTGTAATTTTGGAATTACAAATAGACACTTCAATTTTATTTATACATACATATATGTAAGTATGGATAAGTGTCGTAAGCAAAGTTGTTATTTTGAAATTACAAATAAACCCTAAAACGGTTTAAATCTTTAGTGTATTACTTAAATGAAAAAGATTAATGAATAATTTTCATTTCAGTAATAAACTAAGCATTTTTTTTTGAAGTTCAAAAATCTGAGCACTGGTTCGGAAAATCTCCCTCGGCCATCTCAAACAAAATGACTTGCCATCGAATTTATAAATGTGTGTAAATGCACCCAGGACGCTCCGGTGTGTGACCGCACGGCGCTGGTGAAGGACACCAACAGCCCGCAGTACGACGCGGTGTTCCCGCTGGCCATCCACCGAGGAGCCAGGCCTTGTCTCCGGGTCTTCAAACGACACGCTATCAAACTCGAGGTCTTCTCTAGGGGGTAAGCATTCTTACCTTTTATTTATGTAATTTTTATCGATATTTCGCACCCTCAGAACGATATTTTACTTGTAACATCAGCTGTTTTAGACCTGCTACAATTGGTCGAGTCGTTACACAAATTAGTCGGAACAAGCAGACAGACCGAGAAAAATTGTAAAAATTTGTTTTTTACTGTGTCAGTTATGCATTTAGTGGGAAGCTGTTAATGTAGATCTAAGAAATGTCAGAGAAAAAGGAACAGTTGTCTTCTAGAAGTTGTAGGGTTTTATGAATATATCACTACGTTGAAGTCGTAAAATATCTAGCTCCAACGATAACGTAGTTATAGGCTATGGTTGCTAAGGGCCGAAGAGCTCGCGGCCTTAAGCGATTGAATTAACGCGCGGCCGCGTTTACATACATTACGTACGCGAACATTCAAATTGTTAAGTTAAGGCCAAGGTTAATGGTTTCGAAAAATGGTTTTATGGGATTATTTCAGGAACTATAAGTGAGAGAAAAAAAATAAAAACGTAGTTAGATTTCACATAAATAACTCAACGCTGAATTTTATGCGAAAATAAGGCCTTGATATGGTCAACTTTGAACGTCAATTACTCGAAAACGGAAGAAGATATTTTTATCATAATAATTTTATTTGCTTCCTAAAATTATACCCTATCACATATTTTAACAGCTGTTCTATTTTCCCCGATACCCTGTATATATATATACATACAAGAATTGGTCGTTTAAAGATATAAGATAAATGCAATAAATATATGAATATGAAAAAGGTTGTAAAGGCGGTAGTGCATGTGTGTGTTGTGTGGTATAGCGTGTGGTGTGTTGTGTAGCGGCGCGTGTGACGCGTGTGACGCGGTGTTGTGTTGCAGCGGGTGGTTCCGCAGCGACGCGTCGCTCGGCGCCGTCAGCGTCAAACTGGCGCCGCTGGAGACACTGGTCACCATACACGACTCTTATCCGGTGAGATTACCCTCCGACATACATACGTGCGCCTGTATCCCCTGAAGGGGTAGGCAGATGTGTTATAGACGATAGCTAGTAACTGAATTAAATTAGTGCGAGAGCAGTGAAAAAGCATTAGCTGGCATTAATTACTTTTATTTGACAACAAACTGTAACTTTTGAAATATAAAAAGAGCCGTGGTGGCCTTGAGGTTTGAGTAGTCACCTGCTACGCAAGCGACGCAAGTTCGAATCTCAGCGGGGCCTGTCCAATGAGATTTTCTAAAAAACTTATGTGCAGTGATTTCACACCACGTGCTTTACGGTGAAGGAAAACATCGTGAGGAAACCTGCATATTTCTGAGAAGTAATTCAATGACGTATGTAAAGTGTCTGAGACGGCGATGGACTCACCATCTGTCACGTTGGCACTTAATTATCTTCGGTGAAAAGTTGGTGTTGTGATTACAACACCTCTGCCTACAGGCGTGAGCATATGTATGTATTTATATAAAAAGAGTAATAAAAATCATAAATAATTACATTAAATACATCGATTTAAGTAATTTTCAACAGGTGTTCTAATAACAGCACCCACTTTGATGATTAAGTGCCAACGTGACAGATGGTGAGGCTAGCTCCAACGCAGACACTATACATACGTCTTTGAATCACTTCTCAGACATACGCAGGTGTCCTCACGGTGTTTTTCTTTAACGTATTTATTTTTTGCCATTTTTATAGATACTGGTAACCTTTCGTGCGTGAGTCCAACTCGCGATATTGCATCGTATTATATTTTATTTAATATCATATTCTCTATAGAAAACAAAATAAATAAATCAATAAAAAATATTAATTTTATTTTAATAAAATTTATTTGTATCCTTTTGTATTTAGTGTCGTATTCCCTTCTCTCCATACATTTCCATCTCCCTTGCCTTACATTGTTGGGGTCGGCACTTGATTCAACCCGATGTGGCTGATCACCAGATTTTTATACGAAGCGACTGCCATCTGATCTTCGCAACGCCTTTGACGAGGAAAATCTGTGATCTGTGTTAAACCAGTTGTCAGACTATTTTTCTATTCCCAGTTAATGGACGGCCGCAGACCTGCCGGCGGGTCCATAGAAGTCAAGCTGCGCGTACGCACCCCCCTACTTCAACAACAGATAGAAAACACGACACATCGGTGGCTGGTCATTGACAACTGATTACCAACCCTGGTTGAGTAATAATAAGACTTATATTATTTTAATACGTCCAAATGTTTTTTCACAAATTGAAATTCATGATCATGTTTTTTATCTGATAAGGGAGCCGTGGTGGCCTCGGGGTTTGAGCAGTCGCCTGCTACGCAAGCGACGCAAGTTCGAATCCCAGCGGGGCCTGTACCAATGAGTTTTTCTAAAAAACTTATGTACAGTGATTTCACACCACGTGCTTTACGGTGAAGGAAAATATCGTGAGGAAACCTGTATATGTCTGAGAAGTAATTCAAAGACGTATGTATAGTGCCTGAGACGGCGATAGACTCACCATCTGCCACGTTGGCACTTAATCAAATTCGGTGAAAAGTGGGTGTTGTTATTACAACACCTCTGCCTACCCCTTCGGGGAATACAGGCGTGAGCATATGTATGTATGTTTTTTATCGTTCAGGTTAAAATTTAGTTCTTAATATCATAAAGCTATCGTTTCCTATTGTACATACATAATATTATACATTTTAGAAAAACTCATTGGTACAGGCCCCGCTGGGATTCGAACTTGCGTCGCTTGCGTAGCAGGCGACTGCCCTAACCCCGCGGCCACCACGGCTCCTATTGTACGTCTTAACTTTACGTAAATTCACTCACTGTTGGCCCACAGATGAGTCGTAAGCAGTGAAGGCGTTAATGCTTGCATACCATAATAATGATAATATGAATAATGATAAAAATTATATTAATATTTTTCTAAATATGCTCGTACTTGAATATATCACGGTGGTGTTTGTAAAACGTGATTTGTTACACTTTAAATAAAGTCTAAATTTCAATAAACTTTTCGGTGTAATTTAAGTCTATATACGCACGTAGATATTAAGACAAGTGTAATCTTAAAATCATTATCATTACCATTACTTTAGTTGAAAAAAAAATGTCTATTAACTTTGAAATCTTTTGAGTCTTAAGTTGAATATTTATTTATATATCTATCTATACAGACAAATAAAATTGAAGTGTCTGTTTGTAATTCCAAAATAACAGCTTTCTACTAAATGCATATGAAAGTATATACGGTACTGACATAAGAAAAAAAAACAATATCTAAAACTTTTGCTCTGTCTGTCTGTTTGTTCCGGATTATCTCTGAAACGGCTGGACTGATTTTAACGGGTCTTTCACTGGCAGATAGCTAATGTTACAAGGAGTAACTTAGGCTATTTTTATTGTAAAAAAACAAATCTAAGCGGGGGAAACCGCAGGGCACAGCTAGTTGTATATATAATAAACAGTAATATAAGTACACGCATTTTGTATCTATATTGTACTTTATGAATTAATATATATATATATATATATATGTAGTTTAGTTTGAATTGTTTATTGTGTTAATATATTCTCATTTTTGTATATAATATTCATACCATGCTTTGAACAGGAGGAAATCGATGTCTGAGAAATAATTCAAGGACGTACGTTTGTATAGTAACCTGAGACGATGGACTCACCATCATCTTTGGTGAAGTCCCCCCCGTCTGGGAAAGTATGAAGATAAATATATATGTGAATTATATCATTTGTATTAGATCTGGGCTATATCTGAAATTTTAAGAGTTAATATGGAATACATGTGAGTAATATCATAGTAATGAGTACAATAATATTGTTAATCATTTATATGCTTGTATCTTTAAATAAACTGGCCAATTTTGTTTCCAAATACCTACATATGTGTAATATTTGTATATATCGATGTCGGGGAAAACAGGACAGCTGTTAAAATATGTGATAGCTAAGACCAAGTTTTGATATGGTAAATATTGAACGTCAATTACTCGGAAACGGAAGAAGATATTTTTGACTTAATAATATTATTTGCTTCCTAAAATTATACGCTATCACATATTCTAACAACTGTTCTATTATCCCCGACATCCTGTATATTGTATTTTTTTTATTGAGGCATTATTATTTTGTAATAAATTAGAGAAATGAGATATTTGCTAAGCGATGGAAGAAGTTAGCGAATGTATAGACGATATACTAGTTCTTTGTATTTACGTTAGGAAGTCAACAAATTATAAACAATAATACTTACATGATACATAATAAGTACCAAATACACAAGAGCACAAACCAAGCTATACATATCCAGTAAAAGCCATTCACTCATTCAATCAATCAATCAAAAATATCTTTATTTGATTAGACTTCTTACAAAGTACTTTCAAATCGTCAGAAGGACACAAAATACATTATACATGATTATAAATGTTACAACCGGGTTCGGAAGGTAGCTTTTGTTGAGAAGAACCCGGCAAGAAACTCAACAATTTTTTAAAAAAATATATATTATACAATGTTTTTGGTTACAGTATTTATATCTCATGAATATAAGCCCATGGACACAGTTCAAATGCTCAATTGTCAAATATAATAACTAAAATATTACAAATATTTTGTATGAAATGCAGCTTATACTGGAATCATATCATAGCGTCGCGAAGTCTTTCAAATAAAATGATAAGAATCGAAGAAAAGAGCTTTACCCCACTTTAGAATTCCTCATTCGTATCTTGGAAATCTATACAGACAAATAAAATTGATGATAGTATCAATATACTCACTTACACTATAATATGCTTTTTCAAAAAGTTTCTGTTTGATGATTGCCTTTGAACTTAAAAATGGTAGTTCGTCAATAAAGAGTGCACATGTGTTTGCACACACTTGTGCACTATAATATCTCCTGCGCAGTTGGCTGATCCTCGTTGAGATTAGCCGCCGTAACCGAAATTTGGGTGGAGATCATTATTATTACGTGTAATACAATCGAGTAATCTTGGTTAACGGATATAATATATACCTATAACTTACTGGCATACATGAGATATCTTAATATATATAAATCTCGTGTCACAATGTTTGTCCTCAATGGACTCCTAAACCACTTAACCGATTATAATAAAATTCGCACACCATGTGCAGTTCGATCCAACTTGAGAGATAGGATAGTTTAAATCGACTATAATTTGAACTAATTATATAAATTTGCGACTATAATTTGAATTATAGTCGCAAAGACTATATTTTATCCCATTACTCCCACGGGAACGGGAACTACGCGGGTGAAACCGCGGGACGTCCGCTAGTAGATATAAAGTATTTGGAGGGTTTTGTGTTTTTATAAGGGTGCTAAAAATCGTTACTTTTGTCTCACTCTTCATGTAATTAATGTAATATTATATTCTGTTTATTATTTTTAATTATTATTGTTCAATATTTTATTGGGAATAAAAAATGCATTATAATATTTTGTTTATTGTCTTGATAAGTAAAGGTTTGTATGTATGTTTGTAATGAATTGGCTCGTACGTAAAGTACACGACCAATTTCAAAAAATATTTTACCATTTTATTGCTTCATTATCTCTGATTAATAAAAGCTATATTTCATCCCACGGGAACGAGAACTACGCGAGAAACAGCGTGACGTCCGCTAGTATCTAATATTATTATAAAATGTATGTATATTATTCAGTTCAGAATTAAACCTGAATGTAAAAGTAATAAGCTTTTTTTTAACTGTGTAAAACTAATCTATATATGATACCTCAAATATTATATTCTCATCAATAAATTCTTCATAATTCCAAGCTTCAGGTACATAATAAAATATAAATAAATACCTACACATTTCCTTACCACGTGCTTTACGGTGAAGGAAAACATCGTGAGGAAACCTGCATATGTCTGAGAAGTAATTCAATGACGTATATATAGTGCCTGAGACGGCGATAGACTCACCATCTGTCACGTTGGCACTTAATCAAATTGGGTGAAAAGTGGGTGTTGTGATAACGACACCTCTGCCTACCCCTTCGGGGGACAGGCGTGAGCATATGCATGCATTCCTACACATTTCCGTGTGATTATACACGGAAGTATTCAAGGAGAATGCATGATTAGTTTAGTACACCTAATTTGGAGGTGTGTCGTGCCTAGCATTCGTGCTATAAAAATTATAGTCGCATACAAGACTTCTTTAGAGCAATAACTGAAAATAATATTGCATAATTACTTGATAGATACACTTGGTGGCATAAGGAACACGAGAGCTTTGCCTACCCGGGAATGGCGTGAGCATATCTATGTATGTACGACGCAATTAATTATTGAGAGTTAAATAAATAAAAGAGCCGTGGTAGCGACCCAAGTTCGAATCGCAGCGTCCATGTACTGTGTACGTAACGAGTTTTTCCAAAAACGTATGTGCAGTGATTTCACACCACGTGCTTTACGATAAATGAAAACATCGTGAGGAAACCTGCATGTCTAAGTAATTAAAAAACCTAATATACTTTATATTAGGTACTAAAATCTGTCTGTCTGTTTGTTACGGATAATCTCCGTAACGGCTGGATCGATTTTGTCGAGACTTTCACTGGTAGATAGCTAATGTTACATGGAAGCAACTTGCGCTATTAGGGTTCCGCGGGTCATCCGTGAAATTAAGTGTACGCAGGTGAAACCGCGGGGCACAGGTAGTAATTATAAGTTATTATAAGAAAGCCACACCTCCTAGTTTTATATTCAGCTGTCTAAAGAGTCTTTATTCAACGTCAAAATTCAATGTCAAATGGCAGTGAACAACCGGTAATAACCGGTTACGAGGCATGAGTGATCGATCAGTGGTGATTAAATGCGCAAATATTATGGTCGAAGGATAAATGAATTCACAAATGCTGGCTCCTATCTGGTTTTGTCTGGTTAAAGGCATTAGGATCTGAATAATTTGATAAACACGCTTTTTGCCAGCGCCTTCGTTCGGAATATACAGGCTGTCGGAGAAAAAGGAACAGTTATCTTCTAGAAGTTGTAGGGTTTTATGAATATATCACTATGTTGAAGTCGTAAAATATCTAGCTCCAACGATAACGTAGTTATAGGCTATGGTTGCTAAGGGCCGAAGAGCTCGAGGCCTTAAGCGATTAAATGAACGCGCGGCCACGTTTACCTACATTACGTACGCGGTAATTAAACTTGTTAAATTAAGGAGGTTAATGGTTTCGAAAAATGCTTTTATGGAACTATTTCAGGAACTATTACTGGGAGAAAAAAAGGTAGTTAGATTTCACGTGAATGACTCTACGTTACCGCTGATTTTTATGCGAAAATAAGGTCTTGATATGGTCAACTTTGAACGTCAATTACTCGAAAACGGAAGATATTTTTGTCATAATAATTTTATTTGCTTCCTAAAATTATACCCTATCAAATATTTTAACAGCTGTCCTAGATACTTTTTAGCTGTAAATTTTTGTCAAAGCACAATGACTGGTGGTACGTATCTGTACATATATACAGATAAATAATATTGAAGTGTGTGTTTGTAATTCCAAAATAACAGCTTTCCACTAAATGCATGTGAAAGTATATACGGTACTGACTTAAAAAAAAGTTACAAATTATTTTCTCTGTCTGTCTTTTTGTTCCGGGTAATTCTTAAAATGGCTGGATTTTACCGCCTAGACTACTTTTATTTATAAAAAACATTTAAAAAATTCCGCGAGAATTAAATTAAATCTACGCGGGTGAAACCGCAGGTCACAACTAGTATGTATATAATTGTGAGAGTAATTATTAAATATCTAGCAATAACATCGTGGAAGATGTTTGCCTTATCAAGGAAGACAGGCACTTGTTATACAAAGTTATCATCCATTCGATTCTCAGAAGGAATTTAGTTTTACAAATTAATTATATTTCATTTATTTCCAAGCTTTACACCCTATAATTATATAAAGTTCTTCTATACTAATATATAAAGTTGTAGAGTTTGTTAGAACGTGCTTATCTCAGGAACTGCTGGTCAGATTTGAAAAAATATGGTGTGTGTAACCCATTTATCGAGGAATTCTATATATCATCATGCAAAGACAAATCGCGGGTTAAAGTTATTATTCCAAAGTAACTATTCCACGCGGACGAAGTTGCGGGCAGAAGTTAGTCTAGTAGGAAAGTTTATATTATGTAGATCTCGGAACAACGCGAAGCTAAAATATTTTTCTTAAAAATATGAATGTCCAGCTATCCGTGCCTGCAGTGACATAAAATTATATAATATGAAATGTCAAAAAAAAAAAGCAAAAATTTGTTATGGCCCATGAGGGGATCGAACCCGCGACCTTCGCGTTATTAGCACGACGCTCTAACCAACTGAGCTAATGGGCCGATGTACATGTTGACGAAAATAAAGACTGTGTTTTTCTAACATTGATTTAAAACATACTAGGTTTTTTTTAAGTAGGTAGGTAAGCATGATGCGAAGTATAAGTACTCGTTCGTTCCTTGACGAATGATCTTTTTTTTTGTGGGATTCTTACCGCACTAAAACCCCCTTGGTGGCCATCCTCAGTGCTCAGGGGGGACTCCGGGTACTCTGATAGAACGCACCGGTGTTCTCCCACACTTTGCCGGGGCAGCTGTAACGCCGCGTCTAGAGACCAAGGCAGCGCGTCGCACATCGCGCTGCCACCTTCCCGGGCCCGCGGCTCGGTGGTCAAAGCTCCCAACCCCGACCACCGCCAGCAGGCCCTCCGGCCCCCTTTTAGTCGCCTCTTACGACAGGCAGGGGATACCATAGCCATATTCTTAGACCCTGGCTATTGGGTATTGACGAATGAACTAGCGTAAAGTGGCTCAAAATGTGTTGATACTTGTATGGTGTATGTCCCTTTTTTTGTGTGAGAACGTCACGTTAAAAAGCGCCCCAAGCGGCGAGTGTTGGAAGTTTTACGTCGCCATACAAAAAATGCAAAACGCAAGGTCCAGGGTCGGCGGTCGAAGGTGTCGAAACGATTACTTGGGGCACAGGCTGAATTCTAACGGTGGTTTAACACATTTCAAGCCATTAATATTTTATTACACTAAATACGCGATCGAATGTTGACAGCACGTGTCTAAACAAACATATATTTGGATTTTGATTAAGCTATTGTGTCTCATTCATTAACAACCTACAGATAGACTATTATTAACCGACTTAAAAAAAATACGTATTATAGTCGAAAGAAGGAGATTACTCAATTCGCCCGTATTAACATAGTTTTAGCATTTAAGAAAAAATATTAATATTTCACTATATTTAGTCCAAAATTGAATGGAATAATGCGTCTTAATTAATAACGTTTCAAAATCTGTTACTAGATGTCGCTACTCGTTGATAACAATGTTAAAAATTACGATGTAGAGTCTTAAGAATTGTCATGTTTAGAAAGAGAATTGAGTGTAGTTGAGTAATCATTAATAATTTAATTGAATGGGCTTAGTATTTATAACGTCTCCGATAATCCATTTATGGATAAATTATATCTAAGTTTAATTAAAACAAATGAAAAATGCACGCCGCGTTTCTTTGATTTCCATTTCATTATAATAAGAATTCAGAATTCGGATCTTATCTCAATACATTGCTCACGCCTGTATACCCTGAAGAAGTAGGCAGAGGTGTTGTAACAACAACACCAAAGATGATCAATGCCAACGTGACAGATTGTGAGTCTATCGCCGTCTCAGGCACTATACTCGCATTTGAATTACTTGTCAGACAGCTGGTTTCCTCACGACATTTTCCTTCACCGTAAATCACGCGGTGTGAAATCACTGCATATAAGTTTTTAGAAAAACTCATTGGTACAGACCCCTCTGGCCTGTATTAATATATTTTCTACAAATTTTCTGTTCGAAATATACTCATAGTTTATGTTGTAAGTACATGTATTAAGAACACGTTACATAAACAAACCTAACATACTATATTCGTGCAACTGAGTGAAGGGAGAAGGGAGGGAAACGTCTAGAAAATACCTCATTGACGTCAGCCGTGATCACGTGACGTCCTCGAGGGTCCGAAACCTGCCTCCGATGGGTTACACGTGCTTACCTGTTTAAATGTATTTATAGAAATACATCCGTCACTTGCAGTTTCTCCAATATTAAACTCGAGTCGTTGGGTATTATAACAGCTAACTGGAAATGACGTTTGTCTATAGGTTTTCCATTTATAGACGAATTATGTTTTATTGTGATTTTCATGAGAAAATCTATATCTAAATGAGCCGTGGTGGCCTTGAGGTATGAGCAGTTGCCTGCTACGCAAGCGTCGCAAGTTCGAATCCCAGCGAGGTTTGAACCAATGAGTTTTTCCAAAAAAAACTTGTGTACAGTGATTTCACACCACGTGCTTTACGGTGAAGGAAAACATCGTGAGGAAACCTGCATATTTCTGAGAAGTAATTCAATGAAGTATGTATAGTGCCCGAGACGACGTTAGACTCACCATCTGTCACGTTGGCACTTAATCATCTTCGGTGAATAGTGGGTGTTGTGATTACAACACATCTGCCTACCCCTTCGGGGAATACAGGCGTGAGCATATGTATATAATCTATATCTATAGATCTATACAGATAAATAAAATTATGCATTTAGTGAAAAGCTGTTATTTTGGAATTACAAATAGACACTTCAATTTTATTTATCTAATGATGCGAAGTGAAACCTCTCGCTTTTGTCCAAGTGATTTGATAAAAACGTACAAACATACAGACTGTTGTTACGTTCTGATTATATAGAGGCAAGGTTAAAGAACTTGACGCCCCCGGCATTGTATCGACTGCCGGCGCGAACCGGTTGTGTTGGCCAGTTGCCATAACAAACTCTACACTATTGATTACCCACATCATATTGCTTTCAGGCCCTCTTTCAGTTTTTTACAGCATTTATCATACATTAATCTCATAAATCTATATCACATCTATACAAATAAATTTAATTGAAGGGTTGTTTGCAATTCCAAAATAATACTAAATGCATATGAAAGTACGATATGATTTCTCTATATTTCAAATATATTTGAATTGGTATTTTCATCTAAGTATGTACCGAATACATTTTCATATTATACATTTAGTTAGAAACTGTTTATTTTGAGTTACAAATAGACAGTTCAATGTTATTTATCTGTATAGATATAATTGGAATTGAATTAAAATAAAGTCACCGCCAGTGATACCTAAGGTAATAAAATAAGCTCAAAATAAAACTTAAACCGCATTTGTATAATAATAGCCCCCTTCCATTATTCCCCAGTCACCTTTCACACTTGTTTGTGTGCGTGCAAAGGTCACGTAATGACGTCACGGGCTCCCGGCAGTACTGCGCGGGGAAGGTCGCCACTGGGAGTTAAGGTTACGCTAGAGGCCACTAACAAACCGCTTGTTACTATTAACGTTTTTAACGCTTTTGTGATAAATTTATTATAGTTTACCATACGTTTTTTTGGGGTGGACAACCCCTAAAATTTAGGGGGATGAAAAGTAGATGTTGGCCGATTCTTAGACCTACCCGATCTGCACACAAAATTTCATACAAATCGGTCCAGCCGTTTCGGAGGAGTACGGTAACTAACATTGTGGCATGGAAATTTTATATATTAGATTATATTTTATGTATGTTGATGATGATGATCCGACCGATCGGCCATGGCGACCGCTTCAACCCCGAGTAACTTGTCGGTAGTGCACTCGCATGTGGCTTATGTATCCAATCATCTTTTGGAAGGTTCTCGCGCATTGCGGACATGTGAGCACACCGTTCACAAAATTGTAGTTGATAGCCGCAGGTGGTCGGGATTTCAATTCGTCGCGTTTCGCATCAAGCTCAGAGCACCGGTTGACTTCAAATTATATGTACATTAACGTAAGCATTAAATATTTATGTATGGTAATTTTTTTATTTTATTTTATTTTCTCTCTGAACCACTCAAATGTAGACTGGGAGACAATGCCCATGGCATTAAGTCCGTCTCTATACTTTTTGTATATGAAGCTTGAATAAATAAATACATTAAATAAGCTAGAGTCGTTAGGAAGCTAGACGCTGCTTCATTTGAAGAACTTTAACCCATAAATAATGAGATCTGAACCAATATACCTAGTCATAACGAGATGTAGGCGAAATGATACTAATCCAATCAGAATTTAGTCGTATTACGATGTAGTCATATTAGCTAGATATATTGATATTTGGGCCAAAAGATACCAACACAATTTGTGCAATCTCTGTCCATCCTTGGAGTTTAAAGAAAAATCAGCACATACACTATGTCGTCTCACAGCCCCTGTAGGGGAGCTGGGGAGACCGTTTCGGGGCTTTTGGCCCCCTGACGGTGGTTTCCATCGCCGCGCGGTGATCCGCGCGGGGCGTTGGGATGATGCGCCTGCACCCGGAGGAGTGCTGGCCGATGACGTCGCCTTGACACTGGGCAACCAGTGAGTGTGGCACGCGTGAGAGGTCCTCTTCACGCCGCCCTCAGCGCGGTACAAGCCAGCCGGGTGAGACCCCGTGGGGGGAGGCCCAGCTAACGACCAGCGAGCAGGCGGCGGCTAGGTGTTCTCACGGTGTCGCGTGGAAGTCGTCGTCCTAGGAGTCGTCCTGCGCGCGAAGGAGCTCGCGCGCGTAGGGCCGGCCTTCCGGTGGTCGCGCGTGCAGAGGCGCGAGGTCCCGCAGGTGCGGGTGCTGCGACCGGTCTGCCCGCGCGAACATGTTGGAGGCCAGGCGGCGGATGAAGTCGTCCAGACTCTCGACCTTGAGGTCCCGTGCGATCGTCGCGTTCCTCACGTACCGAGGCGCGCCCACGATGGTACGCAGGGCGGCGGACTGTTGCTGCTGCAGGGATGATTTGGCCGCCTCGCTCGCCAGGGCGTACCAGGCGGGCGCTGCGTACGTGAGGCGAGACCGCACGTAGGCCTTGTAGACCCCCAGTTTGGTCCTGAGGGGGAGGCGGGACGAGAGCACTGGACGAAGCAGTGCCCTTGTGACTCGGACGTTGGCGACGACTTCCCTCACATGGTTGCTCATCTTCAGGCGACGGTCGATGGTTACCCCGAGGTACTTCGCGGTCTTCGACCATTCGATCTCCTGTCCTTGCATCTTCAGCTTCGGCGGGTCGATCAGTGCAGAACCGACGAACAACGCTTGCGTTTTCGCTACGTTCACCGACAACCTCCATTTGGCCAGCCATTCTGGCAGGCCATCCAGGTTGCGCTGCATCTTGGACGCGGCGTGGGTCTTGTTCATAGAGGAGGTGTAGTACGCCGCGTCGTCAGCGTACAGGGCCAGATGGCAGTCCTCCGCCACTGGGATGTCGTCGGTGTAACGCGCGTAACACACAGGGGAGAGACAACTCCCCTGCGATACTCCCGCTTCTATGCGTCGTTCGTCGGAGTGCGCTCCCTCTACCGACACGAAGAATCTCCGGTCTAGCAGGAAGGATGCAAGGACTTTGACGACTCGGCGAGGAATGGTCGACGTCGAAAGCTTGTACAGCAGACCGTTGTGCCAGACGCGATCAAACGCCTTCTCCATGTCGAGGAATACTGCAACCGCCTTCTCGCGCTTGTTGCGTGAAGCGGTGAGTGAGTGCAGTACCCTCGACAGCTGGAGCGTCGTAGAGTGTTCGGCCCGAAACCCATGTTGCTCAGGTCGAGGTGGAATGTGAGGCACGATGTGTTGCAGCAGGAGCTTCTCGAACACCTTCGAGAGCGTGGTCAGCAACGAGATCGGCCGGTAGCTAGTCGACAGCCGCAGGTTCTTCCCGGGCTTAGGCAGCATGATGACTTTTCCCACCTTCCATGGTGTTGGGAAGTGGCCCAGGCGCAGGATACCATTGAACAGGCGCGTCACCGCCGCCAGAGCTCGGGGCGGGAGGTGACGCAGCGCTGTGTTGGTGATTCCGTCTGCGCCTGGGGCTTTCTTCAATGGGCTGCGAAGGAGAGTCTTGCGTATCAGCCCGGGAGAGAAGACGACTGGGTCCTCTTCGTTAGCTACCGGCTGTGCGAGGTACTCTCGAAGGTGTTGCTCGACTGCTGCAATGTGGTCCAGCTGGTCGGTGGGGTTGGGCCGGAACTGACGCTCCAGGGATTGGGCGAAGATGTTGGCACGGTCTGCTGCGCGACATCTCGGGGTTCCATCTTCGGCCAGCAATGGTCGCACCGGTTCGGAAACGCCGGCAACTTTGCGGCACAGGCGGTGCACGCTACTCCAGCCTTCCTCACTCACAGACTGGATGTGACGTTCCCAATTCTCGGCGGCCTGGGCGGAGAGCGCCTTCTTGACCCTCTCCGAGATAAGATTTAGCTGGCCCTTGAGTGTGGGGCAGCGTGTTTGCTGCCACTGCTTCCGAAGGCGCCTTTTTGTCGCAAGAAGTTCCTTGACACCGCCCGGGAGTGGCTCACGCCGTTTCCGGGTCGGTGTGGTGTGCGAGGATGACTCTAAGGCGCCTTTCATTCTCTCCATCACCTCAAGGGCCAGGCGGTCGATGTCCTCCGGGTTGCAGATTGGGAACGTCGACCAGAGGTCCGCCTGTAGGTGTTCCGCGAACCTCCTCCAGTCTGTGCATCGACGTGGTGCAGGTGGATGAATGGTGTCGGGATTTGCCGTCAGGAGCAAAAGCACCGGCATGTGGTCCGAGCCTAGGTCGTCCAAAAGGACTTCCTGGGTGAGCTGGCAGTTTAGGCCCGAATGGACTGCGATGTCCAGAACGTCAGGAAGCTGACTGGCTGAAGGCGGGTAATGGGTAGGGACCTCAGGCCCACTGACCACATAACCCGCCCTCTCCGCGTCGTTGAACAGCTTCCTGCCGTTCCGACAGATGCTTGCTGAGTTCCATCCTGTGTGTTTGCAGTTGAAGTCGCCCGCGATGAGAGTCGGCACGCGGCCGTCCATGAGACCACGGACGTCCTCCACGTGTAGACTCCCACCCGGCGGGCGGTACGCGGCGTAGATGTGCACTGGGTTTGAATCACCCATATACACCTCCACGCCGAGCACGTACATCGACTGCAAACGCACAGGTGGAAGCGGCTGGTGCAGGATTCTTCGTCGGACCAGAACTGCCAGCCCCCTATAGGCCCGGCCTTCGTCCGTGATTTCGTCCTGACGGTAAATCACGTAATTTGGAATTTTGAATTTGGAATTTGGCCGCAAAAAGGTCTCTGAAATTAGCACCACGTCGGGAGCCTGTTCCACGAGGAAGGCTTTGAGGAGGCCGGTCTTCCGCGTTAAGCTGCCGGCGTTCCAGTGGACCGCCCGGAACGGTCTACTCCCCGTCGCCAGCTCTTTTAGATGTTAACAAGAGTCTGGTGAGACCGCTCAGGACGGCCGGAAGCGGGTCGGAACCGGTGCGTATAGCGACCAGCACCTCTTGCAGGACCTCCAGGGCGATGTCTATCGCCCCCGTCCTGTCCCTGTCTGTCGACGCCTTGCCCCTTCTGGCGGAAGGTCGGGGGCCGGCGTCTGTGCCAAGAGGTGCTGCCGCTCCTCCGGGTGCAGGTTTCCTCTTCTGCGAGGCTTGCTTCGGTGCAGGGGGCGTGGTGGTTGCCGCCTCCGCAGTGGTCACCGCCGCCTTCTTCCGGCGCCGCCTCCGCTTCTTCTCGCCGTGGCGGGAAGTCGGCGCGTTTGCCGGGGCCATCAGTGTGGTGGTGGTGGTGGTCTTGGCCGCCACCTGCGGCTTCTGGCTCGCGCCGTCTGTGGGGCCCGTCGTGCGAGCTACGGGGCCTGCCTTCTTGTTCCTGGCCTCCCGACGGAGGACAGGGCAGGCCACGCTGTTGGCTGGGTGGGCCCCCTTGCAGTTGACGCAGGTGGCGGGCTCCTCCCGAGGACGTGTGCAGTCGCGCGCGGCGTGTTCCTCGCCGCAGCGCACGCATGCGAGGGGGCGGTGGCAGGCGTGCGACGAGTGCCGGAACTGCTGGCACCTGTGGCACTGCGCCGGCCCCCGCTTCCCCCGCCAGGCTTCAATCTTGACCCCGGGCATGCACAGGAGCTCGGTGACATCGTAGATGCCCGGGGTGGTGGTGGCGGTGCGCTGCAGCTGCGCAAAGAAAATGCAGCCTGGGCGTCCCTGACGTGCGCGGATCTGGCGCACGTATTCCGGCTCAAAGCCCAGGCTGCGTAGGTCTTCCTGGATTTCCTCGGGAGGAGTGTCCGCTGGTAGGCCCCGGATGGCCACCTTCAGGCTCTTCTCCGCCGGGAGGGAGTAGGAGAACCAGGAGATCCGGTCAGTCTTCTCCAGCGCGGTGAGGTAGCGCTGGATCTGCCGGTACTCCTGGTCGTCACGTGGTGTGAACCGCACCCCCTTGCCGAATGGGCGTGCGTTCGGTGCATGGCCGAGCTGGGTCTTGAGCGCCCTGAAGTGGGCCGCCCAGTTCGGCAAGTGTTCCACGATGAGCGGGGGGTACTTGGGGCGCGGGGGGTCCTTGCGCGCCCCTTGGGGTGCGGCTCCGTCTGCAGTGGTGCCGGCGGAGTCAGTGGTGGCGGTGGCCGTTGGTGGCGGCGGTGTGCTTACCCGAGTGCGGGGTGACGGCGGTGGTGAGCGGCGCACGGCGTCCGCAAAGGAGGTGCTCGGCTGCGGCGTTGAGGGGGGCGGCGGGGGACGGGTCCCCGCCTCTGTCCTCGATCGCACCCTGGGGTCCCGTTGAGGCAGGGGTGCGGATGCGGGTGGGGGCTTGACGCTCCTGGGGGTATCTCCCAAGTTGGGGCGCTTGACGCCCCTGTTGGTGTTGTCCTCCTCGTCGGAGCTGGTGAGGCGGCGGCGGGAGGCGGTGGCGTGGGTGGCAGGGGGTGCCAGCTCCTTCCTTGCTTCTTCCTTCCTCGCCTCGAAGTACGGGGTCAGGTACCGGAATAGTTCCTCCGATATCTCCCCACTCTGCCGGAGCCGGACGACTGTCATGGCGTCCGAAACAGTGTGGGTACCGGAGGGGTTCCGCGAAGTACCCGGCCCAGCATTCGAGGCGGGGAGGGCGGGTGGGGGCACCGGCGCTGAGGTGCGCTTCGGTGCTGGTGGGGCCGGCATGTACCCCTGGAAGGGCGGCGCCGACGGCGGAATTAAAATTGCCGGCGAACGGCGTCGCGGCGGAGATGCGGCGGGGCGCATTAGGGGCGCCGATGACGGGCGCTCTGGTTGCGTGGCGGTGGTGGTGCGCGTGGTGGTAGTGCGTGTAGCAGTGGGCACTGGGGCAGGGGTTGCCGGTGCGGCAAAAATTGCTGCTGGTGCCCTCGTCGTCGCTGGTGTCCTCTCGGCGGTGATACGCAGCAGAGGGATACCTGAACGGCGAGGTGGGCTCGGTCTTGGTGTTGGTGGGGTGCGCGAGCGGCTGCTGCGCAGGCGCGGCGCTGGGGCGTCGCGGTGCTGCGTAGCTGCGGCGGCAGGTACGCTCGTACGGGTGGGGGAGCCTCGCGCGGAGGACCTACCCGACAGGGTTCCCGACATGGTGTCAGAAACCCCATCATCGCTGATGTCGGAGTGAATCCCCGACATAGCGATTGGCAGGTCGACTCGACGCGCGGGCAACCGGTGCGAGGGTGTGGGGCGTGTAGTCACGCCGCTGGTCCTCAGGCGCGCAGCGGCCAAGAGCCGGGCCTAGAACCCCCGGACCCCGGCTGGGGCGGGGGGGGGTTTCGGCCGGGGACGGCGCTGCGGCTGCCGGATGCCGGTCAGGGGCGGATGTCCACGCCTCACGAAAACGGGTGAGGGGGCTACTCGGCCAAGCTTTGCTCGGCAAAGGCGACCGAGTTCGCGCGCGTGTGCTCCGGAGCACAGGACTGGACCACGAGCGACGACCGACTGTGGCAGTCCGAAAAATCAGCAAAATCGGTCAAAGCTTTTTAAATTATCTCCTTTGTGATTTTTTACACTTGTTTGTGTGCGTGCAAAGGTCACGTGATGACGTCACGGGCTCCAGGCGCGGCCACTAGGAGTTAACCACAAGGTTAGTGTGGGAGTAACCATTGGGAGTTATGGTTACGTTAGAGGCCACGAAAAAGAAGGCTTAATTTCATGGCTGGCTATTGTTCACGGAACCCAAATTTAAAAAGAAGTAGCCTAAATTACGCCCTTTAACATTAGCTATCTGTCAGTGAAAATCTCGTTAAAATCGGCTTCTAATAGATTACTCGGAATAAGCATGCAGACACAAAGAGAGAAATATAAAAAAAAAATGTTTATGAATGTACCATATAATTTTGCACATGCATTTAATGAAAATATGTATATTTGAAATTACAAACAGATACTTACATTTTATGTACCTGTATGGGTATGTAAGTATAGATGCAGATCTTACTTCATGGTAGCTGGCTGTCGTTGGGTATTCTATATACGTACTTAATTTAAAAATATATTCATTCATTCTCCCAAAGGGGGTGGGAGGGGTGCTGTCCCAGTTTTATTATTAGGAACGCGGGCTGAATCGGAGTCTGTACGATAGAGAGAGAAGTCAGGCTCTCTTTTGCACTTGCGTCAAAGCCTACATGCCCAGATTTAGGGCTAGGCACTTGTTCAAATGTGCCAAAAACATAACACAAAATTTCTACCCACAAAAGTCCTTGAAAGGCAGGGGTGTTTCAACACCTAATTTATACCGATGGATTGTATTTGCTGGTGCCAAAATGGTGTGGTATATGGAAGATATTAAAACGAGCACAAATGAGTTTTTCATGCTCTCCACATCTTTTTTGGTTACATAACTACTTATATTAATATTTGAAAGAGGAAACATTTGTATTTTCGTAAGGAACGTTGTTGTTTAGTAATAAATAATCTTATACATATTAGGTACTTATTGATAAATATATTAATATTAATACCTCTAGTAGTGCCTCTCACGTTGCTGTGCAGGGTTTATGTTAGCTTTGCTTGGGATACTATTATACTTAAGACTAGCTGTGCCCGGCAAACGTTGTATTGCCATATTTTTTTTGGGGTGGACTACCCCTAGCATTTAGGGGGATGAAAAATAGATGTTGGCCGATTCTCAGACCTACCCGATCTGCACACAAAATTTCATACAAATCGGTCCAGCCGTTTCGGAGGAGTATGGCAACGAAAACAGTGACACGAGAATTTTATATATTAGATTATTTTGTATCGTACATGTAAGTAACACTAATGCAATAAATATATGAATATGAATATAAATAAACTTAGGAACTACTGGGCCAATTTGAAAAATTATTTCAGCAATGGTTACCCACGCTATCAGCGAGTAACATTACATATTTATCGCCGCGCTGCCTCGAGAATGGGAATAATGCGGGGAAACCGCGGGATAGATGAATTTTACCACTATTGTTATTTTCTTCCGTATATGGATTTGTCCTTGAATTGAAGCTTTTTGGAAATGAGATTAAATCACCAATGTCAAACTTTACTCCCATTTTTTCTTGGGATGAATACCTACTTCCCACGTCCTGTTACTCTGAGATATATTTAATATTCTACGTCTATTGACGTGGGTGAGTATTTGCAATAATGACGCCCGCGAATATATAATGCCTCCTACGGTACTGGTGAAATATTTATTTTTATATATAACTCAAAGGTGACTGACTGACATAGTGATCTATCAACGCACAGTCCAAACCACTAGACGGATCGGGCTGAAATTTAGCATGCAGATAGATATTATGACATAGGCATCCGCTAAGGATTTCGATTAATTCTGATCCCAAGGGGCTAAAATAGGGGATGGAAGCTTAGGCTACTTTTAATAAAAAACTAACGCTAACGCAGGTGAAACCGCGGGGCACAGAGCACATGCTTTTGTGGCAATTATAGAAGAAATCTTATTTATCTTGTTTTTCGCAATCTTTTTCATTTGATACCTGCCCACCCGGACAAACATACATTGCAATTTAAATAAAAGCTTGTGAAAAAATTATATATATCTATTGCTACACCCTTCCAGCAAGCGCCAACAGCAGGTCATTCCGAAGGTGCTTGCACTAGATAGTACTACTGGCAGTATATAGGTGCCGTCACAAGATTAGAGCGCTCAGCGAAATTTGTGAGGTAGCACAGGTATTTTATTCGCGTTGCGCCATACAGACATACAGAGATAGACTCATAAAATATATTATTATAAATATACTATTACGCATTCAAGGTTAGCGCTATAACTAACTGAACATTCATACAAATTTTAATCTTTGATTACCATAGAGATTGAACCCTAATTCATGACAATGAAACATCCAAAATGGCGGAGTTCGTTCATTCACAACGCGTCAGGGATGTAAACAGAGGTGGCTCGGGCGCGGATCGATACAGCCTCGCGAATGTCATGTTGAACGGGTGGGGGTATGACGTCAGCCGCCCACGCGGGGTGCGGGCTTGGAGCGCTGTGGGGTACGCGGAGCTAGGCTATAGCGAATTATATCACATCGAATGCCACCGCCTCACCCAGCGAGTCCACGTACATTTTATCCCGGCGACTCGCTTGGCGAGTCCATCAAAAAATAATATCAAAAATTATTTGTTGTATGCAAAATCATAAATACCGACGTACATTATTTATCAGCTGTTTCAGAAAAGATCCCTTTCGCACATAAATTTGATGATAGTGAGTCTTCCAGACAAACCCTCTCTGCGTCATCGCTTCGCTCTTTAAGACATGTTATTGGAAAACTAACCATCCAGCTTCTTTCTGCGAAGTCACCTCAATTCCGTCATGCCGCATTGAGGACGATGCTCAAACATGTTTGCACATCATATACCTATCGTACTGGACAGGCGGTTATCCTCAATAGCGGCTTATGATAGAAACATTTATTTTTAAACAAATGTTAAACAAAACAGAAATGGTAAAAATTGTACTAAATAATTGTCGCTAACTGGCTCCATCTCAGCCTGATGCTGACCATAAGCTCAGCGCTGGACTTCCATTGACACCGTTCTTTTTGATTATAAATATTATGGACCTTATGATATCACGAGATCATGATATATAATCTGATAATTTTATACTTAAAACTAAAAAAAAAGATATGTACAAATTGAACTCCTTATTGCCATCATAGTTCCACTTTGTGACAGTGACAGACTTACACACGTCACATACACCTGTCTTATACTAACAGTCAAACTATCATGGCAATAAGAATTCATGGTAAGGCCCCATTATTTAAACTGCATTTAAATAGTTTACATTGACCTTTGGAAGCCCTATTTATAACTATCAAGATAATAGTATTACTGAAGCAGTGAAAATGTATTGGGACATGTTTTAAGGTATCAAACAGTGTAATCTAGCGTTTCACATCACAAATTCACGAGGGAAATTGGGAGGCGTGTGCCAATCTCCTGCGTCGATCAAAAAGTAATCTTCTCTCTGAGGGCATAACTGTCAAAATAGATCACAAAAGTAGTTTTATGAAGGTTTGCTCCGTACGAATTCCTATCTACTTTGGAGGTTGAAGGAAAAACATAGCATAACATTTCTATCTGCATAAATATATCTTTAAGCTCCGTGAGAAACTTGACGTGTATATGTATGATGCTTACACATGTTGCACACATGTATGATGAATAGGTAAAATTATATTTATTATTACATCAATTATTTTTCTTATTTCGTAGGTTTTCGCACCTCGCAACGGATATAAATAGTGCATGAAGCATAACTTTACGCTTGAAAATGTCTGCCCCAGCACGCAGTGTTTAGACACACCCTTTGCGTAGAATGTTCAATAGATTTTTCTAGATTCAATTTGAGCAAAGCTCTAGAAAACTCGATTTAATTCTCGATTCGCCGTTGCCTGGTATCCTAAGTATACATATAGGTGTGGACATGTTCGACCGTCGGTCGTCGCTTGACCTTGCGATTTGTGCTTTTATTGTATAGGGACATAAAGACCACTTCCATACAAAGGCGATATCGTCAACGTAAAAACATGTTAAAACGTATACTTGGAGCTCGGTTTCAGTAACGTATGAGCGCTGAGCAAAGATAGTGGGGGTAACTGCGCATGTATATTTAAGTCGCGCCAAACAGACAGAACAGAGACACTTATAAAATGAATACTACGCATTCAAGGTCCATATTATTCTTCATAACTCATGACTGAAAAAAAATATCACAATATTACTAAATTAGTTACATATTTTGTTTACTGTAACTTCATTTAGAAACATTGTCAATCTTCTGTACCTCCCGCCCCTCAATAATAGCCAACATATCTGCTGTTATTTTCTCCCTGTTTGCGATTCTGTTGGTTCAGTTTGTTGAAAGTGCTTCAAGTTGGAAGCGGAGAGCGAAACGAATCACAATAGAAAATATCAAATCAATCAAGATTTAAACTTACCTACTTCTAAGAAAACGTGTTCAATATCTGGAGATCTGGGGCCTAGCTCTTGTAATGATAGTTCTACTGTATGACAGTGACAGACTTATACACGTCATACATCTGTCTCATAATAAGAGTTCAACTATCATGGCAACGAGAGGTCCTGGTAGGGCCCCTGGGTGCGCGTCATAATCCAGCTTCTTGACCAAACCCTTGCTAAGTGACCCACTGGTAAGTTTAAGTAGACTGAAATCTAAAATTGGTCAAAATGTATACGCTTAGCCATCACCCCTTTTAATGTATCGCTTACTTGCCTTACCCGTCGTTACCAACCCCGCTTACTCCTCCGACTTGACCCCCAGGGCGGGGGTTGGGGCGCGCGGGCTCATGAATGGCGCTGACGTCACGGGCGCGGGGCCCACCCTTGAACTTGCTGCATCGATCGGTCCCACCCTGCACTTGACACTGCAGTCTGCGCACACCGTTGAAGGTTGCGCTGTTCTGTCTTTGTTTAGAAAGTTGTGACGCACAACATTTATAAACAAGCAATTCTATCTATACTTACATACATACATATACATACAGATGAATAAAATTGAAGTGTTTGTTTGTAATTCCAAAGTAACAACTTTTCACTAAATGCGTATGAAAGTACACACGATGCTGGCCAAGAAAAAACAATTTGTGTTTTTTCTCGGTCTATCTGTTCGAACGCATCATGCTCTTAGACTACGTTGCTCAGTTCAACTTAGATGGGCATATACGTTTCATTACGTATCATTCGATCAGCGAAGTTAAGCAACCCTTATCCTAGCCAGTAATTGGATGGGTGACCGCCCGAGTTTCCTCTGTGCCTCGGAGAGCATGTTAAGCTGTCGATCCCGGTTGCCAATTTATCATCTTTGGCAATCGTAACAAGTCCGTCGGAAGCCTAAAAAAGTCTGACAACTGGTTTAGCCCAGATCACAGATTTTCCTCGTTAGTGGGGTTGCGAAGGTCAGATGGCAGTCGCTTCGTATCAAAATCAGGTGATCAGCTACATCGGGTTGAATCAAGTGCTATATGGGAAGGTCAGGGAGATGATAATCCATATGATATTTATTAATAGTATAGAAACGTCACAGTTTGTGATTGTCCTAAAAATCGCTAGGTACCTACATAAGTAATGAACAACCGTTAAATCGATGCGATATTAATCTCAGCAAAATGAGATAACTTTATACAAAGTTAAGTTAAGGGTAGCAATACAACTTTATCCATATTTTAAATGTAAATACTGGATTTATCGACGTTTGAAACAATATTTTGTGGCTCGAATGCTGCCAAAGTTTTATAGACAGTCCAAGTTATCTTGGAGAAGTTCCTTTTGACTTTGTCCGCAATTAATTAGCTTATTTTCGATAAATACAAAGTTACTAATATTATATTTATTGCTCGCTGTGCCCTTCGGTTTCATCCGCGTAGATTAGATAAACCCTAATTGTTTTTTTTAATAAAAGAAGGCAAAGTTACTCCTTGTATCATTAGCTATCTGCCAGTGCAAGTCCCGTTAAAATCAGTCCAGCCGCTTCAGAGATTACCCGGAACAAACACACAGTTTTTCAAAACCACTTTCTACAGCGACAAATTCTCTCTGTAAAATTATTTTCCAGAGATCTTCGTCAAATTATTGAAATCAATTTCTTCTATTACTTAATAGTGAGTGGTTTATATAAGGGAAAACTCACTAAAAATATAAAAGATCTTAGAACAAAATTAAGCAGATAACAATTTTGAAAAACACGTACGCACATAGTCACTGACAATTAAATATTTTAGGTAAAAGTTTGAATGATCATTCAAACCGCATAGATTCTCAAAAGTCCCGTACGATAAACACATAGTAATTGGAACAACTTTTTCTTGATTGTCTAATTAGCAATGAGTGCCGAGGTCACGAATATTTATGCCTGTGTGACAAATTTTCGCGTATAAATAGAGTTTTCGTCAATTTGATCATGGTATGACGAGAAACACGTCAAACGCGTCGAACACGTCGCGCGTTACGTCACACTCGACGCGCGTCGCGTCACCACGCGTAAAGGATAAGATGGTAATGAGGGACTTTTGTTTATTTATATGTACTCAGCTTACAATATTTATTGTCTGTAGTTTTATTGCTAGAAACAATAAATAAAAATTAAATAATTGATTATATAAAAAAATGGTTGTGCCCGGCAAGCGTTGTATTACAATTTTTTTTGGGGTTGATCACCCTTATCTTTTTGGGGTATGATATTAAAGAATTAGATGTTTGCCAATCCTGAGACCTACTCGATATGCACACAAAATTTCATACATGTATACGCGACATGAGATATTTACATCTATACGAATATTATAAAGTGAAAAGTTTTGTATATAATTATGTACCTAATAACGTAATAATTATATTACGTAACGAATTGGCTTGTGGGGTGAAATTACTACACATAAGTATTTTTTTTAGAAAAATCACTCGTTCAAACACCGCTGAGATTCAAATTTACGTCGCTTGCGTAGCTGGCGACTACTCAAACCCCACAGCCACCACGGCTCGTACTGACTCTACTTAGTTTAACGTGATTAGAGCTAGCAGTAGTGTCATGTTCAATTGTTGAACAAGGCTCAGAATATAATTATTATAAGGTCAATGTATGATACAAGGAAAATCAAACCGGTATCCACAAATTATACACACTATTAATCATTATAATAATAATGATCTCCTACCGAATTTCGGTTACGACGGCTAATCTCAACGAGGATCAGCCATGTGCGCAGGAGATATTATAGTGCACAAGTGTGTGCGCAAACACAGGTGCGCTCTTTATTCCCTCACTCTCATAGTCCGATGGGAAGCAATCCGACACGACCGGAGAGAGGTCAGGCGTAGGACCAACGGCTTAACGTGCTTTCCGAGGCACGGGGGTGGAAGCACCGCCAACTTCCAAACTCCGGGCATTTTATTGTGAATTTCTTGACAGAAAAACCCAATATAAATTTTTAACCCGACCCGGGAATCGAGCCCGGGACCTCGTGATCGGTAGACGCACGTACTAACGACTAGACCAACGAGGCAGTTAGCTAATCATTATACTGACTATACTTTACACCAGCGCGAATGCCTGTTTTTGTTAACGTTGACTATATCGATTGCGTGTTTTTCTATGGGATCGTAAAACACTCGGCGCGGTTTACGTTCCCATACAAAATGAGGAAAATTCGCAATCGAAATCGACAACGATAACATGACTGAAACCAACGCTTGTCGTAGAGCCTTACTGGAATGTTCCTGGGATGAAATGGGCTGTTCCTGGTATTAGCGCGTTCAAGCAAACAAACTCTTTAGCTTAACATATTAGTATTAGTATATAATTATATAGCAGTTTTTCCACCTAAGATTGATTCAATTCAATTCAAAATATCTTTATTTGATTAGACTTCTTACAAAGTACTTTCAAATCGTCAGAAGGACACAAAATACATTATACATGATTATAAATGTTACCACCGGGTTCGGAAGGTAGCTTTTATTGAGAAGAACCCGGCAAGAAACTCAACAATTACTCTTTTAAAAAAATATATATTATACAATGTTTTTGGTTACAGTATTTATATCTCATGAATATAAGCCCATGGACACAGTTCAAATGCTCAATTGTCAAATATAATAACTAAAATATTACAAATATTTTATTTATTGTGATTACATTTCAATGAGCGGATTTCCACTGGATTATATTATTCTGCCTTGCATATTTTCTTTCGCGATATTTCCTTGACCTTTACGGGAATGGAGTGACACATTGCAGCGCACAATGCGCAGTAAAGTTACAGGTAAAATATGACATTATGTTTGTCTGATAATTAGTGCGGACGACTAGTTTATCACGTTCAATGAAAACAAAGTTCATATGAAAAAAACTAGCTGTGCCTCGCGGTTTCACCTGCGTAGACTTGTCTCAGCCCGATCGGTTTAAAATTGACAAAGATTCATACAAATTTTCATCCCCTATTTTATCCCTTTGGTAGAATTAATCAAAATCCTTCTCGTTAGTCCAAATTTCAACCCGATCCGTCCAGTGGTTTGGGCTGTGCGTTGATAGATCACTATGTTAGTCAGTCACCTTTGAGCTATATATATTTAGATCTGTATACTTAGATAGGTGTATAGAAGATAGATATGTAGACATAGATATGTCATAATTGATCAAGACATTGTAATATTATTAGATGTCAAATCGTTCTCACGACATCCACGACCGCTCGAGCTATCATTGTAATCTGATAACCAGTAAATACTTCTCGGTTATATTTGGAAATTACCAGTTACTCTTGTCTTGTGTTTGGATGAGGAAATTTCCATTTAAATTTTGTCCTGATAACGTTATATTGTTGCCACTATAGAAATAGAATTAACTAAAATGTTTCAAAGTCAAAGTCAAAAGTATCTTTATTCGATTAGATTTTTACAAAGTACTTTCGAATCGTCAGAATGACATAATTATACAGGATTATACATGCTACCGCTTGGTTCGAAAGGTTGCTTTTACTGAGAAGAACCTGGCAAGAAACTCAGTAATTACTCTTTTCAAAAATACTATACAATTTAAAGAATACAAAATAAATAATTTAAGAAACGTAAGCTCATGGACAATGTTCCAATGCACAAATGTCGATAAAAATTAACATAACTAAAAATTTGGTACATCTACTCATAACTAAATGTTTAGCTTGAGATGACCAGCCCCCACAAGCAGCACCTGTTCACAAGTATGACGTGAATGCCAGCCATTGACCTCCTCAACCATCATAGAGGGAAGTGGACAACTCGTTTCTTTTCAAATTCAATTTGGTTTTGAGACTATGTAATTGGCAAGACCTTACGAGTCGTGGAAAGTTTTCGTTTCAAATCATTTAGTTACATGAGGTGTAAGCATACACTTAGGAAGGATTATTCAAATCCACCCCTGAGGGGGTGTAATGAGGAAGTGTAGTGTAATAATACATGCTGAAAAAGTGTTTGCTGTGATACATTTCAGGCGTAAGAGGCGGTATTATTACAATGTATGTTATAAGTTAAATAATTTTATTTTTAAGGTTCGTATGCTGGGTTTTTTTTTTAATTCCTGAGCATATTCATCCAGTGAGCATCATGAATAAAATTTGCAAGATTTATTCCTAGTTCAAAATAGCTCCAGATTATAATTGGTGAAGTTATCGATTGTGGTAATTAACTTATTGTTTACAGGAGTGTGCATTCCATATAAGCAGATAAGCATTGCTTACCATTTGTGATGACTAAATACACTTGTGTCGTGTGTGTATGTTTGTGTGTCGGTCTATATCAAAACGTATGTACCTAGGCACCACATAGGTTTATAATTACCGACCTAATATACAAGGAACAGTACTAAAAACTAATTTCAGGTAGAAAACTTGGCCCAAATCGGTGTCTCTCGGGATCGTGCCAAGAAGGCTGGCAGCATTGCCACGTTGAATATCAATGCTGATTCTCTGAGCGAGAAAAGCCCCAGCCCGCTTGTCACGAGAAGCTTCTACCTGACGACGTGCAACTTCTTTGAAAAGTTGATGAGCATCTGGACCCCAAGGCCCCAGAGTTTCAACCGCAATCGCAGAAAATATGTATCCTTGACCTACTTATTGTTTATGCTGACAAATTGCACGTTTGGTTGATTGATAAGTTGTCTTTTTTATATATATTAGTAACTCTTTGCAGAAGATCATGAGGGCATGAAGAGTCGTACCAAGATCTGTCTAAGCTATGATAGCTTGTTTGTGTGACAGTGACAGACTTATACATGCCACATACATCTGTCTCAAAATCAGTGTCAATTATGATGGCAATATGGTCGTGGTAGTCAGATTGAAGTATTTGCACGGATTATTATTACTTACATATGGAAATGGGGGCAGTAGAGTTCTCGAGTGGAGACCACGTACCGGCAAACGCAGCGTAGGGCGTCCCCCCGCGAGATGGACGCACGATCTGGTCAAGGCCGCGGGGACCCGCTGGATGCAGGCCGCTTCCAACCGGGTGAGGTGGAAATCATTGGGAGAGGCCTATGTTCAGCAGTGGCCGTCCTATGGCTGATATGATGATGATGATGACATATGGAAATATTGATTTTTGTCCATTTATCTGTAATTCTACAATCATTACCTACATACCTTTGTATTATCGATAGCACAAAGTCTGGATTACAATGATAATAATCCAGCAAACCAGTTTTCACAGAGATATAACACGATAGCAATTGTCAAATAATATCTTTTTATTACTTATTTTTGTTGAATCATTTGGTATATTTAGGACATTAATTGGAGTAATATGTTATAATATATTATCATGATGCGGGAATCGAATCCGCGACACCTAGAATAGCAGTCAGATATACCACCAGACTAACGGTGATGTCAAAAAATAAGCATACATAATATTTTAAATACAAATTAAATTCCATATAAATATCATAAGTATTGTAAGTAAATATATGAACAAAAATATATTACAACTAGCAATTGGCCGCAATTTCGTCCGCGTGGAATAGTTACTTTTTATATAGCCTTTTATGATAAATCGGATATCTTACACTGAATGAATGTAAAAAATTTAAATTAACGCGTTCAAGAAAACAGACGGACAAACTCTTCAGCTTAATATCTATATATATAAAGGAAAGTCGTGTTAGTTACTCTATTTATAACTAAAAAATGGCTAGAAAAATTCTTTCGTACGGGGCCTCCGTTGGGATTCGAACTTGCGTCGCTTGCGTAGCAGGCAACTGTTCAAACCTCTAGGCAACCACGGCTCATAGTCCTTTCACTTTTGAAATTCCATGCAAAAGTTACATAAAGCCTTAGATATCTAACAATAATATTATAAGTGAAGTAAGTAGGTAGAAGGTCGGTGGAAAATTTTGTTACAATGACACGTGTAAAATATTTTGTGACGAATTTACAGTTTCAATGTTTTCTCGATAACCATTATCATTGATCGCAAGGCGATATCACTCCTATTGGCGAGATATATCATATCATAACATACTAAATAGAAGGTTTTATTTGGTATCCAACCACACAAATTTTGTATTTATGTGGTATTTAGCTGAACAAGAGTTTTTATTAGGCCTTTCAGTAAAAAAAACTGCATTAATTATTCAACCCTGGCCTTAACGTAACGGCTTTTTTTATGCGTGAAAAATAACTTTATAATTTATATTCATATACATTACAGATAAATAAATTGAAGTGTCTGTTTGTAATTCCAAAATAAAATGTTCACTAAATGCATTGAAAGATGTCTTTGAAATTTACTGTCGTATTGTAATGATATTCGATGAGTTTTTCAGTGTCAAAACGATGTTTTCCAAAAATTTAATTTATTTAATTAATTTATGTGAGACGGCGATAGACTCACCATCTGTCACGTTGGCACTTAATCAAATTCGGTGAAAAGTGGGTGTTGTGATTACAACACCTCTGCCTACCCCTTCGGGGAACACAGGCGTGAGCATATGTATGTTAATTTGTTTTTTTACCCCTGAAACCCCGTATACAGAAAATTTCAAGAAAATCGTTGGCACCCGAGATTCAGACATATATATATATATATAAGAGTTGCAGGTGCTTGAAGAAGGTGGACTTGTTGTTAAGATCGGTAATTTACTTATTCTATAACATCATGACAGTTCAACTCAACCACGTGACAGTCACGTGAGAGCATTAATTGCTTATGTTATTTAATTGTGGTGTCAATTACGACGAATGGCATTATTATTGAGGTACTGCAGTAATCCCAAGTCTTGGGTGTACTAAGTTGCACGCAGTATTATTATTTAAAGGTGACATTTTATTAATAACGTAAGCCCACGCCTTCTCGTTTATATATATAGATATGAAGCTAATTCTTGACGCGCAGTTTTAATTTTTATTATTGTATTGTATATTTAACATAAGATAGTCCTTGGATTAACAGCTCTTTCTATGATACGGATTTAAAAAGGGATGGACATAGTTTTAGTCCGAGTTTAGTTAAAGTAGTTTAATTAAACCATGTTTTGTAATAAGGGGGTATCCCCTTATTACAAAACATGGTTTTTATACCAAGTACTGTTTCTTGAATAATAGATAAATATGATGAATGAAAATGACAATGAATTTGTTAAGTTTGGGCCCTGGTAAGGCACTTCTGAACGTCGAAGAATTGACCACCAGTTCGGAAACTAACCTTCTGAGAAGAACCGGCAAGAAACCCAGCTGGCATCATTAGATTTCATGGCAATGACATACAATCAATGGCAGACGGCATAACATGATCAATAAATATACACAATTCGATAATAGTGCCAACTCGCCATTTGGGGATACAGTTGCGTTATCACCAACAATAGCATTTTAATTTATGTTTTGTTGTTGTTATCATAATAATCAAAGTGCACGTTCAACTCTGCTGTTATCACGTGACGCACCAAGCGGATCTGTCACTATCACGGAAGCGGCGCGTGATGGAAAACTGTCGCACAGAGTAAATATAAGCTTCCTAAAAGCAGTACGGAAAGTAGGGAAAAAATCGTTCTAAATGACTCACACAGACGCGCGCATCATCGAGAATATAAGTATCGGTGTAATGTTAAAAGATCGTTTCATTTACGTGTTCAACAGACATTTTTAAAAAATAAAATTCAACAGGATAAATAGATTGGAGGAATCCAATGGCTTCCTCAACAGTTTTTAACAATTAAAAGATTATTTTACCCAACAACCACTTGACATTGGCGAAATAGATTATTATACAGAAAATATTAAATAACTCAGGTCGTCGTCATTAAATAAGTAAAAGAAAGAAAGAAAGATGTTTTTCCAAACTTCAAATCGGCCAATTGACATTACTTTGACAGTTAATAAAGAGTATGAGTTCTAAGTTCAAAAACTATACGAGTAACAACAGTATTTAACTTTAAATGTACAAATTGGCTATACTTCGACAGTAGATAAAATGAAGGAGTGATTTAAAGAAAAAGTCTAGATTCCATACTGCCGACTAAGCTTATATTTTATACTGTGACTGTAGTTCCATTGAATCACTAAGCTTATGTGACTATGTGTTATCAACTGAAATAACAACGAATAACATCTCAGCAACGTCTTGTTGATATGACGGCGTTGCTGTCGAAATAGCTTAAGTTCTAACGCTCGTTCTAAAAAGCAGCCTGAATCATAGAGAGAGTTTCAAAATAACACTGGACGTCGAGTGCGACGGTGAGAAACCTAGGGTCTTGTGTGAGTTATTCACTGCCACATTGACATTAACGCAGATTTATATAGAATCAAAACAGCGCCATCTGTCGGCCCTCAGATGGCGCTATATTGATCCCATACAAATCTGCGTTAACGTCATTGCTCAGACTTGTGACGGCGCTTTTAAAAACACTCTGGCACGTCAGTCAGTCAGGACTTTGAATTGTATATGTAAAGATTGAACTATCGTATTACGTATTGTATATTACGTTTAATAATACAGATAGGCAGCTATAAAAGAACGCAAACACTGCACTCGTACTTGTTACTCTATATCAGATATAAATTATCTATGAAACGTAAATTATGTACTGTTGCTGGTTCACGCATTTCCCGCGTGTCACATTTGCAATATTGTTGCGGTTGTTATATTTAAGATTATGGTAGTAATACCTATATTTAGCAGGTGATGTGTGAACATTTACAGTGACTTGTGAAGTGGTGTATGTATGTATATACAATATTCAGAGTTGCCCGACTGGGGACTGATCCGACACCTTTCATAAATAGGGTTATAAGTCCAAAAATCCCCATTGCGATTGAAAGCAGCTTGGAATGGGGACTTTTGGACAAATTTTCCACTATCCCCATTGATGGGGATTCGGAATAACCCCATAAATACATACATTAGTACATATAATATGTACTAATGTATGTATTTATGTATGTACTAATGTATGTACTAATGTATGTATGCTCAAGCCGTAAATATTTTTCTAAGAAGATAGTTTTTAATAAGCAAAGACTATGTAAAAAAAAATTCAAAATGTGTGAAATAAGCGATGTGTGTAATGTTCAATGGCGTCTGTTCTACTGTTGCCATACATCACGTAAATTAAATTCGTCAACGTTGAAGCCTGACAACACGTTTGCTTTACTTGGGGTACTATATTCAATTCGATTCAAAATATCTTTATTCGCTTAGACCTTTCACAAAGCACTTTCAAATCGTCAGAAAGACACGATTACATAGGATTATACATGCTACCGCCAGGTTCAGAAGGCTGCCCTTACTGAGAAGACCTTGCAAGAGACTCAGTAATTACTCTATTAAAAAAAAATTACAGCTTTGAGTAATACAATATAAATCATAAAAAATATATATAAGCCCATGGACACAGTTCCAGTGCACAAAAGTCGATATGAAAAAATAAGAACTACGAATAAATGTGTAGCTTGAGATGACCATTATATAGTGCGATGTTCAAGCGTAAGTATAAATTTGAGTCCATCTAAAAAATCCTTTTCGACCCACTCATTAATATAGTCTCTTCGGAAATAGCCCTTACCTTATAAATCTGCCAACGAAAAAAGAGCACAGAAAAAGGTCACTCGGTTGTGTGGCTATATTTGGGTCTTTGTTACATGGACGAATATTTGGATGGGCAATTATTTTGGGGTTATATTTAACCTTTGTTTAAAAAATGACGTAGATGTTATGAAAAATAATTGCACAAGTTTTTTAACTGTAGGAGTTTCTAAACATTTATTTGATCTCAATGAATATCAGGTACTTTGAACAACTTTAAAATACAAAAAGTTTAACAAAGAGCCGTGGTTACCGTAGAAATCGCCGGCTACGCAAGTTCGAATCCCAGCAGCATGTACCAATGAATTTTTCTAAAAACTTATCTGCAGTGTTTTCTCACCTCGCAATTTACGGTGAAGGAAAATATAGTGAGGAAACCTGCATGTCTAAAATGTTATTTAAAGATGAATGTAGATTGGAGACGGCGATGGACTCAACATGTGTCACGTTGGCACTTAATCATCTTCGGTGTTATTGTTATTACAACCCTTCTGCTTAGTGCTTTACCCCTTTCTGGTAATGCATGTGCATATATTATAATAATACTAGCAGTGCCCGCGGTTTCACCCGCGTAGACTTAATTTTATCGGTGGATTTTTTCACGGAATCCTTACTTAAAAAAGTGTCCTGAGTAACTTCTACTACCTGTCAGTGAAAGTCCCGTAGAAATCGGTCCAGACGTTTCATAGTTTATCCGGAATAGACAGACAGAGAAAATGTTGAAATTTGTATTTTTTATGTATGTACCTTATATACTCTCATTTGCATTAAGTGAAAAGCTGTTAATGTTGAAATTACAAACAGCCACTTAATTATTAATTATCTGTATGTATAGATTTTTCGGGATAAAGTATCCCATGTCCCTCTCCTGGTTTGAACCTCCCTTCCCACCGATTTTCAGCCAAATCAGTTTAGCCGTTATTGAGTAACGTATAGTGTGAATAACACGACTTTCTTTTATATATATATATATAGATATAATATTATTGTTGTAGTAAGCTCATTCCCTAGATATTTAGTGTTAGTTACGAACGAATTTGGGACGCGAGCGTCAAAATAAATCAAGTAAGGCAAATTAGGCTTAGCGCGCTCGACGGAAATACACTTACGGGGTCAATGGTTGCGACCTGACCCCGGCGATATCAATACCATGGTGGGCTAATTTACTGAAATTATGACCGATATGAACCAATTTCGACCGAAATACGCCTAACTACTGCTAAAGAAAGCCATTTTTTGAATTTTCCATGATTGTACTCACCTATATTGGCCAAGTATTCCTCAAACTTCTATAGTTATATATGGATAGGAAAATAATATATACACTCGAATAATTACACTGGTCTACAGTGGTTTTGTTGCCGTAGATATGAAAATGATTTTGGCTCTGTTTATGCGCACAATTCATGAAACTATCAATGATTTTGTAAGATTTGCTCAAATTTGTTTTTCATCATTATCTCCCTGGCCTTATCCCATACATTGTTGGGGTCGGCACTTGATTCAACCCGATGTGGCTGATTTTTTATACGAAGCGACTGCCATCTGACCTTCGCAACCCCTTTTACGACGAAAGTCTGTGATCTGGGTTAAACCAGTCGTCAGACCATTTTGGGCCTTCGACGGACCTGTTGTTATCGCCATAGGTGATAAATTGGCAAATTTGACAAATGGATATTTTTTTATTTCCTCGTGGCTTTTACTCTTTACAAGCCGATAATTGTTCAAAATATAAGATATGCAAAACTCATGAAATACGAGCACAAATTTCATGAATATATTCGTAATCTGGGCACATGGAAACGTTTTTTATAGATCTGTGTTATTATAACAATTACATATTTCCATTTGTATGTATATATATAGCACACATGTTAAAATATTCTAAATTCTTAAAAATAGCTAGCAAAAGTCGCGCTTCTTGTTCGTATATTTCCTAACCACTTTACCGAATTTAGAATGAATCAACCCATACTTCCGAATAATTTACTACTGCACATTCAAGTTCAGTGCTCAAAATTCGTGACGGCATCTGTACTGGATTACCAACATGGATAAAAGTAGGTGTTTATCGTATGACGTCCACTTATTGATATAATTTAATAATTAAACCTAGATAATATTGATTAGGGCGGCTTGTATCAGTTTTTATCTGGGAATTTTGGATTAGCGATGCTACCTAATGATCGTTCGTATCCTTTCCAATATAAATATCGTGAGTCGTTTTATTTATCAATATTGTTTGATAAACGGATACTTTGTATTGAGGAGCTCGTGGCACAGTTGCTATTGCGCATATCATTCGATCAGCATAGTTAAGCAACCCTAAGCCTAGCCAGTAATTGGATGGCTGACCGCCTGAGTTCCCTCCGTGCCTCGGAGAGCACGTTAAGCCGTCGGTCCCGGTTGCCAATTTATCATCTTTGGCAATCGTTACAGGTCAGTCGGAGGCCTAAAATAGTCTGACAACTGGTTTAACCCAGATCACAGATTTTCCTCGTTAAAGGGGTTGCGAAGGTCAGATGGCAGTCGCTTCGTATAAAAATCAGGTGATCAGCCACATCGGGTTGAATCAAGTGCCGACCCCAACAATGTATGGGATAAGGCAAGGGGGATGATACTTAAAAATTTCTACGTAGGCCACATTTTGCATTGCGTTTCTCATGATATTGTGTGTCTTCGATGTTTACAGGATATGATGAACATCACCTTAAGAGATAAGTTTTTCACCATATAGGTGTGTTAAGTGGAAGATGACCTGTCAAGTAAGTGTGTTATCAGTGTGTGGGTACCCGCAGTGTATCGACAGAGGCGTGTGGGGCTGGGTCACGACCTCTGATAACTGACCGCTTCTAACCGGCTCACCCACTATAGGCGTCTGCGCACCATTTTACGCTGATTTGTACGCACTAATATAGCAAATAGAATTACTTTAGCATACATACATACATATGCTCACGCCTGTATTCCCCGAAGGTGTAGGCAGAGGTGTTGTAATAACAACACCTACTTTTCATCGAACTTTGAATTACTTCTCAGACATTGCAGATTTCCTTACAATATTTTTTTGATTTGAAATACCTGTACATAAGTTTTTTAGAATAACTCATTGGTATAGGCCCCGCTGAGATTCGAACTTGCATCGCTTGCGTAGCAGGCGACTGCTCAAACCCCAAGGACAACACGGCACGACACTTTTAGCTTATATTTGTAGCATTATGATTATTTATTAGATAGTAGCCATTGCTAGTTATTATCTGAAACAAATCTTTCACGACTCTGTGGTAAATTAGGCGCGCGCGCATTTTTATTAGGACGCGGTCACTTGAGAAGTTTGTGTTAATTGTATTAATTAAAAGTTATTTTTAATCGAATGAAATAAGGAACAATATTGATTATGCTACCATGCTGCATTGCTTGCTCATCGAAGAAGGTGTAGGATTTTATTTTCAAAATTATTTTTGTACAGATAAAATATTAAAATCCACTTATCCTAAAGAAACAAATCCGGTGACATAACAAATTGTCAAAAAAAGTAAAACGAAAATCAAAAATTAAACTGGCCCATGAGGGGATCGAACCCGCGACCTTCGCGTTATTAGCACGACGCTCTAACCAACTGAGCTAATGGGCCGATATGCGTGGCGACGAATATGTTGAATAATATGAAGTAGGTAAATCAGATTAGAGTTATTATAAACTGGCGTCATGAGTGTAACACTGACCACGTATTTATTTGTGCAATGGATTTTTTTATAGGTGTACATATTCTTACAGGTATATCTTCTTTAGATCTAGTCAATTGTTAGACCGCTCAAAAATATTAATATCTGCATTATAGTTTTTTTTTTTTTTTTTGCTTTCCATTTATTTATTGTGCGATTATATAACTAACCTCTAAACTATAACAAACCTTAAAAATATAATCTTATAATTAAAAACCTTTATAGATCTTTCAAGTCATATCAGTATTGTTTTTGGTATATTGGACCCGTATTCAAAAACTATGCGCATCTTTTTTAAATATCCCGATCACGATGTAGGTGTGTTGCTCACGCCCATATAGGTATCTGAATTAATTCCAACAGATGGCGCTACATGTATATTTATCACGTGAATATATTCATAGCAATGGAAAGTTAATTTGTCCCAATAATGGTTTGGATGATACTTAATTATTTCCCATCATATTTTAAGGGTCTTCCAAGGGGTAAGTAACAAGGCAGTTTTGCCAACATTACAGATAGTCTGCGCGTCCCAAAGACATAACTTTTAACTTCGTATCTATCAATATTTCATTAAAAATGATATACAAAACACGGATTTGAAAAAAGTAAACAAAATTATCACGCTACTATAATGATGTACCCACATGCGATTGATAAAAACTGTTCGCCCGTGGAGGGTTATCATAAATGACTATGTTATTAAAAGTAGGTAAGTATTTCTATATTTTGGCTGTTAAGGCGTGGATCTCTCGGGAGGATTAAAATTCATTGGCAACTTTATAAACATATAATTTGCATCGCATATCAATTTTGATATGAAATATAATTGGAATACAAGTAGGAACGAAATTTTCTGTAGTTTTCCGTGCCCCGATCCGACGAAGAGTGCCGACCGCATCCGGCTCCGGCGTACGCGCAATGTCACTCTCTCGCCCGTTGACAGCTGACATTAATGACGTTGGGCGTTGGTCGCTTGGTGCGCTCCCCGTCTAGGTGGAACGTTAACACGGCAGTGTCTTACACATACATACCCATAAGCCCTAGAGTTTAACTCCTATCTATACAGCTAAATAAAATTAAAGTGTCTGTTTGTAATTCCAAAATAACAGCATTTTACTAAATGCTTATAAAAGTATATACGCTACTGACATACAAAAAGCTCTTTTTAATTTTATTTCTGTGTGTCTGTGTGCTCCGGTTAATCTGTGAAACGATCTGGACCGATTTTAACGCGACTTTCACTGGTAGATAGGTAGCTAATGTTACAAGGAGTAAATAAGGCTAGGCACAGCTAGTATGTTAATAAAAACCGTATCAAGATCCATAATATAGTTCAGAAGAACGATGGCAAAATAATTATCATCCTCCTGCCCTTATCCCATGTTATTTGCGGTCGCAATGTGTTCTCCTCTTAGGGAGAAGTCCCTATCAACCGCCCTATCTAAATTCACTCCCATTATAACCATATCATCTTTCACCCAATCCATCCATCGTTTCTTAGGTCTCCCTTTGCAACCCAGCCCGCTTGTCACGAGAGGCTTCTACCAGACGACGTGCAACCTCTTTGAAAAGTTGATGAGCATCTGGACCCCAAGGCCCCAGAGTTTCAACCGCAAACGCAGAAAATATGTATCCTTGACCAATGTAAGCATGTTTCCGGCGCTTGAGGCACTCCTGCTGAGCAGCAGCACCGGCCGCCACAGCAGTGCCGGGGATGTTGTCGCTTATGTTGATTATGATCCACTAACAGGAGGTGAGAAGGTGTGTGTCATGACGTATAAGGAAGTCAAAGAGTGTCACTGGACGGAGACAATGGGACAACATGGGATTTGATACACCGAATAGAAATTTGGAGTAAAGTCAGAAAAATATTTTTTTTTGCAAAATAGAAAAAGTATTTACTTACTATCTCATAATATGTATTAAGTAATGCCATCATCCCTGGCCTTATCCCATTCATAACTGGGGTCGGTACTTCTTTCATACACTCGGATTCAATTCAACTCGATGAAAATGATTTTTCAGTTTAATTCCGGCTCAGGCACTTATGAATGTCGAAGAATTGACCATCGGTTCGGAATTTGATAGTCGGTTATCTGGATTAAACCATTTGTCAGAATCTCCTAGGTCTCCTACTGACCTAAAACGATTGGCAAAGATGTTAAATTGACAACCAGGACCGGGAAGGTGTGGGAACTTGGGCGGTCACCCATCCATCAAACAATTACTTCAATCTAGTACACATTAAAGATTAGGTATTTATAAAACAAAATACAAAATAATAGTGCCATGACCCGGCGCAGGCGCAGACGTGTTATCAATGTTGACATTTGCCATATTACTGTGGCAGGAGGCATTTGCGTAAGCGAATTATCTTCTAACTACAAACCAGTATAACATGACATCTACGGTTGTACTAAAATATTGCCGAAGTATTAAGTGATAATATCTCGGAAGGTCTATGTTGATTGGTCGGTGTTATCAACGGAGTAGTTAACGTGTGGCCTGAGAATTTCTCACGTAGTCAGTCGGTGGCCGACCGTCGCCGACAGCGGACTCTTCCAGAGAGTATTTTCTATTTTTGTAATGAAAATATATTTCGGGTTCCAAAATTAGTAGATAGATACTGTTAGGCCACCGACCCCAGATTAGAAATAGCATTTTTTTATTGATGTGTAGATTCTGTCAAAAACATTAGACTCATCATAGAGTACCGTCTTCATATATTTGTAAAAGAAAAAAAGTGTGCCTAACAAATGACTTATCCAGCCTGAATATCAGTACCCAGTACCCACTACCCACCCTTTTATCAACCGGTTACCTAGCGGTTTTATTAAAATTACTAGTCATAGACTACAAGGAAAAAAAAGTATGTATTTCATTACCTAGGTAATGTAAATCCCTATTGATGATTTTCATCGTCTCGTCATAAACCAACGGGAATCAAAACAATAGGTACTAAGATAGATAGTCTAATAGGTTATTTTAATCACGATAGATACCTATGATATTCCCGCTCTCACGACCTCTTGGGAATCAAGCAATCCAGCTATAGCCGATAACATTCCTATTTATCAACAGTTACCTACTCCAATTAACGTACAAAAGTTTAATTAAGCAGTTTACAACTGAAATGATAAAACGGAAAACAATATATACATAGTGACAGCAGCTGATAACAACAGAGAACACGTCGTAAATATGTGGGAATTGTAATGTAATTCAACATGGCCGGTTTAACTGAGCAAAACAATGCCACGCGGGGAGCGCGTGGCGGCCTCGCGACTCGTTTAAAAATAGAACGTTCCACGCACAAATCTACGACCAATACTCTTTGACCCTCCTTCATGACTTAGTTGCCTTGCACTCGGCGTTAATGATTGAGAAAACACTTGACTTTACAGCTCTCACTAACGCTGGTTAGAGCGAACCACGCCCCGATGATGTGCTCGACGCATCATGCGTTCCAAATTTGAAATTCTTGGCGTTGCCTGAGATTGTCAGAGAATTTGGCGCGTACTTTTTCTTTTTATTGCAATCAATCACAAATAATGTTTGGAGCCAGAACTTTCTGTTGCGACATCATCTCCCTGGCCTTATCCCATACATTGTTGGGGTCGGCACCTGATCACCTGATTTTTATACGAAACGACTGCCATGTGACCTTCGCAACCCAATCTGTGCTCTGGGTTAAACCAGTTGTCAGACTATTTTAGACCTCCGACTGACCTGTAGCGATTGCCAAAGATGATAAATTAGCTAGGGTTGGTTACCTTCGCTGATCGAATGATATGCGCAATATCAACTGTGCCACGAGCTCCTTTTCGCGAACTTCTGTAGCGACAGTATGAAAATAATCAACCATGTAATTAATAATTTAGAATTAATTCTAGAACTTAACGCAGCGCAATTTAAATACTGATAGGAGATAGAGATTCTGAAAGCCATATTATAGAATTTGTTTGAGGTTAGTCGAATAAATTTACGTCGAGAGAATTACGCTGTTATAAAAATAGTTTGTAATGGACGATGACAGTGAGTCAGTAACATGATTGTATTGTCATTTGTCACAGAATAAATAATGCATTGTTTTGTTTTAATATGACTTTAGACTTCACCTAGATGATACAAAAATGATTTTGAAACCTATTGTTAATCCTCCGACGAGTAATATGGGTATAAAATAAAAGGGGACTGTATTAATATGAAACTGGTTCTATTTCGCCAAACAAAATTATAAGGGAGATGTAGTCCGTCACGGGCGGAGTCCGAACACTCGCTTTCGGACTCCGCCCTATCCTCTAATCCTCGTCGGAGGATTAGCACCTATAGGTAACGATAAACCTATAAAACCTAACTAGATACTTAAATAGTTCAAATTAAAATTCAGACTTTCAATAAATTACTTTAAAATCGTCAGAATGGACTAATTATACAAGATTATACATGCTACCGCCAGGTTCGGAAGGTTGCTTTTGCTGAGAAGAACCTGGCAAGAAACTCAGTAATTACGCTTTTCAAAAAAAATCAATACAATTTAAATCATATAAAAATGCCCATAACCACTAAAAGTAGGTACTTGAGATGCCTCCACAAGCAGCAACTGTTCACAAGTATGACGAGAATGCCAGCCAGCACAGTTATTTAAATAAGGAAAGAGACTCCTCATTTTTTAAATACCAAATGTTAATAAATGTTAGATTAATAAAATTAAGAAATTTTATCAATTAACATTTTTATATCGAATCTTAAAATTTTATGTTTTTATTGAAATGTCATTGAACTCATGTAGCTCATTATGCTTTAGTAGGTAGGCACATAAATCATTATTTTAATGGTCGTCATTGTTATTATGCAATTGTATGCTAATTTGATGTGATGTTATTTTATACACTAATATTATAAAGAGGAAAATATAATTGTTTTTATCTATTTGTTTTCATACATACATATGCTCACGCCTGTATTCCCCGAAGGAGTAGGCAGAGGTGTTGTAATCACAACACCCACTTTTCACCGAAGATGATTAAGTGCCAACGTGACAGATGGTGAGTCTATCGCCGTCTCAGACGCTTTACATACTTTATTGAATTACTTCCCAGAAATATGCAGGTTTCCTCACGATGTTTTCCTTCACCGTAAAGCACGTGGTGTGAAATCACTGTACATAAGTTTTTTAGAAATACTCATTGGTACAGGTCCCGCTGGGATTCGAACTTGCGTCGCTTTCGTAGCAGGCGACTGCTCAAACCTCAAGGCCACCACGGCACTATAAATATCATCTATAAATATAAAAATGCTATGTTGGTTTGTGTATGCTTCGAAATGTACCATAGCGAAGCGTGGCAGGGTAGAGCTACCTAGTACTCTATAAGGATAAAGCAAAAGGTAAATAGCTTTTATAAAACGAAGAGAATCAAAGAACAGATTAACAAACAGATTTTCCTTGTAGGTATATAAATAGCTTGAACTAATAACAGTAGTCACGAGTAGGAACTTTAGAACACTTTTTAATAGAGCTCTCAGTACAAGTTCCCATACTAAAAGCCCCGAAACGGTCTCCCCAGCTCCCCTACAGGGGCTGTGTGACGACATAATGGATTGAGTTCCCATACTACATATCAGGGGCGTGCATTGGATTTTCAGAGGGGTATCTAAGCATAAACATAAGTAGGGTAGATAGGTTAATTACATACCAATGTGACACACACACAAACATAAACACACACACAACACGAGCGTATTCAGTGATTCCAAATGCTAAGCACTGCGTATCTGCTTCTATGGAATACACGCACCTGCTACTTACCAATTAAATAAAATTGAAATGTCAGCTTTTCACTAAATGCACATTAAGAAAGTATATATGGAACTGACGTGTCCTTTATCTAGTCTTTAAATATAAAGTGACTGATATAAAGAACATGAACACAACAGGAGATCTGTAATTTTCCGTCACTTTTGATTACGTAGCGTATAAGAACATACATCCCAGCGGGGCCTGTACCAACGAGTTTTTCTAAAAAACTTATGTACAGTGATTTCACACCACGTGCTTTACGGTGAAGGAAAACATCGTGAGGAATTGGAATAATTGAATTTCTTCATGGTAAATCTTGTGGAGTGGACGATTTTTTTATATTGTTGACAACATTTGACCTTACGCAAAACAGACGCAGTTAAAAACAAAAAGTCGGAACGCTTCTGGTAACATTAAAATTTAGTATGACTTTAGCTTCGAGCCAAGGTTTCGGATTTATTTAACTATTGTTTGGCATCTGGTGAATAACTATACATACAAAGAAACAACAAACGGACCAACCTTCCAGTACACACACATTTCGCCAATAATTTGCTGCTACTAGGTAAATTTTTTTTCTATGTTTTTAAAGGCTTTAATTAATATTATACAAGGAACAATACTATAAACTGATTACAAGTAGAAAACTTGGCCCAAATCGGTGTCTCTCGGGATCGTGCCAAGAAGGCTGGCAGCATTGTCACGTTGAATATCAATGCTGATACTCTGAGCGAGAAAAGCCCCAGCCCGCTTGTCACGAGAAGCTTCTACCAGACGACGTGCAACCTCTGTGAAAAGTTGATGAGCATTTGGACCCTAAGGCCCCAGAGTTTCAACCGCAGTTTTTTTAATTTTTAATATCATCATCATCCTCCTGCCCTCATCCCATGTTATTTGTGGTCGCAATGTGTTCTTCTCTTCTATTTCTCTGTATCAGCCGTCATATCTGTATTCACTCCTATTTTAGCCATAAGTATTACCTATCGCACTGTTTCATCCATCGTTTCTTAGGTCTTCATCACCTCTTGTAACCATAGATATTAATAATTCCAATCTCGCCACACATACTCGTACATCTCAACTTTTTGATATACAAATTCAAATTCAAAAATATCTTTATTTGATTAGACTTTTAGCAAAGTACTTTCAAATCGTCGGAACGACAAAATTATACAGGAATTATACATACTAGCTCCAGGTTTGGAGCGTTGCTTTTACTGAAAAGACCCCGGCAAGAAACTCGGTACCTAATTACTCTTTTCAATAATTATAATAGTTTTATAATTTTGAGTTACACAGTTATGCAAAACGTCGGTGATAAACTAGAAATATGAACTCAAAGTAGGTTCTACGTATAATTGTGTAGCTTGAGATGACCAGCCCCCACACACAGCACTTGTTCACAAGTATGACGAGAATGCCAGCCACCGCCCTCCTCAACAATTATAGAGGGAAGTGAGCGAATATGATAATTAAAATATTATTAAAGGCATCAACATTGTTTTTGTTCAAAGGACGGAACTAATAAAGAGGCTTTACCAATAACACAGTAATATTTTTAAATCCTCGTGTATTTGTTATCTGGAGGTTAGAGGTTAGAGGTTTGCGCCCATAAATGTTGCAAAAATAATCTCACGTTCTGATCTCGTGATCAATATGTTTAAAATTGCACGAAAATGTTAGTATTTGAGTATAACTTATTAACATCCTTATGATATTATAACTATTGCTTTTAAGTCACGGGGCATTTGTACTCTTAAAAGTAGGTTAGATATTATGAATGACAATAGGGGTGCCCCGCGGTTAAATTCATGGGTTTACAATTCCTTGAGGGTGTCCCTAATTCTTTTCCTAAAATATGCATCGCCTTTATAGCAAATGCAATGCCATTTGCCAGACTTTCAATGAAAAGTCGCGTTTAAATCGGTCCAGCTGTTTCATAGTTTCGCCGGAATTAATTTTTCTGTATTTTCTGTACCTACTTTCATAATAAAAGGTTATTTATATTGACATTTCAACAAGATACAAAATTTTTATTTATTTTTATGAAGTACACAGATTCTGCTCATTAAATTGCAAATGAAGCAATACGCAGAGTTCAATGTTCAATCTGATTGTTTATTTATTTCTCGTAAAATATGTTTAGTAATCGATCGTAATTGAAAGCGATGCGTTGCAAAATTCTTAGATTGCACGCCGTGTTGCTACTGGGGACAGTTGGCAAGAAAACACGAGATCGGTGGGCGCGTCACGCGCACGCTACGATCACGCTCCCGCAGCGTGCGCGTGACGTCACCACACGTCATCACGCGCCGTCAAAACAACGCGCGCGCTTCACACAACTGTCAACCCTATCACAGCGTCATAAGGAAGCAACACTCGTATTCTACAATACGATTTTGTAGTTTTCCACTCTGTTTGCGTAAGCTATGTTTTAGACCATGGTGTACCAACCAAACAGGTTGTATTACCATGGCTGATCGTGACGCCACACCGATGAGATCTAGAATTTTTCATTCCCAAAATAAATTAGTTTCCATTAATAAGGAGAAGTATGTTGGTTACTGTTGATGTTGATGTAGTTAGTTATCGGCGTATGTAAATATGGGCTGGTATCGGCGCGTGCGCACCGAACCTATAAAAGTCGTCGCGTCCCATACTCAACGCCCAGTGCGGATCGCGCGGGCACACTGAACGCGGACAAAATGAAATGACTAACCTAACCAATGACGCAATTCACTTGATAAACGCTTATTATCTTGTGCAATTCACACCTTTATTCGTTTCACAAGAACTTCAATCACACAAAGAAGTGAATCACTCGAATACGGATCTCCCAAGTAATGTACTAGTATTTTTGAATCCGTTTGCTTTTGATGATCATTCTGTTTAGTGACCTCTCATAACTATTAGCAATTGTATATTTACTATAATCAGCCTCTAAACTATTACAACAAACCTTAAAAAATATAATCGAATAACTATAATTATACCTCATCATCTCCCTGGCCTTATCCCATACATTGTTGGGGTCGGCACATAATTCAACCCGATGTGGCTGATCACTTGATTTTTATACGAAGCGACTGCCATCTGACCTTCGCAACCCCTTTAACGAGGAAAATCTGCGATCTGGGTTAAAAAAGTTGTCAGACTATTTTAGGCCTCCGACTGACCTGTAACGATTGCCAAAGATGATAAATTGGCAACCGGGACCGACGGCTTAACGTGCTCTCCGAGGCACGGAGGGAACTCAGGCGGTCAGCCATCCAATTACTGGCTAGGCTTAGGGTTGCTTAACTATGCTGATCGAATGATATGCGCAATAGCAACTGTGCCACAAGCTCCTACTACGAGAACTATAATTATACCTATAATACTATAATTATTTTATATGTAATAATATATTTAATTGTAAAATTCATAAGTAATAGGAAAGATTACTCATAAACACTTTAAGGTAGTATGATTCGGTAGGTAAATAGTTGATTCGTACAGAACAGATACTAAAGATAAATGTCAAATCTCTAAGATCTAGATAACTTTTACAAATGTCAAACTAATTTTAGATTTCATAAAATGTATTATTAAAAGGAGTCCCTGTAGGCAAGGTTCCGTAGATACTGGCAGCATTCCCCCTTTGAATGGCACTAGTTCTTTGTCCGAGGTAGCTGCCATCTCTTCGGTCTCCTGTGATGTCGACTAACCTTTTTGTTATTTCTTTAAAAAGCCTTATAGCGCTAGGACCCCACGGGCCAAGGGTCTCGACACCGAATGGGACACAACTTTATTTCTTCTTCTGTCAATTTTATTTATCTGTATAGATCTATAATGGGCAGGGCACGTGTGTCGCATGTCAGACGAACTGTGGGCTAAACAAACCACACGATGGACCCCTCCGAATGCGACGCGCAGACGTGGCAGGCCGAGAAAAAGATGGCAGGACGAACTCGCCGCTTACCTCAAAAACTGGCCGCAGATAGCCCTGGATCGGAAGTGTTGGAAAGAGGGAATGGAGGCCTTTGCTCAGCAGAGGGACACATCGGGCTCTAAATAAATGAATAAATAATAATAGATCTATAAGCAAGGCAGCGAAAATGAATTGAAGATGAGAGACTTGTTCAAGGTTATTACTTCGTTCTAGCTTCGTTCTAAAAAAACATTACAAGTTAAGTTAAAGCAGTAGGTATAGTAACTTCAAGTGAACACAGACAGTTAATATAAATGGCAAGTTGCTACGTAATTATCGTTATATTCCAATCGAGCCTCATCTTTTTGTTGCGCAAGATTAACATGCCATCTAGCACGCGTAATACACTCTATAGTGGGGTTTGGGAATTATATATGCGCATGATTGTAACAACGGAATACTTCTAGACTTATCTCTCAGCTTTATTTCTCTTATTTTGTCTTTTGAATGCCTATTGTGTCTTCGCGAGGTTAGGGCATACATATGCTCACGCCTGTATTCCCCGAAGGGGTAGGCAGAGGTGTTGTTATCACAACACCCACTTTTCACCGAATTTGATTGAGTGCCAACGTGACAGATGGTGAGTCTGTCGCCGTCTCAGGCACTATACATACGTCTTTGAATTACTTCTCAGAAATATGCAGGTTTCCTCACGATGTTTTCCTTCACCGTAAAGCACGTGGTGTGAAATCACTGTACATAAGTTTTTTTTTAGAAAAACTCATTGGTACAGGCCTCGCTGGGATTCGAACTTGCGTCGCTTGCGTAGCAGGCGACTGCTCTAACCCCGAGGCCACTACGGCTTAGGTTAGGGCACTCAGCAGAAATTGAGCCACGACAGTCAAACCCAAAAAAATACGCTCGAAACTCGTAACGCCAGATATTTCGCACCCTCAGAACGATAGGGGCTCAAAAATTTGCAAAAAAAGTGTGTATTAATTAAATACGCTACTATAGTTGGGTTCGCTTTATTCGGGGTATTCACCTCTCAAGTCATTCTGACATCTCGTGTCAAATCACTTTTTAACAATATTTGAATTTAATATAAATAAGAAACATTATAGCGAAAGAGGTTCACTACCGCTACACCACCATCATTAAACAGACAACGAAATTATCCACACTTAGTTTATAAAATTACAAAAAAATATTTCTTTTTAACACCTTATAGACAATGCACTACCTAAACTATACTTTAATAATTAAAAAAAGCATTAAAATCTGGTAAAATAATTACTGCCTAAGTTATAAATTCAAGACTGACGATTTTTGATTATGATTTTCTAGATTTCAGAAATGAATTTTTAATTCAGCCCCTATCGTTCTGAGGGCTAAAATTCATCGTAATATCGTCGTTATACGTTCGCCCTAGCTAGAATCCTTGATTCTTCTCCTTATGTGTGTGTAACGTGACAGAAGAATTATTCCTCTTTGTGTTGTGAATCCTCTTTGTCTTCCCCTGGTTTCTGAAAGATTTGTCATAGTCATAATACAATTCAAGATGTTTATGAACCAGTTTGATACATTTATGTTCTTTACTATACAACTTCAAGGCCTCAAGCCGAATTTGGTTTAAAATTTTGCGGTTGCGCATATTTTGTGTCGCGTTCTCAAACCTGGGGCCTTACCATGAGCTCTTATTGCCATGATAGTTTTACTCTTATTATGAGACAGATATATTTGACGTGCATACATCTGTCACTGTCACACAACTGTAATAACATTGCAATAAGAGCTCATGGTTGGGCCCCTGTAAGAATTACGTCAATAACGTTAAAATTGTTAAAAGTTTCCAACGGCATTGCATAAGGAGCACATGTAACGATGATGACATGATGTTTTTTAAATATAATGACGAAGTTGCCAGGCAATGCACCTGTCAATTTAAGGTAATTCCCTAAGAATGCAGTACGGATTCATATCCGTACTGAAATGCATTCTCAGGCTCTTACACATGTTGCGTTTGCAACTATATATACTACCACGTCACGCGGTTTCACCCGGTACCAGTACGGGGATAAATAAAGCCTATGTTACTCGCTGATGATGTAGCTTTCCAATGGTGAAAGAATTTTTGTAATCGGTTTATTCATTACAAACATACACACCATCAGTCATAATTGTATATTTCTGCCGTTTGGGGTTGAGACTTTGGGGCCATGGGGGCCAAATGCGAAAGTCCTTTTTAAGGATCTTTCAAAACGCCTGGTTGACGTCTCTGGTGACCGTCGAGCTGGTTCTTACCTCGGTCAGAGGATTAGCTTAGCGATCCAGCGAGGTAACGCAGCCAGCTTACTGGGCACCATTTCCGCAGACACTAATTTAAATTCCGTGTTTTATTTATAATTTTTATTTTTATTATATTTTTCTTTTTCATTGCACACCAAAATACAAAACTTTCCTCTTTATAATAGTAGTGTAGATGTAGATATACTAGATACTGGTGATCAGATCACATGTCTGATGATCATAAATGATGGGTCTAGCTGCAACGCCGGGAAGATGAAATAGGAGGGATAGCAAAGTATGACGTATTGACAACAGGATTAAATTGTTGGTTATCTACTAAAATGTACCGATTTCAATGTTTTTAAAACTAAAGCAATTGTCCACGCTCAACTTATTTGTCGGAGACTGTCCTAATTCTGTATTGACCTATCATGTATAGCATCTATATAGGGCGAAATGAACAGAATTTCATGGGCTCGGCATTGGCGAGTTACAGAATACCATGGCCTGTAGACAAGACATATATCAGTCACGTGACGTATGTCATCCCCGTACATTTTGTATCGTGTCTACTAGCGAAGCCTGAGGATAATGTTACATTGTCTACATGCCCAGTGCAGTTTGTGTTGGTTACAAAACGCTCGCGGCGTCTTTGTTAGTATGTCAATGTTGTTCAGGTGGGGCGCGGCGGTGACGTCACGATCACACGCGCAGCACGCATGGGCCGCGTGGCGCGCACGCCCACCAGCGCCCGCGCAACATCTACGCAATTAAAATGCTAAGAAGATCCGTGCCAGAAGCGAACACGTAGTTAGTTTCTACTGCAGGTTTGGACGAGCTTCAATCAGCTATTCCCAAGGTCCTTTGCGTGGTATCCCCATGAATGTGGGGAGATTCAGAATTGACGTTTTTAGGATTCCTGTGCGACCAACTTACGTTGATTTTTCTCTAGAAATGGGGCCTTGTTAGACCTCTTATTGCCACGATAGTTTTACTCTTATCATGAGACAGGCGTATATGACGTGTATACATCTGTCACTGTCACACAGCTGAACTGTCATTGCAATAAACGCATAATAGTACAAAGTATTTTCTCGAATATTAGTTAACATTTAGTTTTGGCCTTCGTGTTGTTATGGGGTCGAGTAACTCTAATGGTGAGGTAAATTATTGTGGTTCACTTCTCCGACTCGTCAGTGGAATTCTAAATTTAGTTTGTTTCCCATGAAGTGAAGGTATTGCATACGAAATCGGGAATTTCCTTGTTTGCGATTTAAGAACAGCTGTGTATTATACTGAATATCTAAATATAGATCGAGTCAGGCTACATTGTTTGGATGGCCGTGTGGTTTCCTAGGAAATGTTTTACGTAAACATGCAAAAAATCTGATGAGGTGGTGATTTTGGCTACATTTTCATTTTCTAATGAGTCACTGTATTCCACAGAATACAGTGACTCAGTCCTACAATAAACCCATTAATTGTTGTGTTTCTGGTTTTAAAAAAGTTTCTATAATATAGCAATTATTTTCTCTTTTGCTTTCTTTGCTGACGTATTTTTTCTTCCTATGTGTTCCCGAAGTACTTTTCCTTTAGTTTGTCGTACGAAAAAAAAATATAGGCTACTTTGATACTATATATATATATATATATATATATATACTAAAAGTTATTTTGTGGTAGGAATGCTCTCAACAATAATTGTTCTTTAAATAAGTTTATGTTTATCTATTTAAAAGAAAGTCGTGTTAGTTACACTATTTATAACTCAAGAACGGCTGAACCGATTTGGCTGAAAATTGGAGGGGAGGTAGCTTAGAACCAGGAGAAGGACATAGGATACTATATCCCGAAAAATCTATACATACAGATAAATAAAGAATTAATAAGTGTCTGTTCGTAATTTCTAATTAACAAAACATAAAAAACAATTTTTGTACATTTTCCCTGTCTGTCTGTTTGCTCCGGGTAAACTTTGAAACGTCTGGACCGATTTCTACGACAGATAGTTGATATTACAAGGAGTAACATAGGATACTTTTTTTAAGTTAGGATTCCGTGAAAAAATCCACAAATAAAAATAAGTCTATGCGGGTGAAACCGTGGGCATAGCTAGTTTATATTACTTTTAGGTACCTATATATTTTTCAGAAATTGGTAGGTCATTAGTTTATGCCTTCTTACATGTAATGACAAATATTATTTCCTCGTTATATTGAACACAGTAGGTAGTTATACAGTCAGGCCAGTCGCCTTTATCAACGAGTGCACTGCAACGTGTCCGCCCACTGTTTGAGTCATCGTATGGTCAACTGCATGATATTGCTCGTATGACGGTATCTTTTGACTATGATGATGATGCATTAATAACTTTGTTGCAAGAGTTAAATGCTAACTTTCTCTACTTAACCGAAGCTCTTCAACTTAACTTAATTGTACTGCTCAATTAAAAATATTAAGTATTTAAGTATCTAGAACATCGCAGAACCTGCTAAGGACCTTTTTCTAATTATTGACAAAAAAGGCTTCCGCAAAATATTTATCCCAAGCTAATGTCTTGAATTCATTTGACAATTTTTAAATGGTGCAGCAATATTTTTGCAAAATATTTTTTATATTTTTATAGCTGAAATCAGTTGATATGAAATAAATATAGATCTAAATATAATTACTAATATGGTGCAACTATGCATAAGTCTACAAAGCTATGACCTTACATAGGTCATAGCTTTGTAGACTTACTTACGTTCGATCTCCCTTGGATTCAGTCGAAGGACAGATTTTTTGTGACGATGACGAGCATGTATTGAAATAATATTCTAAGAATATTGTTGTCTAGTTTTCATTGTGAAGCTATATTAAGGCAAATTTGTGATGTTGGGGCTATTATTAATGGACGAATACTTTTTTATAATATGTAGATATGTGACAGCATGTCCAAATTGAGGCGATAGAGATGTCACAACTCTACCCTCTTACCTCAGTCTACTCTCAGTCATAAGGAGTAGCTGGGTATGAAAACGAAATTGTGATATCATTTAAAATTTTATTTTGATTTCATAAAGAACTAAAGATTATCTGTGCCAAAGTTCATCAAAATCGGTTGAGAGGTTTAAGCGGGAAAGCGTAACAGACAGACAGACAGAGTTACTTTCGCATTTATAATATTATAGTAGGGATGACAAAAAGTATCCGCAGCTTGAACCAGACTAAACATACGAGTAGGCACAAATATTAATACAAAAACGAATACAGTTATAATTAGGTTACGTTCGTCAGACAAAAGGTCATCTTTTCTTCATATTTGGTTTTAATTTAGTGCGTTTGACGTACATATTAAGAAAATCTACATCAGAGTATGTTATATGGATTGCAACTATGTAGAATATTTTTTTAAGCATAATTAATGTTAAACGTACGTGGAAAAACCTTAAAGAACTCTAAGGCATGGAATGAGAGATTCAGTTTATGCCCCGGTAAGGCAATTATGAACGTCGAAGAATTGACCTAGAAGAAGAAGGAAGAAGCTAGAGTGACAAAAGAAGTTGATACTTTTTCAAAGCCGGGTAGTGGTTGAATGTAAAGATCGCGGATCAACACTTTTTGCGCCACGCTTTTCCTTCGTTTTGTGAGCGCATAACGTTCCTATACTTTTAGTATCATTGTTTGTGTAACTGTTTCCCTTTGTGATGACTTAAGGCTCCCAGTCGTTGTCCTTTGAATTAAATACATATTTACTCTTTATTTTAAACATAATATTGTACTGTCTGACGCGTTAGGCCTGGGAGCCAGGATCAGTTGAATCAGACCTTGGTTGGTTGAATTAAACATGGTTGAAACTCTGGGGCCTTGGGGTCCAGATGCTCATCAACTTTTCAAAGAGGTTGCACGTCGTCTGGTAGAAGCCTCTCGTGACAGGCTGGGGCTTTTCTCGCTCAGAGAATCAGCATTGCTATTCAACGTGGCAATGCTGCCAGCCTTCTTGGCACGATCCCGAGAGACACTGATTTGAGCCAAGTTTTCTACTTGTAATTAGATTTTATTACTGTTTAAAAAAAATTCAACTACTATATTGATTTGTTCCCTTGAAAATCACATATTAACGTTTTTTTGGATATGGTCTCTCGTAGTTGGTAGGGGGGAGTTACCTCCACTGCTTAACCGGACTAAAAGGGCGAGACCCAAGGGCCTCCAGCCGAGTTTAAACTTAAAAACTAACACAGCTAAGGGCACTCCGGTGCGGGGCTCGGACCTCGGCTTAGGGCGTTGGGGATGAGCTAAGGAGCTGGATCTGAGTGTTTTATTTAGGGACGTGCTTAAGGCTAGTGGCTCGGCGCGCGCCGGCCCTAGCAAAGGACGGAGGGGACGATGACGTAGAGTTCGCGACGAGCCTCGCCGGCGAGGACGGAACAATGGTTGCTTGGATCACATATTAACGTTTGTCATCGTCATACATATACGTTACTAAGAGAGAATCTCAACATCGAGATGTATAAGAGTACAGCGCCATCTTGGGGGAAGATGGCTAACTACTTATAAATAGACCACGTTAAACAAGATTCACTTCTATCTACCACAATGGTTACTCACCTATTTCAAACTGCGTCGCAAAATATGTAAATATTTTTCCGATTCCTAACATCAACGATAGGGCGATGGAATGCGTATTTTTTTTGCTGTTGAATCGTAATGTTATATTAACGTTTTCAAACACGTGAATTTCTTATACTGGTTTTCATTAGTAACTAGCTGAGCCCTGTGGTTTCACCCGCAGAGGAACCTAAAATGACTTTTCAAAATAAAAATTCTCCTAGTCTAAGTTACTCCTTTTTTCTTAGATATCTGTCAGTGAAAGTCCCGTTAAAATCGGTCCAGACGTTTCACAGATTACCCGGCACAAACAGACAGACAGACAGATAGACAGGTAGATTGAGAATTGACAAAAATACTTTTTTAAGTCAGTACCGTATATGCTTTTATAAAGGTTTAGTGAAAAGCTGTTATTTTGGAATAACAAACAGATACTTCAATTGTATTTATCTATATAGATGTATAATTGAAATATAACACTGAGTTCTATCATATTTCTGTGTGATCAACAAATGGTTTTGTCTGCTGACTAAACATATTTTGATGAAAACAAACAATTATTAAATTTACGTGAAAATTGGGCAAGGTGATGGGGGCTTGATCAAGATTTTTTTAAGAGCCGTGGTGGCCTCGACTTTTGACCATACGCCTGCTACGCAAGCGACGCAAGTTCGAATTCCAGCGGGGCCTGTACCAATGAGTTTTTCTAAAAAACTTACGTGCAGTGATTTCTCACCACGTGCTTTACGGTGAAGGAAAACATCGCGAAGAATCCTGCTTATGTCAGAACAGAAATTGACACGTAGGTATATAGGCACAGTCCTTGAGACGGCGATGGACTCATCATCTGTCACGTTGGCACTTAATCATGTTCAGTGAAATGTGGGTGTTGTTGTTACAACACCTCAGCTTACCCTTTCTGGGACCCTTCTGGGATGATTGGACTCTTGGCTTTTTCTCAGCCTAGTTACCTGAAACTTTAACCATCAATAAGTGGAGAAGATAATTATTAAGGTAAGCATGAAAAATACATAGAAACAGAGTGCTCCTTTCGTAAACTAAACGAGCTACGAGCGGACATATGGGGGCACCGTGAGCACTAGTGCATGACACAGATGTATGACGTGTATAGATCTGTCAGTGTCACAACAGTCAAACTTTCATGGCAATAATAGCTCGTGTCAGTAAGGCCATGTATCCAGCGTAGACTAGTTTGCAATGTGGGTGTATTTACCCATAAAATGCGTTTATAACTATGCTTTGTACCAGTTTCGCACGCGTGGTGCGTAATTTATCACATCCTGCCGGCTGTGTTGCCAGTTACCACGCCACGCGTGCTGCGAGGATAATATTATGTTTGTATATTGTTCGCTATTTGCGGATACAGTCACATATTATAATGCACTGACAAACAAACATTATTTACTAAGAAAATGAAGGTATCTTACTAAATATGTCATTATACTAATAGAACTTTTTTATCATGTAAGAAAAAGCACAAGGCATGATTTACAATGTGATTATTTCGAGTACAAAGAACTGAATATATACTACTGCTTTATTATACTTAATAATATTTTTGAAATGTATGTACATTTATCCTTTCAAATTATTTAATAACTAGTACAATAAACTACGAGAAAATAAAAAATATAAAAAAAATAAAAATTATAAATAGAACACGGATTTTAAATTAGTGTCTGCGGGAATGGTAGCCAGTAGACTGAGAGTAAGCTGGCTGTGTTACCTCGCTGGATCGCTAAGGCGTTTTGAAAGATCATTAAAAAGGACTTTCGCATTTGGCCCCCATAGTCCCAAAGTCTCAACCTTAAACGGCAGAAATATACAATTATGACTAATATCTGCATATTTCCGCCGCTTGAGATTTTGCACCTGCTTGCTTCGAAGTAGAGTTTAAGTGGCAGCGAGCAAGTGTGTCCACGCAGGTCGCGTCCTACACAAGGGGCTACCGTAACTTAAAAAATAATAATAAATATGTTCACGCCATCCCTGACGAGGTGTATCACAAATGCTATCAGGCGACTGGGAACGCGGACCTTTTTGTTTTTTTTTTTTGTTGACGAGGGGGAAACCTTCAAAAGGTCCCCGACCGCCCTGGGAGAGGCAGATCGGGGTATGTGGGATTCTTACCGCACTAAAACCCCCCCGGTGGCCTCAGTCCTCAGTGCTCAGGGGGGACTCCGGGTACTCTGATAGAACACACCGGTGTCCCCCCACACTTTGCCGAGGCACATCCCCGGCAGCTGTGACGCCGCCCCTAGAGACCTCGCTGTGCAAGGCAGCGCGAGCCACATCGCGCTTCCCGGGCCCGCGGCTCGGTGGTCAAAGCTCCCACCCGACCACCGCCAGCAGGCCCGCCGGCCCCCTTTTAGTCGCCTCTTACGACAGGCAGGGGATACCATAGCCATATTCTTAGACCCTGGCTATTGGGTGGGGACCGCGGTCCCGGTTCATGGGGACCATGTGCGATTCGCCTGAATCCTCTGTTTCATAACTCACATTTCACCGAAGATGATTAAGAGCCAACGTGACAGATGGTGAGTCCATCGCCGTCTCAAGGACTATATATCTACGTGTTTCAATTTCTGTTCTGACATATGCAGGATTCTTTGCGATGTTTTCCTTCACCGTCAAGTGGTGTGAAAATCACTGCACTACAGTTATTTTTTGGAAAAGCTCCGTGAGGTACAGTCCGCACAGACAGCTTGGGTGCGAATTTTCGTCGCTTGCGTAGAAAGCGATGAAAAAAATCTAAATTAGACGGCATACAGTTTGTCAAAAAGATATACAATAATGCGTAATTACTTTATTACTCACGCTAATATTGAATCATATTTAATTCATTTTTAATGAGGTCGACGCGTAGCAATGTTTAGTATCAAAACAAATGTGTTCTTTAACCATTCACCAGAAAGCGTGACGCATTACAAAGCACCTGCTGTATGTAATTACTACATGAGTAAAACCAGATCAATGTACTAGTATCAAGATACGGTTATAAATAATGATTATAAATTTAGCATATAATAGGCCTCTTCTATTTCAGAAATGCTGTCTGTGGCCTACATAACATGGCCACGTACTTTGAAAATGCATCAAAGTACGAGCTTTTTGTATTATTTATTACTAGTTGTTGCAATATATAAATAGCCTCTGTGTTATATGTATTAGCTATATTATGCTATGCTATGATGTATTAGTTATATTATTGTTAAATTTTATTAAAATTCATTCAGTAGTTTTTGAATGAAGGAGTAAAGAGCACATCCATGCATACAAACATTCACATTTATAATATTAAGTAGGATGTCTGAGAAGAAAAAATAATCATAGACGTTTTCCTTGAGTGTACCACTTCGGGAACCCTTTTGGGATGGCGTGAGAATATTTTTTTTATAAGATGGCACACAGCTTTTCTAGTAATTCTAAATACCTCTGAAGTGAAGAAATCACAGGTACAGAGGCTAGTCACGCCACACATCACGATCAAAAAATAAAAACGTACAGAATGCCAGCTCCCTTACATTGCCGGTACAAGACACACAGATTCATACCTACGTGAGTTATTATTACTAATGTGTGTGTAGGAAGCAGTCCTGCTGTTTGTTATTAATAATAATAATGATCTCCTACCGAATTTCGGCTACGGCGGCTAATCTCAACGAGGATCAGCCATGTGCGCAGGAGATATTATAGTGCACAAGTGTGTGCAAACACAGGTGCACTCTTTATTCCCTCACTCTCAAAGTCCGATGGGAGGCAATCAGACACGACCGGAGAGAGATCAGGCGTAGGACCAACGGCTTAACGTGCTTCCCGAGGCACGGGGGTGGAAACACCGCCAACTTCCAAACTCCGAGCATTTTATTGTGAATTTCTTGACAGAAAAACCCAATATAGATAGAGCAATACGGCAGGCGAACATACTAACCACGAGACCAACGAGGCAGTTGTTATTATCAGTTTCTTATTATTTGGTGCAACAAACAGTGCGTGGATTGCGTACGTCTTTTGTTAGTAAACGAATTTATACTCAACCTCGTTAGTTCAGCGTCACGGATGCAAGAGCATATGAATATGTCGTACTGCGTTTAGAATGTTCATATGGCTTTACAGCTTAACATGCAATTTTTTTTTAATATATATAAAGAAAAGTCTAGTAGTTGTACTTATATCTAAATGCGTAGCTTGAGATGACCAACCGCCACAAGCAGCACCTGTTACTGTATGCTTACATACAAATATTTCCTCTTTATAATATTAAGTACTAGCGGACGCTGCGGGGACATGCGGTTTAACCCGCGTAGTTCTCGTTCCCGTTGGAGTACGGGGATAAGGTATGTCCTATTTTACCCGCTGATAATGTAGCTATCCATTGCTGAAAGAATTTTTCTAATCGGTCCAGTAGTTTCGGAGCCTATTCAATACAAATATATTTACAAATTTTTCCTCTATAATATTAGTATAGATAAAATACAGTACCTAATTGACCTACATTAAACGTATGAATAGTGCAGATTTAACAGTGTATAAGAAGCATCTGGTCCCCAACCGACCTTGGATAACGAATTAAATGCGAAGTTGACCTCGCTGCCTGTACAATACGTAACCTTTTATACATTTTGACCCCGCATTTCCTTGATACTGTACAATAGAACATGGTTATTGAAAAAAAACCGTGGATTTAATAGTGAATACTAAAACCGTTGAGTTTTTTAACTCACGTGAATTTAAAAAAAATCCAAGAGGTCAAATATATATAAATATAAGTAAACCAAGTGCCTTCACGACTACCCCGTATTTCATTGGGTCTTGCATTGATGCAAAGTATACAGGATACTGACATAGATAAACCATATTTTTTTATTTTTCTTACCTGGAAACGGCTGGACCGATTTTAAGGGGACTTTCACTGGAAGATAGCTAATTTTACAATAAGTATATTAGGTATCTTTTAATTAAAAAAACATTTGGGGTTCCGCGGGAATTAAATTAAATCTAAGCCAATCTTTTCTATGTTTGAAACCGCTGCTTGTCGTCGAGCTCGACGCTGAGAAACAGAATTAAGAACTCATTTCCACTTCACTCAGAAACTTAGAATATAGGTTATCGTTCGATCAACCTTCGGAAAACTCCTTAATACAATAATCTAATCAATGAATTTCATTCAATAACTCCTCATGAGGCAAAATATAACCAAATGGGATGAAAAGGGGTTGCAAAGGACTCGTTGCCCTCGATCCAGAGTTCGCCCACGCTGCGGGGGCGGGCTCAATGAGCCCTGATGACGTCACAGGCAGATCGTGGGCGAGTTTATTAGCTTGTACCAAACACCCAATTACTATCCGGGGCTGACGGGAGGTTTCATTGACTACTTTATATTCATTGACAAAATTGCTGGATCCGTAATATATTAATACCAAATTGTTGATTTTTAGCCGTGGTGGCCTTGAGGTTTGAGCAGTCGCCTGCTACGCAAGCGAATCCCAGCGGGGCCTGTACCAATGAGTTTTTCTAAAAAACTTATGTACAGTGATTTCACACCACGTCCTTTACTGTGAAGGAAAACATCGTGAGGAAACCTGCATATGTCTGAGAAGTAATTCAAAGACATATGTATAGTGCCTGAGACGGCGATGGACTCACCCTCTGTCACGTTGGCACTTGATCATATTCGGTGAAATGTGGGTGTTGTTACAACACCTCTGCTTACCCCTTCGGGGACCCATCTGGGATGGCGTGAGCATATATATTGTTGATTTTTATAATGCTTTATCGGAATAAATAAAGGTATTTATCCAGCAGAAACGTTTATATTTAGGGTCCACAATAGTTTTAAGTGTAAAGTAGTAGTATGAATGTGGATGGTTACAAGGGGAAGACCTAAGAAATGATGGATGGATTGTGTGAAAGATGATATGGTTAAAATGGGAGTGAATACAGATATGACGGCTGATAGAGAGAAATGGAGGAGAAGAACACATTGCGCCGACCACAAATAACATGGGATAAGGGCAGGAGGATGACAATGATGATTATATATATATATATATATACAAATAGTTAAGATGATGTACAAGTGTTTAATAAATATACACATCCAACAACAAACAAACCCAAGTGAACTTTGATCGGGATGTGGCCAGACGTACAATAATCAGCGGGATTACGGCCGATTATAAATAGCTCTCACAGATTTAGCCCACTGGGCTCGGATACTGTGCGTGGACTGTGTACTCATAACAAAGGATCATTCGAATTGGACAACATGTTGAAATCCAAGCGATATTTATAACATTCAACCTATCTGGTAGCCGTAGAGCCGTGGTGGCCTCGGGGTTTGAGCAGTCACCTGCTACGCAAACAACGCAAGTTCGAACCCCAGCGGGGCCTGTACCAATGAGTTTTTCTAAAAACTTATGTGCAGTGATTTAACACCACGTGTTTTACGGTGAAGGAAACCTGCATATGTCTGAGAAGTAATTCAAAGACGTATGTATAGTGCCTGAGACGGCGATGGACTCACCCTCTGTCACGTTGGCATTTGATCATATTCGGTGAAATGTGGGTGTTGTTGTTACACCACCTCTGCTTACCCCTTCTGGGATGGTGCAAAGTAATTATTTCACGCGGACGAAGTCAGGAGAGAAAGGCAGAAGGTAGTTGATATATAAGTAGGTAAGGTAAAGTCACCAGTCATGGACAGTATAAGCGATTTTTATTTATATTTTCTCTGTAATTTCTTTATTGTTCAACATCCATTCTTAAGGATTTTGAGGTAAATTATATGCTTTCCTCTTAATCAGAATTTAATATTTAATTTCAGTTTAGTACTTAGTACAATGACATAATATAAATAAACGACAGTCTTACTTAGACACTATTAATGGTCAGTAAAAATCCAGTGTTGTGTTTTAGGGCTAAAATTATAATTTATAGTATGGGTTATGTTATAAAATTGATGCATTTCTATTGATAAATCATTCAATCCAATTAATTTCAAACAACGACGAAATAAGATGATAACCTACGCATCGCGATTTTAGTAAGAAATTACGATTCCAGACACCAAATTAAACCGCGAAACTAACAACCGTTGGCCGTAATCAAAATGGGTGTCAGTTGTCAAAAACAGTTGTTATGACAGCTATAATACTGGCACAACTGATCGGTATTGACATTAGAGAAAATACTGCGCGTTTCCTTAATTTTGGAAGAAAAAGCAAAAAAATTCCATGATTGGTCCGCGTCTAACATAGGTGTCTTTACCCTACCATACAGTAAAGCTGTACATGCAGGATTTTCGCATATATTTTGGCAGGAATTCAGTCGAAGGTGTAAAGTACTGCACTATCAAACACACGTATTTACCTGGCGCTGCGCCACGTCATTCTATAAGTATATTGTTCTAAGAAACCGAGGTACTGAGGCCTCGTACGAAAGTATTGCATCCGACATTTCGACTCATACGACTTATTTTAAGACCTTTCAGCTGCCAGCGCGGGGTTTACGCAGTCGTCTGCTATGCAAGCGAAGCAAGTTCGAATCCCAGCCGCCTGCACCCATGAATTGACGGCGATGAACTCACCATCTGTCACGTTGGCACTTAATCATCTTCGGTGAAAAGTGGGTGTTGTGATTACAACACCTCTGCCTACCCCATCGGGGAATACAGGCGTGAGCATATGTATGTTTAATCTTTTGATTTATAGTCAAATAACCTCGAATCAAACTGCTTTGAAAATGTCCTTCATTCTTAACTACATCTAAATTAGTTTGTGTGTTTATATCGGGGTGAGTGGTGAGTATAACGATGGATTAGTTATTAACGAACGGACATAAATCGCCGCGGTGATATCATTTACTACTGACTGTGATTTACGTTGACTGAGTCACTGTTAAATAAAGAAGATCAGGGCCTTTAAGTACACGAGATTTGATTTAGTGATTTAGAATATTTTCCGTCACTGTAGAGTTCAAAGTGTATATTCATTTATTCTTATGACATCTTAGTATATAGGGAGGCGCCTTTTTGTGTCTCTGTGAACCGAGAACAAATACAATATATCTTTTAAAGTATTCCACATGGGTTACGCACTGGTTTTCGTGATTTCTATAGCGTCAGCGCCGTCAGCAGATGCTGATAAGTAAACAATTTGGTAATAAAAAACGTTTTTGAGTTTAACCCACCTTCGGGATCATTAATGACGAAATTTGGCACATATTTTATATGTTCCGGCGAGTCACGTCAAATTTGAGTGCAAGGAGCGGGTGTTATCGCCGTTTCACGAGGTGCCGCCGTGCTGACGGCGTGCCTACCGCGTGCGACGTCAGTGCGTGATACTCAGTTGATGCGATTGTCGAACATTTTGGCTTAGCGCCTATGACGTCCACTCATTGGGATTTAACTATAGGTATCAATATTACTCAATATTATCAAGGCCCTTCAGTTTTGCCAAATAGATAACATTTTTGAATAAACAGAACGTTGAAACAAACAAGTTTTAATATTTCGAGATTTTCAGTGCCTATGGTAACAGGTTGGTTTTCAACCCAAATCATGATGCAACATAGTAATGTTAATTGCCAGAGCTAATTAAGCTACAGTTATCTATATAACTTTCTAGAAATATTTCAGTGTTGGGTTGTTTTCGTTGAAAATAGTTGTCGTGGAAACGTTTCTGAATTCCTCGGTATCTAGGTTGTTTGTTATTTATGCGATTTTTTTGGGAATCTAAATTTGTTTGCTTGTCTAAATATTAGTAGCTTTTAATTATTTTGAGTAATTAGTAAATATAATGTACGATTGTGCGAATTATGTTTTAGATATCTAATTAATTAAATTATTTGTTATTATAATCAAATTGGCGTTGTGAATAGTAGCGATATCAGGTTGAGATAAGCACGGTTGTCGTTAGCTTACGTTATCAGTTGAACGGCGCCCGGGGCGGAGGCGCGGCCGCGGCAGTCGCCCGCCGGCTCGCCGCGCCAAGGGGCTTTGCGACCGTCTCAAGTTCACTACTCAAGGATACTACTTAGTGCTAATAGTGGAAATATACCAGTGATCTTGTGCTCACAGTGTTGTGAAGTGTTTTCAAGGAAACAACGGACTTGTATAAAACATTATTTTAATTTTCATGGAAGCTTTACGATCAGCTACACGATAACATATATTTGCCTTACAAGCTAGGAACTACTCGAGTAGTTAGATAGAACAGTCTTAGAGATGAGTAACTACAAATAGGTAACGATCATGAGATCTGGATCACAGTCGAAGGGCTCAGTGCGGTGCTGGCACGGAGAGTGGCAGTGCGAGGGGTGGTGAGGGCAGGAGGCGCAGCACGGGTGCTGGTGGGGCACGCTCCTTGGCGTGTCTTTTCACGTGCTTGGCCAAGTGGTCAGACCGCATAAATCGCCGGTTGCACACACGACACACAAATTTCTTTTCGCCTGTGTGCGTACGCTTATGTCGTGACAGTTCATCGGACCGCGAGAACCGTCGTTCACATCCAGGCCATGCACATCTGAACGGCCGCTCTCCTGTGTGTGTGCGAGCGTGAGCTTTCAGGTGGGATGATTTAAAGTAGTTTTTCCCACAGCCCGGGTAAGAACACTCGTAAAGACGTCTCCTGGCGGCAGGTGCGGGCGCCACCAACCACAGTGCGGTGGTCGGCAGCAGCGCACTTGGGACGATGACTGCGGAGGCTGGGCGGGGGGCCAGCGGCACCCAACCGGGGGTGGCGGCGGGAGATGGAACCTGGGGCACGCGCTGTTCATCACGACATTCATGTTTAGGCTGGCACTCGGCGTGTGGTGAAGGAACGCGAGCTTCTTCTCTTTTGGCAGGTGGTATCACTGGCTCTACTGTCGGTGGACTTTGAGCCTGGCTGGCTATGTATTTGACTTGGGAATAGGTGTGACCGCGGTTCATTTTAAACTTGAGCGTCTTGAGGATGTTCATGGCAGCAGGTGGCGGTGGAAGCGGTTCGGGGCTGCAGGTGCCATCCTTGTGCGCGCGCATGATGACGGAGGGGCGCGCCTCGGGCGGCGGCGTGGTCAGCAGCAGGCGCGCCAGCTCACACCGCGCGCGCTTGCCCACCTCCTCCTCACCCTCAGAGTCTGACGGCTGCGGAGTCACCAGGCCAGGCACTGGGGACTCTCGGCCACGTTTCAAAGCAGCCTTCTTCAAAGGCAGCTCAACCTGTGAGACAAAGACAAACGAACGTTAGTGAATGGTCGGGCTCGCCCAGCACCCGGCACGCGCGCGATGCGTGATCGCGCGCTGCCGAGCGCTCACTCTTGCTACCCATACTTTCGATTGCACAAATGGAATTTTTTTTTTCGCAATCCTATGCACACAAATTAATAATATTTTTATTCTTCCAAAATAAACTCGAATTTGGGAGAACACTCACTTTGTTTTCTATCAACGGTGGCGTTGACGGCGGTGAGAGAGGACCGCAAACTTCAAGAAGAGTGGACATTTTTGTTAGATAAGTAACATTCATTGAAGTAAAACTTTCTTTTTTAATTCACAAAACTTGTGTTTTCGCTTTGGGCTCGTGCTCCGGGGAGCCGTGTGGTTCACTTAACGAGCGGCAAACGAATAAACCGCTTCGCGAGCGGTCGAGGCACGAAGCATGCGAAGCTGCGGGGCTCGGGGGGCGCGCGGCCAATGGGAGCGGGCGGCGCGGCTGCGCGGACCAATCAGCGCGCGGCGATCACGCACCGGCTGCGTGCTCGCGCGTGCTGTTCACGTGAACACGGAGTGACGGCGGGTGACGTCACCGGCGCGCCCCCGCATGACGTCGCGTGCCCGCGCCCCTCGCCGCGACAAGGTCACCGCTCGCCGCCGCTTGCACCACACCACTACACTACGCCCGCTCAATCAATGACTCCTCGTCACCATCTAGCTCTACTATTTTGACAGTTGCCGGTCGATGACCTCCATTATAAATAATGCAGCTCTCCAATTTCCAGTAACTATGGGTTAGTTGGCCTCAGTGAAGCAACTTTCATGGAATCATCGAAGTGTCAGAACCAGACGTGTTCGTGAGCCGCTTGGAATACACATCGGTGTTTATGTTATTGAATAACATTTTGATTAGATACCTTACCTACCTCGTAGTGTACGACCATCAAATTATCGCTGACGTCTTTTCGATGATACATATTGATAAACAATATTAATAGATTATTAGAGTTAATGTACAAAAAAAAACATCAAAATATGACATTTTAATTTCCACCATTTTCTAAGAAATTATGAACGAGCAGCAGTTTTCAACCGACTTCAAAAAAAGGTGGAAGTTCTCTTTTTTTAATCTAAGTATGAATAACTTCGTGCCTACATATTTCAGTCTAATATCGTAAGTACCTACGTATGTAGATAAAAGAATCTTTTTTTCCGCACCGGAACATTTCTGCTCGACCTTCTGTTTAAAAATACTTCGTGTGTTAGCAGTTATTGAATTTTATTTATATTTAGCCTCACAGACAGATACGAATGAAAAAGTTTCTGTGAATTTATAAAGTTTAAAGTAACTATTATTATAGTACTGTCTAGTGGCTACCCACTTAAAAGATTGATCCTACTAACGTACACGAAAGAGTAACTGCTTACTTTGAATCAATTTCTAGTAGGTGAGCAGTTTCTCTATCTATGTTTTATGTATTTTTAATCCGAGAGCCGTGGTGGCCTCGGGGTTAGAGCAGTCGCCTGCTACGCAAACGACGCAAGCTCGAATCCCAGCGGGGCCTGTACCAATGAGTTTTTCTAAAAAACTTACTAACAGTGATTTCACAACACGTGCTTTTCGGTGAAGAAAAACACCGTGAGGAAACCTGCATATTTCCACACACCATCTGTCACTTAATCAAATTCGGTGAATAGTGGATGTTGTGATACCAACACCTCTGCCTACCCCTTCGGGGAATACAGGCGTGAGCATATGTATTTTTAATGACATTTTAGAGTGTTGAATGTGTATATTGAGACGTATTCAACCAATAATATTTAAGTCCACAATAACACCACAGTAACAGTAAACGCAACGGTAATGCAAATTAAAATGTAGTTCGTTACCTTGTAGACGCCATACAACGTAACACACGCGTCGACGTGTGTGCATGTGTGTGTGAGCGTGAAAGTATAGCACGCGGTCTGCGAGTGATCGCGTGTCGTTATTGTGCGAAGCACAAGCGCGCGCGGGCATTTTCACAAGCCTTTTATTAATGTAGTGTGATAAGAGACAGTTGCAAGTTGATGAACAATGTGGTGACTAAAATTTTAAAAAAGTATGTTGAGATGGTTTGGATTTATCGAAAGGATGAGTGAAAGGCAATGAATGAAGCAAATTTATAGAGCGAATGTGCGGATGTGTCGGTAGAGGGCGTCCAAGGAAGAACTACTATGACCAAATTAATAGTATTTTTCAGAAAGGTCAAATTCAGAGCACTCGTAACCGAAGAAAGTGTATGAAGAGATGCATGAATGTGGATGAAGCGAATGAAGTATGTAAGGATCGTAGCATGTGGCAAACGGTGGTCTCTGCCTACCCTCATGGGATACAGGCGTGAGCATATGTATGTATGTATGTCCGGGTACCCGGGTAGAAACTTGTAACTTAATTTTAAATCTTTAATGGATGACTACGGGTGCTTAGTTATGTCACGTTATTTTAATTTCCAATATGGCGGATCACCCAAGATGGCGGACTAGTAATATTTTACGCATTACCACAGTATGCGTATCAAATGAAAATATTTTTTTTTATACTTTAAATATTTTAGCATAAGTAATTAAGCGATTCTTTAATAGCTTTTCAATACTACTTATGGCAAACAAGCTGACGTCTGTGGTAGATTAAGCTTATCGTGGTCGTTTAAGTAGGACATTCCTAAAATGTATACAATTTTGACTTGCCTTCATGAAGAGAAAAGGTTATAATACGTAATTATTTGTTATTCACACGGTAAATATGGATGAATATTAAACTGTGAAGAGAATATGTTTTTACTTGTCCCACTTCCCTATTGCATTTATAATTTTCATTTACTCTAAGAATTTAAAAACAACAAATTTAAATCGATGCCGTGTTGGCTGTGGGGTTTGAGTTGCCTGCTATGCATGTTCGAATCCCAGCGGGGCCTGCATCTATGAGATTTTCTAAAAATCTTGAAGGAAAAATGCATATGTCTGAAATGATTCTGATGTTATTCTAAGACGTATGTATAGTGCCTGAGGCGGCGATAGACTCATCATCTGTCACGTTGGCACTTATCATCTTCAGTGTCAAGTGGGTGTTATGATTACAATACTTCTGCCTACCCCTTTGTATGTATGTACATCTAATATATATATATAAAATAAAGTCGTGTTACTATTTATATCTCAAGAACAGCTGAACCGATTTGGCTGAAAATTGGTGGGGAAGTTAGAACCAGGAGAAGGACATAGGATACTTTATCCCGTTCCCGTGGCACCTGACCGCGGGTGAAACTGCGGGGCATGACTAGTTTAAATTAAAATTATATTACAATCACGCTATTCGTTTATCACTTGCGCCGCACTACTACAGCACACATCGTAATCTACGTGTGTGTTTGGGGAAACACGGTCCGCTGTGACGTTGTGTGTTGTGATAACACAGACATTAGTCATTTTATCTATCAGCTCCACAAAACATATGGTATACAACGCGTCAAGTGAAAACTTACAAGTGCCGTCACGAGTTAAGAGCGCTGACCTTGTACGCATAGTAGTAATTTTTAGTCTGTATGGTACGTGAATAAAATACATGCGCAGTTACCCCCACTATTTTCGCTGAACGCTCATACCTCGTGACGGCACCTGTGCATATGCAGTTGCACAATAACGTAAACAGAAAACGTAATCTATACATATATATCTATCTTCTATACATACATACATACATAGAAAAAAAAATTGAAGCGTCTGTTTGTAATTCCAAAATAATAGCTTTTGCTACATGTACATATGAAATACAAAGTAAAATAATTTTTCATTTCAGTTAAAATACCAATTGTTATATATTTTTTCTGTCTGTCTATTTATTGCGGCTAATCTCCGAAACGGCTGAACCTATTTGCACGGGACTTTCGCTGGTAGATAGCTAATGTTACTAGGAGTAACTTAGGCTACATTTCTTAAAGAAACACACTGTTCCGCGGGTCACCCATGAAATTAACTCTACGCGTGTAAAACCGCGGGGCACAACTTGTAATTAGTATAATATGTCTACCTTGTCACATTATCGTTAGTAAAAATGTCTATCCTGTAACGAGAATATATGTTTTAATAAATTAATATATATTAGTCCCTTTGTTTTATTTTCGACAACATCATCTTGGTTAAAAACCAACTCAAGAAGCCAAAGTTAATTGCAGTAATCTAAACATAGATGGCGCTACCTGTCGATGGTTAACTTTGAATAATATTGCGCGTGAAGTACCATGCGCTCTTATTGCCACGATAGTTTTACTCTTATTATGAGACAGATGTATATAACGTGTATACATCTGTCACTGTCAGACGGTGGTATCATTGCAATAAGAGCACATGGTTGGGCCCCAGAGTGCCTCGTGCGAGTTTTCTTAAAATCCCCGTCACTAGTCATCGCGTTGACGTAAACGCAGATTTGTATGGGCTCACAATAGTGTCATCTTTAGACCGACAGATGGCGCTGTTTCGATCCCATACAAATCTGCGTTTACGTCGACGCGGTGACTTGTGACGGCGGCAGTGAAATACTCGCACGCAACGTAAGCAAGAACATTATCCGAATCTCAATATGTACAACCTCTAGAATCCTCGCTTGACATAGCTTGTTGTCAAAATTAGTTCCTTAGTAATAATACGGCTGATATAATATGCAATATTTTCTAACATAACTATGGAAATGAAATTTATTTGGTTTGGTTATATGCATACTGTCTACCTACATGAACAAGGTATTCAACGTGGAAGGTATAAGAATAATAATTACAAAAAAATTCCTACGAGTTGCTCTGCCTCGGAACTGAGTTCTATACAGGTAAAGAATAAAGCCGTGTCTAAATTATCTATACGGATAAATAAGAGCCGGTGCCCTTGAGGTTTGAGCAGTCGCCTGCTACGCAAGCGACGCAAGTTCGAATCCCAGCGGGGCCTGTACCAATCAGTTTTTCTATAAAACTTATATACAGTGATTTCACACCACGTGCTTTACGGTGAAGGAAAACATCGTGAGGAAACCTGCATATGTCTGACAAGTAATTTAAAGACGTATTTATAGTGCCTGAGACGGCGATGGACTCACCCTCTGTCACGTTGGCACTTGATCATAGTGGGTGTTGGTACAACACCTGCTTACCCCTTCGGGGACCCTTCTAGGATGGCGTGAGCATATTTATTTATTTATAGATAAATAAAGTTGCAGTGTCTGTTTTTAATTCCAAAAAAACGGCTATTCACTGAATGCATATGAAATTATACAGTAGGTACTGAAATAAACAAAACTATTTTTAAAAAAATCTCTGTCTGTCTGTTTATTTTTTTAACGTGACTTTCACTGGTTAATGTTACAAGGAGTAAATTAGATTAGTATTAATGAAAAAAGAATTAGGTATCCGCAGGTTTCCGCATTCGTAAAATACGCGAGTGATCTCGCTCAAACAACTCGCTTAAAAAAAATTGTTCATAAAGTTCAAAAGTTACAGTCTCTCAATATTTTATCACTAAGTTAAATGAACTAATTAAATCATATAAATTTAAACAAAGAGTCAAAGATGTTAAAGGAATGACGGAAATTCCAGATGTATGATTCTAGAAGCGTCGGACATCGAAGCAAAGGGGCCATTTGCATATTTTGTGCATGCATTTATATGCAAGGATGGTGGGACGTCGGAGGTTATTCTGATTCACAAGGAGATCTTGACTCATGCTTTGTGGCGAAGTATTTACAGACTAAACTATACATACATTAGATACATATACATACATCTATACAGATTAATACAATGAAGTGTCTGTTTGTAATACCTTTTCGCTACATGCATATGAAAGGATATACGATACTGATATATTAAGGACGAAGGTTCGATTTTAGGTATCGAGCCTACACACATGCAAACCGTTACAGTAAAAAAGATTTCAAGTTGATAAACTCTATTGCTATAATGTGAGAAAGAGACCAATGTATACAATGACAAGACTGCACTGTTTTCATGAAGCGTCAAGTGTCACTCATGACACACATATGCGGAATCTTTATATTTCATTTTGATATGAAAAATAATCTGACGTCTAGTAATCCAATACAGCTACCGCCCGCGGCTTCGCCTATTTGATGTTTCGGTCATTGATGCAAGAATTTTTACTATACATATAAACTATTTCTGAACCTTATATAATAAAGAAATCTTGTTTTTTATTAGTGTTTTTAAATTTTTTTTTTAAATAAACAAAGGAACAAAGAGACCGATTGAAAAAATATATAATCAGTAACTAGCGGACGTCAAGCTATTTCACCGACGTAGTTCCCGTTCCCGTGGGAGTACGGGAATAAAATATATCCTATATTTTCCGCTGATAATCTAGCTATCCATTGTCGAAAGAATATTAAAAATCGGTCCTGGACTTTTTGAGCTAATTCGTTACAAGCATACTTACAAATCTTTCCTCTTTATAATATTAGTATAGAAGTATAGATAGGTAAAGTGCGTGGCATCCTAATTTGTATTTTCTGAAAACTTTTTCATGAAGACGGCAATGTGGAATTTTTTTTTTTAATGGACTTCAGCGCCCTCTATCGCAATTTATAAAAACTAACACATTGGCACTGTCATCTTCATGAAAGTCGCGATCACTGACTATAATCTGTGCCCTTGTACAATACGTACCTACCAACGATTTTAGTTTGTCAATGTGAACACAGATGGCGCTAGCATGTAGAGTCGTGTTTTACATTTTTATTGGTAATTATTGTAATCAAAATATCACTAAAAATGCTGAATGGAATGTATTAAATATTTTCCTTTCAACATTTTGGAATTTAGTTTTTACATTTGTGTGGGTTTAAATCGAAAAAAGGCGTAGAAATAAAATATCATGGCATCTATACATACACACAGTACATGAATAAAGTTGAAGTATTTTTCACTCAATGCATATGAAAGTGTGGTATATACTAACACTGGTATGTCTGTTTGTTCCGAATAATCTCCGAAACTCCTAGACCGATTTTAACGGAACTTTCATTGGCAGGTAGCTGATGTTTCTTTGATTAACTACTAAAACTTCTAAAACTAAATCTACGCGGGTGGAACTGCGGGGAACAGTAGGAGCACAACCAATAGAACCGATGCATTTTTAAATTATTTTAAGGCAGAAAAAACCATTGAAAAAATGATGCTAATAAATATTACATACTAATAGTTACTAACTCTCTGTACGCCGTAGCCCTATCACGGGTTTACCACCGTTTTCGTAATCTATACTCGCTAGCGTCACTCGTATTAGTATGAGATATTTTAGTTCTTCACGTCACCGCTGGGAGTCGCTGCACAATTTCTCATACTAATATTCGACGGAGACGCTAGCGAGTATAGGATAGTAACTATTAGTACTTATCTATTGAATTGGCATAATTTCTTCAATGATTCTTTGGACTTAAAATCAGTAATACTGGATGCTTCGCTCCTTTTGGTTGTGTGATTTTATAAAGCCTTCCTCGATGAATGAAATATTAAACACAATAATATATTTACAATTCAAATCTAACTAACCAGCTTATATTTTTTAGCTATAGATTTTAAATCTATACTAATTTTATACATACATACATGCTCACGCCTGTATTCCCCGAAGGGGTAGGCAGAGGTGTTGTAATCACAGCACCCACTTTTCACCGAAGATGATTAAGTGCCAACGTGACAGATGGTGGGTCCATCGCCGTCTCAGACACTTCACACAAACGTCATTGAATTACTTCTCAGACATATGCAGGTTTCCTCACGATGTTTTCCTTCACCGTAAAGCACGTGGTGTGAAATCACTGTACATAAGTTTTTTAGAAAAACTCATTGGTACAGGCCCCGCCGACTGCTCAAACCTCAAGGCCACCGCGGCTCTAATTTTATGCTGCAGAGTTTTTTTGTTTATTTGAACGCGCTAATCTCAGGAACTACTGGTTCGATTTCAAAAAATCTTTCAGTGTTGGATAGTACATTTATCGAGGAAGGTTATGGGCTCTCTATTTTATTAAAAAAAAAGGGATACGTAAGAAAATTGCGATTTTGTAACCCAATGTGTAACATAGAAAACTTATTTATGCGTGCGCTGCAAAAACTATTCAAATTCAAAATACCTTTATTTGATTAGACTTCTTACAAAGTACTTTCAAATCGTCAGAATGACACAAAATACATTATACATGATTATAAATGTTACCACCGGGTTCGGAAGGTAACATTTGTTGAGAAGAACCCGGCAAGAAACTCGACAATTACTCTTTTAAAAAATATATATTATACAATGTTATTTAAATGCTCAATTGTCAAATATAATAACTAAAATATTACAAATATTTGTGAGCATGGCAAATTCCAGCCAGTCAAAGCAAAGATCAAATTAAGATTAATTAATTGTAGCAAAAGTACAGTGCCAATGGGATTATTAACAATGATTTTCTGACAAAGATACATCCCAGGCTCCCTTATCACAAATATAATATACAATAGAACAAAATGATGTACTACGAGTTTGTAGGTCTTATTAAGATCTACAAAAAAGTCCGCGAGAGCACATATCTGACTATCATAGTTTGGTTACAATAATCGCTTTTATGCTCATGAAAAAAAATGTATGAAGAAAGACACTAGCTTAAATGTGTATGCGTAATATTAATATAAAACTAAATCTACGCTGGTGAAACCGCGGGGCATAACTAGTACTAGTATAGATAAGAAACGAACAACATAATATCTAATAATAATATTATAGTGATGTTCTGGGACAATGACGCGTTGATGTCTTTTATACGCTGCGCTAACGCAGTAAGTATAGCAAAGTCCTACCTTTATTTCTTAACCCACCGTGCCGCCCTTGCCCTTTTGCTCTACGTACCTGACAAGCCGGCAGATCTTGCCCATTGGGAAGAGCTTGTAGTCCTGTGGTTTCGGATACGCCTTACCCAGTAGGTCCATTCGCCATCTGGCCAGTGCGTCGTAATTGCAAATTAGGTTGACCAGAATTGAAAAAAGTATGTTGAGATGATTTGGACATATCGAAAGGACGAGTGAAAGGCGATTAACGAAACACATTTATAGAGCAAATGTGACCGGAAGTGTCGGTAGAGGGCGTCCAAGGAACAACTACTATGACCAAATTAATAGTATTTTTCAGAAAGGTCAAATTCAGAGCACTCGTAACCGAAGAAATAGTATGAAGAGATACATGAATGTGGATGAAGCGAAAGAAGTATGTAAGGATCGTAGCATGTGGCAAACAGTGGTCTCTGCCTACCCCCATGGGATACAGGGGTGAGCATATGTATGTGTATAGGTTGACAGTACCTACACACCACATCGTTAGATAAGTTTTTATGAAGATGTTATTTTGTCCCATAATGACCTGTTAGTACTCCCGTGAGTTGCCCAAGTTGACATCTACATACATACATATGCTCACGCCTGTATTCCCCAAAGGGGTAGGCAGAGGTGTTGTTAACACAACACCCACTTTTCACCGAAGATGATTAAGTGCCAACGTGAGTCCATTGCCGTCTCAGACACTTTACATACGTCATTGAATTACTTCTCAGAAATATGCAGGTTTCCTCACGATGTTTTCCTTCACCGTAAAGCACGTGGTGAGAAATCACTGTATATAAGTTTTTTAGAAAAACGCTTGCGTCGCTTGCGTAGCAGGCGACTGCTCAAACCTCAAGGCCACCACGGCTGACATCTATTCAACTGTAATAGCTTTCTGCATTGGCTCTCACCCCAAATGCCTATGAACTGTTTAGAATGTCTTAATCCATTATTGGCGCCCCATTCTGTTTAGTGCTGTTCCTTCACATATTTGTGCAATGCACTTATGTAGGCTCTATAAGGAAGGCCTACAGATGGTTTGCGCCCAATGAAATTCTTCATGGCTTCAAGGGGTAGGTAGAAGTAGGTGTTGTTATCACAACACCTACTTTTCACCGAATTTGATTAAGTGCCAACGTGACAGATGACGCCGTCTCAGGCACTATACTTACGTCTTTGAATTACTTCTCAGAAATATGCAGGCGTCCTTATAATGTTTTCCTTCACCGTAAAGCACGTGGTGATAAATCACTGCACATAAGTTTTTAGAAAAACTCATTGGTACAGGCTCCGCTGGGATTCAAACTTGCATCGCTTGCGTAGCAGGCGACTGCTCAAACCCCAAGGCCACTACGGCTCCTTCGTTTGCAACTTCTTCATCTCAAACATCTGGACAGATCTGGAATGGAGATAACAACTTAGGTAAATACATTTTATAAGAATCTTCTCCTTGAATAAATATATATATCTGGATCAGATCTAATCAATTATAAACCATAGTTGCTTTTCACTGGACTTGTTCCTTGTTGTTGTACGAAGGTTGCAAGCAAATACAGACCCTAGACTCTAGGGCCTAAAGTCCCTTATTACAAAGAAAGTCTGAGGTGACATCATTTTGGAAAATTGTGCGAGATTTTGTTTTACGAAATTCTTTTAAATATTGAGTATAACTTACATATACTGTCTCTATGTATTTTTGATTGTTTTGGAACATTTTGGGTAACGATAATTACTTATATGAAAATGAAAATGATGAGTTTTTCTAAAAACTCACATGCCGTAATTTATCCTTCTCTTTTTTGAGAGAGAAAAAAATATGTGCTTCCTTTTTCTGTCATGAAGTGTGTAGTTTTAAACTTTTATTATGGTTTTTTTTATAACCAATTCTGTGAAAGGGTTAAACCTTAAACGACAATAAATAACAAGAATTAGCAATAATACGTCACATAAACATTAGAGGCCAGTAAACCCCAAACTAGAGTCCTAAAATACGTCGGAAGGTCCGAAAAGCAGGAGTTACGACAACTTCTACGGCGCTACGGTGGCCTACGGCTGCGACTGGGGAGGACGAAAGAGGCGGGGCTCTAACCCAGCCCTCGGCAGACATTGGCACGTCGGTGAAAGAGTACGCCTTCGCCAAACGCCAGTCGCGCGTACACCGCCGGGCCGGTAACACGTCACTATCGTTGTCCTCGTGTTTCAGTTTTTCTATCGTGTTCCTTATTTGTGTTTTGTGTGTGACATGTTGGGAGTTCCAGGGACTTCGGTCTAGGACATGTCGCGAAGGAAGCAAAGCAACCCCAAACCATTGAAACGTAAGTCCTTTTGACGCTTTAAAATTTTTATATATTTTATAAAAGTTGTGTTAGAAACTTTTTGGTCGTTTTTGGCGTTTAATTTAATATTTTATAAATAAGAACATTGTTAAGTTACATTTAAACAAAAGGTAACTTTTATCAACATGTTTCACAAAGTTGCGATAAGTACAACTTTATCGGAGTTGCTTAACGAAGCGCTATGAACAATAATTGCAAGGACATTGTATTAGGTATATTGTATGTAACGGTTATAATTACAACGTATTTGTAATCGTTTTCCGTGTAATGGACACAACTATCTGTTACTCATTTGTAACTTGGCTGCCTACCCGCTGTTCGACACGTATTGTTGTGACACTGTTGCAGTAACAACATGTTATTGATTAGGTAAAATGAGAAAATTAATAGATTGAGTAAATTTCCTAGTTAAAAATCAATATTTAAAGCTTTGACGTTTGTTTTAAAAATATATGAATAGGTAGAGAATGTCGACAGATTTCAATAAATGAACGCTTATGAAGTATAATAATAAAATCTTTAATCAAATATAAATATATATATGTAGGTAAAAAGTGCGAGTAAGTAAGAAACGTATCTATTTTCTTAGGTCGATATATGTAAAGTGTCTGAGACGGCGATGGACTCACCATCTGTCACGTTGGCACTTAATCATCTACGGTGAAAAGTGGGTGTTGTGATTACAACACCTCTGCCTACCCCTTCGGGGAATACAGGCGTGAGCATATGTATGGCATGATCGTTATTATAAATGTTAGAGGGTCTGGAAAGTGGAATAACTGAGATGAATTCGGCATTAAACTTAGCAAACTAAGTCCATTATCACAGTTGCAATGGACAATAAGCAATAAAAATACTTGAATTCTATCTTAACTACAATATACAAATTAAACAGCTTGAGAAAACCAGCCTCCATAAGCAGCACCTGTTCACAAGTATGATATATTTCGCACCCTCAGAACGATAGGGGCTCAATACAGAAATATTTTTTTATGCAATTTGTATTAATAGATCTTCCAGTTTGAATTAATACCTTTTACAGTAATTATTTTACTAGTTTCGAGTACAATGTAAATTTGTCGATAAATAAAAAATCTAATTATTATCACTTATTGGCTAGAGCATACATTTTTGGTCAGTTTATGAGCTTGATAAATTTTCGCAAAATTTGGATTTATATTCGTTCGTATTGCAAGTTAGTTTCATATTGATGATGATGATGATCCGACCGATTTCGGCCATGGCGACCGCTTCATCTCCGATTAACTTGCCGGTAGTGCACTCGTATGTGGCTTATATATGGATGCTGATAAGCAATAATGTGTCAACCCACAATAAGTCAAATTCAAAGGTTTTGATATATTTTGATAATGCATCACGTATTTAACATTCTAAAAAAGTGTTTCAAGTCATCTGAAACATAAAAGTACGTAAAAAATGGATTTATGTCATAAAACAAATCTTAAATCACGTATACAATCATCTTAAGACGCCATTTTCTCAAAACCAAGTTTATGCGGGTTGACACATTATTGCTTATCTGCATCCATATGATATGTGTGGTTTCATATTACATATAATATTAACATAGTTACTTACAGTGGTAATATCTTATAACTAAAAACCCTGTTAGGGCACAGCCAATTGAGAGACTTTGTTAAAACTAATTGTGCCCTGCGGTGTCACCCGCGGAACCCTAAATGTTATTTAAAAAAAAACCCTAAGTCATCTCTTGTAAAATTTGCTACCAGTCAGTGAAAGTCCTGTTAAAATCAGTCCAGCCGTTTCAGAGATTACCCTGAACAAACAAACAGACAGACAGATATTTTTTTAAATTGTTATTTTTTATGTCAGTATCGTATATACTTTAATATGCATTTAATTAAAGCTGTTATTTTGGAATTACAAACCGACACTTCAATTTTATTTATCTGTATAGATAACACTTGAAATTGACTTACAATGTATTTTTGGAAATTAAATAAGAACTTGAGTCTAAAGTTCGATCAGTACAGGTATAATCAAAACAAGTAGTGGCGAAAAATAATTACTCTTTTTTCACTAAGTATACAATGTAAACAGAATCTTATCCATTATATTTTGTGGCCATTACAGAGTACTAGAAAATATTCCAAAACTGTAGAGCCGTCAGAACAGTTCTTAAATAAATAAATTATAATAAAAATAATTCACCACTTTATATTTATTTATGTAGAGGCACTTAAGACGTTATGGCATTATGATATCCATATTGTTTGATACATTTACTAAATAAACACTTAATTATATATATTACATGGTCTTTGATGGAATTTGGAATTTAGGTAACTTTACCCTCTAAGTCGTGGTGGCCTCGGGGTTTGAGCAGTCGCCTGCTACGCAAGCGACGCAAGTTCGAATTCCAGCGGGGCCTGTACCAATGAGTTTTTCTAAAAAAACTTATTTTCAGTGATTTCACACCACGTGCTTTACGGTGAAGGAAAACATCGTGAGGTAACCTGCATATTTCTGAGAAGTAATTCAATGACGTATGTATAGTGCCTGAGACGGCGTCATCTGTCACGTTGGCACTTAATCAAATTCGCTACCTACCCCTTCGGGGAATACAGGCGTGAGCATATGTTTACCCTCAAAGATATTCTTTAAAAATCATAAAATCATAGTCACGAGTCAGATCTAGTATTTACATTTAAGTGTATTATTAATATTTTTTGTTTATTCACATCGAATCAAAGTGCGGGTGAGTTCGATAAACCGTTATCGCGTGTTAATGTATTCTTCGATTGTTTAGTTATCTGCGGTTGAGACTGATAGTGATGCTCCCAATCAACCAGTCTGCTACATCTTACATTACTGCGTTATCTTAACTCAACTTAAAACATTTATATTTATAAATATTTAATTCATCATGATCAAGATCATGAGCGGCCGTGGGGTTTAAGCGGGCCTGCACCAAAGCGTTTTTAAAAAAAAATATGTACATTGATGTGATACAGTGATGGAAAACATCGTGAGGAAACCTGCATATGTCTGAAAAGTAGGTGTTGTTCTTGAAAGGTAGAAAGACATAAATAGATATATACGTACTTAACATGAGTTATGCCCTTACTTTGATCAGAATTTTAACTAACTATCTAATGCAAGGGAAGAGGAAGATATAAGAAACGATGTACGGATTGTGTGAAAGATGATATGGCTAGAAAGGGAGTTATTACAGCCGCGTAATATACTTAAAGTCAAAAGTATCTTTATTCGATTAGAATTTTTACTAAGTACTTTCTAATCGTCAGAATGGCATAATTATACAGCATTATACATGCTACCGCCAGGTTCGGAAGGTTGCTTTTACAGAGAAGAACCTGGCAAGAAACTCAGTAATTACTCTTTTCAAAAGTATTATACAATTAAAAGAATACAAAATTAATAATTTAAGAAACGTAAGCTCATGGACAATGTTCCAATGCACAAATGTCGATAAAAATTAACATAACTAAAAATCTAGTACATCTACTTATAACTAAATGCGTAGCTTGAGATGACCAGCCCCCACAAGCAGCACTTGTTCACAAGTATGTCGTGACTTGCATATGCATTTAGTGAAAAGCTGTTATTTTTTAATTAAATACAGACACTTCAAGTTTATTTATCTATATTATAGTTTTGATTTTATTAAACCCACAAAGCCTGAAAATCTGATTATTACAGTCAATGTGAATTTTATGACGTAACTTTAAAGTAGAAACGTGGAACTTAGAGAAATTACCACGTTATCACATGGAGTCAGTGATAAACTATCTCCGCGACCCCTGTGAGGTGCGAGTCAACTGATTTGATCATTGTTTTTAATTCTTCATCTCCCTAGCCTTATCCCATACATTGTTGTGGTCGGCACTTTATTCAACCCGAAGTGGCTGATCACCTGATTTTTATACGAAGCGACTACCATCTAACGATCGCAACCCCTTTAACAAGGAAAATCTGTGATGTTAGTTATTGCAAAATATGATAAATTAGCAACTAATAAATCATTGTTTTTAATTACTGCCACTGTTAGTGACTCGTAGAGACCCTTATCCTTAATATTTTAAATAGAAAAGTGTCCTAAATAAGAAGAAGGCTTAAGAAAACCTCGGGGGCCAACTATTATCGTTTAAGCAGCGTGTGTTGGGAACTTAGTATCTTTGACGTTTAACTATTCGGTACAAAAAAGTCAACGCTCTCAAACCGATGATGGTAGGTCCCCTAATCATAGTGCAATGTAACTGGTCAGGACCCACTGGGCCCCCAATATTAGCCCTAAAAGTTGTAGATTCGGCCCCTATAGACATTGGTCCCCCGGGAAGAGAACAGTCAATTATTAATATATTTTAAAGTACTCGCTCGTCGCCTGGTATAAATGTTACGTTATGATATAGTCGAAAAACATTGTTGTCACCTCTTTAAGATTCTGACGCCCTAATACTTTAGATAGGGGTTAATTAGTCAGGGAACGAGTGGAACCTCAAAAACTTAAGGCGATGACCATGCACAGGGTGCGAATTTCAAGGAACGAGTGGGTCCTGACCCGATCTAACTGTCCTATGAAGCCTCCTTGGGGTTAGTCTGTATGTGTGCTATCATTGAGGAACACGGGAATTAGTTTACTGAAATTTGCTGCGTTTAATGGATTCATTACGTGGATGAGGTGGCGGGTAAAATCTATATTAAGTATTAATTTATTTGACCTGTCATATTATATAGTTTTCTTCAAACCATAAATATTTAAAACTTATTAGCTGTGAACCACGTAGACTTAATTTTGGTGACCCGCAGATCCCAAATGTTTGTTATAGCTAATCATAGATTAGCCATTACAAACAGTAAGACAGACAGACAGACGAACAGACAGAAAGAGATTGTATTTATTTTTTTAGGTATAAAGCTGATAATATGAAATTAAAACAAACACTTCAATTTTATTTATCTATATAGATATAGATTATTCCTACTTGCGCTTGTGGAAATAGTCCTATCACCTACGAAGGGGTACGAGTGAAAGGCTAAAAAAAGTACATACCCAGTGAAACTTTGCTAGATAGTAATTCTCCAATGTCCCCTAGATGACCAAATCATACCTGACCCTGACCCTGCTATCAGAGAGAGATGATTCTCAACTTATCATTGGAAGGTGAGCGAAAGGCTGGCTCTGAGAGCGTTGACACCGGATGATAACACAATCATATTGGCATGTCACGTGATCACAAATGTTATACAAATGGCTTAATACCAATTCCAATTTCAAGGCCTCACTAACAATTTAAGGCGTCTTCAACAAATTCGAGATGGACTTAATCTTTACAGATAAATAAATTGAAGTGTCTGTTTATAATTCCAAAATAACAGTTTTTTAATGAATGCATATTCAAGTATGTACGGTATCGATATAAGAAAACTATTTTTTATAAATTGTCACCTGACTGTCTGTTTTTTCCGGCTAATTTCCGAAGCGACTGGACGGCATAGCTTGTTTTGAATAAATTTTCAGTTTTAGCTCGTGGGATTCGCGATTATGGTATTTTCTACTTTATGATATTAGACGAAGGTTCAATCTTCATATTGAATACGAACGAAAATATGTAACAAATAACATATTTGAAGTTCTTGCCAATTTCAAATCTCTAGATTCGGCGTCAGTCAGCTTTAGTATGAGCAGTCATATTTTTATTTTACTTCTCATAGTTCGTCAGAATGTACTTTGGACTTTGATAAAGATTTATTTATTGCATCCAAGTAACTACAAGAATGTTCTCTGATTAAAATTGTAGTTTGTGTCTGTTTGTAATTCCAAAATAACAACTTTTCAATAATGCTTGTGAAAGTATACAGCACTGACTTAAAAAAAAAAATTTCAAAAATTCCACCGGCTGGACCGACTTTCATGGGTCTTTCACTTACAATGAGTAACTTAGGCTACGTAATTGCTGGCATTCGCGTCATACTTGAGAACAGGTGCTGCATGTGGGGCCTAGACCTTTATTAAATATCGGAGTTTAGCCGGAACAAACAGACAGACGGAGAAAATTTCTTCAAATTGGTTTTTTTGTCAGTACTTTATTTCGTACGTATTTTGTGAAAAGCTGTTATTTTGGAATTTTACAGACATTTAAATTTTCCTTATCTGTATGTATGTATGTATAGATAAGCAGTGTAATTGGTTATGTATATTGTTGAATGCGTCGATACAGTAGAGTGGTATGGGGACGCCACTTGACTCTGGTAATGGAACTCAGTATCAACATCTGATATGTTATTTTTAATTCGATTCTCTTGTAGCGCACGAGATGTCTTATGGAAGTGGTTGGTTATCTTTCACATACATACATACATATGCTCACGCCTGTATTCCCCGAAGGGGTAGGCAGAGGTGTTGTTATCACAACACCCACTTTTCACCGAATTTGATTAAGTGCCAACGTGACAGATAAAGTCTATCGCCGTCTCAGGCACTAAACATACGTCTTTGAATTACTTCTCAGAAGTATGCAGGTTTCCTCACGATGTTTTCCTTCACCGTAAAGCACGTGGTGTGAAATCACTCTAAATAAGTTTTTTAGAAAAACTCATTGGCTCAGGCCCCGCTGGGATTCGAACTTGCGTCGCTTGCGTAGCAGGCGACTGCTCTAACCCCGAGGCCACCAAGGCTCGGTTATCTTTCATTCAAATAATATACAGGGCACTGGTCAAATTTCTTTGCGACGTTTTTGTTTTCGATATTCGAAGTCTTTAAAATAACAATATTTACTAATGATTATATTTTAACCGACTTCAAAGAATTGGGAGGTTTTTAATTCGACTGTATGTTTTTTTTTTCATTTTGTATTTGCATCATTAAGCACTACTTTTTAATGAATGTGCGGAGTCGATCTGATGATGGAAACGAAAGACAGTCGAAGGAACTCCTCAACGATTTACAGCAAGTGCCTAGTGTTTGGGCTTGATTAATTCGTATTGATGAGAACTTTACACCTAGGTGGGTTATGGCTGGTGCAGGTGCACACTGCAAAAATAACTGAAAAGCGCGAAAAAAAATTTACAACTATCAAAGAGAGATTTTTTTTTAATTTTTTTTTCCCAATCAATACGAATTAAGTAAACTGTCACGTGGTAACTGAATATCTGTAATAAGTTAAAACGGGAAAAAAAAATATGTGAAATAAGTTATTTACTTTTGAAGTTGGTGCCAAATATAGCACCACACTCGGTGACAAGCACCAACTTCAAAATTAGTAATCTATTCACATAATTTTTTTTTTCTTTTTGTAAGCGGTTTTACTATGTTTCTTCTGTTAACCTAAATAACTCGCATATAAAGCCTACGCATTCTCTTAGTATAGTCTCATCTCATAAAGTATTACTGCCTATATAATCTAAAGCGTAAATGCCTAATGAAGTATCTGGTCGCTTTACAGCTCCAGCTGATTACACTTTCTACAAAATATCTTTATTAGACTTCTTACAAAGTACTTTCAAATCGTCAGACAAAAATACGTTATACATGATTATAAATGTTACCACCGGGTTCGGATGGTTGCTTTTGTTGAGAAGAACCCGGCAAGAAACTCAACAATTACTAGTTACAGTATGTATTTAGTCTCATTATATAGTTTATTATATATCTAGTTTCCGAACCAGTAGGTAATTTTCTCTAAGTACACAAGTGTCTCAACAAACCTTAACTAATATTTTTCCACATTCAAAGAGGTTGCACGTCGTCTGGTAGAAGCTTCTCGTGACAAGCAAGGGCTTTTCTCGCTCAGAGAATCAGCATTGCTGCAACGTGGCAATGCTGCCAGCCTTCTTGGCACGATCCCGAGAGACACCGATTTGGGCCAAGTTTTCTACTTGTTTTAAGTACTTTATTGTCTAAATAATAATTAAAATAACTCACTAAGGATATCAGCAGAACTACAAATGGTCAACTTGCCAGAGTAATGGAACGTAACTCGAGTTACGATCATTTCATTACCCATCCGTTCCAAAAGCCATTCAATCGAACTAAATAGCCATACAAATTTGCAAACATACAACATGGCAGAAAAATGCCTGTCTTTTGGCAGCCATGATGAGAGTTATGCCAAGCGGCGCCGTCAAAGGGTTATTGTGCGTCAAGTATTAACTTGAGTATACTTAAGTATAACTTGTATTGTAAGCTGTTTGTAAGCAAATAGCAACTATTGTGAAGCGTTTGGATATTCCGTTAGATAAGTTGGAAAGTGCTTCCTTGTTTATTGTTCTAAGTTACTTGAAGTTAGTGCTTATTTACTATGTTACGAGTTTTAGCATTTATTTGCGGCTTTGTGAGCCGTGGTGGCCTCGGGTTTTGAGCCGTCGCCTGTTACGCAAGCGATGTAAGTTTGAATCCCAACGGGGCCTATACCAATGAGATTATATAAAAACTTATGTTCAGTGATTGCACACCACGTGCTTTACGGTGAAGGAAAACATCGTAAGGAAACCTGCATATGTCTGAGAAGTAATTGTAAAACGTATGTACAATGTCTGAGATGGCGATGGACCCACCCTCTGTCTCGTTGGCACTTAATCATATTCGGTGAAATGTGGGTGTTGTTGTTACAACACCTCTACTTCTTCGGGGATGACGTGAGCGTGTTTTTTTTGTAGTTTCATATGCATTTAGTGAAAAATTTCTTGTTTTCTGATTACAAGCAGACACTTAAATTTTATTTATGCATAGACATGTATAGTCATATGCATTTAGCGAAAAGTAGTTTTTACGAACAGATACTTAGATTTTTTTCCTGCTACTCAGTGAGCATCTGTCCTACATTCAAGATATCAAAATTAAGAGTTGGTAGCCATGCGTCATCTGAGATGTGTCATTTTTGATGGAAACCGCCTATAGCGATAGAATATTAGTTGAATGACTCCAATGACGTCAGAGCGCAAGATTCCATACATTTTCATATAACCGTTGTGTTGTTTCCTTATTATGTTCTTTGTATTGCTATTGTTGTATGGTATTTTCCAATTATTAATTTGATAATTGTCATGTCAATTGTATAGATTTGAATATTTCCTTATGGGAAAAAAGTAGCCTTAGTTATTTTTTATACATGGTTGCCAATTGATCATCTTTGGCAGTCGTTACAGGTCAGTCGGAAGTCTAAATTAATCTGATAACTGGTTTAACCCAGATCACAGATTTTCCCCGTCAAAAGGGGTTGCGAAATTCAGATGGCAGTCGCTCCGTATAAAAATCAGGTGATCAGTCCCATCGGGTTGAATCACGTGCCGACCCCAACAATGTCCCATACGTGGTTGGGATCGACACATAAGGCCAGGGAGATGCTGGAGACAGGTCCTTTTGAAATTGATCTCTTTCAGAGATTGCCATTAAAATTACCAGATTTTTTATAATGATCACGATATAAAATATATAAGTAACTCTTTTGTACTATTTGAAACAACTAGTAATGAGTTGTTTTTATTGTTGTTAGAATACAAAAGCTGAACCAAAATATAAACAAAATATACTCACGCAATCCCAGAAGGGTCCCCGAAGGGGTAAGCTCAGGTGCTGTAACAACAACACCCACATTTCGCCGAATATGAACAACGTGACAGAGGGTGAATCCATGGCCGTCTCAGGCACTATACACATGTTTTTGAATTACAGACATATCAGCAGGTTACCTCACGATGTTTTCCTTCACCGTAAAAGTATATTGTTATAAATGTCGTATCTCAATAAACAAATTGTTTTCAAAGTACTTACCCTGCTGAAGTGTCCACAAGCGCCCCTCGCGAGGGAGCATATTGTCACTGGGGTGTAAACCCTCTCACTGTCCCTTGATTCCCTGTGTTCCCACGCGTGCCTCTTTTTAACTTAGCTAGTGAAGGGTTTATTTCCAAAAGATGGGGCGAGCAATGTTACGGTTTTTATGGTTTAACGCGTGTTAGGGAATAAATAAATTAATGTTAGAGGGATAAGGATTTGGGTTAAGTTTCTTTATCTGTGAACACAAAGAATTAAAAATAAATTTTGAGACACTTATTCAAATTCTGTGTTCTATTTATAATTTTTATTTTATTTTAATTTTAATTTTTCTCGTACTAGGCATAATTAATTCCATTATTATTATTAGCGTAAAAACCTTGATTATTATTAATTAAAAACTGCAAAGTTGTAGGAAAGAGAATTTTGAGACATTACATCTATACATTCATACAGATAAATAAAATTGTAGTATCTGTTTGTAATTCAAAATAACAGCTTTTCACTAAATGCATATGAAAGTATATACGGTAATGAATAAAAAAAAAAATTTTTTTTTTCTCTGTTTGTCTGTTTGCTCCGGGTAATCTCCGAAACGGCTGGGCTGAATATAACGAAACGTTCACTGGCAGATAGCTTATGTTACAAGGAGTAACTTAGGCTACATTTATATAAAAAACATTGGGGTTCAACAAGCTCAACTAAGCAGTTTGTTTAATAAGATTTTCCTGTTAAATATGTTATATATTATGTGTATATGTTTATTATAACATAGCTACCTATATGAGTAACAGCTAATCAGTATATCTGAGGCAAACAGGATAAATACCAATAATTACATGGACCTCATGTTACCCAGCGGGATTTACCAGGATAACTAGGTTTTGTATTGATAAATAGTTGTTTAAGTATGCTCACGCCTGTATTCCCCGAAGGGGTAGGCAGAGGTGTTGTAAACACAACACCCACTTTTACCAAAGATGATTAAGTGCCAACGTGACAGATGGTGAGTCCATCGCCGTCTCAGGCACTTTACATACGTCATTGAATTACTTCTCAGAAATATGCAGGTTTCCTCACGATGTTTTCCTTCACCGTAAAGCACGTGGTGTGAAATCACTGTACATAAGTTTTTTTTAGAACAACTCATTGGTATAGGCCCCGCTGGGATTCGAACTTTCGTCGCTTGCGTAGCAGGCGACTGCTCAAACCTCAAGGCTACCACGGCTCTTTAACTTACATTATAAATAAATAATTATACAATGTTAGCTTTCACCAAAACCAAAATACTTAATCGTATCTAATAAATAACGTTTCAAATCACTATTATTAACAGCTACATGGTAAGGGGCTAATAACCTAGTTGGTTTAATATCTATCAGATGTGATAACATCTCAGATTGCTTACATACACATCAAGACGGATGTACCAACTGTTTGTATGTATACCTTTGAACAGTGGACAGACAGACACATTTTTATGTCGTATAAATACACATCCAGGGAGGTAATGTATATAGCCCTGGAAGAAAAAGAGGCCCAACGGCCAATCGTTAGGGGGAAAAAAGGTGCTATTCAAGGCCAGCGCTCAAAATTAACGACGTATACCACTAATAAAATATAACGAAATAATCGTTATCAAGATTAATATATTTAGGTAAGTGCGCGGTGTTTATCGTTGTGGATTAAAATCGCTGGGTCACGATAACGATACCGATCTATTGATATCGATATTGGCATATCTATCGATATCAATTCAAGTGCACGTAACAGCTACTGGGCATACACATGTCGATAGTGGTATTTAGGTTTTTAATCAAATTAATCAGGACACGATTATCAAGTGGTATATTGTATTTCAAGTTACGTCTAAAGTCACGATAATATTTTGAAAATAACGTACGATCCTTAAAAGAGGGTAGATGAAAAATCTATCAATATTTCGTTGCGGCTGCGAAGATAGGCTCGCCGATCCCCTTAGTCTGGTCGTGACAGTGATTGGTGTAACCCAACCGAAACGTCGAGGTACGTTATTTTCAAACTATTATCGTGATCAGAGGAGCTCGTGGCACAGTTGCTATTGCGCATATCATTCGATCAGCGAAGTTAAGCAATCCTAAGCCTAGCCAGTAATTGGATGGGTGACCGCCCGAGTTCCCTCCGTGCCTCGGAGAGCACGTTAAGCCGTCGGTCCCGGTTGCCAATTTATCATCTCTGGCAATCGTTACAGGTCAGTCGGAGACCTATAATAATCTGACAACTGGTTTAACCCAGGTCACAATTTTCCTCGTTAAAGGGGTTGCGAAGGTCAGATGGCAGTCGCTTCGTTAAAATATCAGGTGATCAGCCACATCGGGTTGAATCAAGTGCCGAGCCCTACAATGTAACCAACAGTTGTCAGATTATTTTAGGCCTCCGACTTACCTGTAACGATTGCCAAAGATGATAAATTGGCAACCGGGACCGACGGCTTAACGTGCTCTCCGAGGCACGGTATACTTAAGGAACATGTACACACTTTATAGATTTATGGTAAACCAGAGCACTTATTGAGAAGTGAACTTAATAGTGTTTATGACAATAAATTGTTTAAACCTTATTACATTACCTAAATCAACATTATACCTCATAAATTGGTAGTAGCAATATTAGCAAAGTAATAGCAGTATTACAAGTAGCAAACTTGGCCCAAATCGGTGTCTCTCGGGATCGTGCCAAGAAGGCTGGCAGCATTGCCACGTTGAATAGCAATGATGATTCTCTGAGCGAGAAAAGCCTTAGCCCGCTTGTCTTCTACCAGACGACGTGCAAGCTCTTTGAAAAGTTGATGAGCATCCGGACCCCAAGGCCCCAGAATTTCAACCGCAAACGCGGAAAATATGTATCCTTGACCAATACAAGCATATTTCCGGCGCTTGAGGCACTATACCCATGTTACCCTGTGATAATGTAGCATTGTATTCCTGAAAGATTTTTCAATTTTTTTTAAGAGTAAATGTTGAGTTTCTTGCCGGGTTCTTCTCAACAAAAACTACCTTCCGAACCCGGTGATAACATTTATAATCATGTATAATATATTTGTTGTGTCCTTCTGACGAATTGAAAGCACTTTATAAGAAGTCTAATCAAATATAGGTATTTTGAACTTAAATTTTTGATTAAAGATAAATAAGGGAAAAAAAAACTTCTACATAAAAAAATATTTCTTATTTATAAATTACTATGTCGAGTAAGCATAAACTATTTGCGAGTTTTCCTTGAAAGCCAATAAAGTATACAATTTGTATGCTAATAATATAATTGATATGATAAACATTTATTATTCCAAGCAAATAAACGTCCGTTATCTTAATCAGATAAGTTGCTTATCCTAATTACTCTAATTCTTTCAACTTAATGTATTCGTGTAAATATTTAGAAAAGAAATTCCATACTCTAAAGGGCAAAACAATGAATAATATTTTGAAAAAGTTTAGAATTGTGACACTTTTAATAAAACCAAATTTTCCTTCAGATTTGATTGCAATTGAAATGCAATTTGCAATCAAATTGGAAGTGTCATTGTGTAATTCAAAATCAACAGCTTTTCACTAAATGCATATAACAATTTGTCTCCGTTTGTCCCGGCTACCCTAGCAAGCTGCTGGACCGATTTTGACAGGACTCTCATAGGAAGTTAGCTGGTGTTACAAGGAGTAACTTAGGTAACTTTTATCTACACTACTATTATAAAGAGGAAAGATTTGTATTTTTGTGTGTATGTTTGTAATTAATTAACTCAAAAAAAACTGTGCCGATTCCAAAAATTCATTCCCCATTAGAAAGCTACATTGACGGGAACGGGAACTACACGGATGAAACCGCGTGACATCAGCTAGTTGTAAATTTGTCCATTGGAACTGTGTCAATCAGCTTATGTTTCTTAAGTGATTTATTTTGTACTCTTGAAATTGTATAATATTTTTTTGAAAAGAGCAATTACTGAGCTTCTTGCCAGGTTCTTCTCAGTAAATGCAACCTTCCGACCCTGCCGGTAGCATGTATAATCCTGTATGATTATGTGATTCTGACGATTTGAAAGTGCTTTGTAAAAAGTCTAATCGAATAAAGATATTTTTGACTTTGACTTTGAAATAAATGGGTAATAATACGTCTCCGAATTTCTTCTTAGATACCTGCAGATTTCCTCACGATGTCCTTCACCAACTATATTGGGCATACGTCTGGGCTTTGAACAGGCGTCTTTTACGCAGTAGGCGACAATTCAAACCGCATTATTAAGTTAACAATAGCTCCTGTATTATTGTACCCTTGTAGCTGAGGTAAAACACTCTAGAGCCGTGTAATTTGATCTATATCGAGGCAGGTAATCGTTAGAGCTCCGACTTATCGATAAGCTGCTTGATCGATGATTTCCAGATATAATACTTCGATAACGATGTTTATCTTATAGAGAGATTTATAATTTTTACCTTCACGACTCGCCTTAGAAATTCCACAGCTATTTCACGATATAATCTGTTGGTGTTATCGATCCGGCGTGGATTAGTTGCGTTTAATAAAACTATACATACATACATACATATGCTCACGCCTGTATTCCCCGAAGGGGTAGGCAGAGGTGTTGTAATCACAACACGCACTTTTCACCGAAGATGATTAAGTGCCAACGTGACAGATGGTGAGTCCATCGCCGTCTCAGACTTCATTATTACTTCTCAGAAATATGCAGGTTTCCGCACGATGTTTTCCTTCACCGTGAAGCACGTGGTGTGAAATCACTGTACATAAGTTCTTTTCGAAAAACTCATTGGTACAGGCCCCGCTGGGATTCGAACTTGCGTCGCTTGCGTAGCAGGCGACTGCTCAAACCTCAAGGCCACCACGATAAAAATAATATAAACATCTGTTTCAATTGAATAAAAGAGAAAGAAAAGAGCCGTGGTGGCCTTGAGGTTTGAGCAGTCGCCTGCTATGCAAGTGACGCAAGTTCGAATCCCAGCGGGGCCTGTACCAATGAGTTTTTCTAAAAAAAGTATGTACAGTGATTTCACACCACGTGCTTTACGGTGAATGAAAACATCATGAGTAGCAGGCGACTGCTCAGACCCCGAGGTCACTACGGGTCTATAAATAAATATATGTTTTATCTTTTTAAAAGTGTTATTGTGAAGTGCATGTAAATAATATATATATATTGCCTGTGGTTTTGTCACATCGAGAACATACAGTTGTCGCGTGTCGTTCCTACATCGTGTAAGGATCGCATAAATCTCTACACAGTGATATCATCTTGCTGTTTATCAAGGCAGGACAATAAATTCACGGTATCTGGCCATCAGTGCGATGAAGGGACCTCATGATTTAATTGGGATCACTTCATTATCCTTGATGATTTCATAATCATTGGGGTTGCTGATTACTCAGAGGTTTCTCAATCAATACTTGACATTGCGTTTTTCGCTATTTTTAGAGACGTAAAACTTCCTATTCTCACCGCTTGGGGCGCTTTTTAACTTTTCCATACCAAATGAGAATAATACGCAGACGATATTTTAATTTTGAACTTAGTTTAAAAAACATTTTGTGTTCCGCGGGGATGAAATTAAATACAACCGCAGGGCACAGCTAATCCTAAATGTAAGTCAGTTTACTTAGCGGTTTCTAAACAGCACTTGAAGAGGTCAAAATCAATCAAAAAGTTCAACATAAGGGTCACTTGGAACACTTATTGAACGTCATTTCTCTTACGATAACTTGGTTAATTTACCACCGTTTCCAAATGTAAGCCTGTGAGAAGAAACGGTGAAACAAACTCCTTCGCGTTTTTTATTACATGTGTCTCTTCTTTATCCGCTTTATCAGCATTGCAGTAACATAATGTCTGCTACAAAATTGCATCGACATAATAATTAAAATTTCGTCTGGTAAAAGTCTCTAGACACAAGCGGGCTGGGGCTCGCTCAGAGAATCAGCATTGCTATTAAACGTGGCAATGCTGCCAGCCTTCTTGGCACGATCCCGAGAGACACCGATTTGGGCTAAGTTTTCTATTTGTAATTAGTTGTAAGTACTGTTCCTTGTCATCATCTCCCTGGCCTTATCCCATACATTGGGGTCAGCACTTGATTCAACCCGATGTGGCTGATCACCTGATTTTTATACGAAGCGACTGCCATCTGACTTTCGCAACCCTCTTTACGAGGAAAATCTGTGAGCTGATTTAAACCAGCTGTCAGACTATTTTAGACCTCCGACGGACCTGTAACGATTGCCAAAGATGATAAATTGGCAACCGGGACCGACGGCTTAACGTGCTCTCCGAGGCACGGAGGGAACTCGGGCCGTCACCCATCCGTATATATAACTGCTCCTTGTATATATAATTAAGTTTTTATTACGACTATTACGCAGACATCGCAATTTCCAATATTCGTAGAAAACCGTATGTATCGTACAATCACAACGTGAAAAATCGATTGAAAATTACAAATTTATCATCGGGAATAATGTAAATGTTTATCTTAACATCGGTAGCGTGCGATCTGGACGCGATAGTGTTATCACAAAGCTATCAACACTGCGATGGACTGACACCAATCGTAATACATATTACATGTGTACGTTTATTCTGTTATCGTTCTTATGTAGTTTTGTGCATAGGCAACACCAACCCGAAAGATGCAGGTCTGAAACCAATAACTACGCCATAGAATAAATTTAATAGCGTATACGCTACTTAGCTTTCACATCTATATCGATATAGATAAATAAAATTAAAGTGTCTGTTTGTAGTTCCAAAATTACAACTCTTTACTAAATGCATCTAATATATAAAATTTCCATGTTAACTAACATTGTAGTTACCGTACTCCTCCGAAACGGCTTGACCGATTTGTATGAAATTTTGTGTGCAGATCGGGTAGGTTTGAGAATCGGGCAACATACCCCTAAATGATAAGGGTGACCACCCCAAAATAAAAAAAAACCAATACAACGTTTGCCGGGCACAGCTAGTATATCTATACCAATATTATAAAGGGAAAATATTTGTATGTAAGTATGTTTGTATTGAATAGGTTCCGAAACTGGTTAGAAAAATTCTGTCACTAATGGATAGCTTCATTATCAGCAAGTAACATAGGCTATATTTTATCCCCATATTCCCACGGAAACGACAACTACGCGAGTGAATCCGCGTGACGTCCGCCAAGTCTGTCTGTTCGTTCCAGCTTATTTTTTCACATTTTAATCATAGTATTAAAAATCAAATTATTGGCCTTCCCATTCGTCGTCAGAATCAGCCCCAAGTCTAGATTAGTGCTAAATTAATGGCAATAGGCTCGCTCCCTATGACAGCAAAAAGTGGGTGTTCTATAATATCTGCCTACCCCTTCGAGGAACATGAATGCAGCAAGTTATCTCCAGCTGCGTGTCTGTCGTATTTAATTTTTTCACCTTGGCCCACCGCGTTCCATACTTATTCACTCTCCATGGATATTAAGCACCAGTGCCGATAAGAGTGGGGCTTACCTTCTAGTCGCAGAGCTTCTAATCAAATGATCAGCATCAGATTTCATAGAGTAATGCCTCGTGCCTTATCTCCGTGCGGCGGTGGGAGGCACCCGTATCGGTGTTCTCACGTGTTTGGTCACTAGGTGATAAAGGCTTTATATTTAACTGAACACATTATTATTACCACTAAGGTGGCAAAAGAGCCGTGGTGGCCTTGGGGTTTGAGCAGACGCTAGCAAGCGACGCAAGTTCAAATCCCAGAGGGGCCTCTACAAATGAGGCAGTTTTTCAGTCACGTTGGCACTTAATCATATTCCGTGAAATGTGTGTTGTTGTTACAACACCCCCTTCGAGGACCCTTCTGGGATGGCGTGATCATATTTTATTAAGGTGGCAAAAAGACCATAGTGGCTTTGGGGGTTGAACAGTCGCCTACTGCACACGCGACGTACTAAACACGCTTTGCTTACTGCTAAATAAACTGCGTCGAAGGCAAGTTAATCGTTTAACAAGAAGAAAATAGTATTGACTTCACAAAGCAACTCAATAAGCGAATAATAAAATTCTAAGTAACACTAAAAGGTCAAATAATAACTCATCAACTACTTTCCAACATACTTGATAATCGTGTGTGCGATAACGTGACATGCGCCCATCACGCTAACGCTCTCTCCCTCACACTTGCACATGTGTATCTAGCCATCTCGTTCTATTATCGGCTAGCGTCGAAATTAAAAAATAAAATAATGAGGGATATATCTCGTTATCGCAGCAGCATATCGCGCAGCATCCGTCACTGTACCCGTTAAATAGAAAGGTGACATAAGGCCGGTTATCTAATGTTGCTTGGCGATCGACGCCCGCGCATATTACCTACAAAAACAAATATATTTTTATAGATATCGAGCAGCTCAAAATACCTTAGAAACAGACATTTTCCCCTGTAGTCACCAGTACTTGGTGGGAAGCAGCTGAGTCGCAAGACAGCAAATACATCTGAATAAACTCACTGACTTAAGATTATATATCACAAACCGTTGATTCAGTTTTCTTGGTGAGGTGTATGTATGAAAGGTTTTTTGAAATTTTACCCCTAAATGCCCTTAAATGAGGTTGAAAGTATGATTTTTAAATCTTACTTCATTTAGGCTGTTCATTGTAAACAAGACCACTCTCGTGACAGCCTTGGTACCAGATAGCAACTATAGGTATGCTTGGCTAGCGATGCGCGATGTCAAGAGATTAATCGAGATTATTTTTAATTGCAGTCGATGGTAGAGAGTCCGACTCGCGTTTAGTCGCCTCGCATCGAAGACGGCATAATGAATCGAGTCGGCCAATGATTAGTACCATTCGGCTAGATTCAGCGCGACTCGGATCGTAAAACCTCTCGATTGATTCATCGCTAGGGTGAGTCGATGGTCGACTTGATGGTAAATTTGACCGACGCCGAATGTTTCAATTGCATCTCTATGATTGCCAAACCATCTTTGCAGTCAGTATTAAAAAATAACTCTACAGTAGATTCCAGATAGAGATGTCTTATTCCAATAGGATCTTTAGAACGAGACAACCATACGTTTGCGATTGTGTGCGTGAGCGCATGTAACTGGGTATGAGAGCTGGCCTTATGTCAGTATTTTTTTTGTACTGTATCTCCGCGATAACGCAGCATCTGCTATGTCAATGGTCGCCGATTTCATGTGTTCTATTTATGATACTGTTTTCTAATTGGAACAATTATTGCTATGTTGCGATACTATGTATGTTGGTAGGTATTTAATTTCAGCAAAATCATTCGGGTCACGTGGGCAGGCAAACTATGAAAATGATTTACTCAGTTTAGGCCCTGACAAGGCACTTATGAACGTCGAAGAATTTACCACTTATGAAACTAGCCTTCTGAGTAGAACCGACAAGAAACTCAGCTGGCATCTTGTACATTTCATTATATGCATATGGATTTTTATTGCCATGTCAGGCTTGTATTAGGCTGAGACATTGATATGCTTACGTCGTGCTCACGTTTGTATTTTTTTATCGACTTTTGTGCACTGGAACTGTGTCCATTTTTGTTAATTACTCAAATTATAAAATGATTTTTTTGAAAAGGGTAATGACGTACTGATTTTATTGCCAGGTTCTTCTCGTATGTATGTATGTAATCGTGTCGTTCTGACAATATGAAAGTACTTTTTTAAAAGTGTTATCAAATAAAGATAACTTATTCTGAATTGAATTCCTCGAACGGCTGGGCAGAGATGTATACATCCACATTGCGCCAGATTTAATCAAATCCCATGTTGTATTGATGAATCTATTGCTATTAATCGGGAAGTAATCCAGAATCCAGGCTACGACTGGGACATACAGATGGAAAACTCCAATAACACTTTGCCTGACATACAATGACATTTCATTTAGTATATTGAGCGTAAATCAAGCTTCTATATTTTTGGTGTAGGTTTTAACTTGTTAGACATACATACATACATATGCTCACGCCTGTATTCCCCGAAGGGGTAGGCAGAGGTGTTGTTATCACAACACCCACTTTTCACCGAAGATGATTAAGTGCCAACGTGACAGATGGCGAGTCCATCGCCGTCTCAGACACGTTACATACGTCATTGAATTACTTCTCAGAAATATATTTCCTCACGATGTTTTCCTTCACCGTAAAGCACGTGGTGTGAAATCACTGTACATAAGTTTTTTAGACAAACTCATTGGTACAGGCCCCGTTGGGATTCGAACTTGCGTCGCTTGCGTAGCTAGACTGCTCAAACCTCAAGGCCACCACGGCTTATTGTTAGAACGTTGACGATATCGTCTGCGTATTTTCTTCATTTTGTATGGGTACGCAAAAACGCCCCTAACGGCGAGTGCAGGAAGTTTTACCATCTTTATAGCATAGCCTAATAAACTTGAAAATGCGTGAACTTTATTCCATGGGTGACCCGCGGATTCCTAATGTTTTTATTTAAATAAGGGCCTATGTCACTCCTGTGAAAGTCAAACAGACAGACGGACAAACGGACAGAAAAAAAAATTGTAGTGGGTACCATGTATACTTTGATAATATGCATTTAGTGAAAAGCTGTTATTTATTATTACAAACAGAAACTTCCAATTTTATCAATGTATATATCTATACATGTACACTGTATATTACCTATATTATCTATGTATGTAAAGATGTATAGATAAAAAAAGAACAATTATGAAATTCTCTCTATTTCCAAAGTTCGTAGATCTATTTCTATAGATCGATTCCTAGATCAAGTCTAGTTATCATTTAAGGTAACTAGCAACATTAAAAAACGTGTCATTTCTATGTTTTAATTTACAATGATACAATTACGCCATAGATAGCCGTGTCTTTTGACAACGTTGATAACGTTTGACCTGTGATAAACTTTACAGATTATCTGAAAGTTAACTTCACGTAACACTGATCTAACTGTCCCATTACACGTGCTGAAATGACCATTTGGACATTGTACCTACTCTGGGCTATATTATTAAGAACAAAGATTTGTATGTATGTTTGTAACGAATTGACTCCAAAACTACCAGACGGATTTTGAAAATTCTTTCTCCGTTTGCATGCTACAGTAATACGGATTAATATAGGCTATATTTTATCCTCGTACTCACACGGGAACGTTAGATACGCGGGTGAAACTGCGTGACATCTGCTAGTCTACTAATATGAAAGCTGAAGAACGCGTTATCTCAGGAACAACTGCTCCGATTTGCGCATGAGAGCCTCTTGGCACGGTTTCTATTGCGCATATCATTCGATCAGCTAAGTTAAGCAACCCTAACCCTAGCCGGTGATTGGGGAGAGCACGTTAAGCCGTTGGTCCCGGCTGCCAAATTAACATCTTTGGCAATCGTTACAGGTCAGTCGGAGGTTGGCTGTAGTCTATATATATATATATATCATCATGCTAAGACGAATCGCGGATTATATTTAGCATTAGCCAAAAGTAACTATTTCGCACAGACGAACTCGAGGGCAGAATATTGAACATAAATATGTGAAAGCAGTACTTATAAATAGTATAAACCCATATTCCACCAGTTTTGTTTTAGTTCCATGTAATAAGGGGCGAGCGTATCGCCATTAATCAGACACCCCAATATCTTAAAATGTTTGCCCTGACACGAGAATTGAACCTGCGACACTAATAAAGAAGCTAGTAACAAAAATAAGATATCTAAGCACATTGTTTGTCTATCTCATGCCAAGTTGAGTCTATCTCTTGCGTTGATCAATAAATTACTTTTAGATCTTGATCAAGGCTGATCTATATCTGTGATTTTCTGAACTGATTCTCAGATCGCACTATCAACAGACAATTTTTTAGATTCCCGATACTTAGATATGAACGGAGCCTGATTTAAAGGTTGCTTTTAAATATTTATCAGTCACTAATATTGACTCTAAGTTTGCCTTTTACATACTGTATTAAAACTAGCACAAATTGTCATTATTAAATAGGAATTAAAAACAAAAATTATTGTTCACGCCATCCCAGAAGGGTCCCCGAAGCTAAGCTGTTATAACAACAACACCCACTTTTCACCGAAGATGATCAAGTGCCAACGTGACAGATGGTGAATCTATCAATTCCCAGGCACTATACAGACGTCTTTGAATTACTTTTCAGAAATATACAGGTTGCCTCATGATTTTCCTTCACCGTAAAGCTCGTAGTGTGAAATTGTGGCCTTAGCTTATTGGTACAGGCCAAGGAACCCTATAATACAAATATACTAAAGCGATGAATGGGTGAAAAACGTCTTTTTGCCTTCATTTGATTTTCAACCTTAACTAAAGGTAGTTAGATTGAAACTAAATAATTAATGGTAATGACGGTGACGTTTTGTAATTAGACTTTAAATCGTTATCTGTTATCAAGAAATGGCACGATAAGTTTCGTTATCAGTGAGATTTTATCAGTCTCGATCCGGTAGCCATGTTTTTGTTGTATGAATGTTGGTTGTGTGATTAAATACGCCTTATTTTAATTATATTTTTTAAATATTAGATTGCTTTTGCATAACACTGTAAAACAAGGGGAGGAAAAATTCAACGCATGAGGTAGGATCACGAGTAGATCAGTTAGCAGAGCAACTGCACAGTTTGCAGAGGTGGTGGGTTCGAGTCCCGCCTCGTGTTCATACAAACTCATAAAATGACTGCGCATTCAGTGCCAGCGCTCATAGCTCGTGACGACACCCGAGAGCTTAGTGCGAGTTTTTGCCGACAGATGGCGCTGTTTGATCCTATACAACCTGCGTTTACGGCAACGCGCTGACTTGTGACGGCGGCAGTGAAAAACTCGCAGTATGCCCTCGGTATTTTACACTCGTATCTAAACAAAGAGGTCGGATCTCTTACTAAGTTAGTACCTGGATAACAATAGTAGGTAATTACTGGTAATTTTTACTGATAACCACCGTGATACGACCGGTGCAATAGTTTACATCACTGCAACGAGATAGGACACGCGTTTGAGGCGTAATTGCTCGTGTTGGTATTACATTGTGTATTATCTGGTCACCTGCAGGTGTTCTGGTGAAAACTCATGATAATGCCTCGTTGGTATAATAAGCGGGAGGAGAATTTTGGGTTCGATTCTTCCTTTGGGTTAATGGCAATAGGAATTGTGGGTGAACTATAAGTACAACTCTGTTTACCCCTTGGGGGAATATAGGCGTGAGCATATATAGGTGCCATCATGAATTATGAGCACGCAGCAAAAATAGTGGCGATACTGCGTATGTTTTTATTCACCTCACGCCATACATATAGGCACATAAAATGACAACTGCACATTCACAGATGCGCACTCATATCAACACCTGTATGTATATATATGTTTATGTTAGTCTCTATTGGTGGAATTGGTGGAAGAGAGGTGCTCGTGGCACAGTTGCTATCGCGCATATCATTCGTTCAGCAATGTTAACCAACCCTTATCCAAGCCAGTACTTGGGGTGGCCCTCCGAGTTCCCTCCGTGCCTCGGAGGGCACGTAAAGCGGTCGGTCCCGGTTGCCAATCGTTGCAACTGATTTAAGTCATATCACAAATGTTCCTTGTTAAAGAAGTTGCGAAGGTCAGGTGGGATTCGCTTCGTATAAAAATCAGGTGATCAACCGCGTATGGGATAAGGCCAGGGAGATGATGAGTCTCTATTGGTGGAAAAATCAGAGATATATAGGATCAATAACAATGACCCCTTAATAGGCTTATCGGAACAATCTGACCATGATTGCCTCTGCTCGGAATTTTCCTTTAAATTAAATAATTAAATACAAATTTGTCGTCCACGTCACGCAGTACTAAATGCTCGGACGATTTGTCCGTAGCTCCCATCTGTAAGATAAGCTACTGATAACGATAGATACACTGTTAATGGTCCTCTGCTCCGATAAGATACAATATGAATCTCTGCTTCAAATGATGTTTGTGTAAGATATTCTTAGAAGTTTACTTATCATATTGTTATTGAAGCATTTTTGGTCCCATACGTTGCGTTTTAAGCAGTCGCTTGGCATAAAATGGTAAAAGAAAACCTACGTGCAGTGATTTCACGCGAGCTTTACGATGAAGGAAAACATCGTGAGGAAACCTGCATATGTCCGAGAAGTAATTCAAAGAAAGTATTGAGATGGTGGTAGACTCACATCCGTCACGTTGGCACTTAATCATCTTCGGTGCAAAGTGGGTGTTGTTATCACAACACCTCCTACCCCTTCGGGGAATACAGGCGTGAGCATATGTAGTTTTTAATAGATGCTCTATTGTTTTCATTAGAATAAACTCATACGTCAAAGTGACAGAAGGGAATACTTACCTTAACAACGAAAACAAAAATGCTATCTATATAACCTTTTGTTTGGACTGTGAAGATTATTGTCTAAAAGGTTATAAGGAAAGCAATTAGAATTTCAAAGTCTTTAGGGCCGGTTCCACTGAACTTCATTATTTAACCCTCATAAATTCCCGTAAAATTCCCGGATACAAGTAGATGACGGCATTAGTGCGCGTGTCCATTAGCTAAGAACATACAAAATGTCGTATTTATACCGAGAATTAATCTATACAGATACATAAAATTGGAGTGTCTGTTTGTTACTCCAAATTACTATACAGCTTTCTATTAAATGCATGTGAAAATATATTCGCTACCTACTTATATAGATTTTTTTTTAACAAATATCTGACTGCTTCTTGTTCCGGCTAATCTCTGAATCGTCGGGACTGATTTTGACAGGATTTTCAGTGGCGGATAACTAATGTTGCAAGGAGCAACTATGACTAATTTTATATTTAAAAAGATTTGGGTTCCGAGAAATGACGTCTATCGCGAACTATTCTATTCACTAACTGCCCATACACATTATAAACAAAATTATGACGTATGTTATAAGCCTGTAGTACTCGCACACCGAAGTTACATAAGATATACGTTTGAACTAATAAAATTCGAAGTCCTGATTGTCAACGCAAAGCTACATAAAATGTAACCCACATGCTGTTTGTATGTAAATGTCTCTGTTAAGTTAGTGAATTTTAATGATAATGTTAATAATCCACATTTCAATGAGGCGAAATCTTCAGTAATTATTTCGTTATAAGTTTTATAAATCCTTCGCTTACAAAATATATTTATGTGAGTGTAAGCTCACGTATTATTAGATAGGCCTCAGTGTGGTAGATAGTAGTAAAACTTTGCTAGTAAAAACAATACAAAATGTACGGTGATGACATAAGTCACGTGACTGATTTATGCCGTTTCCATAGCGCGAGAGAACGTTACTTTGTCTAGGCCTACAGAGCCCCTTCTCTTCGACCTTCCGAAACGTAAATGATTATCGTGCCGCAAGCAACAATGGAAACAGCAGTAACTGAACTTTCTGATGTTATCTCGTCCCCTATTAACGGAGCGTGATTAAACAATGGTTCCGTAATCGAAAAAATAATTCGGCCAATTTGTCTGTCCGACGCCTGACTGATGTCCGGCCAATTTATCCGACCAGATAGAGATGGCGCGATTGTTAACTCAACTTATAACGTAATTAGTGCTATTTGTTTTTGTAGCCTTATCTCACGGATCGTACCGTGGAACAATGGAAATTGTTGAAATAATTCGATTTGAAAAGTGAATTACATTTGGATTTGGACTTTAAAGGATTTTGGGAAGTAGAGTGTGGGATTTATGGTGTGAGTTTTTAATATCGATTAGTTAGAGCAAACGATTTGAAAGATGGTGTGGCTAGAATGGGACTAAACACAGATTATGTCAACTGTTAGATATGCCGTCAAGAGCTATGAGCGATGTCCTTGAATGCATAGCAGTCATTTTATAAGCTTCGAGCAGCAGTCTTTGTCTGTCTATAAGGCTTGACGAGAATAAAATAGGTAATTTAGTAGAAAATACAAAGAGAAAAGTGTTTTGTTTTATTAAATATTTCAAGCCAACGCGCACGAAATAATAAAAAAAATTGGGCGTAATTAGATTTAGCTTTAACTTTTATATAATACTAGTAGACGTCACGCGGTTTCACCCTCGTAGTACCCGTTTCTGTGGGAGTACGGGAATAAAATATAGCCTATATTATTCACTGATAATGTAGCTATCTATTGCTGAACGAATTTTTCAAATCGGTCCATTAATTTTTGAGAAAATTCGTTACAAAAATTATGAAGCTGTTTAAGCCAACGTTGATTTTTTTTCACTAAACCGAGATTTTACCGTTTTCTGCAAGTGACCTTAAGATATTCGTGTGGTCCGAATTTCTTTTAAGCACCACATTCTCACGTTGTAACATGATACAAGTCACGTGTGGTACAATCGTCCGTCTGTAGTTGTATGTATACATGGTTCCCAGTACTGCGCCCGCGCAGGTGGTCCAGACTGACGATGTGATATCGTTATATTGATTGACTTTGTTATAAAATTCAAAATTCATAATATCTTTATTTGATTAGACTTCTTACAAAGTACTTTACATGATTATAAATGTTACCACCGGGTTCGGAAGGTAGCTTTTGTTGAGAAGAACCCGGCAAGAAACTCAACAATTACTGTTTTAAAAAAATATATATTATACAATGTTATTGGGTACAGTATTTATATCTCATGAATATAAGCCCATGGACACAGTTCAAATGCTCAATTGTCAAATATAATAACTAAAATATTAAAATTCCAGGCAGTCAAAGCAAAGATTATTATAAAATTAGTTATTAGGAATATTATTTAAGAGCGTGACTTTGGATGGGAATTAGGGTCCCTGACAAAACTTTAGGATTACATCCCTTAACATTCGTTTTAAATTGGACCTAATCAAAAAGGTTAAGTCGAATAAGTTACTCAATGTATCACTAGCTATGTGTCAGTGGAAGTCTCGTTAAAATCAGTCCAGTCGTTTCAGAGATTAGCCAAACAAACAGACAGACAGAGGAAATTTGCACTTTGTATATTTAATAAGGAGTTGCAAACATTCACTTAAATATTATTTGTATATATATACATGTTATTATTCAGCCTTATTCTATCTATATATTCTTGTGCTATGTTTTTTTAAATACACTACTAAGATTATCTGTAGATATCTTTGGTTAAAAATTGGATATATTCATAATCTTCTTTAGATAGAAAAAATATTTTGTCTGTCTGTAGAGCACAGGAGGTGAACTTCAATGGGTAAAGTATTCATTGTTAATCACACACAGCAATTCACTACAAAATAAATATGCCTTCGCAAAACTACACTTTTGCAATCACCTGTACCATCGTCTGATATTAAATCAGTTGAAATTAACCTCTACCCACACGTAATAAGGTACAAATCGGCGCTTACAATTCATCTCGACCTCCGGCCCCACGATCCATTTCATCTCCAACATGCATAAAGTATAAAACGCGTCAATTGTTAACAACCTCTCGATTCTCGTGAATCGATACAATCGATAATGCCTTTTATTTTCTTGCGCTAGAGTCTCGATTGTTTCATTCGATTTCCCCGCGGTGGTTGTTCTAAAATATGAATCCGTATTCGTAATTTGAATTTATCTCTTCGGATTAAAAAATGCTTTGCTGTTTTTAATTGATGTCTTATTGTCATAAAGTTACGGTTCAATATTGTATATTTATGTCGCTTTAATCTATGGTGTCGCTAAGGACGTAGAGTTGGTATGTTTTGACAGACAGTTAAGGTACGGGTGACTATGATTATGCGATTGTGAGGACTGAGAAGCATTTTAGATCGATAGATAACATACAATACATACGGGCGACAAGATTGTTGAATATATTTACTGGTATTTTTACATATAGGTACTTTTTCCACAAATATTGTGTTTCGAGACAAATTAGCTACTAATGTATTTAAAAAAAGCCGTGGTGGCCTTGAGGTTTGTGTAGTCGCCTGCTACGTAAGCGACGCAAGTTCGAATCCCAGCGGGGTCTGTACCAATTAGTTTTTATAAAAAACTTATGTACAGTTATTTCACACCACGTGTTTTATAGTGAAGGAAAACATCGTGAGGAAACCTGCATATTTCTGAGAAGTAATTCAATGACGTATGTAAAGTGTCTGAGACGGCGATGGACTCACCATCTGTCACGTTGGCACTTAATCATCTTCGGTGAAAAGTGGGTGTTGTTACTTTAACACTTCTGCCTACCCCTTCGGGGAATACAGGCGTGAGCAAGTGCATGTATTAAAAAAAATGTAAGTACTTCAATAATTTTGATGTATTACCATTCAACTTTTGTATACGATTTTGATCAATATAACATAACAATCGATTTAAATAATCGATTATTTTTTCCCAACACTCGTCAGTAACACATACAAAAACTAATCTAAGTTCTAAAACAATTGATACATTGAACACCGCCATCTCGCGGCAGGAGTGGGCAACTGCGCTCGTATTGTAGTTGTTTTTTAAGTCCGTTAATGGTCTGATGGGAGAGAAGATAAGAAGAACAACATAGTGTTTTAGTTTAATTATAGCCATGTTTGTGTAATGCCGTTGTTAATGATTATTATTTTGTTGTCGATCGTTCGGCTACTGATTTTAGATTATGCTCTGGGTGTCTTTGGTTTATCGACTAGGGCACATGTCAGTCATATTTTTTACCACAGTTAATTGACAAAAACATTTTTTTTTTGCTTAGAAAGTGGCTTACGCCGCTGGCAGGCACATCTATACATACAGATAAATAAAATTGAAGTGTCTGTTTGTAATTCCAAAATAACAGCTTTTTACTAAATGCATATAAAAATATATACGGTACTGACATAAAAAAAAACAAATTAAAAAAAAAGCCTGTCTGTAGTCGACTGATTTCAACGGCACTTTCACTGGCAGATAGCTACTGTTACAAGGAGTAACTTAGGGTACTTTTATGTTAAAAAATAATTTAGGGTTCGGCGGGAATGAAATTAAATCTACGCGGGTGAAACCGCAGGAGACCACATATTTTATAGAATTAAAAGTAACCCTAAGTTTCTCCGTGTAAATTAGCTATCCGCCAGTGAAAGTCTCGTTAAAATCGGTCCAACCGTTTCGGACATTATCCAACAACACACAGACAAAAAGAGAAAATTTATAAAATTAGTTTTTTCTATGTTTGTACCGTGAACATTTTCATATGTATTTAGTAAAGATCTGTTATTTTAGAATAATAAACAGACACTTGGATTTTATTTATTTGTATTAGATAAAAGTAGCCTAAGTTATCTGTCAGTGGAAGTCCCAGTCAAATCGGTCGAGCCATTTCAGAGGTTAGTCTGAAAAAACATCCAGCGAAACATTGCAAACATAGATTTTTTTACATACATACATATGCTCACGCCTGTATTCCCCGAAGGGGTAGGCAGAGGTGTTGTTATCACAACACACACTTTTCACCGAATTTGATTAAGTGCCAACGTGACAGGTGGTGAGTCCATCGCCGTCTCAGGCACTATACATACGTCTTTGAATTACTTCTCAGAAATATGCAGGTTTTTACTCACGATGTTTTCCTTCACGTGGTGTTAAATCACTGTACATAAGTTTTTTTTAGAAAAACTCATTGGTACAAGCCCCGTTGGGATTCGAACTTGCGTCTGTTTGCTACGCAAGCGACTGCTCAAACCCCGAGGCCACCACGGCTCTATATTTTAGATTTTTATATATTAATGCATTTAATCGAATGCTGTTAATTTGGAATAACAAACAGACACTCCAATTGTATTTATCTGTATATATACCTAACTCAGTAGGTATTAATCAAGCAAATCTATGATTGAAAACCAACAGTAGTTCCAGTTAACATTGACATATACAAGTAAGGCCTAAGATAGGCAATCTGCGCCCACGCACTATTGTTTCAACACCATTACCGGTTTTGCCGATATTATCGCTACGGAGCTGAACAAAACCGAAACACTGGGTTGGTAACGGTAATTGTATGGGGCATAACCGATTTTTAGCCTTTCTTCTTGTACACGCACCGCTATGGAGTTGCAACAGAGGGAAAGCTAAGAGAGAGAAAAAATACGAGGAGATCCGTAGACGTACTAAGGTAACCGACATAGCCAATCGGGTTAGCAAGCTTAAGTGGCAATGGGCAGGCCATATTGCTCGAAGGACTGATGGCCGCTGGGGCAGTAGAGTTCTCGAGTGGAGACCACGTACCGGCAAGCGCAGCGTAGGGCGCCCCCCCGCGAGATGGACGGACGATCTGGTCAAGGCGGGGACCCGCTGGATGCAGGCCGCTTCCAACCGGGTGAGGTGGAAATCATTGGGAGAGGCCTATGTTCAGCAGTGGACGTCCTATGGCTGATATGATGATGATGATGATGTATCCGTCAACATATCTTCGTCAACAGCGGGGCCTGTACCAATGGGTTTTTCTAAAAAACTTATGTACAGTGATTTCACACCACGTGCTTTACGGTGAAGAAAAACATCGTGAGGAAACCTGCATATGTCTGAGAAGTAATTCAAAGACGGATGTTTAGTGCCTGAGACGGCGATGGACTCACCCTCTGTCACGTTGGCACTTGATCATATTCGGTGAAATGTGGATGTTGTTACAACACCTCTGCTTACCCCTTCGGGGACTCTTCTGGGATGGCGTGAGCATATTTTATTTTTTTTATATTTTCCCAAATTGGAATCGATCCTTATATGCATGGTCTTTGCTATGCGTTAGTTCCCAGTAGGAAAATTATAATACATTGTGTGCGAAGTGCCTTGTTGTCCACTTCCCTTTATGATGGTTGAGGAGGTCAATGGCTGGCATTCACGTCATACTTGTGAACAGGTGCTGCTTGTGGGGGCTGGTCATCTCAAGCTACGCATTTAGTTACAAGTAGAACTACTAGATTTGAATTATGTTAATTTTATCGACATTTGTGCATTGAAACTGTGTCCATGAGCTCATGTTTTTTAAGTGATTTATTTTGTACTCTTAAAATTGTATAATATTTTTTTGAAAAGAGTGATCACTGAGTTTCTTGCCAGGTTCTTCTCAGTAAAAGCAACCTTCCGAACATGGCGGTAGCATGTATACTCCTGTATAATTATGTCATTCTGACGATTTGAAAGTATTTTGTCAAAAGCCTAATCGAATAAAGACATTTTTGACTTTGACTTTGACTTGAAGTTTGAGCTGTCGCCTGCCACACAAGCGACGCTAGTTCGAATCCTGCCTCGGCCTGTACAAATGAGTTAAATCTTTTGTTTAGTGATTTCACACCACGAGCTTTACGGTGAAGGAAACCTGCATATTTCTGAGAAGTAATTCAAAGACGTATGTATAGTGCCTGAGACAGCAATGGACTCATCGCCTGTCACGTTGGCACTTAATCATATTCAATGAAAAGTGCGTGTTGATATTCCAAAACACTGCCTACCCCTTCGAGGAATACAGGCGTGAGTGTATGTATGTGGTTATATTCATAAATCATAGCATAGGAGATGTCTATATTATAATAGTTATGTAATTATTTATACATTAACATGGTGTACCTGTATCGTAATTATATTTCTAATGGCGCAGTCTATTTCAAAAAGTAGTGTTGTCAAAAACCGATGTTAATCTCAGAAAATTATCGAATAATCGACGTTACGGTTGCGCCTGCGCCGGATGTCAAACTAAAGCTCTTGAGGTACACTCTTTTATTTTACCGTAATCCTCGTTAATTGACTCTTATTTCCTACACCATAAGGGTGGTTATTGAACCGTATGACGGCAAACGTTAATGTGTATGTCAGTACGTCATAATAACAGTAACCTGTCATGGTGTGACATTTTTAGAGATTACAATCGCGCCATTAAATAGTCGCGCGATGGAATTGTTGCTAGAGAAATGTTTTATTTAAATAAAAGATTTGTTTGTCCATTTGTTTCTTGTGGGCCTCGGGTGTTTCATCTGATATCTCTACATATATTTATATATATAAATGAATCCTTACGATTCATTAGTTTCAGAGCTACGATGCCACAGACAAACATACCAAATCAGTTGTCAGACTTATTTATGATTATCTACAATAGTATTATAAAGCGGAAAACTTTATTTGTTTGGTTGTAATGAATAGGCTCAAAAACTACTGGAACGATTTAAAAATTCTTTCAGCAATGGATAGCTACATCATCAGCAAGTAACATAGGCTTTATTTTATCCCCGTACTCCCACGGGAACGGGAACTACGCGGGTGAAACCGCGTGACGTCCGATTGTGATTTATAATAACATAAGTGTTTATGTATAAAAGGTCAGACCAATAAAATACTCTCGCATTAAGTAGTAAGTATATAAATATAACTAGCTGTGCTGTGTTTCACCCGCGTAGATTTAATTAAATCCCGCGGAACTCTATACGTTTTTTTAATAAAAGTATCCTAAGTTACTCCTTGTAAAATTTGCTATCAACCAGTGAAAATACCGTTGAAATCAGTCCAGCCGTTTCGGAGATTGGCCGGAACAAACAGACAGGCAGAGTTTTTTTTTTATGTCAGTACAAAATATAATTCCATATGCATTTAATGAAAAGCTGTTATTTTGGAATTACAAACAGACACTTCAATTTTATTTATCTGTATAGATGTTTAACTATAAAATTATATAAAGTGGAGGCACTATTAAAGTTGCCAGTATCAACTAGCTCAATCAGCTTAGTGCTTACAAAGCCCATCATTTTCGCAGCTCAAAGCAAATATGAAGGTAACATTTCTCGATGGGTGAGTTATGTGATTGGTTCGGAACACTGCGCATGAGTTGTTAGGGTCGTGTCGATCCCAGATACATTCAACACCTCGTAAATTAATATTTGCTTTTATTTTCATCTATTTAAGTAGATGCTCACGTCTGTATCCCCCAAAGGCTACCCTTTTGGGTGTTGTGATTAGAACACCCATTTTTCGCCGAAGATGATTAACTTTCAACGCGACAGATAGCTACTCCATCACCGTCTCAGACACATACGTCTTTGAATTACTTCTTCTTCTTCACGATGTTCTCCTTCACTGTAAAGTGCATAAGTTTTTTAGAAAAACTCATTGGTACAGGCCGCGCTGGGATTCGTACTTGCGACGCTTGCGTAGCAGGCGACTGCTCAAACCTCAAGGCCTCTTTACCTTTATATAAGCCCGTTTGTCGGTTTCCAACTTCGGAGCTGCCAAATTGCATCCTTATTTTGTGATCCCGTGGTAAGGTAATTCCTTAATATCCCTTATACCCGTGGGATTAGACGCATCGCTGTATTTATCAAACAAAAATCCGTTTTTTTTTTCCACAGTTTCATTGCACGAGAATCACTAAAAATATAAATAAAGACTAAAAGTAGGAATTACTAAGAATTATGTAGCATGAGGTGACTAGCACCGAAAAGCTGTTAGGAAATTTGGACTGGTGTAGATTACATACATACATATGCTCATGCCTGTATACCCCGAAGGGGTAGGCAGAGGTGTTGTTATCACAACACCCACTTTTCACCGAACTTGATTAAGTGCCAACGTGACAGATGGTGAGTCTATCGCCGTCTTAGGCACTATATATACGTTATTGAATTACTTCTCAGACATATGCAGGTTTCCTCACGATGTTTTCCTTCACCGTAAAGCACGTGGTGTGAAATCAATGTACATAAGTTTTTTTAGAAAAACTCATTGGTACAGGCCCCGCTGGGATTCGAACTTGCGTCGCTTGCGTAGCAACTGCTCAAACCCCAAGGCCACCACGGCTCTTGTAGTAGATTAGTTGGTAGAATAAGTATTAAGACAATAATTGGAAGGCAAACCGATACGGGTCTAACAATCGGCCCTCAGTCTGCAATCTCTTCATCGGTAATTCGGTAATAAAATGAAAATACGTTCGCTTCTTATCTATAATCCACTCTATATAAATATCCTTTACTATATAAACATACAGATGTTAATTTGAAACGTCTTTACCAACATCTACTCGACAAGGTAATTTAGGTCTTACATACATAGTCCGAGTCTAGAAAACAATTCGAGATCTTGTGAGTAATAAGGGTCATAATTCTTTATCGACATGTACTGCAGCTCCGTTCGCGGATTTTGATTTCGCGCGCCTGCAAATTTAATTTTCTATAATAAGCTGAGTGAAGGTGTGTGAAGTAATGAGAGCTTTATGCCTTGAGTATTACGGTGTGGTTTGATTTGAGTTAGCAGCAAGTTTCATCGGGCGCGATTCGAGTGCCGATACGAGCCCCGCCCAGGATTTTTTCGTGGTTTCTCTAAAGTAACAATGGAGTGATCTGCTAACTAAATAACCAGTGAGATACATCAGCAACGATGCGGTGAGAACAATGTTCTTTTATTTTGTTCGTGTTGACGAGACGTGGCCTGATGGGGATTGAAATCGTGTGTCGAGTAACTTTACAGTAGAATGGAATGATGTTTAAAATCAAAGCCTTAGAGAATATGATACCATTTTTACCCGACAACGGCGAAGCCAAAAAGAGGGTTATGATTTTGACCGGTATTTGTGTATGTATGAACAACTCCAAAACTATCGTTGGATGCGTCTTGATAATATCACGAATAATTAAACTATTAATATAACATATTTAACAGGAACAATCGTGTCATTCTTTTATAAATTATTACTAAGTTAAATCTAGTATAATAGGACAACGAGAAAAAAAAATGCTCAAGCCATCCCAGTAGGGTCCACGAAGGAGTAAGCAGAGGTGTTGTATTAACAACACCCACATTCCACCGAATATGATCAAGTGTCAAAGTAACAAAGGGTGAGTCCATCGCCGTCTGAGTCTTTGAATTACTTCTCAAACATATGCAGGTTTCCTCACGACGTTTTCCTTCACCGTAAAGCACGTCGTGAGAAATCACTGCACATAAGTTTTTAGAAAAACTCATTGGTACAGGCCCCGCTGGGATCCGAACTTGCGTCGCTTGCGTAGCAGGCAACTGCTTTACCCTCAAACCCAACAAGGCTTTTTTAAAATAAAATAAATATTACTTATAAATAGAACCTTTATTTTTCATATATAATCTTTCAGGTAAAATTATTTGGTTACTATTCTTAGTAAGGTGGAATTACAGTCCATAGTCGGGCTGTTCTTCCAATCGAACGGGAGATCCCGATGTCCTACCCCTTCAGGAACCCTTCTTGAAGTAGTGAACATCATAACAAAGACTTTATTAAACATAACATATTATACATACATTACTCACGATTAAATGCGTTCTAATGTTGGTATGTAGGTGATTAATGCTACACAGATATTAACAATCGCCATCAATACCTACTTTATGTACTAGGAATTGAGGAAAATGAAGTAATACAATATTTATATACACGTTAACATTATCATTATGTATTTCTATAAATGATTTTCCGTCAAATTGGACGAAATTCATTTAATTAAATGCAACTAAGGCACAACACAGAAAGATTAGCAGTAACGCAAATGCTATAGACATAAAATTGTCAACGCTGGGAAAGGTTAGCTTGCGTCTGACACTTTACAACGTTATACTATACTAGAGGACGTCACGAGGTTTCATGCGCGTAGTTCCAGTTCCCGTGGGAGTACGGGGATAAAATATAGCCTATGTTACTCACTGATGATGTAGCTATCCATTGCTGAAAGAATTTTTCAAATCGGTTAAGTAGTTTCGGAGCCTTTTCAATGCAAATAAACAAAAAAAAACAATCTTTCTTTTTTATTAGTGTAGACAAAAAATCTATTAAAAATGTTTCGGCGGTAAAAACGTTATAGACAGACAGACCACTTTAAATAAGTTGTTTCATGAAGTGTCTCAGATGGCGCTACATGACGGTTACATACATATTCTCACGCCTCGAAATACCTACGCCGAAAATGATTGAGTGCCAACGTGACAGATGGTGAGTGTATCGCCGTCTCAGGCACTATAAATACGTCTATGAATAATTTTTCAGACATGTACAGGTGTCCTCAAAATGTTTGCCTTCACCCTAAAGGACGTGGTGTGAAATCAGTGCACATAATTTCTTAGAAGAAGTGATCAGTACAGGCCCCGCTGGGATTCGAATTTGCGTCGCTTGCGTAGCAGGCGACTACTTCAACCCCACGACCTGCACAGCTCGAACACGCTTTTTTAAATATAAATAGGAATAAACATTACTTCATGCCACAGGTGTATTTCATTTTGTCTTGAGACTTTTGGGAATTGATGTACTGGTGAGTAAATGTGCTGTGGCGAAGGTCAGTTTTCCTGTCCTAATCTACCGGTTGAATTGTACTTGTTTGTTTGTCATAGTATCATTATTAACTGCTCGTTCACATTTGGAAGGAAAACCGCTAACGAAACTGGCCTTTAGTGCAGCAATCGTTAAAGTAATTAGTCCACAAAGAGTAAACAAATATATGCAAGTTCGAATCCCAGCGGGGCATGACCAATGAGTTTTTCTAAAAACTTATGTACAGTGATTTCACACCACGTGCTTTACAGTGAAGGAAGACATTGTGAGGAAACCTGCATATGACTGAGAAGTAATACAAAGGCGTCTGAGACGGCGATGGAGTCACCAACTGTCACGAGATTTAATAATTTTCAATGAAAAGTGGGTGTTGATATTACACCACTGACTTACCTTTGGGGGAATACAGGCGTGAGCATAATGTTTTTATTAAAAAAAATACATAATATGGGTTCATTTTAAGGGGGGCCCACGGAACCCTAATGATTTTTTTAAATTAAAAGTAGCCTAAGTTACTCCTTGTAACATTAGCTATCTGCCAGTCAAAGTCCCGTTAATATCTGTCCAGCTGTTTCGCAAATTAGCCGGAAAAAACAGACAAATTGAGAAAACAATTAATAAGCGATTTTTTTATACCTGTATATACTGTATTATACTATATATACTTACATATGAATTTAGTGAAAATCTGTTATTTTGAAATGACAAACAGACACTTCAACTTTATTTATCTGTATGCATTGTATGTATAGATTTCCTGGGAAACCAAAGTTCTGATTTAGATTCCTTAATCAGATTTCAAGGGAAGAATGAAAATCTCAGTCAGTTCAAGTAAACCTTGCGTGTCTAGATCACATGAACAGTGCCCGGGTTCCTTCGCGGCTAATTAATCGTTGGGGCGTGCGCCTGCGCATATTGGGGTCCGATTTTAGGAACATTATCTGCCATCTTGGAGTTTTTAGCGGTTTTAGTTGATTTCCTGATCGTCTGATAGGATTTGGAGCACGAATGGTGGGTGTTATTTAATTTGGAATGTTTACAAAGTCTCTTCGCTGATTTAGAAGATTGTATTGATTAATTTTTTTTCATTATTGTTCAGGTAAATGCAATATTAATTTAGGGTTGTAGGATTATGGTGAGTTTCTTTTTTTGATGGTCTCATAGCTCACACGAAGCCCTTATAGTAAAACTTTGTTGTCTGTATATCCGTCTGTAGACTCACAAAGCAGAAACTAAAGGGCACTTCCCGCTACACTAAAATTATGAAATCAGACTGAGAAGATCAATACCCCTATCACGGTTTTGCCACCGTTTTAGTAATCTATACTCGCTAGCGTCTCCCCCGAATATTAGTAGGAGACATTGCGCAGCAACTCTCCGCGGTGACGTGCAAAACTAAAATATGTCATACAAATATTGCGAGTGACGCTAGCGAGTGTAGATTACGAAAACGATGGCAAGCCCGTGATATATAGAACTCGGTTATTTCTGCCTTATGCAAGTATCTAGCCTTCAACCAAAATATTTATACAGTTTCGTAATACACACTCACTTCACAGAAATACCTGTCAGAAACTATAGGTACTTAGATACGTAACTTATTGCAATACCTACGAGTATGTACTGTGTAAGTGTTTATAGGCGCAAGAACAAAATAATCGTAGATACGATACTTCAAGTGAAGTACAATCCTGTCAGACCAGTGCGTGGAGGCGGGGCGGCCACACCTTGCCACCTTAACGTTCACTTTAGCTCTCTGCACACAGCGCCATCTCTCGGTTTCCTTGGGAAGTTTTGGGATATTTTATAAGGTTTAACAATTAAATAAAATTCCAAATTACCAAGTTCCTCACAAAATTCATATGAAAGTACTGTCTGTCCGTCTGTATTTTTTCTTGATCTAATCTCTGAATATGCTGGATCAATTTTAATGGCATTTTCACTTTATAATATATTTGTGACGTTTGACAAATAATGAACTCAGAAATAGAGCCCAACGTTCAATGTAATTATGTTGGTTATTTGGTCTACATTTCCTAATTAATGCACCGTACACACCTGAGCGTTAGTGACAACGAAACGGAAACGTATTGACAACCCCAGCGGAACGTGCGGCAATGGCAACCGATGAAATACCGGGCGAGAGGTCATTTGTGCTCTATTGTGGTAAAGCTTAAAACCGCACCAAAAACTATGTCATGATATCACAATGTTAAAATTACCTCAGTTTAATATCGAACTAGCTTCACCCGCGTAGACTTAATTTCATGTCATGATCATGATCATCATGATATTTAAATTAAACGTAGTCTAGTAGCATAATACACAGCTCGGTCAACCAGGTACTACATATAATATGCTCACACCTATGTTACTTACTAGCGGACGTCACGCGGTTTCACCTGCGTAGTTCCCGTTCCCGTGGGAGTACGGGGATAAAATATAGCCCATATTACTCAGTGATAATGTAGCATTCGAATGGGGGGGCTTATTGCCATTTTTTCCACGAAGAGGGCACTTCCGAACTCCAGATCCTGTCTAGGAAAATACAGGTGCAAAAATCAGTAACACTTTGCCCAAATTGCCGCGTTATTCGCGATAAGGTCCAATTTCGTTTCTTTAAAACCGACACTCGACGACGAGTACGAAGGTGAGAAACCTTAGTGAATAACGCGGCAGTTTGAGCCAAGTGTTACAGAGTTTTTGCATCTGTATTTTCTCAGGCACGGCCCGAAGTTTGGAAGTACTCGCTTCGTGGCAAAAGTGGCAATAGGCTTCCTTATTGTAGGAGCTTTTCATTGCCTGAAAACATAGTCAATACAATGTTTTCTGAAGATGAATCCTAGCTAGATAAATTTTTTGCCCCTGAAACCACACAAAATTTTACCGCCGAGCCGTTTTCAAGATTCAGATTATAAAAGAATTGCTTGTTTAAATGAATAAGTATATAATAATGAATTTAAAAAATGAATATCATCATCATCGCGCTGGTATTATCCCATACATTGTTGGGGTCGGCACTTGATTCAACCCGATGTGGCTGATCACCTGATTTTTATACGAAGCGACTGCCATCTGACCTTCGCAAACCTTTAACGAGAAAAATTTGTGATCTGGGTTAAACCAGTTGTCAGACTATTTTAGGCTTCCGACTGACCTGTAACGATTGCCAAAGATGATAAATTGGCAACCGGGACCGACGGCTTAACGTGCTCTCCGAGGCACGGAGGGAACTCGGAAGGAACTGCGCAATAGCAACTGTGCCACGAGCTCCTCTCTAAATAATGAATATATGATGAACAATTTTAACATTATAAACACATTTTGTAGCATTAAAAGTATTGCTCTTAAATATGAAGGTTTAAACCCTTAATCGGTTCCCGTGTTTACCGCCGCGTTTTCAATAAGGGTTCCCTTTTAAATCCGTGTTTCATTCATCAATGGGTGTTTCGATTTGTTGCGCAAACAAATTAGCGCCGCCGCCTCGCCGAGACGTTATTAAGAAATAAATTGGGAGTCGCTTAGGGTTGGCCGTTGCTTTTTTTGTTCACAAGGATCTTTTTTTAAACAATACGAGATTGTAGTTTTACTCGCGTTGTATGTACCTAAATCCTATTTTAAATATCCTACCCTAAGAACCTACTCCGAATATGGGACATTTTGTTAACTGAAATCACAATATGTATCTATATTATATTAGCTTCACCCGCGTAGTTCCCGTTCCCGTTGGAGTACGGAGATAAAATATAGCTTATATTAAACAGTGATAATGTGGCTTCCAAACGGTGAAAGAATTTTTAAAATCGTTCCAGGACTTTTTGAGGAAATTCGTTACAAACATACATACAAATCTCTCCTCTTTAAATATAGATTAGATTAGATTAGATTTTTTTCACCTTGGGTATGTTTGTGTCACGTAACAGTATATTTTCGAAGGGATACCTATTAAATTATAGTGCAAAATATTAAACTAAAGCCTATGTTACTAGGCGATAATGTAGTATTCTAATAATAAAAGACATTTTAGTGAAAATATTATTATTTAATATTTTACGTATATATATGCTCTTGTCTGTATTCCCCGAAGGGGTAGGCAGAGGTGTTGTTATAACAACACCCACTTTTCACCGACAATGATCAAGTGGCAACGTGACAGATGGTGAGTTCATAGCCGCTGTACATACGTCTGTGAATTACTTCTCAGAAATATACAGGTTTCCTCACGATGTTTTCCTTCACCGTAAAGCACGTGGTGTGAAATCACAGTACATAAGTTTTTAGAAAATTTCATTGGTACAGGCCCGCTGGGATTCGAACTTGCGCCACCACGGCTTCTTATTTAATATTTATTTACCATTTGCTTAGGCTATATAAAGGTTTACCACTAGGCGGACTATTCACTTATATTGATTGCTAAGTAAGGGGGCATTAAAAATCATTTCGTGCCAACCCTAAGGAAGACAGTGGCGCCCGCGGCGTCGCATATAAATTACGGATTTACACATAATGTTTCATTTTTCACAGTTGGTTAAATGGATGGATGTTGGATGAACACCCTTCGATCAGACGGGGACAACCAATTAGGCTACTTACACACGATTACTTTGATGCATCGACTTGTCATTGGAGCTGTGGACTCAGATTTTTTCTCATTAATTTTGGCATTAATAGTCAAAATTATACATTAATATAAATAGAGCCGTGGTGGCCTCGAGGTTAGAGCAGTCGCCTGCTACGCAAACGACGCAAGTTCCAATCCCAGCGGGGCCTGTACCAATGAGTTTTTCTAAATAACTTATGTACAGTGATTTCACACCACGTGCTTTACGGTGAAGGAAAACATCGTGAGGAAACCTGCATATGTCTGAGAAATAATTCAAAGACGTATGTATAGTGCCTGAGACGGCGATAGACTCACCATCTGTCACGTTGGCACTTAATCAAATTCGGTGAAAAGTGGGTGTTGTGATTACAACACCTCTGCCTACCCCTTCGGGGAATACAGGCGCCCTGTATGTTAACAAAATGTTCACCTATAAACAGGGTTTAACTAGTGTGTTGTCGTAAACAGTATTTAACTCCCTCGGAAGATATATGACACATTAAGTAATGAATCAAAAATACAACGTCACCATTTTGTTGTCTCCCCTGTAGCCGTCGCACAAGACGGAGGTCGAATTTCCGCCGCGGCCTCGCCGGAAGTGACGCCATGTTTACAAATCGCGCGGGAAACAGTGGCGGGAATTTTAAGCAGTTTTCATGATCATCCCGAAGTGAGTTGATAGGATTTTAGCAGAGATGGAAGGGTTACGAAATTTGATAAAGTTATTAACTTAATATGCAGATATTTTACAGATTAATATATTTTTTTTAAATACATACTTAACAGTTAAAAAAATTATTATTTTAAAAAAAGTTGTGTAGCATTTCATTAAAAAAAATTTAGTTTTCGTTCCCGTGGGAGTACGGGGATAAAATATGTCTTATGTTATACGCTGATAATGTAGCTTGCTGAAAGATTTTTTCTAATTGGTCCAGAAGTTCGGAGCCTATTCAATACAAACATACTTACATACAAATATTTCCTCTCTATTTTATAATACTCGTATTAGTATAGATAAATAGCTTTACGTGGTATTAAGATAATCTCAATGTTAATGACACCACAGACGCATATAAATAAAAAAAAAACCGCTACATAAGTACATTCGCGGTAAAAAGTCTCAGGTACAAAATATAATAAAGTTAATTAGAAAAAAGCGAAAAGCCTCTTGTAAATCATCGCTTAATGTTGCCACTTTTTCTTAATGTTACAGTGGCTCGGTGTAAGGCAACTTGTAATTAAAAATAGATCTTTGTTAATTACGACTTGCAATCGTCGGAAAATACAAATAACTATTATGAACGTGTAATATAGGGTTGTTTATAATTATGGCTTACATCATTCATTATGATGCCATAGAGATTCTATTCTTTTTTAATTTGGAAACACGCGTGTCACGTGGTGTTGAAAACTGCAGTAACCGCTTACCATGAAGCGTCGATTTTTAATATTTTACAATCTAAACCTCGCAGTTTCACCCGCGTAGTTTCATTTCAATCTACGTTAATTTAAATAAAAGTGGTCTAAATTACTCCTTGTAACATTAGCTTACTACCAATGAAAGTCCCTTTAAAATCGGTCCATCATTTCGGGGATTAGTCGGAACAAACAGATGGACAGACAGATAAAAAGTTTTTTAATTGGGTTTTTTTTATGTGAGTACCGTATATACTTTCACATGTATTTTGTGAAAAGCCTATTTGGGAATTACAAACAGACAGTTCAATTTTATTTATCTGTATATATATTGATACCTATCAACTAATCTTAGTTTGAAAACACGCGACTGACGTAGTGATGCAAGCATATATTGCTGCTGTAAGCGCTTGCCATCAAGCCAAGAACTTTATTTTTTATATTGCAAGTTTAAAATATTATTTTCGTGTATTTATGTTATATTTTTTGTTTTCAGGTAAGTCTTATGGTGCTGTGAATAAGTTTTCATAGGAGGATATAAGATTAATTTGCATGTACTTTTAAATATAAGCTATGAATTATCTATTTATAATTTTTAATTTTCTATTTATATCTCTGGTTTTAACTTAATAATTATGTACAAGTAATTGAATTTTATAAAAAAATAAATAAGACTTCTCAATTTTTTTGTAATAAATATAATTATGAATTAATTACTTCACTTCATAATGTAAATATGAATCATACAAACTGTTATATAAATAGCAATACGCCGATAACCTCTGTATTTAATAAAAACAACAAAAAAATTCTATTCAAAACACTTTTCCACTCCACTATCACACTCATATGCAAATAACGTTACTGAGGAAAGTACAGGTGTTGTGAAAACTTTTAATCTGAGACAATGAGGTGCATTATGGTATGGCGACGAGCCACAATAGCTAAGCTCGGCTAAACACCACAAGTGGGCTATCGCTTTCGTGCGCCATTGTACCGTCGGGTGCAACTTTGTGTTGCGCACTGTACCTTTTTATTTGAAAGCTTTTTTTTAAATTAGGGATAGTATTATAGTTAGCATTATTGAAACATATATATATATATCGGAAGGGGCACTGAAGCGGTCTTGGCTGTCTTCCTCCATTGTGGGCGTGTTGACTAGGAAACTTCCAAAATAAAACCACGTTTGTACAGGTCGTTGTCTTATTATTCGATTTGGTAACACTACTAGACAAAATAAATCACTAAACACTAGATGAAACTGGATTAAAAGCCAATAGGTTATCTTGTCCGCCATATTCAGTAGCTGTCAACCGAATGACCGCCCGCCACTGCAAATGGCGGCACCCACCACCCTATTCGGGGTTACCCGCTCTTATTTTAATTTTACCATTATCAAAAAGTAATAATAAAAACAATAGCTGAATAAATTAACTGAATTGCATAATCATAAATCAAATAAAACTGAGAATTTAAACATTAATCATTTAAAAATATTCTACGCGCCGTCATATATGTATTACTAGCTATGCCCCGCGGTTTCACCCGCGTAGATTTAATGTCAAGGGTGGCTAATGTTTTTTTTTATAAAAGTAGCCTAAGTAGCTATCTGCCAGTCAAAGTCCCGTTAAAATCGTTTTGATAGATATATAGTTAAACAGACAGAATAGTTTTTAAACATTTGTATTTCTATTTCTTTACCGTGTATAGGTATTTCATATACATTCAGTGAAAATCTGTTATTTTCGAATTACAAACAGACGCTTCAATTTTATTTATCAGTAGAGAGATATATATATTATTAAAACATATAATACATATACAGGGTAGAGACTTTTTAGGTGAACATATTTGTCACAGAGACAACGGCTGGGGATACATATCAATCTATACAACTATACATCTATATCTATACATTTAACTAAAATTTAAGAGTCTGTGTGTTGTTTTTTTTCTCTCTGGTCTGTCCGACTATCTGTCTGTTCCAGCTAATCTCCGAAATGCCTTGACTGATTTTAACGGGACTTTCACTGGCAGATAACTAATATTACACGGAGTAACACGCGGGGCGCAGCTAGTTTTATAACTATCGTCTTGGTGTTGTGTGAAGCAAAATGTATTTTGTTAAACTAATTTATATGGCAATACAAAACCAACTGTCATGTGCACCATCCATTAGAAGTGCGTCCGAGCGCGCACGACTGAGGAAATTATACCGAGTCGCACGTGTGTAGATGGCCTTAGATAATACCACTTTCGATATTGTGTTGAAGCCCTAGTGGCTGTGGGGATTGAGCAGTCGCTACACAAACGAAGTTCGAATCCCAGAGGGGCCTGTACCAATTAGTAAAAAAAAAATGCTCTCGCCATCTCAGAAGGGTCCCCGAAGGGCTAAACAGAGAATTACTTCTCTAAAAACTTTACGGTGAAGGCAAACATCGTGAGTTAACCTGCATATGTCTGAGAAGTAATTCAATGACGTATGTAAAGTATCTGAGACGGCGATGGACTCACCATCTGTCACGTTGGCACTTAATCATCTTCGGTGAAATGGAGGTGTTGTAGTCCATATCTTTAAATTCCTTCTCCTGATTCTAAGCTACCTTCCTATTAATTTTCAGCCAGCTTTTCTTACATTTGCGTTCTTGAGTTATAATTCGTATAAATATATATGAACATATTTATCATCGGTTTATGGTTGAACCGCTAAATTTATATAACTGAAATTTGGAAATGCGTTAGTTTTAAATCCTTAGAGTGATATATCTAATATATAAAATTTCCATGTCACAATGTTAGTTACCATACTTCTCCGAAACGGCTGGACCGATTTGTATGAAATTTTGTGTCCAGATCGGGTAGGTCTGAGAATCGGCCAACATCTATTTTTCATACCCCTTAATGATAAGGGTGACCACCCCAAAAAATATATGGCAATACAACGTTTGCCGGGCACAGCTAGTATATATATATATATATATATATTTACATGTTTTTTAAATAATTTATTTTGTATTATTTAAATTGTATAATATTTTTGAAAAGAGTAATTACTGAGTTCCTTGCCAGGTTCTTCTCAGTAAAAGCAACCTTCCGAACCTGGCGGTAGCATGTATAATCCTGTATAATTATGTCATTCTGACGATTTGAAAGTACTTTGTAAAAAGTCTAATCGAATAAAGATACTTTTGACTTTTATATATAAGAACCTACTTCAAAATAAAGGGGCAAATTCCTGTCCGTGTTAAATTACTGATGTGGAAAATTTAATTTAAGTATCCAAAATCATTGATGCCGACCGAATGTCGAAACAGCATTCACAACTTGTAGGCGACCACTAAATCACGTGCCATCACGCGCTATGTGCGTATTAAAAATATATGTATTTAAAACCACCTGTTCGCAAGGAATGCGTGAACTTTACCAATTTATCAACAGTTGATAATGACATCATTTACTTTATGTTAAGGATGTTAGAATTTATTTTCGTATGCATTAAAATAGCATCTGGATTATTATGAACAAACGAGTATGCAAGTTATTTTTATATTAAATTTTATGGTTGACTTTTGCTAATATATGTATTTTGAAAAAAAAGGAAACGCATACATACATATGCTCACGCCTGCATTCCCCGAAGGGGTAGGCAGAGTTGTTGTAATAACAACACCCGCTTTTCACCAAAGATGATTAAGTGCCAACGTGACAGATGGTGAGTCCATCGCCGTCTCAGGCACTATACATACTTCGTTAAATTACGTCTACCACCGTAAATCACGTGGTGTGAAAACACTGTACATAAGTTTTTTAGAAAAACTCATTGGTACAGGCCCCGCTGGGATTCGAACTTGCGTCGCTTGCGTAGCAGGCAACTGCTCAAACCCCAACGCCAGCACGACTTTTTAAAAGAAATGAAAATAATTAACTGGTGAACGTCAGTCTCGAACCGTGGTACTCTAGTGTCGTTATCGCCCCGTAAGCTGGAAGCCTCACCTTTGAGCTACCATAACTTGACAGACGTCGGCAAAATTTGCTGCCGTATTATAATGATATCATGGTCAAACTGATGTTTGCCGATAATCAAACCTAGCTAGAGCCATTTTTGCCCCTGAAACCCCCTACCTAAAATTTCATTAAAATCGTTGGATCCGTTTCCTAGATAACGATTCTATATATATATATATATATATATATACAAGGATTGCTCGTGTAGAGGTGTTAGATAATAATATTATATTATGATATAAGTATGACAGCCGAGACTGCATCAAAGAGCGCACGTATGTCTTACGACGTTTTATAACATATAACATATTCGCAAATTAGCAATACAAGCGCATCATCGCTTTTTTAAAGGCAAAGGCTATAAAAATACAGCCAGTATTATTAGTATATTTGCTAATGATTTCCTTCAAACAGACACACTTATCTTAAAAATGTCGCTTTTATAACCATAGCAATGCCAATATATAATAATAATAATAATAATATTCTCTTCTTAGTCGTAACCTCATGACTGAGGGACGTGATCATGGCGCGACGTCTGCATTAACATTGCTTTAATGAATAATATTGCAATGAACAAAAATAATATGAAAAAAAATAGGCGATAGAAAGAGAGGAAATGATTACGGAATGTAATATTATGATAGAAGGTACGAAAGTAGAACAAGTGAATGAATTTGTGTATTTGGGAAGTGTGTTTGCAAGAGATGGTAAATGCGATAGTGATATTGAAAGGAGAGTGTCTGCGGGAAACAAGGTAAATGGTGCCCTGCACGCCATGATGAGTGGCCAGTCAATAACAAAAAATGCGCGCCTGGCCATTCATAACGGGGTGCTAGTACCTACTCTGATGTATGGAAGTGAATGTTGGGTTTGGCAGAAGAAACATGAAAGTAGAGTGAATGCAGTGGAAATGCGGTCGTTACGAAGTATGTGTGGGGTCACCATTGTAGATCGTATGAAAAATAGTGTGATAAGAGACAGTTGCAAGTTGAAGAATGATGTGGTGACCAGAATTGAAAAAAGTATGTTGAGATGGTTTGGACATACCGAAAGGATGAGTGAAAGGCGATTAACGAAAGAAATTTATAGAGCGAATGTGACCGGAAGTGACGGTAGAGGGCGTCCAAGGAACAACTACTATGACCAAATTAATAGTATTTTTCAGAAAGGTCAAATTCGGAGCACTCGTAACCGAAGAAAGTGTATGAATAGATGCATGAATGTGGATGAAGCGAAAGAAGTATGTAAGGATCGTAGCATGTGGCAAACAGTGGTCTCTGCCTACCCCCATGGGATACAGGCGTGAGCATATCTATGTATGTAAAAAATAGGCATATAATAGTGCAAGTAGCATATAACAAGCGGTGTCGTTGCGATCACGTTACGCTATCGCCGTGTCACATTGTTCGATACCGCGACGTGCACTTTCGCCCGATACGCAGGGCTGTCCACGCTGTAATTGATGTATTATTTATTAAAGACGAGATGGGAAAATACAGAGAGCAGATACAACGATTGGTGTGGTTTAAAAGAAACAGCTGCAAATATATTTCATTCAAAATGTTAAATACATAGGTATAAATAATTAAAAATATTTCGAAGTAAAACCACAAATTATGTTTATTATTTTTATTTACTTATGTTCTATAAGGTCCAGCCGTTTTGGAGATTAGCCAGAATAAACAGACAGACAGAGATAATTTTTTAAATTGGTTTTATGAATTGAGTAGCTAGGTATCGTGTATACTTTAATATGCATATAGTGAAAAACTTATTACTATTTTGGAATCACAAACAGACACTTACATTTTATTGATCTGTTTAGCCGCGGTGGCCTCGAGGTTTGAATAGAATAGAATAATTTATTTGCAAAAACATGAGTGACAATATTGGTGTTAAGCAGATAACAATTCGTTTCTTCATGTTTTACCCCGGGGGGCGTACAAATTAAGGGATCTGTGGTTAGTAATTAACTATGTAACAAACAAATTTGACTTAAAATTTGATCTTTATACAACAAGATTGAATCACCAACTGAAACATTTTTCAGATAGAAATAGTTTGAGGCGCTTCTTAAATAATGCAAGATTTAGTTCCTTAATGGGTTGTGGTATTTTATTATATATTTTAGGAGCCATCGAAATGATGCTTTTGTGTACAAGCGCTGTATTAGCTTTATTGACACATAACCTGTTTAGGTCCCGTCTACTGCGAGTATCATTTGTTAAATTGACAAGCTTCTGAAAATAGTGAGGTTTAGTTTTAACAAACACGCCAACTTCGAAGATATACAAGCATGTTAAGGTTAAAATTTTATACTTTTTAAAATATGAGCAGTCGTCTGCTACGCAAGCGATGCAAATTCGAATCCCAGCTGGGCCTGTACCAATCAGTTTTTCTAAAAACCTATGTACAGTGCTTTCACACCACGAGCTTTACGGTGAAGGAAAACATTGTGAGGAAACCTGCATATTTCTGAGAAGTAATTCATTGAAGTACGTAAAGTGTCTGAGACGGCGATGGACCAACCATCTGGCTAGATTTATAGATTATAAGGTGTTTATATAACACCACGTATTTTTCAACGAAGATAATTGTGTGCCAACGTGACAGAGTCTATCGCCATCTGTACCTATACATGCTTTCTTTCAATTACTTCTCAGACATATGCTGGTGTCTTCATGTTTTCCTTCATCGTAATGCTCATAGTGTGAAATCAAGGCAAAAGCAGTTTTTAGAAAAGCTCACTTGTTCGGACCGTGTTATTGAGACGGCGATGGACTCTTCTGTCACGTTGGCACTTAACCATCTTCGGTGAAAAGTGGGTGTTGTGATAACAACACCTTTACTTACCCCTTCGGAGACCTTTCTGGGATGGCATAATCATACTTTAACTATATATATAGATATTTATTTTTAAACTTGTATAATATTTTTGAAAAGAGTAATTACTGAGTTTCTTGCCAGGTAAAAGCAACCTTCCGAACCTGGCGGTATCATGTATAATCCTGTATAATTATGTCATTCTGACGATTTGAAAGTCTAATAGAATGGTCATATTTTTGAGTTAGCTTTAGCATATTTATTTTTCAGATATTTAATGACATTAAATTAGTATAACATTAATATAGATAAACTAAATAGAGCATAGCCCTGCAAGGAATATAGTCTCCGATGCAAGTTCCAACCGATAGTGCATTGTCCTCGATAAACGTGTTATTTGTCGATAAAGAGAAAGTAGCTAAGTATCACCTCACTACTATTTGTAAATATATTCTTAATTAGCCAGATATAGTGAGGTGACATCACTCGCTTATCTGATCAGTTTCTTATATATATTTAACGTTGACATTCTGTCTTGGATTATTACAAGCAAGCCAAAGAAATATAATAAATGGACAGATAGATAAGCTATGTAAATGGCAAATGTCTGCGAGTAGTTGTCATCTCATACCTTGAAACGATACCTTGAGACGAACGAATTTTTGTATCTGCATCTTGATGTCAATGAAATTTTGTATGTAAAAATAGATCTAGCTAGGTTACATTTTTGGAAAACATCGTTTTGACCATGTTCAAGCACTGAAGAACTCATACAATATCATTAGAATACTCATACAATGTCAAGTTATGGTATTGAGGCTTCCAGCCTACGGGACGATGACGAAACTAGAGTACCCCGGTTCGAGACTGACGTTCACCGGTAATTTTTATTCCTTTTTCTGTAAATAATGTGTACTATCTAGTATACCTATGTTGTTTCAATTCAATTCAATTCAATTCAAAATATCTTTATTTAATTAGACTTCTTACAAAGTACTTTCAAATCGTCAGAAGGACACAAAATACATTATACATGATTATAAATGTTACCACCGGGTTCGGAAGGTAGCTTTATAGGTTTAGCGTTTATAGGGTCTAGTCTAGTGTTTTTGAGGGCATTCGTTTGTGGTACATATCAATTTGAAATATATAATAAGCCCTTAAACATATTAATTTTAGTGTTTATTATTTTACCAACCGTGCCCCGCGGAACCCTGCAATTTTTTTTAAATTAATCTAGATGCTCCTTGTAACATTAGCTATCTGCCAGTGAAAGCCCCATTAAAATCGGTCCACCCGTTGCGGCGATTAGCCGGAACAAACACACAGACAGACAGTCCGAGAATTTTTTTTAAAATGGTGGTTTCATTTCTGCTGAAATATACTTTCATATACATTTAGTGAAAAGCTGTTATTTGGAATTAAACACAATACAATAGATTTTACAATAAAAGTAAGCGTTGCCTCAAGTTCCACATGTATCATACAATTCAAATTATTATTTATTTTGTTTTAAAATGATAATTCTTTCGGCCCACAGATGACAGACACTATTTTGATACCATACAAATCTGCGTTGCTGTGATTTTTGTCGGCGATTTTAAGAACTCGCACTAAGCATCTCTGGATTGGGTTAGATATAGAAGATAGATGTAGATTTTCTAAAAACTTATGTGCAGCGTTTTCACACTACTTGCTTTTTGGTGAAGGAAAACACCGTGAGGAAACCTACATATGTCTGAGAAGTAATTCCCCTCTGTCACGTTGGCACTTAATCATATTCGGGAAATGTGGGTGTTGTACACCTCTGCTTACCCCTTGCGGGGACCCTTCTGAGATGGTGTGAGCATATATAGATTTTAAAGATTTGTGAAGTTGGCTCATCTGTTATGAGGTTCTCATAAATCCACCAATGGATAGCGCTTCTGACAGCTGAGAGGTGGGACGAAAGATTACTGTGGAATAATTTTACAAGTGCCACAGTTAAATTGTAAGCTTAACAAGCAGTTAGGAAACAAAAAAATAATCTTTCCCAAATAACACACTCACACAGACGCGCCCATCCTTGACAAAATGCTCCTTAGCTCATTATCTAAGGAGCATAATAGTAAAAAACACATACATATTTTCACGTCTTTCACGTATTCCTTTCCCAGAAGGGTTACGCGGAGATGTACTTATAGTACACCCACATTTCGCTCGTTATATTCAAGTCCCGTGTGGAGGGAAAGCCTGCTGCCTTGGTCTAGTGGTTGGTAAGTTCGCCTGCTGAGGTCCCAACTTAATGGTATAACAGTATGACGCACTTAAACGATAAAAATATTCGATCTCCATTCGAGTCTATTTGGAAGATCGAAGCCGGAATAAACATAAGCATAAGAAAAAAAATTGTTTTTACTTAGTGAAAAGCTGTTATTTTGGAGTTACAAACAGACACTGCGATTTTATTTATCTGTATAGAGTATATATATAGATGTATAAATTGCATGAGAGATTATTTCAAGTAGTCCTGCAATAATATTCGTTCGTATTAAAAAAATTAAGCTATCGCGTCATTTCATCTCATAAAAACAAAGATTTCCAATTAAATACTGTATCTATAATTTTATTGATAAAGCAAAAATCACTATTTTGCCCATTAATGTATTTTTAATGACCATGATACATAGAAGATAGCAAAAATAAGCAATAAATTAATGTGTATCTATATTTATTTAAAGTTTTTAGTGATTTATACGTTGCTCTGACCTTATCTGTTACTTAATGGATTTTTTCCGATAACATTGTTCATTTTGCCATTAATATTTGTCTTGTAATCTGTAAATCTGCATAGATCATTAGATTTTACGCGTTGTGAATTACATTATCATTATAATCAGGTGTAATATCTCGCGATGTCATTGGCCGAATGTGAATTTTATTTAAAAAATATATTTATTCTGCCCACGTGATACAAGCGTGAGCATATCAATATACATATCAGCTTTAAAAGGAATCTAGGCCTTTCTTCTATATTAATATTATAAAGAGGAAATATTTGTATGTAAGTATGTTTGAATTGAATACGCTCCGAAACTACTGGACCGATAAGAACAATTATTTCAGCAATGGATAGCTACATTATCAGAGAGTAACATAGGATATATTTTATCCCACGGGAACGACAGCTACGCAAGCGACGCAGTGATTTCACACCACGTGCTTTACGGTGAAGGAAAACATCGTGAGGAAACCTGCATATTTCTGAGAAGTAATTCAATGACGTATATAAAGTGTCTGAGACGGCGATGGACTCACCATCTGTCACGTTGGCACTTAATCATCTTCAATGAAAAGGTGGGTGTTGTGATTACAACACCTCTGCCTACCCCTTCGGGGAATACAGGCGTGAGCATATGTATGTATGTATGTAATTTGAAGTGAACGCAGATTTGAATGGGATCAAAATAGTGCCACTATATGTGACTTGTGATGGCGGCTGTGAAAAACTCGCACGAGACTCTCTGGCGACCTTACTCACCGCGGGGTTGTATTCCCTTAGACGTATCCATTAATGCCTATCGTCGGTTGGTAGTCCATTATCGGCCGGTAGCGATGCGCGGATAAGGCTCATAATTTGCAATAAATATAAGGGCGGAGGTGTCGAAGGCGCCTTTGTTGGGCGGGCGGACACACATATACATATCTATGGATACATTAAAGTGTTCGTTAATGGTAATTTTATATTTTACTTGTGTAAAATTAGCTGGTTCATGATTAACTTTAGACGTATGGTCATTTAAGTTTTGAGTTTTCAAAATGATGTAGCTTTTCTCTTATTATGAGACAGATGTATTTGACGTGTCTACATCTGTCACTGTCACACAGCTGAACTGAAATTGCAATAAGAGCCTCTTGGGCCTCAGGTCCCATCATGAATTAAGAGACAATACATTGAATGCACAATATTAATTTTAAGCCTTAGTGTCTGTCTATATGTATGACGCGAGGCGAATAAAAACATCCGCAGTATGACCACTATTAACTCTTGAAACCTGTATTCAGTTTAAGCCTTTATAAGGGTTCAGTTAGGGTCGCGTCGTCGCTAACGTACTATATGTAAATGGCCCTTAACACAATCATAAAATCTTTGAAACTAGTTTATTGCAATAACTAACAAAGTATCGATAGCTAATATCGATGTATTAAACCGATTCACGTATGTATCAGCATATAATTTTGTCGATAGCATATTTGCATTAACAAGAACATTTACAACTCTAGATGGGTTACCATAAATGTTAATAGAGTAGTTAAAGTGTAGAATGGACGGGGCGTGAAAATTATCAGAGTGCCTACATGTAATCGGTAGATCGATAATATGTTTAACTTATGACTCTAGTGTCATCAAGTTACTCATCTGTTGTGTATATATATATATAATCTGAATCTTGTAAACGGCTCCAACGATTTTCTGCCTAATCCTGCGGGAATACGACACGAGTTTGCATTGTTCCATTTTGTTAATGTAATATCACTAATATTTTTATTTAATAATAAACTACTAGCGGATCCGACAGACGTTGTCCTGCATGCAGACTGCAGCGCCATCTGCCGCGCTGATTTGTTAATCTAAACCAAATACATACAAGAAAAATCATTCAAATCGGTGTTTAGGATGGGTTAAGTGACATACACACGTACAGTAGAATGATATATATGTCAAGACTAGCTGTGCCGTGCGGTTTCAACCGCTGTTGTTTTTTATAAATAAAAGTAGCTTAAGTTACCCCTTGTAGTATTAGCTATCTACCAGTAAAAGCCCAGACAGCCAGATTTTATTAAAAAAATTGTTTTTTTTTATGTCAGTACCGTACATACTTTCATATGCATACAGTGAAAAGCTTTTATTTTAGAATTACAAACAGACACTTCAATTTTATTTATCTATATAGAAAAGATTTAGTTATACTTGGTCCACTATAATGCATTGGCATTATAATGCAACACAGTATGGCGAGCCTCCATTCGAACCAATACAGATATCCTAATGGGAGGCAAGTGTGAAATGTCCACTCTTCGGGTACTTTATCATGTTCTTCGCTTATCGTATACAAGAGGTGGTCATGTGTAGATACTTGAAATTGTCGCTAAAACATGCTTCTTTGCATTAAGTACCTGCTTGCTTCGAAAAGATTGGAAACGATTTAGATTTTCCAGAGTGCTCGAAGTATTAAGGACTGCAGGATCAATTCTATGCTGATTTGTAGATATATCTGAACGGTTATATAGGAGGAGCTCGTGGCACAGTTGCTATTGCGCATATCATTCGATCTGCGAAGTTAGACAACCCTAACCCTAGCCAGTAATTGGATGGGTGACCACCCGAATTCCCTCCGTGCCTCAATTTGCACTCGTTACAGGTCAGCGGAGGCCTAAAATAGTCTGACAACTGGTTTAACCCAGATCACAGATTTTCCTCGTTAAAGGGGTTGCGAAGATCAGATGGCAGTCGCTTCGTATGATAATCAGGTGATCAGATGCATCGGGTTAATAAGTCATGTATGGGATAATACATGTAGATGATGATACTCTGAACGGTTCGTAAGTAGATAATTAACCGAATTTAAAAAAAAAGGAGTTTAACATTCGACTGTTTTTTATGTGTGTTTGTGGATAACATAAGCCTTTATGAATTGATTGTAATTATTTTTTGTTGGTAAGGAGATATGCCAAGGGCGATACCATGATAAGGAAACCAGGATGTGATGATGGGATCCCAGAGAAGTCGAGGGGAATCTTCGAAATAGTAACAATGCTAGTTATGCGCCGCTTCACCCGCGTAGACTTAATTTTACATACGGTTTTATATAGCAGACACCACATTTTTGAAAATAAAAGACACCCATATACTCTTTGTAACATTAGCTATCTGCCAGTGAAAGTCCTGTTAAAATCGGTCCATCCGTTTCTGAGATAACCTGGAACATTCAGACAGAAAGACAGATATATATATATTTTTTTAACTTAATGCATTAAGTGAAAGGCTGTTTTTAAAGTTAAAGTGTAATTTTGGAATTACAAACAGACAGTTCAATTTTATTTATCTGTATAGATATATATGAAACTAAGAATACTTCATATCTCAAATTACCTGTTACATAGCGTTCTCGTGTTCAGGCGTGCCGTATCGCCGCGGTCACACACTTACACCGTTACAATGTAACTCTGTATTAGATATCGGTTGTTTAAATTGCGTTGTAAGCTAGTTTCAGTTGTTAGAATATTGTTCACTGCATCTTTTTATACTGTTTGTATACCCGCGTAGTCGGAAAATAAAGTTATAAACTTGACTTTGCGAAAATATTATAAAAACTGGGTTTTACCCGCGTATAATTAATTTCATGGGTTCCGTAGACCCTAATGTTTCTTTTTAAATATAAGTAGCTTAAGATACTCCCTTGAAAATTTGCTGCCAGTGAAAGAAACGGTGGTCTCTGGGGGATACAGGCGTAAGCATGCATGTATGTGTGAAGAACCGTTAAAATAAAAAAAAAATAGTGCCTGAGAAGGCGATGGACTCACCCTCTGTCACGTTGGCACTTAATCATGTTCGGTATAAATCTACACTAATTGTATCTTATGTTATATCTTTAAACGAGCAATTCTTGTATATATAGAATCTGAGTCTCGGAAACAACGATTTTCATGAATTGTGTCTACGGGGTTTTAGGGGCAAAAAAATTGTTCCAGCTAGATTTAATCAACAAAAAAATTTCATTTTGACCATGTTTTCAGGCACTGAAAACCTCATAAATATAATTTAAATATGACAGCATATTTCGCCGACATCTGCAAAGCTACGGTAGCTCAGACGTGAGGCTATCAACTTACGGGGTGATAACGAATCTAGAAAATCCCGGTTCGAGTCTGACGTTCACCGGTTCGATTTTTCTTTTTTTTTCTTTTTTAATAATTTATTTGCAATCCTAATTATGATATTTTTTTATACAAGGAACAGTATTTAAAACAAGTACATATATAAATTGTATATTTACTCTAATCAGCGTCCAAACTATTACAATAAACCTTAAAAAATATAATCAATTGACTATAATTATACCATTTTTTTGTTTTGTTAATGTTTAATTATAATTATTATAATTGATAATTTTAAAATGACAGCACTAAAAACTAATTACAAGTAGAAAACTTGGCCCAAATCGGTGTCTCTCGGGATCGTGCCAAGAAGGCTGGCAGCATTGCCACGTTGAATACTTTTCTTTGATAGACATTAAAATACATTTAGATTTTTTTAAATCATACCAAAAAATGGTACTAAAATACATTTTGAATTTTTTTAATCATACCAAAGAAGGGTCTTAGGTATGGAGATAATTACTTGTTGTAATTTGCACCCAAAGTGGCTACACCTGAGTCCACACTGAAGAACACCTGTATTTATCAATTAGATCAAAACTTGCGCACTCCACACGAAGTGGCGACTGTATCGCCAGGGTAATGGCGCGAGAACGCTGATAACAACCCCCTGCCTCCCCCTGGGGAGAGGGGAGGCAGGGGTAGCGTATATCAGAGATCCCCGATCAGGGTAATTGTCTGGTAATAGATAAGCTTAGTTTTAAGGTTCGGGAGAGAGAGGTGTTTGATTGTTTTATGAACTTAAGATTGTTTGACTTTAATTTAGCTTCCTACTCGCAATTACAGTTATTTTGTTCCGAATTATCATTTTGTTTAAACCAAATTATTTTATACTAGCGAACGTCAGAGGTTTCGCCTGCATAGTTCCCGTTCCCGTGGGAGTACAGTGATAAAATAAAGCGTATGTTACTCCCTGATGATGTAGCTTTCCAGTGGTGAAGTAATTTTTAAAATCGGCACATCGTATATGATGCGTTCTTCTCAAAATGTGTTTACGCATTCCCGAGGCGGGTTGTGGTTGAATTGAAGTCTATGCGGATGAAAACGCGGGGCACAGCTAGTCTGTACATATATATGTATACATCTATACAGATAAATAAAATTGAAGTGTCTGTGTCTAATTCCATTTTAACAGCGTTTTTCTTAATGCATATGAAAGTATGTACGATACCAACATAAAAAAATCATGTCTTAAAAATTTGCTCTGTCAGTCTGTCCGTCTGTTTGCTTGTTCCCGTTAATCTACGAAAGGTATGGACCGATTTTAAAAAAATAACATTAGGGTTCTGCTACTTAATATCATTGGTGGCCCCAATGATATTAAGTCAAAACAGCGGGCCACAGTTAGTTTGATAAATACGTCTGTCATCCTGTGTGTAAGTATAATTTAATGGGCATGATCGTGTAGTTGTGAATATTCTCAGAATAACGCGGGGTCCGCTCCATCACCGGTATCACGCGGCTATCAGCCATACATTGTATCACATTTTCATAAGAGATTCATTCGGTTCGCATTTCGCTCGCCCCCGGACTAACGGCGCGTTTCCATTGTCTAACTAAGTCGTTATTTTTAGAATTTGTTATCATATCAGAGCCGTGTTGGCCTTGAGATTTGAGAAATCGCCTGCTACGCAAGCGACGCAAGTTCGAATCCCAGCGGGGCCTGTACCAATGAGTTTTTCTAAAAAACTTATGTACAGTGATTTCACACCACGTGCTTTACTGTGAAGGAAAATATCGTGAGGAAACCTGCATATTTCTCAAGTAATTCAATGACGTATGTAAAGTGTCTGGGACGGCGATGGACTCACCATCTGTCACGTTGGCACTTAATCATCTTCGTTGAAAAGTGGGTGTTGTGATTACAACACCTCTGCCTACCCTTTCGGGGAATACAGGCATGAGCATATGTATGTATCAGATAGTATTCGGGTGACCGCCCGAGTTCCCTCCGTGCCTCGGAGAGCGCGTTGAGCCGTCGGTCCCGGTTGCCAATTTATCATCTTTGGCAGTCATATGCAGTGTTATTTTGGAATTACAAACAGACACTTAAATTTTATTTATCTGTATAGATTAGGTAAAATGAGCCACTATTAGATCCATGTGTTAACAATCAATGACTATGTACATCGATAGTAAGAAAATCGTGACGTAAGACAGTGTAACCTTGCACGCTTGGGCGGGCGGGCGAACGGAGGGCGGCTGCAAGTAGCGATAGCGGGCGCGCCTTTGTTCTGCGATCCGATATCGCGGCTGGCGGATCATCCTAAATTATTTATCCTTTTTCCCGCCGAGGTGAGAACCTTCCAGATGACGATCGCTTAGTTATAACACGGGACGGATTTGGTGTTTATTTTTATTCTCAATTAATAAAATTGCTGTTCTTCTTTAATATTCCGTATTGATAATTGTAGACGATAGCGAATGACTAAATAAAATTTGTACGAGAGCAGGGAAAAAAGCAGCTGACATGAAAAATATTTATTGACAACTAAAAACAAAAACAACTGTCTCTTTGGACGTATATAAAAAACTAATAATATTCATAAATAATTATAAAATAGTTTACAACAATAATTTACTCTTTTATTTAGTGCAATACTTACAATATTTGTTAAGCACTAAATAGCCTTCATTTAAGTACAAATGAAGTGGCAAATAAGCTTACAATTCGCCTGATTACAATTCTATATATCATATTTTTTTGTTCATATATAAACATCGTTTTGACCATGTTTACGACAAACAATTCGTCAGTAAATTTCGCCGACATCTGTCAAGATACGATAGCTCAGAGTGAGGCTTCCAGCTTACGGGGCGATAACGAATTTAGAATACCCCGGTTCGAGTCTGACGTTTACCGGTTCGATTTTTTAATATATATTTTTTAAAGTTTCGTTAATTTGTGACAAAAAGAAACCGGTCAACCAAGTTCTTATTATTATTAAAGACGAAAGGGTCACGCTTAGTCACATTGGCACCATAATACCATACGAATACAAAGGATATCCTCTGAACTATGAATAAACTCGAATAAAATAAATTAAAGTACACCTTTTACGTCTAAATCATTTCTTTAAGTTTATACGATAGGAACATGGTATACCAGTAGTGTGTAAACATTAAAATCAGATGTAAATTTCTTATTGCATACTAATATATATCCTCACACCATCCCAGAAGGGGCCCCAAAGGAGTAAGCAGAGGTTTTGTAACATTTCACCGAATATGATCACGTGCCAACGTGACAGAGGGTGAGTCCATCCCCGTCTCAGACACTTTACATACGTCATTGAATTACTTCTCAGACATATGCAGGTTTCCTCATGATGTTTTCCTTCACCGTAAAGCGCGTGGTGTGAAATCACTGCACATACGTTTTTTAGAAAAATTAATTGGTACAGGCCCCGCTGGGATTCGAACTTGCGTCGCTTGCGTAGCAGGCGACTGCTCTAACCCCAAGACCACCACGGCTTTTTTTTTATTTATATTGCATACTAATGTAAACTTGATTTTCAGTTGTCCGATTTAAAAGTCAGAATTTTACTTTTTAAATTAAAATTCATTTATTCAATTAATTGTTACACTCTGATCTCAAACTAAGAAAAGCATTAAATTAAAAAATAAACGTTTATTTTTGTATTTATTATTTCGCCATCCCAAATCCGCAACTGTAGATCCCTCTATCATGGTGTACCTGGTGGGCAGAAATATTTTATCCGAGATTGTATGTGAGTAGGGACTACAGATTGATCATGTGCGGACGTTATCGGTGCCCTCGCCGGATCCAGGATCTACGTTGGGATTGCGATCTATGTGGATCCTGGATCGACACATTCCGCGTGTTGTGGATTATTGTGTATCATCTAGGAAAATGTTTTGTTACTATTGGATACATTTATTGTGTGTGTTAGTGAGTAGTTAGATATTTGAAGATATTTTTATTTTTGTTGGGGCTCGTAGTAAAATCATTTGATCAGCTAAGCAACTCTAAACCTATCCAGTAATTGGATGGGTGACCGCCCGAGTTCCCTCCGTGCCTCGGAGAGCACGTTAAGCCGTCGGTCCCGGTTGCCAATTTATTGTCTTTGGCAATCGTTACAGGTCGGTCGGAGGCCTAAAATAGTCTGACTACTAGTTTAACCCAGATCACAGATTTTCCTCGTAAAAGGGTTGCGAAGGTCAGATGGCAGTCGCTTCGTATAAAAAACAGGTGATCAGCCACATCGGGCTGAATCAAGAATAATGAGAATAATAAAGAGTTAACTATTTTTCCGTTGGAAGGAAGCGTTTGGAACATACGTATATTAATAGTTGTAGCGGGTAAGTAAAAATCTCCGCCAATGGCTCACAATGCATAGATATAAGTACGAAGTCCACTCCGTGTCGCGCGCGCCCCCTGGCGTTGAATAGATGTACTGATGCTTCAACATTTTTTCATTAATTATTCATAATTTGAATATATACATTTACAGCTATTGCCAAAGCGCTTATATATAAAACCAAAAGAAAATTATAATAGACACAATTCACAAATATAGATTCTCAAACTCTGTATGAGTGACGGCAGCGAATCTGCGAATACGTCACGTACCCGATTTTTAAACCACGTACCCGATTTTTTTTTTTAATAATAATTACTCCACATCTTGGTCTCGTAACAGACAGACTGGATCATTTTTAGAAATAGTTTTTTTAAGTAAGAACCGTGTATTTTCATATGCACTTTGTGATAAACTGTTCATTTGGATTTACAAACAGTAATTACAGATATTGGAATTAGATACATACGATTTGAAAACACTTTGTTAATAGTCTAATAAAGATATATTTAAGTTTTTGTTTGTTCATCTGCTAGATACGTCCATAGTGTATACTAGCTAATTAATAAATTTCATGGGTAGCCCGCGGATAGTTATTTTTTTAAATTAAAATTGCCTAGGTTACTACACGTAACATTAGCTATCTGCCAGTGGAAGTCCCGTTAAAATCGGTCCAGCCGTTTTGGCGATTATCCGGAACAGACAGACCGAGAAAAAAATTAAACGTTATTATTTAACAGACACTTCAATTTTATTTATATGTATAGAAGATACATATATCATAAGTGCTTCTGCTGCACCCCAAACTATAGCCTAACTTATATCGTCAAACTATGCCCCACCTTATATCGTCAAACTATGGCCCACCTTATATAGTCAAAGTATGGCCCACCTTATATCGTCAAACTATGGCCCATCTTATATCGTCAAAGTATGGCCCACCTTATATCGTCAAACTATGGCCCATCTTATATCGTCAAACTATGACCCAGCTTATATCGTCAAACTATGGCCCACCTTATATAGTCAAACTATGGCCCACCTTATATCGTCAAACTATGACCCAGCTTATATCGTCAAACTATGACCCAGCTTATATCGTCAAACTATGGCCCACCTTATATCGTCAAAGTATGGCCCATCTTATATCGTCAAACTATGCGCTTATATCGTATAAAAAAAATATGAACTTTGAAATGTCCGTCATTGACACGATACGAAGAATATCCCTTCTTCTTTGCAACCAAAAGGCGTGCGTCATTTTACATTGGTAGATGTAACAATAGTCGTATCAGCGATGTAGCTCGTTAGTTCGAAGCTTCGCTAAATTGCCCGTGATGGCATTATCAGCAGTATCGCATACCTCGAAATAGGTGCGTTTTTAAATTCACTTCGCTGGCTTTTGAACAGCACAATGTGGTTTATGATTCGGAAGGCTGTGAAATTGCTCAGATTAGGTTATGTAAGGAGTGACTCTTGAATCAGTGAATCTATGACCTATTTGAGATGCTTTAACATTAGACCTTACTGACAAACTTTGTGCTTTTGAGCAAAGAAAATCGCAAGTTAAATATTTTATTATATATATATAAAGAGCGTACATGGGTCTGGGATTTGAGCAGAAGTTCCAATCCCAGCGGGGCCTATAGCTTAGAGTGTTATAGTTAAGTGCGTTACGGTGGAGGGAAACATCGCGAGGAAACCTACATATGTCTGAGAAGTAATTGGTAGAAGCTTCTCGTGACAAGCGGGCTGGGGCTTTTCTCGCTCAGAGAATCAGCATTGCTATTCAACGTGGCAATGCTGCCAGCCTTCTTGGCACGATCCCGAGAGACACCGATTTGGGCCAAGTTTTCTACTTGTAATTAGTTTTAAGCACTGCTCCTTGTATATGTATATAACAAAACATCAGTAAGTCTTATATAAGAAGATTTTTTAATTTTATAATTTTTGCCTTCTAATCCACTCACTGTATGGGGTATATATACATACTCCGGTGATTTTGTATTTATTAGATCTCTCCAGTTTATATACAGCTTAACTTATGAAGTACTTCATTGGCAATAACTGTAATGATTCAAAAAACATCGTAAAATAAAGGTGTGCCGTAAACCTGAGAATTTGGAGTTCAATTTACTGTGAGTCGGGATAACGTAACGTAATTTTTATGTACATTGTAAACCTTGTTTCTACGTATTTATGGTTCATAATAGATTTTAGCACAACCTTATTTCCTAACCATTTTTCCGGCTAAATTTAGAACAAATTTATAATTCTGCGAGATAAAGCCACCCGTGAAATCAAAACTACGCGGGTGACACCGCGGAGTAGAACTAGTGCTAACATACATTTGAAATACTTTCATAACATATGTTCTCTTATGGTTATAGAAGAGTACAGGAGCTCGTGGCACAGTTGCTATTGTGCATATCATGCGATCAGCGAAGTTAAGCCATTAATTGGATGGGTGACCCCGAGTTCCCTCCGTGCCTCGGATAGCACGTTAAGCCGTCGGTCCCGGTTGCCAATTTATCATCTTTGGCAATCGTTACAGGTCAGTCGGAGGCCTAAAATTGTGTGATAACTGGTTTAACTCAGATCTCAAATTGTCCAAGTCAAAGGGGTTGCGATGGTCAGATGGCAGTCGCTTCGCTTAAAATCAGGTGATCAGCCTCATCGGGTTGAACCAACAATGTATGGAATAAGGCTAGGCTTTTTCTTTATAAGAATATTATATTACTATATAATATATTATTCTTTTGTACTCTTTATAAACATAACATTGACGTAAAGTAACTTAAAATATTCAAGTGAATATAATTAATTAACAAGAGAGCCGTGGTGGCCTTGACGTTTGAACAGTCGCCTGCTACGCAAGCGACGAAAGTTCGAATCCCAGCGGGACCTGCACTATTGAGTTTTTCTAAAAAACTCATATACAGCGATTTCACACCACGTGCTTTACGGTGAAGGAAAACATCGTGAGGAAACCTGCATATGTCTGAGAAGTCATTCAAAGTCGTTTGTATAGTGGCACGTTGGCACTTGATCATCTTCGGTGAATACAGACGTGAGTATATGTATGTATGAATGTTGAATATAATTTTCACAAAGCCTTCTTTTAAGACATACTTTTTTCACTCAACATGATAAGTGGAATCTCTACCAAAACAATAACCTAAGTGTATACAATAGGAGGGCAGACGTAAAATTCATACATATCTTGTTATCGCATTGTAACAATCAACCCCCGGCGGTGGGGGGTGGGTGGGGGGGAGGCTGCACAGTGTAGATAAGGGTTAAAAGTGAAGTGATACGTTATACGCCTGTTTATTTCATTACTCTGTGTGGGTCGTTTAAATTTCAACTTATTTGTTAGTGTTGTTAACTTGACTTCTGGGTTATATTTTGAAATATTAATCTTATGGTGCCTGTTAAAAAAATGCAAAATTATTACCTTTTAAACTAATTTCACAATTTTTTTTATAAGTCCACCGTTTCAAATAAAATTTATGTTTTTCTAGCGGACGTCACGCGGTTTCACCTGCGTAGTTCCCGTTCCCGTGGGAGTACGGGGATAAAATATAGCCTATGTTACTTGCCGATAATGTAGCTATCCATTGCTGAAAGATTTTTTCTAATCAGTCTAGTAGTTTCGGAGCATATTCAATACAAACATACTTACATACAAATATTTCCTCTTTATTATATTAGTATTGATATACATATTATAAAAAAAAGAATATTTGTTGCAAAGTTAAATTTAAAAAAGAACGTTCAGGTTTTCTTAATTTATTTGTATACCTCTGTGACAAATATATTAGTTAAAAAGAAGAAGAAAGAAGAAGCTTATATTTCTTTGGTGACAAGTGGGTGTTGTTACACCTCTGCTTACCTTAAAGGACCCTGGTGGAATGGCAAATATGTATTTAATTTTAACTAGCTGTGCCCTGTGGTGTCACCCGCGTACCCCTTATTTCATTAGCTATCTGCCAGTGAAAGTCCCATTAAAATCAGCCCTCCGCTTAGCCGGAACAAGCAGACAGACAGAGAAAAAAAAATAAGTGTTTTTTATGTATGTAACGCTTATTAAACTGTAATTTAAGAATTACAAACAGACACTTCAATTTTACTTCTAATATATAAAATTCTCGTGTCACAGTTTTCGTTGCCATCCTCCAAAACGGCTGGACCGATTTGTATGAAATTTTGTGTGCAGATCGGGTAGGTCTGAGAATCGGCCACCATCTATTTTTCATCCCTAAATGTTCATCCCTAAATGGTGGCAATACAACGTTTGCCGGGCACAGCTAGTATCTGTATAGATATTTAGTAATCTACGATAAATTGGTGGATGTCTCTAAAACTTCGACAGATATTGGACAACGAATTCAATATTAATCCAGAAAATTTTGAGAACCATGTTGAACATTATACTTTCTTTTCCTTTAGTTTAATTTCCACAGATAATTATCGTCGAAACAAGCAACAAGGATAAACGAACAGATATTTATCCACAAATCGTTGGATAGTTCCACTTAACACGTACCCAGGCGAATTGTATCTCTACCACTCTGAAAACATGGCTTAAAATCAATCTTATAGCAGCAGGGAAGCCTGATATTTGGGAAAGGTGAATTGAACTTTATTTTCATGAGTACAAAGTCGTATTTTCGGTTGATAGTGACGTGTAAAGCCTGTTGCTTACCGGATATTGCTCAGTCTATCTCTTCGGCGCCCTCTGTCGGGAATTACCCTGTAATTCAGCGAATTACCGAGCTCTTTACGTAATTAAAGGCTTTTCACGTAGACACGGCGAATTAGCATGGCTTTTTGGTATAAGTGACCGTGTATGTGAATCTAGTTTTGTATTGTAGATTGATGTGTGAAACCAAAGTTTTGTGAGGCTCTTGACTATTTACATACATACATATGCTCACGCCTGTATTCCCCGAAGGGGTAGGCAGAGGTGTTGTAATCACAACACCCACTTTTCACACAAGATGATTAAGTGCAAACGTGACAGATGGTGAGTCCATCGCCGTCTCAGACACTTTACATACGTCATCGAATTACTTCTCAGAAATATGCAGGTTTCCTCACGATATTTTCCTTCACCGTAAAGCACGTGGTGTGAAATCACTGTACATAAGTTTTTTAGAAAAACTCATTGGTACAGGCCCCGCTGAGATTAGTAGGTACTTGCGTAGCTTGCGTAGCAGGCACCTGCTCAACCCACGAAGCCACCACGGCTCTTACATATACTCTGATACATCATAAATCTAAACCTCCTTTCAGCTATCACACAGAAGCAGGTTGTTGAGATAATATCTTTTTAATTAATCTCGTACACACTTAAAAATATTGTGTGCTTTTCATAACACCCTTGTCAGGCCGCACCCGTATCAAAAGATGGCTCTTTGGAAATATTACTTACCTCAATAAGGTAGAGTTGCTTTACTTAAATTACTGAAAAATTTCAGCACAAACACATACATACATATGCTCACGCCTGTATTCACCGAAGGGGTAGGCAGAGGTGTTATAATCACAACACCCACTTTTCACCGAATTTGATTAAGTGCCAACGTGACAGATGGTGAGTCTATCGCCGTCTCAGGCACTAAACATACGTCTTTGAATTACTTCTCAGACATATGCTGGTTTCCTCACGATGTTCTCCTTCACCGTAAAGCACGTGGTGTGAAATCACTGTACGTAAGTTTTTTTTTTTTAGAAAGACTCATTGGTACAGGCCCCGCTGGGATTCGAACTTGCGTTGCTTGCGTAGCAGGCGACTGCTCTAACCCCGAGGCCCAAACACCTATTTTTTTCCATTTACTGTGTATTGAATTGAACACCGTGGTGGCCGTGGGATTTGAGCACAGTTCGAATCCCAGCGGGGTATGTACCAATATGATATTCGAAAAAAAACTTATGTGCAGTGATTCCACACCACCTGGTTTACGGTGAAGGAAAACATCGCGAGGAAACTTGCATATATCTGAGAAGTAATTTTAATACGTGTGCCTGAGACGGTGATAGACTCACCGTCTAAGTATCACGATGTCATTTAATCATCTTCGGTGAAAAGTCGGTGTTGTTATCAGAACATCTCTGCTTACCCTTACTATTGGTAAGTTTTTTTAACGTCGAACTCGACGTCGAGCGTCTGTTTCAATCATAGCAAGTTGATACATAATACATAGACGATAAAGTTATATTTCGTATCTTTAAAACCGGCACTCGACGTCGATAAACCTAACAGAACCACGCGGCTGAATTGACAGGCCCCTAAAAATTCATAAATTATTTTTCGTGTTCTTAAAAACATGGACCCAGTTTTCATTCAGCATAATGTAGAGTCAAATCATTATATAATTTGCGGTAAGGTTCTTATAGTGTGAAAGTGAACTGCAAACGACATTATTTCGTGTTGATAAGGAACTTCGTATAAAAGTTATGGTACAAATTGTAATGAGGGTGCTAGATTTTCATACATTCACGTCTGTATTCCCTGTAGATGTAGGTAGACGAGTTTGATGTTGCCAAATATACCTATATTTGGCTTGGTAACTTCAAAAGTTATACTTTATTAAATTCAAGAACTACATAGCTAAAAACCTTATAAATATAATCTAATAACTAAAAACCTTAAAAAATATAATCTTATAATTAAAATATATTATTAAAAGAAGTCCCTGTAGGCAAGGTTCCGAAGATACTGGCAGCATTCCCCCTTTTGGATGGCAAGACTAATTCTTTGACCAAGGTAGCTACCAGCTCTTCGGTCTCCTGTGGTGTCGACTAACCTTTCGGTTATTTCTTTAAAAAGTCTTATAGCGCTAGGACCCCACGGACCAAGGGTCTCGATTCCGAATGGGACAAAGTCATATTCGGAGCCGAGACCCCTGTATTTGCAGGCTTTGGCTTTTTCAGGCGCTTCAAAAGTAAGTAATTTATTTCACATAATTTTATTTTGCATCGTCTGTCTTCCATAGTTCAATCTCTCATTTTCAACTTCTTTGGACATGTGTCGCGACGTGGAGACGCATCCATAAAGCGTCTGGTGGTGCAGGGTCAATTCTAGGGTACTAGGGCGCGTGGCAGATCACCAATGAGATGGACGGACCAGATTAAGGCTGTGATGGGTGTTCCTACTATTAACGAATGCTCCCGTAAAGCAGCAGGCCGAAATTAATGGCGCCGTTTTGTTCAGCAAGCCACCAATTCTGACATTACGACCACGACCGCTCTGCCAAGAGTGTAACGATTGAGAAGAATTTTATTTTTCCCTTTTAGAAGGAGGTTTTTATTTTTTGTAAAAAAATAAAATTTCGCGTTATTCAGTGACATTTTGCAAAGTACACCTACACCAGCCACAACCCACCTAGGTGTAAAGTTCTCATTAATACGAATTAATCAAGCCTAAGCAGTAGGTACATGCTGTAAATCGTTGAGGAATTCCTTTGACTCTTTCGGCTTCATCATCAGATCGACGAAAAAAGTCGAATTGATAACCTCCTCCTTTTTTGAAAGTTGGTTAATTAATAATACACCCGGCACTAATCCAGACTCCGGGCTACTGGGAAATTGTAAAAATAGGCAAATTGATAAAAAAAACGTTCACCTTTCCGGAGGTAATTTCCCTCACGAAGGTCAATTAAATAACAATTGTAATAAAATATGACCTTACAATGTCAAATTGTTACCAACAATTTCCGCGTATTGTATCCTGGTACTAAGCAATACATATATACATATGCTCACGCCTGTATTTACCGAAGGGGTAGGCCGAGGTGTTGTTATCACAACACCCACTTTTCACCGAAGATGATTAAGTGCCAACGTGACAGAGGATGAGTCCATCGCCGTCTCAGGCACTATACATACGTCTTCGAATTACTTCTCAGACATATGCAGGTTCCCTCACGATGTTTTCCTTCACCGTAAAGCACGTGGTGTAAAATCACTGCACATAAGTTTTTTAGAAAAACTCAGTGGTACAAGCCCCGCTGGGATTCGAACTTGACTGCTCAAACCCCGAGGCCACCACGGTACTAGGCAACTTTTGCTTAAAGCCTTTTTAATGATAAAAAATAATTTTAATATCTATATCTATATAGATAAATAAAATTGAAGTATCTGTTTGTAATTGCAAATTAACAGCTTTACACTAAATGCGTATGAAAGTATTCTTATATAAAAAACCAATTTTTTTTTTCTCTGTCTGTCTTTTTGCCCCGATTAATCTCCGAAACGACTGGATACCTTTCAGCGGGACTTCCACTAGCAGATAGCTCATATATTATATTTCTTAAGGTTTTTAGTTATTATAAAACAAATAAATTAACACATGGATTTTTTTATTGAAAATTCCTCGATTTTAATTGACACCCCAATCCGTCAGAGATCTGCGTCTAAGATTTAAATACATACCAATATTAGGTATTTTAGTCATAATTTAAGTGAAAACTTCTTCGCAAATAACCAAAGTACTGTAAAAGTGTGTTAAAGTATACAAATGTGTAAGGACGTGTGTGTGTGTGTGGATGGCGTCGCGACCGATAAGGACGTATTAGCACATTCCGAGTGAGAGCCACTGTATTTATTCTTATCCGGAATAAGTCAGGTTACACCCCTAGTGATGGGCAGGTGTCGATGACGATATATTGTAGATTGCATGAAGGAATACTACTAATGGCGCTAATTAGTTGTTGATATGATACCTTCAAAGAAAATATCTAGGCAAATCAATACCAATCATTTACAACAAATAGGTTGTATAATGAAGCGGTGTTGTGAGGGTTTAGTTAGTATAAAGATTATTTTTTGACTTTAAGATTTCAAATAAGATTCCTCCGGAATGAAATTGAGGTATATGGATATGTGATACCCCCTTTTTTTTAACGTGGAGAATCCGTTATAGATACACCAACCGCCGCGGGGGCAGCGGAAGGGTTATGTTGGACTCACACCGACTAAACTCCACGGTGTTCCTCCAAGTCGCTAAGTGGAGGGGTGCACGTGATACGTCTTCACATGCTTCGCCGTGACCCCCCCCCAGCGACTGGCTTGTCAGACCCCTCCTTACGTTACCAGGCTGAACCCGGCTTTTACACTATGAGAGGGCGCGTAGGAACATGAACGCGCCCTTCAACCGCGAGGACCATGCGTCGGCGCCAAGGATATGTGATACCCCTGGCAATGCAAATGTCCTTAGGCTGCGGTAACCAGTTACTACCAGGTGGGCTGTGGGCCTCTTATACTAAGAAAGCGTTTACACAGTTAGCCTGTCAAGTTATCACCTCTGTGAAAATATATTAAGGATTATCGATCGTTAGGTGAACCGATCGAAATCAACATAAAGGCTTTTAAGAACAACATTTCATAAAATTATGACTTATTATATATAAGCCGCTGTGGCCTTGGGGTTAGAGTAGTCGCCTGCTAAGCAAACGACGCAAGTTCGAATTCTGCGGGGCCTGTACCAATGAGATTTTCTAAAAAACTTATATACAGTGATTTCACACCACGTGCTTTACGGTGAAGGGAAACATCGTGAGGAAACCTGCATATGTCTGAGAAGTAATTCAAAGACTTATGTATAGTGCCTGAGACGGCGATGGACTCACCCTCTGTCACGTTGGCACTTGATCATATTCGGTGAAATGTGGGTGTTGTTTCAACACCTCTGCTTACCCCTTCGGGGACCTTTCTGGGATGGCGTGAGAATATATATAATATGACTTATTCCAAATTCTTAAGAAAATATTTTCTCTAATTATTCGTCATATAAAAATAATAAATGACTTTTAAATAAAATTATCGACATATTCTATTACATCGACATACCGCCAACAGTATCGAAGGGGGTGAAGCTTGGCGCGGCGAGATAGCGCGATACCATCGCGGGTGGCAGCCCTGATAGTACGAATAATAATAATTTTATTATCGCGATCCAGGGCTGCCAGCCACTGTTATCGGCTGCGTTAACTTATGTGGATTTTGTGTGGAGTTTGAGTGACGAAGGGGTTTATAAATGAATGTGTAGATGGAATTAAGAAATACTCAATTTCAGTGCTAATATGAGTTCCTTTTAGCTATCAAAAATTCAGTAACGTTAACAGTTAGAAACTAATTACTTATCAAAGATTACATTATTTAAATTATTAATTTTCACAAAATATATTTTATAGCCGTGGTGGCCTTGAGGTTTGAGCAGTCGCCTGCTACGCAAGCAACGCAAGTTCGAATCCCAGCGGGTCCTGTACCAATGAGTTTTTCTAAAAAAACTAATGTACAGTGATTTCACACTATGTGCTTTACGGTGAAGGAAAACATCGTGAGGAAACCCGCATATTTCTGAGAAGTGACTCAATGACGTATGTAAAGTGTCTGAGACGACGATGGATTCACCATCTGTCACGTTGGCACTTAATCATAATTGGTGAAATATGGATGTTGGTACAACACCTCTGCCTACCCCATCGGGGATCTGGGATGGCGTGAGCATAGACACATCTGCCTAAATCTAAAAGAGATGAGTTAAAACTTTCAAACCTCACACATAGCACAGAGCCCGCCCTGGGAGGTACTCCAGCGCCTTATCTCCCACTTGCAGATTTAATATTTTCATGTGAGTTCGCGCGATATCCAACCTTAACTCTTCTCGGGAAGTTCAAATCCGCGTTAGATTGTACCTTGCTTACAAGTGTTTATAATTAGGTATGACACAGTTTTGTCACGGCGTCAAGTTCATGACCTATCGCCTTTTATATCACAATTTTTTTTTTCATAACTATATATACATATACATATGCTCACGCCTGTATTCCCCGAAGGGGTAGGCAGAGGTGTTGTTATCACAACACCCACTTTTCACCGAATTTGATTAAGTGCCAACGTGACAGATGGTGAGTCTATCGCCGTCTCAGGCACTATACATACGTCTTTGAATTACTTCTCAGAAATATGCAGGTTTCCTCACGATGTTTTCCATCACCGTAAAGCACGTGGTGTAAAATCACTGTACATAAGTTTTTTTTAGAAAATTCATTGGTACAGGCCCCGTTGGGATTCGAACTTGCGTCGCTTGCGTATCAGGCGACTGCTCTAACCCCGAGGCCACCACGGCTCTTACATAACTACATATACTTAATTAAAAATGTTATAGCGCTGTCTAGTCTCAACCTAAGCAGAGCTTGTAATTACAATCAAATTCATAAGTATTCTTCATAATTGTGAAAATTGTATCTGCATACATTGTGTGGAAAATAATATCCAAAATTCTCTTCAATGAATGATATGACACTTGTTTATGAAGAGTGAAAATGAGACGATAAAGTGACTCAATACAATCAAGGATGAGTTTCAGGTTTTTCCTGTAAAAGTGATCCACAACCTAGCTGCTGGTATGCTATCAGAATAGCATTGAACATTATCAACATACTTCAACGTGCGATACTAACGTAATTTATTCAATGCTAAATATGCGATTATCTGAACCGGTTTTAAATTTATCGAACATCCCGTAACACAATGATTGTACGCTATTGAAGAGTTTTGTTCGAATTAAGTATGACTCATACTAGAGCCGGGCCCGAGCTGGGTCCGGGTCGGGTCGGAGCCGGGTCCGAGCCGAGCGGCGGCCTTAGCACCTAATAAAACACTATAATATTCTGTACGTGCTGTGCCCCGCGAATAAAACACTCACGTAGACTTCATTTCATTATGGCCCTTATATTTGACCTTAATATTTAAGCTGCCTAGGTTACTCCTTGTAGCATTAACTAACCAAGCAAGGCTGGGGCTTTTCTCGCTCAGAGAATCAGCATTGCTATTCAACGTGGCAATGCTGCCAGCCTTCTTGGCACGATCCCGAGAGACACCGATTTGGGCCAAGTTTTCTACTTGTAATTAGTTTTTAGTTACTTATTAGTTACTTAATTATATAACTAACCAATAAATACCTATTTAGGTACAGCTCTTTAAGGGATTAGTCGGAATAAAATATAAAACAGGTTTATAGTCTCGACCAAATACTTCGCTAGCTCAGGCACTATACTCTCTGCTCAGTCATATGCAGGTTTCGTCACGATGTAGTCCTTCACCGCAAAGTTGGCAGTGTGACATCGAAGTTAGTTTCAAACTTACGTACTTTGCTTGGCACTCACAGCTCTAACAACTTGCCCACGGCGGCCCTTATCTTCTATTAGGTGTAGGTTAAAAACGCTTCAAACCCCCGCGATCATTATCAGCAGGCCTCGTACGGTCGCGCGGTGGAAAATGTGAAAAGTGACCACGATAACACGTTTGGCGGCGCGGGTCGGCCGATAGCGAGCGGGTTAATGTGTGCAGTTTTTACAGCGACACAAGAAATATCACTGAGATCTTAGCTGGTCACAACTGGCAGGTTACTGTTCATGCGCGGAAACTCGCTTATGATACCATAATTTGATTGGTTTTTATAGTTGATTATAGCATTACACACACATGCACAGCATTCTCTTCCACAATATATGCATAATTTTAGTTGAATTTCGGGTGGTGGAAGAATACCAGTGTTTTGGTCGTAAGAGCAAAGGGATACACTGACCCATGGGCTATTTGCACCACTGCAATGTATGGAAGTGAATGTTGGGTTTGGCAGAAGAAACATGAAAGTAGAGTGAATGCAGTGGAAATGCGGTCGTTACGAAGTATGTGTGGGGTCACCATTGTAGATCGTATGAAAAAATAGTGCGATAAGAGACAGTTGCAAGTTGAAGAATGATGTGGTGACCAGAATGGAAAAAGTATGTTGTGATGGTTTGGACATATCGAAAGGATGAGTGAAAGGCGATTAACGAAACAAATTTATAGAGCGAATGTGACCGGAAGTGTCGGTAGAGGGCGTCCAAGGAACAACTACTATGACCAAATAGTATTTTTCAGAAAGGTCAAATTCGGAGCACTCGTAACCGAAGAAAGTGTATGAAGAGATGCATGAATGTGGATGAAGCGAAAGAAGTATGTAAGGATCGTAGCATGTGGCAAACAGTGTTCTCTGCCTACCCCCATGGGATACAGGCGTGAGCATATGTATGTATGTATGCTAAGTTCCATTGTTATCGTTTACTCATTTACTATTAATGTTTATTTTGTAGGTCTTCATCATTGTAGTTTTGTTTAACTTATTAGTGTGTGGCAAATAAACGTTTTATCTATCTATTTATCTATCTATAGTTAAGATGTGGAACTGGTTTGAATTGGAATGAGACAATTGTGTTTAATTATTAAAATCCATAGAGATAAAGAGCTGTGGTGGCCGGTGGGGTTTGAGCGGTTTCAATCCCAGCGGTCTGAACCAATAAGATTTTTTAAAAAAAAATATTTTATGATCAGTAATGTCATCTCTTTATGATGAATGAAAATACCATGAAGAAACATTCATGTCTGAGAAGTAATCCAAAGACCTCTTCAGTGAAATGTGGGTATTGTTATAATATCACCTCTTATTACCCCTTTCCCTTCTGTGACGGCGTGAGCGTATATATGTATATTTATATGTCACTAGCTGTGCCCCGCGGTTTCATCCGCGTAGACTTGTCTCAGCCCGATTGGTTTAAAATTGAAAAAGTTTCATACAAATTTTGATCCCCTATTTTATCCTCTTGGGTGTAGAGTTAATCAAATTACTTTCTTAGCGGATGCCTACGTCATAATATCTACCTGCGTGCCAAATTTCAGCCCGATCCGTCCAGTGGTTTGGGCTGTGCGTTGATAGATCACTATGTCAGTCAGTTACCTTTGAGCTATATATATTTAAGATTGAAATTCTTAAGATTAATACTAATCTTTATGTTACTAACAACTCCTGAAAACTTGACTTAATCAGATGGTTCCATGAGCCAGCTTTTACTTTCCTTAAATAACATAAGGGTAAACGAAATAAGCAATTAATCATACAAGAACCTTACCACGAAATAACAGTATTTAAGGAGCGATCAATTTTTCCGTATGTTACTCGCTATGCACGAATTTCCTTGACCACATGCTAGCACTCGTGCGCAGTCTAGATCTACGATAACACCCACTTTGCATAATGCTGCAGATTTTTTATATATAAAAACATACACACAAACGCTGTGCTGCCGCAAGTGAAACGCTAATGTCAGATACTTTGGCGCAAGGTGTAAGAGAATGGCATGTTGAAGGGTTGTCTACTTCCTTCTATAGTGGTTTAGGAGGTCAATGGCTGGCATTTACGGCATACTTGTGAACAGGTGGTGCTTGTGGGGGCTGGTCATCTCAAGCTACAAATTTATATTAAGTATATGAGAAAAATTATGAGACTTTTTTTTTAGTAACTGGCAGACGTCACGCGGTTTCACCCGCGTAGTTCCCGTTCCCGTGGGAGCACTGGGATAAATTAAGCGTATGTTACTCGCTGATGATGTAGCTTTCCAGTGGTGAAAGAAGTTTTGAAATCGGTTTAGTAGTTTTTAAGTATTCATTACAAACATACACACAAAAATACAAATCTTTCCTCTTTATAATAGTAGTGTAGAAGTGTAGGTTATCGACATTTGTGCACTAGAACTGTGTTCATGAGCTTATATTTCTCATGTGATTTATGTTGTATTAATAAAAATTGTATAATATTTTTGAAAAGAGTAATCACTGAGTTTCTTGTCAGGTTCTTTATAGTAAAAGCAATCATCCGAACCTGGAGTTGGCATGCATTGTATAATTAAAAATATATAAGGGAATTTTTTATGTTATTTTTAAATTTATATGTACCACGAAACCGCTCTGTGCAAAACGTTAAGATTGAGAATTTATTCCTAAAAATTTGTCCTCACTTAAGACCCTAACAACTCACCTTAAGAGCTGGTTTCGATAGTAGCTCCCGCTTCAGCTCATGCCCTCCACCACAACACCAGGTCAATTGCAGGTCACGAGCCTCATGTGATCGTAATGATATCGTAATGTCATTTAATTAACTTTTTTTTCTTTACAGGTAAGTAGGTCATTTGCTGGTTCCTGACATCGGTGCTGTAAGAGGCAAGCTTTTTAACTTTAACACGCTATTGGTCTTATCATGATGATATAAAACCTGTAGGCGGGATTCCAACTTCGTCAATCTTAATACATATACATATGCTCACGCCTGTATCCCATGGGGGTAGGCAGAGACCACCGTTTGCCACATGCTACGATCCTAACATAGATCTTTCGCTTCATCCACATTCATGCATCTCTTCATACATACATATACTCACGCCTGTAATCCCCGAAGGGGTAGGCAGAGGTGTTGTAATAACAACACCCACTTTTCACCGAAGATGATTATGTGCATCTCTTCATACACTTTCTTCGGTTACGAGTGCTCCGAATTTGACCTTTCTGAAAAATACTATTAATTTGGTCATAGTAGTTGTTCCTTGGACGCCCTCTACCGACACTTCCGGTCACATTCGCTCTATAAATTTCTTTCAAACTTAATCTATATAGATAAATAAAATTGAAGTGTCTGTTTGTAATACCAAAATAACAGATTTTCACTATATGCATATGAAAGTATGTTATACGGTAGAGCAGTGGTGGCCTTGAGGTTTGAGCAGTCGCCTGCTACGCAAGCGACGCAATTTCGGATCCCAGCGGGGCCTGTACCAAGTTATGGATTTAACATTAGTTACCAACGAAAGTATCTGTCAAACTACACTCAGAAGCTCTTCAGTTCCAATCCCAGTGCGAATCACGAATGCGAGGTGTAACATTCTGAATGCTAATGCAATCACTTAAAAGTCACCCTTACATTCCTAAATAACACACTTATAGCATTCCAAACTTAAGTTACTTATAACACACACACTCACGTCCTGGGCAGGGGTGAGATGGGGTGTGGAGGGGTGGAGAGGGGTGTACAAACACAGCAAAAGTTCACGTCCTCCTTATCTCATCTATTTGACGGATTCGTACCGACAACGCTGCGTATTCATATTTTGTGTAGATTAGGGATGTCTTAGAGGGCACAGTTTTATTTAAATTAATCTTATATCTTTAAACGAGCAATTCTTGTATATATATAATCGGAATATCGGAAACGGCTCCAACGATTTTCATGAAATTTTGCATGTAGCGGGTTTCAGGGGCAGAAAATAGATCTAGCTAGGTTTCATTTATGGAAAACATCGTTTTGACCATGTTTTCAGGCACTGATAAACTTATGAAATATCATTATAATATGGCAGTAAATTTCGCCGACATTTGTCAAGTTATGGTGGCTCAAAGGGGCGATAACGACACTAGAGTACCGCGGTTCGAGACTGACGTTCACCGGTGTTTTTTGTCTTATTTTTTTTTTTTTTTTGTGTGAAGGAGAAACCGAGCGCAGCTCGGTCAACCAAATATTTATTATTAAGAACCGTGTTGGTTGTGCGGTTCGAGCAGTTGCCTGCTACGCAAGCGACGCAAGTTCGGATCCCAGCAGCCTGTAACAATGAGTTTTTCAAAACTTAACTTGTCCGCCATTTTGGAATTCAATTGACATGTTGTTATTTTAAATAAGTGGGCATATCAAATTTCAACTCAATCGGTTAAAGATAATTGATTTAAAATAACACCCAGACCAAAGTATTATATGTAAAAAAGCTTAAATATATAAATATTATTGTCATTAAAATCAGTAAAACTCTGTCTAATGTGTCACTACTCTGTGCCCGTAAGATCTTCTCCGGCCGGCGCTGATAAGGCGAGCTATTTAATCACAGATACCATCTGCAGGGCGGGCGGCGTTATCGCAGCCCGCGGGCGGCTTATCACTCCGCCCGCCCAACCTTATCGCGCCCCGTATATAAATTCTCAACGTGATTCTTATCTACTTCAAGGGCGGAGCTGTTTGTTATATTGGGTTACAGTTAAATATATTTTTTCGTTAAAGACAACTTCTAAAAAAACATTATCATGATTCGAACTTATTCAGACACGACCGTTAGTTCGTAGAACCGTAACGAAATCACTAGACTTAATCGTAGGCAGAATTTCGTATTCAATACCTATATTTGAACATGTACATAAAAGGGTCCCGAAGGGGTAAGCAGAGGTGTTGTAACAACAAAACCCGAATATGATTAAGTGTCAACGTGACAGAGGCTGAGTTCATCATTATACATACGTTTGAGTTACTTCTCAGACATATGCAGTTTTCCTCACGATAATTTCCTTCACTGTAAAACACGTGGTGTGAAATCACTGCATATAAGTTTTTAAAAAAAAACATAGCTACAGGCACCGCTGGGATTGGAACATCTATATCGTTACAGATAAATAAATTAAAGAGTGTCTGTTTGAAATCCAATATCAACAGCTTTTCACCAAAAAAACCTTGTCTGTCTGTTACTACGAGCTGGCTTTCAGAAATGTCTGGACCGTAGTAAACGGAACTCTTACTGGTAGATAGCCAATATTAAAGGGAGCAACTTAGGCTGCTTTAATAGTAAAGAAGCCGTGACAGATATTCTCACATAAATTCAGCGAGATACCAATCGCAATTCGCGAATTATATCAATTTTATGTACCTACATCGCGTACTACACTAAATTTATTTGTACTACTGTATACGGATATGTTATGTCATTTGTACTAGAACGGGCTTGTATTGAAATATGTCTGTAACTAACACGCACACAAGAGCGTTGGTGCCCGAGTGCTTTGACACAAGTTCAAATTTCCCAAAATCATCTTCGCCCTGGCCTTATCCCATACATTATTGATTCAACCCTATGTGACTGATCACCAGATTTTTATACGAAGCGACTGCCATCAGACCTTCGTAGCTGTTATTACGAGGAAAATCAGTAATCTTGGCAAAGCTTGTAAGACTCTCTTAGGCCTCCGACTGACCTGTAACGATTGTCAAAGATGTTGAATTGGCAACCGGGACCGACGGCTTAACGTGCTCTCCGAAGCATGGAGGGAACTCGGGTGGTCACTCATCCAACTATAAGCTTGGGTTAGGGTTGCTTAACTTCGCTGATTGAATGAACGCAATATCAAATGTGCCACGAGCTGATCTCAAATTTCTCAATGTAGCTTCATTATGTTTTCGTACTGTTTGAACGAAAACATAGTGTAGTATATATTCAAAGGCTTGTAGGGCTTAGACGACGATCGATTCACCATCAGTCATAATCAGACTATTATGCTGTGCGTTTTCCTGCTTACCTTCAAGTACAGGTGCCGTCAGAAGTAACGAGCTCTCAGTAGAAACAGTGCTCTAACTGCGGAGGTATTTTTTCGCGTCGCGCCATACAGTCAGACAGAGACTGGCTTATTATGACTACATGGCCTTGAGCCATATCTTGTGATACCAATATAAAAAAATATATATACGGTAAAATTAAGTAACCCTCTCCTTTTTCTGAAGTCGGGTTAGTAATATCTAAAAGCTGCTCTGATTCATATTACCAACAATAATATCAACGACTATAAAATATGGAAGAAAAGCGATATTAAAAGTATCAAGAGTCAATATTATGACACATCCATTTGTTATTCGACCTTCGCGACACTATCTGAGTGTTTGTCCGTCCGTGCCGGCTATAAAACGATACCGGCCCCGTATCGGGCCCGTATCGGCCCCATATCGGCCCCGTCTGCGATAGTTCGCTATAAATACTTGTTATCTCTTTTGAAAGCTTTCAAAGCTCTCAATATCTCATGTTTTGTCTTCAACTGTTATTGAAGTGACTTCCTTTTATTGTTTGACTAACTTCGCTGCGCGGTTTCACTCGTAGTTTGATTAAACATTAAAACTTCATAAAATTGGTTAAGTATCATTTCAATGCATTACAAGGATACTATAAGAAATATACGATCGATTTAATTTCGTATTCATGCTGTCTACGAGCTTTATATATGGTGGGGGTAACATATATATATAGATAAGAGGTGTGATAGCCTTGGGGGCTTGAGCAAGTTCGAATCCCAGCCTCCTGTGCCAATGAGTTTTTCTAACAACTTATGAACAGTAATTCCTCCCACACTTATCCTTCACCGTAAGCCTCACGTGCTTTACGGTGAAGGATAATATCGTAAGGAAATCTGCATTTAGTCTGTGAAGTAACTCAAAGACGTATGTATAGTGCCTGAGACGGCGATAGACTCAGCATCTGTCACGTTGGCACTTAATAATACATACATATGCTCACGCCTGTATTCCCCGAAGGGGTAGGCAGAGGTGTTGTAATCACAACACCCACTTTTCACCGAAGATGATTAAGTGCCAACGTGACAGATGGTGAGTCCATCGCCGTCTCAGACACTTTACATACGTCATTGAATTACTTCTCAGAAATATGCAGGTTTCCTCACGATGTTTTCCTTCACCGTAAATCACGTGGTGCGAAAACATTGGACATAAGTTTTATAGAAAAACTCATTGGTACAGGCCCCGCTGGGATTCGAACTTGCGTCGGTTGCGTAGCAGGCGACTGCTCAAACCCTGAGGCCACCACGGCTCTATATGTATGCATATATGTATGTTTTATTAAGCGGGGAATATTTTTTGCCACTGTATCTTAAGTGGTTAAAAGACAAAGCGAACATTGAAAATGTGTGTCATTGTTCGCGTTGTAAAGTCAACAAGCATAATTTAACAGAAATCAATTATTTGCCACGCCATTATCGCCCTTACTTCCTGTGGATTGCGTCTGGCGTGAGATACGGGAGGCGATTACATCGAGCGAGCTAATTAGACTTATCGTAGACCAATTATTTATAAGCAGAGCTTATCGTGTGCCTGCGCCATTGTTTTATAAAGTTTGCGGCGGTGGGGACACACGGGAGACTATTTAAGTAAGCAGTTTAGTTTAGCAAATATAGCTAGAGGCCCTTAGGTCTCGCCCTTTTGTCCGATTAAGCCATGGAGGTAACTCCCCACCAACTGTGAGAGACCATATTAAAAAACAGAAATATAAGGAAACTATAAAACTAAAAAAAACTAGAAAATATCTTTCTAATTTTCGACAAAGTACTTTAGAAATGTCAAAACGACTTGGGGATAAAATGATAAGATTATTTTTTACACCTCAAGTTGTGACACTTGAACGTGAAATAATAATTACTGCTTCAGAAATATGCTCTGATAATAAGATGACATTTAATGAGAAAGATTCGAATTTTACGAATCGAAACTTACGACATTTTGTCGCCCAGCCACGTTATTTATTAAAGTTTCTAAGCGTCGAACTCGATGACGAGCGTTGCTTTGAATCATAGGAAATCGATACATAATACGTAAATAATAAGGTTCCATTTCGTTTCTTTAAAACGACCCTCGACGACGAGTGCGGCGCTGAGAAACCTTAGTGAACAACGCGGCAGAAGGTTCTTTACTATAATGTTTGATAGTACTTTCATTGTATCTTTAGAAAGAAAATTAATCTGTGCTAAATTTGTCTGAGTAAAAATTTGATGGTCTTTGCTTATAAAACATTAGATATTTAAACACGCCGTAAATGTATTCAGTATTTGAAATACAGTATACTTTTACACAATACGAATTCATCCAAAATTTAAGTACAAGACACTAACGAAAAGATTAGTTAATCAAATTAATAATAAACAAGCATGTAAGATACAAATCTAATATACTCTAACCTCTAAGGCTGTATTCACAATAATTAATAGTGGTAAAACAAACAGAAGTACAAAAACTTTGACAGCTAAGCACGCGACGCTTGACGTTACACCCCCCCGTGTGTACCTACTTACCTATTTATTGGTGTGACGATATCGCACGTGTTTTTCCTTGACACAATACTTGAAGTTTAAGTATCGAGTTAAAATAGTTTTTATCATACATATGCTCACGCCTGTATTCCCCGAAGGGGTAGGCAGAGGCAACACCCACTTTTAACCGAAGATGATTTTAGTACCAACGTCATTGAATTGCTCAGACATATGCAGGTTTCCTCACGATGTTTTCCTTCACCATAAAGTACGTGGTGTGAAATTACTGCACGTAAGTTTTTGGAAAAACTCACTGGGATTCGAACTTGCGTCGCTTGCATAGCAGGCGACTACTCAAACCCTACGACCACTATTGCTCTATATATTACATACATATGTATCTCTCGCTCGCTCACGTCTGTATCCCATGGGGGTAGAGAGAGACCACCGTGTGCTATATACAACGATCCTTATATATTTGTTTGGCTCGCGACCTCAAAACGTCTATATCATTCCCAATTGGAATTTAAGCTTTAATCTCCATTTAAATATGGCCTAATCTCCAATAGAGTATGTTCAACAGAGGCAAGACACATTACATAGCAATTTAAGCCTCCATCAATTGCTAGCTGCAACGTTTAAAGTTATATATGGCCCATAAAAATGTTAATACAGTAATGCAACTGCACATTTCGACTAGTGTTCTAAAGTGTGTAATTTGCCACAACTCGAAAAAAGCTATCAGAGTGGTTAGGATACTGAAATTTTATTTTACTGTAAAAAAATTCTGTAACCTATGAGGTTTTCTAAATAAATTTAGTGCAGTAATTTCACCCTGCTTCACGGTGAAGGAAACCTGCATATATCTGAGAAGTAATTCAAAGACGTGTGTATAGTGCCTGAGACGGCGATGGACTCACCCTCTGTCACGTTGGCACTTAATCACCGTAAAGCACGTGGTGTGAAATCACTGTACATAAGTTTTTAGAAAAACTCATTGGTATGGGACCCGCTGGGATTCGATTTGCGTCGCTAGCGTAGCAGGCGACTGCTCCAACCCCAAGGCCACGGTACACCGAGACACACAAGAATACAATAATTAAGCTGTAACGGTTATACAATGGCCAGTCTGCTGAAATTTTCAAGATGATGCTCTTGTTACATAGAGCATAAAAAATAGAACGAATAGTTTTACACATCTATGGATCAATGTCAATTGATCGATATAGAGTTGTTGTGTCTGTGGAAACACTCTACATTTTAGATAGATCATTACGAGGGATTTTGGAACGTCTTAAAGGCCGTGACCGTTAAGACTGTGGGTGCAGTACCTTTCTGCAACTCCACCTTACGTGTTAAAAGCACTTGTATACTATAATAAACGTCTATAAGTTGTCACTAGTCTCCTCATTTCACTTCTCTTGCCTTCATGTTCCCTGCTCTAATGTATATATACATAAATAAGAAGAATGTGAAGAGTTTTTTACAGGGTCAAGCGATGCCCCTGGTGGTGCAAACTGCGGTAACCGATTACTATCAGGCAGGCTGTATTTTTCATAAATTGTTTAAATGATCAAGAGAAATACTAACACGAGGCGGGACTCGAACCCACGACCTCTGCAAACCGTGCAGTTTTTCTGTCAATTTATCTATTCGTAGCTCATGCGTCGAATTTTTCCTTCCCTTGTTTTGCGGCTTAGGGTTCGACTTGCGCCATCTGTTGGTCGGTGTATACAAACTCAACTGATATGTCTAAAGTTCCATTTAGCTACATATTAACCACAGCCAATTGACAGTGGTAAAGGTGCCGTCGCGTCTTATGAGCGCTGAGCAAAAATAGTATAGAAAATAGCCTGCCACGGCTTCTTCTTAAGGTGCCTCTCCGATTAACGAAGGCTGGCAGTCAATTTCTAGCGAGGCGAAAGAGTTCGGCTGCGTTCGCTATCCCCGTCAACTCCCGGATGTTACGCAACCAAGATTTTTCCTCCGACCAACAAGTCTTTTGCCCGCGATTTTTCCCATCATTATTTTTAGCAACTCGTACCTATCATGCGGCTTACCAATATAAAATATATACATATAGACTTCACAATAAAATTACAGTCTACAAAAGGCAAATAAATGTTTTACAGTTTACAACGAATTTATGCAAAACAGTATATTTTCGTCGAGTTTTTTTGGCACTAGTAAATGACTATTCCCATACGTTACCGGCCGCTTTTGGCAGCAGTCTCGATACAATCCAAATTGAACCTTAAAGCAATACTTTATAACGACGATTTAAAACGCGACGATTATCGTAAACGTCTGCGGAATTGGGGGCTGAAATATAAACCCACTAAAAATCTCCATTCAAAATAGCACGTTTTGGACAAATACATAGATTTTACTATATTAAGTTATTGTATATACATGACATTTGCTTTTTTCAACAGCGTTATAAAATTTCAAAATTCAAAATTCAAAATATCTTTATTCGATTAGACTTTTTACAAAGTACTTTCAAATCGTCAGTAAGACATGATTACATAGGATTATACATGCTACCGCCAGGTTCGAAAAGTTGCTTTTACTGAGAAGAACCTGGCAAGAAACTCAGTAATTACTCTTTTAAAATAAAATAATTTTAACGGCTTTGAGTAATACAATATAAATCATAAAAAATATATATAAGCCCATGGACACAGCTCCAGTGCACAAGAGTCGATATAAAAAAAATAGAAACTATAAATGAGTACTACGAATAATTGTGTAGCTTGAGATGACTATATAGTAATATGTATAATCGCCTTGTTACCATATTAAAATCTGACTCGAATCCATTCGGGTCATTGTTGATAGAAATGCGCGAGAAAAGAAGCGGAACCCTAAATGGTTTTTTTTTTAATCAAAGTAGCTTAAGTTACTCCTTGCAACATTAGTTATCTGCCCGTTAAAATCGGTCCAGCCGTTTCAGAGATTATCCGGAACAGACAGACAGAGAAAAAAAAAAGATTTTTTTTAAAGTTATAACCGTATATAGTTTCATTTGCATTTAGTGAAAAGCTGTTTTTTGGAATGGAATTTCAAACAGAAACTTCAATTTTATTTATCTGTATAGATGTATAGATTTTATTAATTAGACTCCATATTTGGCATAGTGATCATAAGCCTTAGGTACTGCGGAACACCAGATCCTGGGCTCGATTCCCGGGTCTGGCAAATTGTTATTGAGTTTTCTTATGTGCATTTTACCAGAAGCAGCACGGAGTCTGGTTCGACATTCATTAGTGCTTTAATCGGAGCCCAAACTGAATAAATGATTTTCAGATTCATTTTCAATAGGCACGTCGCTTAAATGGATCTTATAACTGGTGAAATGTGGGTGTTCTATAAGTACACCCCTGCCTACCCTTCGGAGAATATAGGTGTAAGCATATTTGTGAGTGCAATGCATTATATGAATATACTAGCTGTGCCATGAGGCTTCACCAGGGTGGATTTAGTTTAATATGATAATAATATCGGTTTAAAATTGACATATTTTCATCCCCTATTTTATCCCCCTGGGGGTAGAATTAATCAAAATCCTTTCTTAGCGGATGCCTACGTTATAACATCTACCTGCATGCCAAATTTCAGCCCGATCCGTCCAGTGGTTTGGGCTGTGCGTTGATAGATCACTGTGTTAGTCAGTCAGTCACCTTTGAGTTATATATATTTAGAAAACTATTCCCTTAAAAGCGCTCCCACGTCTGGTTGCAAGGTGTGGTGGCATCAGATAAGTAAATTAGATTCGGCCATTATTAATACAGTCTAATCTCCTCGATAACAGCTGATAGAATCGGCGCCAATAGTTTTATACTTCGTAAGACTTCGGGATCAATCGGAAAGCTTCGGGTGTTAGGCGCCAATCATATCTCTCAAAATCAGTTGAGTGAGACCTTTTGCATGTTCCAGATATTATGGTTAACTTTTAGAGGCTTATATTTTATTGCTTGCGAATGTTGCCAGGAATTTGCTGTTATAAGGATAACAATTACATTTGACTGTTTCTCGTGACGGGACATACTCATCATCTCCCTGGCTTTATCTGGCCTGATTTTTGGCTAGGCTTAGGGTTGCTTAACTTCGCTGATCGAATGATATGCGCAATAGCAACTGTGCCACGAGCTCCGCACGACGGACAAACTAAAACTTTTATTTAAAAAAACAAAGGTTATGCTTAAATTTCGTTCGGTTAGGCTTCGACTCAAACCACTTGGCCACCATGGCTTTCTCGAGAATTGTGCCAGCAATATATGAAATGATAACGAATCTACTGCCTTATCTTTGTTGAGCTTATATTTTCTTCTGTAACTTGAGATTAAAAGCACAGTTTGATAGCGTTGGTCGTTAAGGCTGATTGTTAGATAGCAGATATTCGCCCGATATTCACATAATAAAGTTGGATATAATTCTTTACGCTCACGCCATCCCAGAAGGGTCCCCGAAGGGGTAAGCAGAGGTGTTGTAACAACACCCTCATTTCAAAGAATATGATTAAGTGCTAACGTGACGGAGGGTGAGTCCATCGACGTCTCAGGCACTATAAAAATTACTTCTCAGATATATGCAGGTTTCCTCAAGATGTTTTCCTTAATCCAAAAGCATGTGGTGTGAAATTACTGCACTTGAGTTTTTATATAAACTCGTTGCCGCTGAAATTCGAACTTGCGTATCAGGCGACTGCTCAAATCCCACGGCTACCACGGTTTCTATTATACTTAAAGCTGTAATAGATGTAATAACAAATATAATGACGCGAACCAATTCATTTATTTTTCATTCTATCACTTCAAACATGACAGCTGAAACGGAATACCGATACAAATCTAATAAAATCCCAAAGAACAATATTATCGATCGACATAAAAATGTATAGAACACACTCTCAGCCTGTTTAACGATTTAAAAAGCAATGAGTGCGACAGGGACAAAAAAAGAAAAAGTGTGTTGTGACTACCGGCGCGAGCGCAGCTACTAATAACACCTTTCGAAACGACTGGAAATATTGTTCGCGGTACATTGACGGCTTTGTTGGTGCGTTATCAAAATGCAAGATATCAAGCGGGTAATGGATGTAATGATAAGTGTGAGGCAGTGGTGTGAAAGGCTTCTTTGTGTGGTCCCTTGGTGTATTTGTCGTAACAAATAGCTCATTGTTTACCATTTGAAACAGTAAGCGGAATGTTGTATCGACATAAAATCTCGTGGTCGATTGTCAACATTATTTTGTTACATTTTAGAAATTGTATCGGGGCAATTACGGTTTTATTTCGGGGTATTCAAGTATTGACTTTTGTATGTTTAAGGGTTCGTCGTTTTTTATTATTATGTATAATAAATAAGTAACTAAAAACTAATTACATGTAGATAACTTGTCCCAAATCGGTGTCTCTCGGGATCGTGCCAAGAAGGCTGGCAGCATTGCCACGTTGAATGCTGATTCTCTGAGCGAGAAAAGCCCCAGCCCGCTTGTCACGAGAAGCTTCTACCAGACGACGTCGACCTTTTTGAAAAGTTGATGAGCATCTGGACCCCAAGGTCCCAGAGTTTCAACCGCAAACGCAGAAAATATGTATCCTTGACCAATGTTTTTTATTAGTTTTTTAACCTAGATGTAGTGGTACAGTAATTATGTTCCGTAAACCTTGCCAAGTTTTCCAATCCTAGGATTTCAAGATGACGTCATTAACCGTAACGCGCTGTCATTATTTACCTTTAGAATACATTGAAGGGCCATGGGTTTTGAGCAGTCTACTGCCATACAAGTGATGCAAGTTCGAATGCCAGCGGGACCTGTACCAAGAAAAAAAACTACTTATGTGCAGTGATTGCACACCACGTGCTTTACGCTGAAGGAAAACATCGTGAGGAAACCGCATAAGTGTGAGAAGTAATTCGAAGACGTCTGTATGTTACCTGAGACGGCGATAGACTCACCATCTGTCACGTTGGTATTCTCTACCTACCTACCCCCAAAAGATATAGGCTTGAGCATATGTAAACTAATAAAATTGCTAATGCAATATAGCCTTACACAAAGCACGAACTTCCTTTAAGAACAAGAAGATTATAATCATAAGTCCAAAGGAATCGTATCACAAAGGAGTAACGTGATCTCCCTTGTAACTTATGTGTAAAACAGTTTAAGGCAACAGGCGATGGCTATCGACGAACAAAAGGGCGTATCGTGGTAGCGGGCTAGTGACAAATGAGATGGTTTGCCCACCCAGCAAGACGTGGTCTTGTCTTGGGCTATTGTCTTGAGTTCTCCTTATTTTGTGATCATTTCTGCCCACGTGTTTCTTCGTGGAGAATAATGAGCTCACACATCCTATGTGATCCATACTGCTTTTTCCAAGGTACTATGGAAACTGTTCTACGCTTTCTAAATCCTTCTGGATACAAAGGAAGTTAAGCAACCCTGCCCTAACCAGTAATTGGATGGGTGACCGCCCAAGTTCCCTCCGTGCCTCTGAGAGCACGATAAGCCGTCTGTCACGGTTGCTAATTTATCATCTTTGGCAATCGTTACAGGTCGGTCGGAGGCCTAAAATAGTCTGACAACTGGTTTACCCAGATCACAGATTTTCCTCGTTAAAGGGGTTGCGAAGGTCGGATGGCAGTCGCTTCGTATGAATATCAGGTGATCAGCCACATCGGGTTGAATCAAGTGCCGGCCCCAACAATGTATGGGATAAGGCAATTGGAGATTGATTGATATTGGATAGAATATTGAAAGCGGCCGACAGGCCACTGGGAACACTAAGACCTGAAACCGCGATTCCAGTCGACGATGAATCTAAATATATATAACTCAAACGTGACTGAATGCCTGACATAGTGATCTAACGCACAGCCCAAACCATTGGCTGAAATTTTTCATGCAGGTAGATGTTATGACATAGGCATCCGCTAAGGAAGGATTTTGATGAATTCTAGCCACAAGGGGATAAAATAGGGGATGAAAGTTTGCATGAAACATTGTTAATTTTAAACACTATTTATAACTGAGCCGTGGCCGCCTGCTACGCAAGCGACGCAAGTTCGAATCCCAGCGGGCCACCAATGAGGTTTTCTAAAAAACTTATGTACAGTGATTTCACGCCACGTGCTTTACAGTGACGGAATACATCGTGAGGAAACCTGCATATTTCTGAGAAGTAATTCAATGACGTATGTAAAGGGGTCTGAGACGGCGATGGACTCACCATCTGTCACGTTGGCACTTAATCATCTTCGGTGAAAAGTGGGTGTTGTGAATACAGGTGTGAGCATATGTACTATTTATAACTCAAGAACGGCCGAACTGATTTGGCTGAAAATTGCTGGGGAGGTAGCTTAGAACCAGAAAAAAGACATAGGATACTGTATCCCGTTCCCTTGGGATCTGACAAATGTCGTGGTATAACACATTAAAGTCTACGCGGTTGAAATACCTACATATAGAACTAACAATTCAAAATTGAATCCACTTGCAAATGCTGCAACATAATACCAATCCAAGGAATATCGTAGAGGGGCATCTTGTTTAAGTAATAGTATCGCGGGCCGATAGTGTTAGGTCATTTTTCTTGCGCTCTGATGTTCCAACAAAGGGTCTAATCGAGCGTGTGTGTTACATCGGGTGTGGTGCAACTGTTAGAGGTGAGAGTTTGAATTATAAGCGTCAATGTTAACCCTTTAGTGAGTTAAGAAGGCTAATTAAAAAAAAAATATTCAGTTGAAAGATGGTGTATAGTGATCTTAAAAAATGCAATGAAAATTGTCTTATGTTGGATTACTTACATTATTTCAAATAGATAAGATTAACCCGTCGGTCCTGGTTACCAATTTAATATCTATGGCAATCTTTGAGTCTGCCAACTGGCTTAACCTAGATCACCGATTTTCCTCGTAAAAAGTGCTACTTGGTCGCTTCGTATAAAAATCAAGTGATCAGCCACATTTTGTTGAATCGAATGCCGACCTCAACAATGTATGGGAAAGGGATTTGGGCCAAGTTTCCTAAATTTAATTAATTTGGCTTATTCCCAGACATCCACAGCCCCTTGATTTTGAAAAATAAATATTCGTACATTAATTCCCGCGACCTCCTCGACAGTTCAATTCCTTGGATGACGTGAGAATTTATTTGTGTACCAAATGCCTTGGAGGTGTTGGTAATAAAATCATGGATGTCTGGCAATATGTCATCAATTTTAAGCCCTGTTCCTTGTAGCATATATATAATATACATAGAAGCATAGTTAAGTACTAATTATAAGTAGAAAGATTGTCCCAAATCGGTGTCTCTCGGGATCGTGCCAAGAAGGCTGGCAGCATTGCCACGTTGAATAGCAATGCTGATTCTCTGAGCGAGAAAAGCCCCAGCCCGCTTGACACGAGAAGCTTCTCTGAAAAGTATATATAATTAGGTTTTTATTCATTAAATGTACTAGATATCTCTTATGACTTGAACCGAGCCCCGCGCGGTCGCCGTCACCTACGCCCTCTATCGGTGCTTAATGATACAATCGCGGTACCACTCGCCTCCGCGCGATTAACCATTGCTTTTGCTAAATATTTTCGATCTCACTATCACGACTTGGATTTACTACGCTGCTGATAGGTAAGTAAATACGCAATGGATTTTGAAAACGAAACTTTGAATCTATACAAAATAAAATCGTCTGTCTATCTGTTTGTTCCGGGTAATCTCCGAAACGGCAGGACTAATTTGATCGGGCTTTCACTGGCAGATAGCTACTTTTACAAGAAGCAACTTTATTTAAGTCGTCCATGAAATTAAAACCGACGGTTACAGCTAGTATTTAATATTGTTATCTTCGAAATAACTTCAATAGGAGTATTTGTACCTTAACATTTTTAATGTTAGGTCTGGCTCAGTTTTTTTTTATCTTCTCAGAAGGTTAGCTTCCAAACCGGTGGTAATGAGTGCAGTACTAGGTAATTAAATCATATCGAACCTATAACCTGTTCATGTATTATTTCAACCCACAGACTAACAATAAATAACACGAAAAGGTAACATAGGAATGATAAGTGATCTCGTATCAGCAAGATCTCAATTTACTAATTAAGTTTATGCACCTTTTTGCCGTCTAAGATGTCTATCTAGCCCGTTTGCCTTCACAATTCCATATTAATATAATAAAACCACGCAATTTATTCATAATATAACATTACATTATTCATAATATAACATTATAACATTACACAGTTAGCATAATTTTTTATTTTTATTGACGAGGGGGAAGCCTTCAAAAGGTCCCCGATTGCCCTGGGAGAGGCAGGTCGGGGTATGTATGATTCCCCCAGGTGGCCATCCTCAGTGCTCAGGGGGGACTCCTGGTACTCTTATAGACCCTTCCCACCTTCCCGGGCCCGCGGCTCGGTGGTCAAAGCTCCCACCCCGACCACCGCCAGCAGGCCCTCCGGCCCCCTTTTAGCCTCTTACGATAGGCAGGGGATACCATAGCCAAATTCTTAGACCCTGGCTATTGGGTGGACCATAATTACGAACCTAGATATATGTAAATATTAGATGACGTAGATGAATCGTGGTGATCGAGCCAATAATAATATGTCCAAAATTTCAATCTTTTTTTATACACCAAAGGTGGCAAACAGCCTACTGCAACCTATGAATATGACCGACCGCATTGTGAGTGACGCATTGCCCACCTTATAAAGAATGGAATCATTACCAGATAAAATATTCCCTATATATTGGGGCCCAGTGGGGCCTGTACCAATGAGTTTTCCTAAAAACTTCCTATAAACCATGAGCTTTACAGTGAAGGAAAACATCGTGAGGAAAAACCTGCATATATCTGAGAAGTCATTCAAAGACGTATGTATAGTACCTGAGACGGGGATAGACTCACCATCTGTCACGTTGGTAATAATCATCTTCGGTAAGAAGTGGGTGTTGTGATAACAACACCTCTGCCTACCCTTTCGGGGAATACAGGCGTGAGCATATGTATATATGTATGTATTTGCAGAATCTTATGTCCGTCTATCAGACAGCTATATTTTATTGCGCTGACGTCAGAGTCTTATAACCCTATAAGGACGAATTGTTTTTGAAGTATCCGGGAACGGGTTAAGTTCCCGATGGTTCCCGATTGTAGCGTTTCAGGGAATCAACCGGGACTGGGAGTGAATAAAACGCGATCAGCGGCGGCCAATTTCGCAAAAACTACACAACGCGATCCGCTGTTCTGATCGCTGATAGGGCGGGAGCGTCAGCAACGTAACCTGATGGGGATGGACAGGATTTACGACGCATTTTTAAGCAATAGTTTTACTATCATAATATTTTAACCACTATTTTACACTTTCCCATAAGGTTGGTTTCTTGATATCCTCATTAGACGTGGCAGATAGTGAGGTGGCCATTTCATATCGGTATTCAGGGGCCAATTATGATCGTTTAAGCAGCGCGTATAAAGAACTTCTTAGCTTTGACGTTTCATTTCACGGTACAAAATTAATCATCAACGCTCAGAAGTTCTTAATACGCCCTGCTTAAGCGATCATAGTTGACCACAATGTGTCCTCAAGACATTTTCTTTCACCCTTAATCTTGCAATATTAAATAATAATACCACACTATTTAATCAGACGTAGTGAAAAATATTCTAACTTGTCAAAATACAGGACTATTGAGATTTTATGTAGATCCGTTAATCAGGCAACGTGATCCGCCTAATGGTAATCGGTTACTGCAGCTTATGAACACTTATATCAGTCTCAAGGAAAAAAAAGTTTTTTTTTTTTTGTTTATTTATTTGCCGACCCTCCCCACACGGCCGGCGTATCGCGCCATCTAATATTATTCTGGGAACGACCTTAATAAGTCACTACAGAATGTTATCTATTCCATTTTATCGGCGAGCGTGATTACAATCTCTATCCAATTAGCTTTACAATGCAATATGGACCGTCTCGAACAGTTATGATGGACCACATTGTCGTTTGGGATATGTTACACTATGACTTCTAATGTTTTAGAAATTTTCTACGGAAACCATGGTGGCAGAGTTAAGAGCAATCTCCTGAAACGCAAATTAAATCAAATCACAGGTGTCGACACGAGCTATGAGCGCTGGGGCCCTGCTACGACCTCTTAATGCAGCATTAGTTATAGTTTAACACTTATTGTGATACAGATGAATATGACGTGTATACATCTGTCTCTGTCACACATTGGAACTATCATTGCAATAGGAGCTTATGGTAAGGCCCCTGATCTTGAATGTGCAGTAGTCATTTTATATGTCTGTCGCTGTGTTTTTAAACTTAAGTCCAGTGATGTCAGACCATGATCTTTACTTTGATTCTATGACTATGCTCACGCCATCCCAGAAGGCTCCCCAAAGGCGTGAGCAAGGAAAACAACACCGAAGATGGTAAAGTACCAGCGTGACAGGTAGTGAGTCCATCGGACTTGAATTTCGTCTCAAACATATGCAGATATACTCACGATGTTTTTTAAGTGGTGTGAAAATGGGTCTCGCTGACATTGTGTAAACGCTAGATTCAGCGTGGTATTGTAAGGAGAGGTCAGGCCTCGCTGGGGTGGTCACGGGGAAGCATGTAGCCTTTCACTTAGCGATCAGAACACCGTGGAGTTTGTTAGGTGCAAGTCCATCATAACCCTCCCCTAGGTCGAACTAAGGTAATACCTCATGATAAGTCCCGTGAACCTTGAAATAATGCAGTGAACTAGGCAGGTACCTATTTGGAGGCGATACCGCCGCGTTGTAATTTGATCGCCAGATTATCGCACCATCTGGCCATTGCCCAAATGTGGTACTGTCCGAAGCACAAAAATTATTAATTAAAAAATTATAACTACTTACTGATTCACATTTATTAGCGTGTAGCAGTCCATTTCAAAGTGCTATGCTGTAATTTTATCATAATATTTCTTTACTAGCCGTGTCGGTTTTCCCCGCATAGACTTAATTCCACGGGTCCTTAATCTAATGTATTTTTAAATGAAAGTAGCTGAGCAACTTTTCAGAGGTTAGCCGGAACAATTAGACAGACAGAGAATAAAAACTATATAGATTTTTTATGTGGTTACCGTATATACTTTTGTGTAAGTAAGAAGTAAGACACTTCAATTTTATAGATCCAATAGATTATAAAAAAAGTGGTCACATTTTCAAAAAAAATATGCATACAACCTTATTTGGAAAGCCTTTTTACAGAGAATAATTAAAGGTCGACTTAGCAATATAATTAGCCTTTTCTAATGTTACAATCAAACGTCTATCTGTCTGATTCTAATCATGGATAGCACATTAGTGAATTAATCATAAAATAATTTAAATAAAGATAAAGCAGAAAGAAATAAATTTTGAATCGTTTAGTGAAATCTTGTATTTAAAATTAAATTAAAATTTTACACTTTTTCCGCTAACGGTACATCACCAGTGGGGGTCAGAGGGGACAGATAACGTATCGATTGCCGTCTATCAGCGTCTGATCAGCTGAACGAAACACATCAACATGCATACGAATTATATTTATATAAATGAAGTACTTTCCCTTTTTCCTAGGGGAACCTCCATAGCTCGCAGCTCAAGCTATGCAAGATTTATACCCACTAAAATCCCTTCAAATTCTATATATCTATATCTTCTATACAGATAAATAAAATTTAAGTGCCGGTTTGTTGTTATTCCAAAATAACAGCATGTCACTAAATGCATACAAAAACCAAGTTTTAAATCTTATCTGTGACTGTCTGTCTGTCTGTTTGTTCCGGGTAATCTCTGAAACGGCTAGACTGATTTTAACGGGACTTTCACTGGCAGATAGCTAATGTTACATGGAGTAACTTAGGCTACTTTTATTTAAAAAGCATGAAGGGCAGGGCACAGCTAATTCAAAATATCTTTATTCATCAAAGTACTTTTAAATCGTCAGAATGCCATGATTCATCATCATCATCTCCCTGGCCTTATCCCATACATTGTTGGGGTCGGCACTTGATTCAACCCGATGTGGCTGATCACCTGATTTTTATACGAAGCGACTGCCATCTGACCTTCGCAACCCCTTTAACGAAGAAAATCTGTGATCTGGATTAAGTTGTCAGACTATTTTAGGCCTCCGACCGACCTGTAACGATTGCCAAAGATAATAAATTGGCAACCGGGACCGACGGCTTAACGTGCTCTCCACGTGCTAGCAACTGTGCCACGAGCTCCTCCTCAGAATGCCATGATTAATACAGGGTTATTAAAGTCGCATTTACTGAGAAGGGCAAGATTTTTATTTCTCTTTCTGTTTGGTACGGCTAATCTCTGAAAGGGCTTGACAAATTTTGACATGACTCTTACTGGCAGGATGTTATTTCAGGAGTAAATTAAGATTTGCAAGACCCTGTTCTTTTCAGTTCCGAGTCTTCCGAATTACACTTGATTATGTTCTGGGTACCATGACCTGTTATTGTCATGATAGTTTAACTTTTATTATGAGACAGATGTATATGACGTGTATAAGTCTGTCACTGTCACACAGTGGTAATGCCCTATTAAAATGCGTCGTATTATTATTTGCCAATCGACCAGGCAAAACACTTGATTCCTATTAAGTTAAAATTAAATACATAATTTATATCGTTGTTTCACATAAACTTATCATAATATTTGCTTATAAAATTTATAATAGGTATTAGATGAAATAAAATGCCTTAAATTATTTTTATAATGGTTTTCTCCACTTCCCTCTGTGATGACTGAGGAGGTCAATGGCTGGCATTCGCGTCATACTTGTGAACGGATGCTGCTTGTGGGGGCTGGTCATCTCAAGCTACCTACGCTTTTCGATATAAGTAGAACTACCAGACTTATTTTTATGTAAATTTTTATCATCATTTGTGCATTGGAACTGTGTCCATGGGCTTTTGTTTCTTAAGTGATTTATTTAGTATTTTTTAATTTGTTAATATTTTTTAAAAGAGTAATTACTGAGTTTCTTGCCAGGTTCTTCTCAGTAAAAGCAACCTTCCGAACCTGGCGGTATCATGTATAATCCTGTATAATTATGTCATTCTGACGATTTGAAAGTACTTTGTTAAAAGTCTTGACTTTGACTTAAAACTAAATAGAGTAAGAATATATAACTAAACTTTGAACTATTAATGTTATTTTTAAGTCACCGAATGATCAAATTTTAAAGTTGGTGTTATAATAATGTAATTTACAGTAAAATATACAAATTTTGATATTACTAGGAAACAATTTATGACATATCGAATAAAATATAAATATAAGCGATCTTAAAATTATAATTAGAGGTAAATAACGTGTTTTTCTGTGTATGTTTTTTGACAAAATGTAATATTTTATAGTGGTAAATCTAGATATTATGCTAGATTGCAAACAAGATATCACTAAAGTATACAAACGACTTCGAATTTCTTCAATCAAAATATTATTCAAGTCAATAATTTATTACAAATAACTTGTTAGTCTAAATAATACCTACTTATTAAAAGCCAAAATAAAATTGCGGTACAGTTAATATACTACCAATGGTTCGCGGTTTTGACCGCGTACGACTTAGGATATTTTTTTCATTACTGAGTGATATTTCTTATAACTAGCGGACGTCACACGGTTTCACCCGCGTAGTTCCCGTTCCCGTGGGAGTACGGGGATAAAATATAGATTATGTTACTCGCTAATGGTGTGGCTATCCATTGCTGAAAGAATCTTCAAGATCGGTCCAGTATTTTTTGAGCCAATTCGTTACAAACATACTTACATACAAATATTTCCTCTTTATAATATTAGTATAGATAAAAGTAGCAGTTACCTACCAGTAAATATTCCGATTAAATCGGTTCAGCCGTTTAAAAAAGTACTCGTGCTATCCCAGAAGGGTCCACGAAGGGGTAAGGGGTAAACACCCACATTCCACCGAAGATTAAGTGCCAGAGGTGAGTTCGTCACCGTCTAAGGCTATATACATACATACGTCTGTGAATTACCTCATCGTAAAGCTTATATTGATAACACATTGATACAGACCACTTGTATTTGAATTTGCGTATGTGTCATTCAAGCCACTGGACCACTGCGGCAGTGATTTTTTATTTGTATAACAAAAATTACGTAAAAAAACCTTGCATTCCTAAGAGTGTGTTATATCGCCACATTAAGAATCCATTAGTCCGTAGGAAGGCGAGCTGATTAATTTATATATAGATATATTATCGTGTTCATATCGCGGGGTTGATTTATATAGTTTATCTGGCAATGGCGCCACTCCCTATCTGTTTGTACATTACCCTGCTCAAAGATGGCGGCCAACTTTTAAATTTGATTGTTAATGGACTACTTTCGGATGGGTTTATGATTTTGGAACAACCTACCAGTAGGGCATGCAATCTCGTTCTCGCGAGATCTCGGCCTTTTTTAGCGAGATTGATTCCGGATGAAAAACGGGTGAGATCTCGCGAGCTTAACGAGATTAAATTCGAGCATAAAAACGTCTTATTCGAAGCGCGGATTGACACTGAAACATTTTTATTATTATATATATCTATATCTATACAGATAAATAAAATTGAACTGTATTTTTGTAATTCCAACATACACCTTTTGACTTAATGCATACGAAAGTATACACGGTAGGTAAAAAACGATTTTATAAAAAATTCTCTGTCCATCTGTCTGTTTGTTGCGGCTAATCTCCGAAACGGCTGAACCGATTTTAACGGGACTTTAACTGGCAGATAGCTAATGTTACAAGGAATAACAAATACTACTATTAATTTTAAAAAAATAGTTGGCCGACCATAAAATTTAATCTTCGCTAGGATATAATGTAATGGCATATGTCAAGTGACTGATTTATGTAATTTCCATACAATATATTTCGTTTCTATTAGCGTCGCGTGAAGATAATATTAAGTAGGTACTTTGTCTACAAGCCCCGAACTTGAATCTTTCATTTTTGTACCGTAACATTAAAAGTCAAATCTGAGACGTTCTTAATACGCGCTGCTTAAGCAATCATAGTTGGGCACCAGTTTTGTCAAAGTATTTGCAAAACTTCTATGAGGCTCTTATTTTTGACAGTTTGTGCATTTCGCTACAAATGTCATTTAAAGCGACCCGCTTTGCCCAAGATTTCCTAACCACAAATTAAACTAACATTAAAAATTGCTTTACGGTGAGGAAACCTGCATATTTCTGAGAAGTAATTCAATGACGTATGTAAAGTGTCTGCGACCGCGTGGACTCACCATCTGTCACGTTGGCACTTAATCATCTTCGGTGAAAAGTGGGTGTTGTTATTACAACACCTCTGCCTACCCCTTCGGGGAATACAGGCGTGAGCACATGAGATGATGAATATTATAAAGCTAAAGAGTTTCTTTGTTTGGCTGAACGCAAAATATTTTTGTTGGAAAGTTCATTCATTACCTTGCGACCAAAAAAGCATAATGTTACAAAAAAAGTCGAATCGAATTCAGAAACCTCCTCCTTCTTTTGAAGTCGGTTAAAAATACTATTAAATACCATAGTTTTAGTTGTTAGCCTACACGGGTAAAACCACGAAGCAAAGCTATGTATTTACAAGTTACCAAGATGTTAATAAATCTAACGGAATTGTTTCAATAACAAACAAATTTTTCATTTACCATCTTTCTTATCCCATACATTGTTGGGGTCGGCACTTGATTCAACCCGATGTGGCTGATCACCTGATTTTTATACGAAGCGACTGCCATCTGACTTTCGCAAACCCTATGACGAGGAAATTCTGTGACCTGTAACGATTGCCAAAGATGATAATTTGCCAACCGAGACCGACGGCTTAACGTGCTCTCCGAGGCACGGAGGGGACTCGGGCGGTCACCCATCCAATTACTACTTAGGGTTAAGGTTGCTTAACTTCGCTGATCGAAAGATATGCGCAATAGCAACTGTGCCACGAGCTCCTCCTGTAATTTTTTATTTACCACTTACGACATATTGGTCGACAGATGGAGTGTAAGAAAATATAAATTGAATTTACCAGAGGCTGAAAACATAGCAAAAACTTTTATTGATGATTTGAAAGATAAACATACGGCCAAAAAATAATAGTTTTTATGTAAATGAGCGTTGCACACGAGATCCGGCGATATACTATCTGTTCATCTTACAAGGCTCGCACGGAGTGCCTAAGATGCCACCACCTGCTCGAAAACCTTCACAGGATTCTCACTCTAAGCTGTAAAGATTTAAGGCATAAAATAGCGTGAGTTTAACCATTCTTCCGTCTCGGTAGTTGCTTTGGTATCTGGTCAATCATTGCCTTGGAAACTATGATATGATCGGAACCAAAAACTGGGTATATTATTATATTAACTGCGCACTCGCACAGTAACAATTGTTTAAATTATAGTCTCATACTTAATTTGCGGAATTAAAGTTTCGGGTGAAATACTAAAAATTATACGCCGATTTTATGGCCCAATGGTGTGCGGCTTGACTTCACCGGTTCGGAAGGTTTTATAGTTTGCAATCTTATCATGCGGAACCCTAAATGTTGTTTTTCAATAAAAGTAATCTAAGTTACTCCTTGCAATATCAGCTATAGTCAGTGATAATATAAAGTACCTGGACCGAGCTGGCCTCGGTTTTCTCTTCACACAAAAAAAATAAAAAATAAATTCGGTGAACGTCAGTCTCGAACCGTGGTACTCTAGTTTCGTTATCGCCTCGTAAGCTGGAAGCTTCACCTTTGAGCTACCATAACGTGACAGATGTCGGCGAAATTTGCCGTCAAAACGATATTTTCCATAAATGAAACCTAGGTATATTTAATTTTTGCCCCTGAAACCCCCTACATGTAAAATTTCATGATAATAGGTTTAGCCGTTTAATTAATTTTTTCTGATGATGATCATCACCAGAAAAATAAAATACATGGAATAATACTTATGACTAATTACAAATGATCTCTCAGAATTAATTTTATTTAATTCAATTCAATTTGGTGTCTGCTAAGAAGGGCAACAGCATTGCCACCCTGACATAGATCGACTGTCACGAGAGGCCTCTACCTGACGACGAGCAACTTTTTAAATAAAGCAATGACCAACATTCAATTAATTAATATTAAAATATAAATTACGTAAATCTATCAATACGTTTTAAAAAAATATTAGTAATTCCATTTGAATAATAATTTTAAAAAAAAATTTTTTTATTTCCAGGTAAGTAAGTCCTACAGATGAAAAAAAACTGAAGATACAACGAATTTCCCGAAGGCAAAGGCACATAATTTTGTATATCATGAGTTACGATGAATTTAAGTATTGCGTGGCGGGTTATTTAGGAATGTTAATAAAGTCGTATTCACTAGTCTCGATCTGAGTACATGATACCCATCTGTAGATAGATTTTACTGAAGCTTTCACGTGATATTTCAGTAGTATGCTACGTAAATTTGTAGCATATTTTCGACGGATGAATTCCAGCTGGAATGATGCAAAAATTGTAAAAGATTGTAGCTTGTGGCTTACAGCCTACTTACAGATGTCGCTGCGTTGATTCGTTGCAGATAAATGTATAAACGCCGGGTATCTATCTAAATATATAAAATTGAATTGCTGTTCGTTAGTCTCACTAAAATTTGAAAATGGCTGGACCGATTTGGATAATTTTGATCTTCTTCAGGTTCAGATCAAGTTCAGGGAAGGCTTAAACGAAGATCACCGGATCAACTAGTATATGTATAAATTCTTTGTCAATGTTTCTATACAAGTATTGCTTCGTTCTGCTTACTTTATTAAGATACCAGTAGGTCTAAAAAGGCCACTTTGGGATATTCATAATGTGATCCGAATATGATTCATCATCCAAATGACAAAATGGTCACTTAGGTATTTCGCAATTCACCTGTTTCACACTTTCCTATGAAGATTCCTAAAATGGTCCACAGAATATGAATTGCTTTTGTGACAGATAGCATCATGAAAAGTTAGTTAGGGACTAACATCTACAATCATTCGTGAATCATAATATGAATTGCACCTAAGAGACCATTTTGTCATTTCGATGATGAATAATATTCGGATCACATTATGAATCTCCCAAAGTGGCCTTTTTAGACCTTCTGTGATTCTTGTTTCGTTCACTTTCCACCTAAGCAATGTAGGTAGACGTGTGTCAGAATGCAAGCAGTCCCAGCACGCATACCTCTGCGTATCAGATACTGTCCATTTTCATCTGGAAAACATGAACCGAGCTAGTTCGCTATCGTCCGAATCACGCGGATACCACCTTTATAGCAGCTTTTTATTTCACATTTTATACAAGTTTATTCAAACAACGATAGGATCTGCGACGTTATCTTTCAATGCAACGTTACCGCGAGCGCGATGCCGATACCATCTGGGGCCATTGCTAGTTAAACCGACTGATAAGGGATCGCTTGTGTCTGTGTGCGTTGCGTCGACGGCGCGGCTGTGTGCTCCGAGGGGCGCTCGACTGCCCGTAGCCAGTCACTCAGTTTACGCGGCTAAAGAATGACGACAGACGAACGTTCCAACAAATATTGCATTTTATTGTGCGTTTTACACACTATTTAAGCCAAGTGCAGCCTGTGTTATGGATTCTGTGATGATATTGTGGTTGAAATACCTGAAGCAGCTGGAGTTGGCTTGCGGTGGCCCGCCAGGTGGCGCGCCGGTCGTCAAAACAATGTGTAAGTATTGTTTACATTTCGTCTACTCTATCTTGTTTATACCATTTGTCTGGGAATACAAGTTTTATTTTTAATTTGTGCCGATAAGGATTGAACCTTTGCGTTCCAGATACAAACTGTCGGTTTGAAATTATTAAAAACAAAATCGATTCGAATTGAAATCAACTTTTTAAAAATTTGCGAATAGCGTTCGTTTATTAATTTTAATTGAAATGAGAATGAGCCACTATAATTCAGTACAAAAATCTCGTTTGAAGCGCTTTTTCCTCGAATCAGCGATAAGTTGAACATTGAAAATGTGAAGATTGCCTGTTTTTATCAAGTTTGTCCTGATAGCCGCTACAGTGCTACTAAATGTAAATACATGATTTTTATTGCAATGTAGATAATGTATCTTTAGTGTACGACAATATATAAATCGGTGATAAGCTTATTATATGCCTATCTTTGTAGATAGTTATCATTTTTGTATCAAGCACCTTACAAGTGACTTACTGACTTCGTAATCACGTCTTTTGAAATGCTGCATTTAAATACTCGAGGTTTTAAAATTATAAAATTCGTCCATAATACGGTCAGTGATATTGTAAACAAAATAGGAAAGTTGCCAAGTTATAAGTGATGAAGGAAAACATCGTGAAATTCAAACACGTACGACTTACCGTCTGTCACGTCGACACCTAATCTTTGGTGAAGAGTGGGTGTTGTAACACCTACGATCGAATCCCCGATGAAACTTCTCGGGAACAGTGAGCTTAGCTTGTTACAAAGGTCATTTTAACGACTTTTGACACGGGTCCTCACTATAAAAGTTTACCCTTTTGATAGTAGTGTGAGGTAATATCATTATTTAGACTTAAAACACCATGTGAAACCATAAAAACCTCTATTCAAACACAAAATAGTGATCTCTGACGTCGCACAAGATATAAATCTTTAATTACAGTATAGATTTCTGATAACAAAGTTACTTTGAAATGAGTAATGTCAAAATGAATCCCATTTAAAATGGCGCGCGTGTGTGGTGTGTTATTATTTTGACAGCTGCTGTCACTGTCATTGAAATGTCAGCTTCGTATGTCATGAGTTCGGACATGTTATGTGAGCTGTCAGTATGCATTGTACTCACTCGCTGCTGATCGCGATGATTCAATGACCTATTTGGAATATTTAAGTTTCGTGCAATGTTTTTTTAGCTACTGTTCTTGTGTGACTTTACTTGTTAGGTATATTTATCGTTTTCCAATATTACTTTTATTTCAAACAATATACAATAAACAATTAATTTGAAGTATAATATTATTAAATTCAAGAACTATATAGCTAAAAACCTTATAAATATAATCTAATAACTAAAATATATTATTATAATAGTATATTAGTATAATATATATAACTTATTTTAAATTTATACTTACTCGTATTATAATAATAAGATATTGGAAATTTGCTTGCTGCTGTATAAAATTTTAAGTTTTTAATTATATTAAAAAAAAAATTTTATCTTCATTTATTGTCAGTGACGCAATCGCCAACCCTCTCTATTGTCCGCTAACACTTTGACTTCCTTGTACGATATGACGCTGATTTGTTCCTTCGGCTGTTGTATGTAACTAATCCTTGTTCTCCCTCTCCTTCTATCTTACCTTCTATGATTGTAATGAAAGCGTCATGTCGTAATAGGTGTCCAATCATCTTGCCACTCCTATTTTCATCTACTCTTAATTTTTTTTCTACTCTTTCCAATACATCCTTCCTCTTTCAGTGTGTACAGCTAAATATTTTTATACCATTAATTTTATTCACACGTCTCAAAATGCTTTGTTCCAAAGTATTTTAAACTGACGTGTGTGTGAGTGAGCAGTAGACCGAGTCAGATCTCCTGATAAAAGAGGGGGAGAAAAAATCCTTATCTCTGTAGAGATTTCACGTTCATTATCAACTGTGTCTGTGTGTCTCTTGGGACTACGTTTATTGTTGTTATGATTAAGGAAGTTTTATGTGTGTCGCACACACGTGATGCGTCTGATGTGGTTGTACTGTGTTACTGATGTAGATGCAATTTTTGAATTCGTTTTTTTTTATAGTTGAATTTAAATTCGGAGTTCGGAGGTGAACTATTATTTTGATTTGGTAACCGCATTTTTTCAATGCTTCTAGAAAATATAATTTGCTTTTGTATCATTATAATAATTTATTTTAAGAGTTAATCACAAGTGATTTCGAGTCTGATTCAAATTAAATCAGATCCTCTATTTTGTGTCTGTGCAATCTCTTTAAAAAAAGTATACTTGTGTCATGATAGGTATGTTGACCAAATTAATAGTATTATAATCAGAAAGATATTATGAAGAGATTCATGAATGTGTATGAAGCGAAAGAAGTATGTAGGGATCGTAGCAAACGGTGGTCACGTGGCGTATGTATGTGTAATAGACATCTTACTTATTTTGGTACATAATTTTGTTGATCATGGCAAATATTTCCTAAGGTGTTCATAATGAAGCTCTCATGACGCATAATATGGGCATGATCTTTCGTCGTATAAATTTCATAAATTGGATTTCTCACGCAACACATATGAAAAATCTGTCCTGACGTGTGTGAAACTTCGACCCACTATTATAAAAAAAAACTTAACTACGAATCAATTCATAATGTGCGATTACCATTCTCTCACAACAAAAAGTTTATTATACATAATATATACAGCACGCTACCTACAATATTATGTTAGCAAAAAGTAACAGAACTACTAAAGGGCCTTGTTCCACGATAATAAAAAAAAAACTATCGATTTTTTTTCGTCATAAATTAGGCGTTTTTATCAACCTCTCAACTGGATGTATGTTATATTTCCTCTGATAAAAATTCTGGTATTGATAACGATTTGACATTTAATTAGCGAACATGTAAAGTTTTATCTGTAACGCAATTTCCGATCTTTTTACGGTTATCTCCTTGATGTAGAAACTTGCTTGTATACAATTTGATAGTAAATCTTATTAGGTTTTTGGCCGTGAGTGTAAGTAATTAAAATATATAATTAATAACAAATATCCATTATTTTTTATTATATTAATAATAAATAGGTAACTAAAAACTAATTACAAGTAGAAAACTTGGCCCAAATCGGTGTCTCTCGGGATCGTGCCAAGAAGGCTGGCTGCATTGCCACGTTGAATAGCAATGCTGATTCTCTGAGCGAGAAAAGCCCCAGCCCGCTTGTCACGAGAAGCTTCTACCAGACGACGTGCAACCTCTTTGAAAAGTCCATTATTTTATGTTATACATAATTTCCCCGAAGGAGTAGTCAGAGGTGTTGCAATAACAACACCCACTTTCCACTGAAGATGATTAAGTGACGTGACAGATGGTGAGGCCACAACGGCACGACCAATTTTATGTTACTTATACATATGCTCACGCCTGCATTCCTCGAAGGGGTAGGCAGAGGTGTTGTTATCACAACACCCACTATTCACCGAATTTGATTAAGTGCCAACGTGACAGATGGTGAGTCTATCGCCGTCTCAGGCACTATACATACGTCTTTGAATTACTTCTCAGAAATATGCAGGTTTCCTCACGATGTTTTCCTTCACCTTAAAGCACGTGGTGTGAAATCACTGTACATGAGTTTTTTTCTAGAAAAACTCATTGGTACAGGCCTCGCTGAGATTCGAACTTGCGTCGCTTGCGTAGTAGGCGACTGCTCTAACCCCGAGGCCACCACGGCTTCTGTTTTTATCTCTTTAAAAAAATATATTTAATGAAAATATTATTACATTTATTCTCAAAAGACAATTTCCGAACGAGTGTCAATTTTTTTACATTAAAAAAATCCTTACTATATGCAATGTGCATGCATGTGTGAGTGAGATTTATGTCAGGTATTTATGCATTTGTATGTGCACGTGGTGCATATATCTGATATCTGTCCCTCTCGCACACTGTAACAGGTAATTCATTGTATTTTTCACAGAACAATTGGAAAAGACCCCTCATGAATAAAATTATGAATGCGACTTTCATATAAAACTATTGTCTAATACCCGGGCGATTTTCCCAAAATACAAAATTATCTAAAGAACACATCAGCGCGCCGGGAATCGAACACGTTATCATACTTACTGATCGCCATGCCCGCTATCAGGAAATCTTGGAGTTTTTGTACTAACCCAAAAAAAATTGATAACAGAAGGTAAACTTCTTATTTTGGTTGAGAATCGTCGCACCTCCGAGCTACTCCCTTGTTCTTCGTCAATTACTGAGTAACAATTCCAGTAGAATAGGAGAACCTTCATGGTTATGTAGTAAAAACAGCCATTTCTTTGTAAATAACTGCCAACGGAACAAGTACGCAAGGAACAAAAATTTCTTCCTATATTACCTGGTTTTGTACAAAGAATTTATTTCTTATTTTACTAGTAATGTACAAAGAACAAGGCGAGCTACTTGTAGATAAGCGCATACTTGGATCTCAGATCAAGTAAAAGAAGATCGGCTCACTTGAGGTGATTTGAATGAACTGCTCGCATCAGTGGATCATTTAAGATCAATAGTTCACCCGTGTTCAGACTCCGAGCGAGTGCGTTTCCTACAATAATTGAATGAAATGAGTAGCTGCGTTCATAAAACAGATTATTTTTCAAGAAAACGATGAAGTCAATTTACACGATTCAAATGCAATTATTTCTTGTTAATTGATTAAAAATACGAGTTGAATTTGAATGAATGGGATTCAATGGACGAGATTCAGTAAGTGATCGATTTTGCCCAGGCCTAGTATGCGCGTCTTTTTTTAATACATATGCTCTCGCCTTCCTAGAAGGATCCCCGAAGAGTTAAGCAGAGGAGTTGTGACAACAACACCCACATTTCACCTAATATGATTAAGTACCAAAGTGAGGGCGAGGCCATCGCGCGTCTCTAGCAATATACGTCTTTGAATTACTTATATGCTTAATCCAATTTAGGGGAGCCGTACATATGTATGGTTTTGTTTTGTGCTTTGAGCCTTGATGTGGATAGAGGAGCCAGGTTATGGTTTCACATAGTTTTATTAATCATTACTTTTATCTGCGATTTCGTCCGTTGTGATATGCTGTCAATTATTATAGGAAATATAAATATGTTTTGTCCGTTTTTCTCAAAATAAACCAAATGTATACTGACGCTGAAATATATTATATATTATTTTTATTATTATTGGTAGGATAGTTTGACAGATATATTGGAGGAGCTCGTGGCACAGTTGATCAGCGAGTAATTGGATGGGTGACCGACCGAGTTCCCTCGGAGAGCACGTTAAGCCGTTGGTCCCGGTTGCCAATTTATTGTCTTTGGCAATCGTTACAGGTCGGTCGGAGGCCTAAAATAGTCTAACAACTGATTTAACCCAGATCACAGATTTTCCTCTTTTAAGGGGTCGCGAAGGTCAGATAAGTAAATACGCAAGCAAATATTCTATTTTACTTAGAATGTAATTATTATTTTGAAAATATCACTAAGTAGCATACTTACACTACATTTAATTTAAAAAAAAATTACGTTCTGGGTAATAATAACGCCTATGAAATCAAGTCTACGCGGATGAAACCGCAGTAAACGGCTAGTATGATATATTTCCCAGAATAATTCCACAATCTGGCACGTATCTCGAGAGAGCGTTCAGCATCAACAGGGTCACTTGACTCGGTGGGCCGGGCGACTCACGCGCACTCTAATTGATTCCATACGGGGCGGGGCCGGCGAAAGGTCGCGGGTTCGACGCCTCGTGTTGACAACGTGTACCCTTTATTTTTATTTATCTGCATGAATAGACTAATCGTGAGGAAACCTGCATATGTCTGAGAAGTATTCAAAGATGTATGTATAGTGCTTGAGACGGCGATAGACTCACCATCTGTCACGTTGGCACTTAATCAAATTCGGTGAAAAGTGGGTGTTGTGATTATAACACCTCTGCCTACCCCTTTCGGGAATACAGGCGTGAGCATATGTATGTATGCATATGTATGAATAGACTAGCTGGGCTTCGCGGTTTCACCCGCGCAAACATTTTCACCCTATTTTTAAAGAAGCCTAAGCTTCGTCGCAATGAAAGTCCCGTTAAGATCGGACTAACAGCTGGAAGAAGCTTCAGAACCTTTATTACCCGGAACAAACAGACAGATATACGTTTTTTTATGTAAGTCATCATCTCGCTGGCCTTATCCCATACATTGTTGGGATCGGCACTTGATTCAACCCGATGCGGCTGACCACTTGATTTTTATAATCCAATGAAAAACATAAAAATATATACATCTGTATCTATACAGTGAAATAAAATTTAAGTGTCTGTTTGTAATTCCAAATTAACTATTCACTAAATGCACATGAAAGTATTAGGTATACGGTAATCATAAAAAAAACAATTTTTTTTCTCTGTCTCTGTGTCCACCTGTCTGTCTGTTTGTTCCGGCTAATCTCCGAAAAGGCTGTACCGATTTTAGCGGGACTCTCACTGGCAGATAGCAAATTGTGCAATGACTAACGTAGGCTACATTTATATATAAAAAAGAACATGTGATTAACTCTACGCGGCTAAAACCACGGGACGCAGCTAGTAATAAATAATTATATTTAAATTAAAACTGCCTTTGATATATCTACGTGTTGCAAAGATTAGATTACAGTTTCACTTGCCATTATTATAAGTAATTAAAACTACTTTCATTAAGAGTTCAACGTACTTTTACAACACACCTTTAAACACACACTTATCTATTTAGATGTACGAATATGATAATTATTTCCCCCACTGTAGTCAAATAAAAGAGGCACAGTTGCAATCCTAGCCCTAGCCAGTAATTGGATGGGTGACCGCCCGAGTTCCCTCCGTGCCTCGACACGTTAAGCCGCAGTCGTCTTTTTCTCACAACCTCTGTAGGGGGGCTGGGGATACCGTTTAGGGGCTTTTGGCCCCCTGACGGTGGTGTCGATCGCCGCGCAGTGATCCGCGCGGGGCGTTGGGTTGGTGCGCCTACACCCGGAGGAGTGCTGGCCGATGACGTGGCTTTGACACTGGGCAACCAGTGAGTGTGGCACGCGTGAGAGATTATCTTCACGCCGCCCTCAGCGCGGTACAAGCCAGCCGGGTGTCAGTCCGGGTGTCCGTCCGGGCCGTCGGTCCCAGTTGTCAATTTATCATCTTTGGCAATCGGTACAGGTCAGTCGGAGGCCTAAAATAGTCCGACAACTGGTTTAACCCAGATCACTGATTTTCCTCGTAATAGGCGTTGCGAAGGTCAGATGGCAGTCGCTTCGTATAAAAATCAGGTGATCAGTCACTTCGGGTTGAATCAAGTGCCGACCTCAACAATGTATGGAATAAGGCCAGGGACGATGACTGTAGGCAAATTAAATAATGTATTTAATTATCTTATACCTTTAAACGAGCAATTCTTGTATATATAAATCTACAATACTATTATAAAGAGGAAATATTTGTATTTTTGTGAGTATGTTTGTAAAGAATTGACTCAATAAATAATGTGCCGATTTCAAAAATTCTTTCAGCATTTGAAAGCTACATCATCAGCGTGTCACATTGACTTTATTTTATCCCCGTACTCCCACGGGAACGGGAACCGCGTGACGTCTGCTAGAATCTGAACCTTGGAAACGGCTTCAACGATTTTCATGAACTTTTGTGGGTTGCAGAGGCAAAAATTATCTAATCATCAAAAACAATTATCTATCATCTTCAGGCATCCATGTTTTCGGCCAATGAAAAATTGCTACAATATCATTACTATACGAAGGTAAATTTTGCCGACATCTGTCAAGTTATGATAGCTCAGACGGGAGGCTTCCAACCTATCGGGTCATAACGAAATTAGACTATACACTAGTTTTTTTTTATTTTGCTTTTTTATAATAAAACGTCACTTTATACTAACAATCTCAGTAACATGTTGCGCTAATTTTTGGGATATAAAAAAACATCTCAAAAACAAAAGGAACCTAGGACCAGATAAAATAGGTGTAGTACACTCTGGCCCGCTAAAATAAGTCCCGAATTCTGGATGCTACTTTGTGGCCTTCTTAAAAAATCTTCATACACTGTGTCCCAAAGTACTTTGCACATTAGTGTACAGTCTGGAAATAATTGAAGCTCTCAAAATAACAGTGTCTGGTATCGAATAAAAACACTGTAAGCAAACGACACAATGTGACTGCGTCATTCAAAGGCTGGGGTGTAGCAAGGGGGCTGCTATCGCCGAAAACGCGGGCGATCGTTGCGATAAATGATCGTACGCGGCGATACCACGCCCGTATCTACGAGCTTTTGTATCTAATCACCACCTACCATCTAGTTTTAATGACTTTTTATAATAGCCTCACTGATGAATGTAAGGGATTTTGATCTGCGGGTCAAGTTAGGTTGGGCGATGAGATCGTACCTAGGAAGGCATTAATCCAGCCTGTAGATACCCCACACGAGTATGGATTGCGATACACCAATCTTGGTCGCGACCAGACAACAGCAGTCGAAACGCAAGGTACGCAATTTTCAAAATATTATCATGATAAGTCCCAAGTAACTTTAAATATATGAATATATATACACGAAAGTTTAAAAAAAACATACCTATATATGCCCATGCCTGTATTCCCCGAAGGGGCAGGCACTACACCCACTTTTCACCGATGCCAACGTGACAGATGGCGAGTGTATGTGTGGCCCAAGATGTGTTCATCCGCCATCTTTGGCATTCAACCACATCTCGCCTCTGTAAAAGTATCAACACGTTTTGAGAAACACTAAAACGCAAGGTCAAGTGCCGATGTTTGAACGTGTCAATACCTATACTTGGGGCACTGAACAGGTGGGCTTCTCAGGGTGATGTAAAGCCATAACACTTGTACCCCCACTTACCGACCAGGACAAATACCGAGTTGAAACAGTCCAGATAATATTTCCGCTGCCCCCGCGGCGTTTGTTGTATCCATAACGAATTATCCAAGAAAAAAGGTTTCAATACACACGTTAAAACGATATAAGGTGCTAAGTCTGTCCACGTTTGTCATCTGGATGATAAGCGGTTACTGTATTTGGTTGAAAATTTCAGGGGAGATAGTTTAGAACCAGGAGAAGGATATACGATGTAGAACTTCCTCCCATTCCCGTAGAACCTCGCAAAAACGTGATTTAAAGAAATATCTGCGCCAATATCGATAGAAGTAAAATCGCTGTTCATTCCTGCTCCTTCCCTCCACGGAGCCCTGGCGACCTTACTCACCGCAGGAACACGACGGTGTCATCATTTGGGTGCGATCGTATGTAAGGTGGAGATACGCAGTCCTCATAAAATAAATATAGTATTATATAAATAAAATAATATGCCTGGTTAGAGCCATGTTGTTTGCAGACAAAATGTTTAACATTTTATTAATATTTACATACCCAAAATGGGTGAAATATGTTATACCTTTTATTTTAAACAACATCTTTTGTAACCATATTTCATGTAAATAAATTAGTCTATTCTATTCCATTCATAGAACTCTGAAAGTCGAATGTGAGATGTCTAATTTAAGAATACTGTCAGGCCTCAACTAATTACTTCTTTCAATTGATAAGCTCTCACACTATAAGTAACTAGAGTGAACACCTAATTTGCAGTTTTAATTACACCTTGCCAATCGACTTTCCCTGTTCGCTATCTTATTTTAATTACTTTTGGACCATTTATAGTCGGTTTGACTGATAACGTGTGATAATTTCAGGTAACCTACATACATTTTAATTGTTTATTTTTTTATCAATGCCACATAGGGGTTTTATCACTTGTTGCGATTGTACGATAGTGTGAAACACCACTTTTTTTTTTTTTTGTTTACGAGGGGGAAACCTTCAAAAGGTCCCCGACCGCCCTGGGAGAAGCAGGTCGGGGTAAGTGGAATACTTACCGCACTAGAACCCCCCCGGTAGCCATCCTCAGTGCTCAGGGGGGACTCCGGGTACATTGATAGATCGTACCGGTGTCCCCTCACACTTTGCCGGGGCAGCTGTATGGCCGCCCCTGGAGACCTCACTGTGCAAGGCGGCTCGAGCCACATCGCGGTGCCACCTTCCCAGACCCGCGGCTCGGTGGTCAAAGCTCCCACCCCGACCACCGCCAGCGGGCCCTCCGGCCCCCTTTTAGTCGCATATTACACCCCTTTTTTTTTTTTTTTTTATTTACGAGGGGGAAACCTTCAAAAGGTCCCCGACCGCCCTGGGAGAGGCAGATCGGGGTATGTGGGATTCTTACCGCACTAAAACCCCCCCCGGTGGCCATCCTCAGTGCTCAGGGGGGGCTCCGGGTACTCTGATAGAACGCACCGGTGTCCCCCCACACTTTGCCGGGGCACATCCCCGGGGCAGCTGTGGTGCCGCCCCTGGAGACCTCGCTGTGCAAGGCAGCGCGAGCCACGTCGACCCGAAAGATGTTGTCCTGAATGCTGACTGCAGGGCCCAGCTGATTATATAGATGTATAAATTTAAAACCGATGCTATTCACTAAAAAGTAAACTTCATAGGTCTTTGGGTTTTTCTGTCCGTAATTTCCCAGTAACAACTCGGATTAAACTGTATTATATGGTACTTAAATACAATTTTACTGCTGAAATGTACTGAGTGTATGTATCTGCCTACCGCTTTGAGAAATATAGATAACTTAAAAGTTAATACCAACTGGTTGTTACCGCGTAATTTTTATTAATCCACGACATATATTCTTCTCTAATGACAAAAAAAGATACTTGCCTAAATAATGCTGGTAAATAGAAATCTGTTGTACCATTAATAATAACAAAAATAATAAAGCCTGTATTTGTTTCCTTGCTTAATTGTAATACTACAGATAGGTACATAATGTCCATTTTTAGGTTTGAGCAAGGTACCTTTGGGGGGTATAGGCCTCCTCCAACTTCCTCCATAGCTTTCTGCTTTTTCCTTAATACCATTACTACCAGATAATACCTGCATATTACTTGTTACATGGCACAACATAGTGAAAACAAAGTTTTAAGGACGTCACATACATTAGCGTATCGTTCTATCGCATCGCTCGCGGAAGCGCGATTCACTCGCCGGACCCTTATCGCACTTCCTAGCGGAATAATTATTATTATCTGCTATAATGGGGGTCTTTTTACGAATAGCTTTAAGGTTAAAAGCCGTGGTGGCCGTTGAGTTTGAGCAGTCGCCTGCTACACAATCGATGCACGTTCAAATCCCAGCGGCGTGTACCAATGTGTTTTTCTATAAACTTAAGTGTTTGGTGCAGTAATTTCGCCCCACGTGCTTTACGCGTGAAAGAAAACATCGTGAGGAAACCTGCATATGTCTGAGAAGTAATTCAAAGACGTATGTATACGTCTGAGACGGCGATGGACTCATCACGTTGGCACTTATCATATCCTGTGAAAAGTGGGTGTTGTGGTTGCAAAACTGCTTATTCCTTCGATGATCTTTTTAACCGACTTCAAAAAAAGGAGGAGGTTATCAATTCGACTGTTTGTCAATCTTTTAACCGGTACCTTGCTCACAACACTAGTCAAAGGTAGCATTTGACTGCGATCTTCTGTAAGGCAGAGCTACAGACGCCAGTCGGGCACATCCAGATATCGAACGGGAGATCCGTTATACCCTACCTCTCTTCTTTAATTATGACAGCTTAAATTCGATTCTCTATGACGCCTTGTGACGTCAGCTACCATTCAGCTGTCAGTCCACACTCCACTCTACCATAATATCCATTGTATGCGGTATATTTGATAAAGAACAAACAACAGACATACAGTTTGGACATGATATATTATTAGTAAGGATTGGAGTGCGATGACCTTGGCTATCTCACCGCCCACTACAGTTGGACAAATCTGATTAGACAAGTACCACTCATGATATGGAACTAATCGTTTCTCTGTGCTACGGAGTGTAACGGAGCTGAGTCTTTTCGGCACTTAAATTTGAGATACATTCATGCAAGTATTATTTAATTTGTACATAAATACATATGCTCACGCCTGTATTCCCCGAAGGGATAGGCAGAAGTGTTGTAATCACAACACCCACTTTTCACCGAAGATGATTAAGTGCCAACGTGAGAGATGGTGAGTCCATCGCCGTCTCAGACGCTTTACATACGTCATTGAATTACTTCTCAGAAATATGCTGGTTTCCTCACGATGTTTTCCTTCACCGTAAAGCACGTGGTGTGAAATCACTGTACATACGTTTTTTTAGAAAAACTCATTGGTACAGGCCCCGTTGGGATTCGAACTTGCGTCGCTTGCGTAGCACGCGACAGCTCAAACCTCAAGGCCACCACGGCTCCATTATTAATTTGTATCTATCTAAAACTAACTGTGCCCCGTAGACTTAATTTTATTGGTGGCTTTGTTTCGCGGAACCCTATTTTTAATACCAGCCAGAAAGTCCCGTTAAAATCGGTCGGGATAAATATGACGGATACAATTTCGATATTTTGGTTTTTAATGCAAGTTCTTCATAAACTTTTATATTCATTTCGTGGTAACTGCCAATTTGGAATTACAAATAGATATTTTTAAGTAGGAGTGATTACCTACTATTATAGAAAGGTAAGTATAGGCAGAGGTGTTACGACACCCACTATTCACCGAAAAACATGTGGTGCAAACGATTGTGTAACCATAGCCATCTCAGGCATTATAACATAATGTTATTTCTAAAGCATGTTTTTTTTCACGATTAAAATAAATTACTTTCTCAGCTAAAAAATAACTCATGGTGTAAATGTTACTATTATATTCAGTTTTCACAAGAGTATTTACAGTGCAACAAAAACACAACTATTGCGCGATCTAACTTACGTGTAGCGCCATCTCGAGAGCAAACGACAGAACAAGCGCATCCAATGAAACAATAAACAACCCAATCCGCTAAACTAAAACAAAGCTCCAACATATTAATTTCACAACGTGGGTGTATCCACGCGACATGCCGCGACTTAAAATCGCACTGATCTGCTTGGGGCGTTAACAAGCGCGCCGATAGAATCGCCTTGCCAATTTGTACGCACGTCGTGGACGATTTATTGGGCACGCGAGCCTAGATACCACTGGTGGGCTTGTCAGGCCCACTGGGATATCAGTGGACATGAGCCATGAACATATTATGTCTTCAAATAGGTTAATTGGGCATTCATATTAGCCTTTTTAACGGCTTGTCTGCCCGAGCATTTTATTACAATTTAATAATATTCAAAGTTCCGCCTGACTATATCATGAAATGATTTATTTAGTTTAGGCTCTCGTAAGGCACTTATTTACACCAAAAAACTGATCACCGGTTCGGAAACTAGCCTTCTGAGAACCGGCAAGAAACTCAGCTACATCAACGTACAGCTTGCTAAAGACTTGAAATTTGGAGGGTGTGTTCTTTATGACGTGTAGATACTTAGATAAGGTTTCTGGAAATTCCACCCCTCAGGGGATTAGATGGGGTTGAACATTTGCATGTAAAATCTTTCTGCCAAGTAGGCAAAGCTGAGCTCAAGCTAGTTGCAATAGAATGTGTGAGTGAAGGGTCTAAAGCTACCGTCTCAGAAGGACTCCGAAGGGATGTTCAGAGGTGTTACAGCACCCACATGTCATCTAAGATTATGTGCTAATACAGATGGTGAATCCATCTCCGATCAGTAGACTTTCTTCTTATATATATATGCAGGCTTCTTCACACTGTTCCCTTTTACGTACGGTACAGACCTGTGAGATTTTTAAAACTGTCGCAAGAGGCGTCAATTTTGACCGGAATGCAAAACATTTTTTATTAGATTTTTAAAAATGGTATTTTAAAATACGAACCCACGACCTCTGAACACAGGGTGGTTACTCTGCCTACTCGAGATCATACCTCATGCGTCGAATTTTTCCTTCCCTTATTACTGCGGTTCAGGGGCCGCCTTGAACAAAATTCGACTGCTTCAGGAGATTGGAAATTTTAATGGAATTAACGTTATATCCTCGTGCGTTTGAAAACAAAACCCTTACACAGTAACTCAAACAAACAATAGTAAAACAATTTCTCCACGGCACGACTCGTCGCCAATTAAGCAGGAGGGCGTACATGCGCAACGCTCACGCGCAGAGTGAAATATAAACAGCTAGCGAACGATCTATCGCGTAGCGTATCTCTCAACGCAATCTTAGGCAATATCATTATAAGGTGTGCTTCGCTTTTCTTACCATGAAAGGGCTTTTGCATAAGCTTAAAAAGTTTCGTAAAGTTTGAAAGTTTATTCCTTGGTATATTGGTGTTCGGACCACGCAAATTCGTCCCACACAAAAAAAACCGTGATCGTCCATGTTCCGTTTTCGCCCCTAAAAAGTTTATATTATTTTATTCTTGTTTACCCGTTTTGTGTTGGCATTCGATCGCGTATTTGTTTAATTGATATGGCTCGAAATGTTTTGGTCCGATATCTTTGGCATTCAACTAAAACCCGCCTCAGGAAGCCACCCTAACACGCAAGGTGCCTCATTCCTCGGCGTTAGGACGTTTCAAAACATATCATGTCATACACTGAAATCAAAAGCATCCGAATCTTCTTTTTCAAAAAATTATATATATGAAAAATGAAAATCAAAATTATTTATTCAGTAGGCACTTATAAATGTCGAGGAATTTACCACATACATGTAACGTTAAGGTTTATTTTTCAGATGAGTCTTAGAGGACAATAGTGAATGATTATTTTAACAGATTTATCTTATCATAGAATGTTATATTACCATAATACGTTATATAATTGTTTTTATTTTATTTCTGTATTTTTCGTATTATCACATTTTGTACTTTTAAAAGTCTTTCTTATATAAGTTATTAATCGATGTTCATAATGTTATGAATAAATCAGTTTATTTTTCATTTCTATAGAACCCGTTCAATTAACTAGCAAACACTAACGACCAAATTTTTTTAGTAAATATGTCATAAAAATTAAGTGTCCATGAGACTATAAAACTCTTTTCAAATCGATAAAAAACTTAAACGCATGCAAGTAAGTGCGATAAAGGTCAAATATGCAAATGAGTCGTTCGCAAAAGAATGTGATTATCTCTCCATTAGGTATAAATTAAGGAGTGTGGCGTACATCCAGCCACAATTATAATGTCACGAGAGGACAATCGGAACGTAATCGACACGAGACGGTTCACGCGAGCGAAGCAATTTAAATAACAATATTAAGTTATTGATGAGGATATAACATGAGGATTTTGAAGGATTTTCAGTCGATTATCGTTTGAATAACGCTCCGAGCTATAAATCGATTCATTTAAAGATGAGTTGTGACTCGCGTAGACTTAGTTTCATAGATGGATTTATATTGCGGTACCCTATTTTTTTTAAATAAAACTAGCCTTAGTTATGCCTTGGTCCATTCTGTTTCCGAGATTAGTCGGAACAAATACAGAGAACAAAATAAATCTTTTATAAATTGTTTCGTATATACTTTCATGTGCCTTAAATAAAAAGTTGTTGATTTGGAATCACAAACAGACACTTAACTTTAATTTATGTGTATATATAGATTTTGGCAAAATTGCATCAGTTGTTCAGCCGTGAAAAGGTAAATGAAGAGTAACAGCTGGCACAAGTTATGCACTCGACTCGTCTTCACCATAATTAAGGTTTTTCAAATCTATTAATTATCTCTGCTAACAACTATCACGCTATAGTTTTCCCTGATATACATCTATATATATATATAACTCAAAGGTGACTGACTGTCATAGTGATCTATCAACGCACAGCCCAAACCACTGGACGGATCGGGCTGAAATTTGGCATGCAGGTAGATGTTATGACGTAGGCATCTGCTAAGAATTTTGATTAATTCTACCCCCAAGGGGATAAAATAGGGGATGAAAGTTTAGGCTACTTTTAATTTAAAAAAATGGGTATGCAAACGCGGGTGCGGGAGCTAGTTCTAATATAAATTTCAAATAACAACAAATGACCATACACCTATATACATTTTGCAAATTTTCAAACTTTACAAAAATAATTGATTTAATTTTTTTTTTCAATCCGTATATTCAGTTTAATAAGTCGAACAAAAATACAATATTAATTTATCAATTTCATACAAATTAAACTGTTGAAAAATAACAAGAAATATCCGCAACAAATATAATAAAACTGCAAACATGCAGGTGTTAATTAACATTTAATCGACTCGGGCCCATCACTAGCATCGGTTCGCGCCTCACTGCGTGTAATCGATAGCACGACGGACAACACTAACATATTTTATTGTGTGCCAATTAAAATTATTCCTTCCCTGCACCGTTGTGGCATTGTACCTCCTTTCCGTTAGACTTATTGCTCTTAGAGGTGCTTTTTGATTGCGATAATATAACCAGAGACGAACAATGAGTATGAAATATTGGAACAATAAATTATTGTAAATTTATCTTTGTTACCATTCTGTCTGGTTTGACTAATGTAATGTTTTTTAACCGTAACCTTATATATAAACTGGCTTCAAGCAGTATGGTAAATAAGAGCTAATCATTCGAAATTACCCACTCACACAGACGCGCGCTTCTGCGAGATAATAAGCGAAATTTGGTATAGAGTGACTGGAATGTATGGAATGGAAAAGGAGAATGGCCATAGAGTGACCTAGAGTGCAGCAGGAAAGTGAAATGTATGTACAGTTGTGTTATTTCAAACATGTCGTCATGTTATCGGCGGTTATCGGCGCCTTATCACCACCATTCATTAGGTTCGAAGCAGCAAGCGTGAAATTGAAGCCGATGGACGGTAATATTACATTACGCTGGCATTACATGTATTACAGTAGGTCTAAAAAGGCCACTTTGGGAGAATCATAATGTGATCCGAATATGATTCATCATCGAAATTACAAAATGGTCACTTAGGTGCAGTTCATATCATGATTCACGTATACGTCAGTCACGTGTTCTACCGACATGCTTATAAACTTGAAAATTGTTTAATCGAATGATATTATAATATATAGTAATTCCCACTAACTATATTTCATATAAGCTATGTCTCAGACAAACAGATTTTTTCTTATTTTTTATTACTTATGTATAAATATCATATAACATACTTTCATATGAATATAGTGAAAAGCAATATTACAGACTCTTCTGCGAGCCAAGTATATCTCGGACTTGCAGTTGCAGTACACTATGACTCAACTTCGATATAAAATTCGACTCACACGCATCTGGTTCCGTTACCGATCTTCGATCTGATCGATCGTTCGAATTGGTCAGTCCGAGCACGCGTACACTGCCTGTTGCATTACAGACCTTCTCCATACCCAAACATCCTATATATGGACTAATTTCATCGAATTTTATACCTTACCTCTATAATTAAAGAACTCAAAATTGCATTGCATAAGTGCAGGGTATGATATCATGCTGAAATTTGCTACCTGCCATTGCGCTTGCATTCCTCGTAATCGACTCTGATCTTGTGACATGACAATTTACACTTTAAAATTAGGTGGGAGAGTTTAATTTTAAATGGCAGTTTGTTGGAATATAGGATATTTCAATTAAGAATGTCACTTGCGAAAGCCTGCGTGCGCGCAGATAAGGGCGCCTAGACGTGGTTCAGACAGCAACATTTCCAGTATAAGTTGACCTGTCATCCTGTGGGAATCGTATGCATCGCGAGGTCAATGTGAACATACATCGATGGCTTGCCCTGATGTCTTCGGAATGAGCTCCTATCCTCCTAAATACTATTTACGTTAAAGTAATTATTTATCGAAGGAAATCAACAGCTTTTAACTTGACGAGCTTTACGATGAAACCTGCATATCATGCCTAAGCAGTATATAATACATACTTATATCTATACTAATATTATAAACAGAAAAAGTTTGTATGTTTGTAATGAATTGGCTTAAAAGTTGGCTGGATCGATTCTAAAAATACTTTCACCATTAGAATGCTAAATTATCACTGAATAATATAGGCTATATTTTATAATCATACTCCGCTAGTATAGTTTAGAATCTTACCAATATTTTGAAATGAGATCGTTTGCTCCAGGGTTGACACTCTTAAGTTTTGATTCCTAAATTTACTCAAAATTCGTGTCGCTTTTAAGTTTAGAAAATTGTATGTGAAGCACTTAAATGCCGTATACGCGCTCGGCCACAACGTGACACCCATTACTGACATTATGCCGATATTGCGTCTGTGTCAGTTTGTCATTTCGAACGATATGTTCCTGGATTCCGATGAGCTCGTGGCACAGTTGCTATTGCGCATGTCATTCGATCAGCGAAGTTAAGCAACCCTAAGCCTAGCAAGTAATTGGATGGGTGACCGCCCGAGTCCTCTCCGTGCGTCGGAGAGCTCGTTAAGCTGTCGGTCCCGATTGCCGATTATTCATTTTTGGCAATAGTTACAGGTCGGTCGGAGGCCTAAAATAGTCTGACAACTGGTTTAACCCTCGTTAAAAGGGTTGCGAAGGTCAGATGGCAGTCGCTTCGTATAAAAAGCAGGTGATCAGTCACATCGGGTTGAATCAAATGCCGACCCCTACATCTAGTCCTAAGCTCATAATTTATTATGTATACTGTTTCGATGGTCTCACCATCAGTCGCGTTGGCACCTAATCGTCGGTGAAAAATGGGTGTAACACAGCCCATACAGTGACCCTTCTGGGGGCTCGTAAGCTTACACATCATTGAAAAACTAATCTCGATCCGTATTTTTGCATATCACAACATCCGTTCATAAAACGTACCCGTATAACTCACAGTGCATAAGATGTAATATGAAGATAAGGGTGCGGCCAGCAAGGAGCCCATCTGAGATGTATGCGCCGTCACGGTCGCGCCAATATCCGACGGAGAATTGAAATATCTGACCTATCCCCGATGGTTTAACCACAGTATAAGTATAAGATATGCAAGCAGTAAGGAATAAAAAAATATTAAATATGTTCACGCCATCCCAGAAAGATCCACGAAGGGGTAATCAGAAGTATTGCAACAACAACACCCACATTTCACCAGGCAATACTCTTAGCTTATACATCTTCGGTGACCCTTTTAGGTTGGCATAAGCAGATTTTTATTTTATTTCATGTATAAGTGCAAACGTGACAGAGGGAGAGTCCATCGCCGTCTCAGGCACTATACACATATCTGTGAATCACTCTCAGACATATGCAGGTTTCCTCATGATGTTCTCCTTCAGTATGTGGGTTGAAATCATCGTACTTACATTTTTGGAGGAATTCATCGGTTAATCTATAGGTGTGTGCGTCTGAACTGTTTTCCTAGTTTCCTTACTACTTGTGAAGCTTATATTGTATACTGTGGTTTAACTCTGCTCATACGATCTGTAAACAGTGTGAGTGCTCGTGAGGACGTTTCGGTCGAATCGATCGGGTTGTATGATTTCAATTTGTGGGACTATCTTGAGGAACTTAGGTTGAGTAACTGCGCCTTGCGGTTTTCCCCGCACACGTCTGACATTAGCCTAGTTCAGTAATGTAACATTCTACTATTAGGTGATATTTTTTTAATCGGTCCAGCTGTTTTTAAGCTCTTTATTAGATTAATTGCTCGCATTGCACGTCTCAGGAGTATGTCGCACCCTCAGAACGATACGAAAATAATTATGTTAAGATAGACATACCTCAAAATGTACATTTAAACTTACTACACGTTCGACAAAGCACTACCTAAGCTATACTTTAATATAAAATACATCGTATTCAAAACTGGTCAAATAATTACTGCCTATGTTATAAATTCAAACATGCAATTTGTGATTACAAAAAAAAAAATTAGATTTGAGCCTCTATTGTTCTGAGGGTACGATGTTTAGGTTCGACTAATTGTAAGTAGATGGCGTTAGTTGTGAAATAGATCGCGCTATTGGAAGTTGTATTGCGTTACATAAATATGTTTGGTACCATCGGATTATGTATCCCTGTTTAATTTAACATGATTTGTTTGCGAGCATTATAACATGCCTTTGGTTGGAAACCTTGGATTTATTCAGTTCCTGCAACCCTTAGAAGGCCCTATAGTGTGACAACACAACCCAAGCAATAATTCTAAAAAAAAATTACATTATTTTTAATTTTACATGTGTTTTTTTAGTAGTATAGAAGCCAACTCTACAATGGCATGATCCAGAAGGCTTATGATCCTTGGTATTTTTTTTTAATGTTCATGGCACTGATACCAGCCTTTTCTTGTACTTATTAATTAACTAAAATTATTATTTTGTTCAACATTCGAACTCAAACCTAGTAAAGTAGATATTTTATACAAATCATATAACACGACATATTTATGTAATATGCAGCATATTATTGAAAACTTTATGTATATTTTCGTTACAGTCAATGTCCCCGCCACCGCCCGCCCTACCAATTTCCTATTCCGCCCGTCATCACGTCTAACATTTTACATTCGTTGACACAACAGATCAATATCTTCGCTTGTATGTTCAAAGAACATAAATACTTACATATAAGTATTTTTCCTACTGTCCCATAGATCTGTGACCATGCCTGCGAAGGTTACTGGTTAAAAATAAAACAATTCTCTTTATACCTACTACAAGGCAAACTTGCAGTTCGTCTGAAGATGCTATGAAGGTGATCAACCAGAATGCCATTCGCGCATTGCTTACCCTATAAAGAACAGCTTCTGATCGCGACTTCCTCTGGATAGAACATTTACTTTGCGCTAACGCAAACTTATTTATTATTTTAATAGGAAGATTTACAACAATTGAACCAGTATAATGCTGTTATATGTAATTAGATGCTAATAACAAATTTTCACCTATCCGAAACCCCAGAATGTTATTAGCGTGATGATAATGAATTTTTGTCTGTAAGGAAGCTGTCTGCGTTTCAGTCAAAAATACATCAATTTCAAGTCTTTTTGCATCCAAAATAATCTGCTGTATGATATCCTGATTTCCACATCTAAGTTCATTCACCCACTTATTTATACAATACACAATTTTTCATGGAATAGCCAAACGACGCACATCCGCTGTTTTTTTTTTATATAGCCTATAGCGTTCCTCAATGAATGGGATTTCTAATACTAAAATATTTTTGGTGTGGGATGCCATGTGTGTCGATACGTTGAATCCGTCCCATCTCCCCGGTGCTGCTGCTGTTCAGCAGGAGTGCCTCAAGCGCCGGAAATATACTTGCATTGGTCAAGGATACATATTTTCTGCGTTTGCGGTTGAAACTCTGGGGCCTTGGGGTCCAGATGCTCATCAACTTTTCAAAGAGGCTGCACGTCGTCTGGTAGAAGCTTCTCGTGACAGGCTGGGGCTTTTCTCGCTCAGAGAATCAGCATTGCTATTCAACGTGGCAATGCTGCCAGCCTTCTTGGCACGATCCCGAGAGACACCGATTTGGGCCAAGTTTTCTACTTGTAATTAGTTTTTAGTACTCTTTATAATATTAAAAGATTTCTTTTACATAAAAAATTTTTTTTCAAATCCGACCGTCCTGAAATTAGCTCCCTCAAGCTAACCAACGCAGCACTACTCAAAGGAAGAATAATTTGGCTGTAATCATCCGTAAGGAGCCACAGTCCCCAGTCGGCATCTGTATTTAGTTTTAAAGCCAGGGGTCATAAGGTGCTTATACAAATTACGCGAAAGAAGTCACGGTAAAAGCGAGTAGCAAACTCAAACATACAAATAACTTTATTCGATTAGACTTGTAACAAAGTACTTTCAAATCTTCAGAATGAAATAATTATACAGGATTATACATGCTACTGCCAGTTTCGGGAGGTTGCTTTTACTGAGAAACCTGGCAAGGAACTCAGTAATTACTCTTTTCAAAAAATAAAATTTTATATTTTTGAGTAATAAAATATAAATCATGTAAATATATATATTAGCCCATGGACAAAGTTCCAGTGATACAGGATTATACATGCTACCATCTGCAAATAAATATAATTTACTCCATAAACACACTATCAAGGAAATCGCAAAGTTTTCGCTTCAAATAATTCACATTCAATTTTGCTAAACAAAGGAGCATCGTTCAAACGAATGAAGTGAACGAATGAACGAATAGATTGAGTAAACAATATCTTATTTTGCAATAATCCACGGGAAGCGTTGCTAATTTCCTGCAAGGGATGGGAACAGCTCTAACCGGGCTTTCAAACTCTGTTTACATTAAACGATTGTTTGTGAATATAAAATAGGGCGGGATAGTCCTTTTGTGAAATGCTTACTTTTTAGTTGGTTTTTGATTTATTAACTCTTTCTGTCGTGGCATTACGAAAATGGCGTTATAAGACATCTGGTCGATTTTTGTATGCTATTATAATGATAGAAAAAACGATTGATCTGTATTTCCCAATGTTCAATACCTTGAATAGTTTTGGAAATAATCCAAGCACTTACCTCCAAGTCTCAAATAGGTGTTGTCATTGAATGTTATTCAAAACAACTGTTTTGGTAGATAACGATATTATAGATATATCACGGCAGCTTTATGGAAGTATGTTTTGGTGTATTCGCAGTTAATACTAATTTATTATTATTATATATACTGAGTGATGACCTCCTACCGAATTTCGGTTACGGCGGCTAATCTCAACGAGGATCAGCGCAGGAGATATTATAGTGCACAAGTGTGTGCGCAAACACAGATGCACTCTTTATTCCCTCACTCTCAAAGTCCGATGGGACGGCAATCCGACACGACCGGAGAGAGATCAGGCGTAGGACCAACGGCTTAACGTGCTTTCCGAGGCACGGGGGTGGAAACACCGCCAACTTCCAAACTCCGGGCATTTGTATTGTGAATTTCTTGACAGAAAAACCCAATATAAATTTTTGAACCCGACCCGGGAATCGAACCCTGGACCTCGTGATCGGCAGGCGAACGTACTAACCATTAGACCAACGAGGCAGTCAAAGTATAGATACTATTAGTTAATTGAAGCAGAGTGGTTGTTTATCGTGTAACTGGCCTTTAGAAGCATTTTTAGGGTACTTTTTTGACATTAAGTATTTATATTATATACTAACAAAACTCGCTACATCCTTCAAAATAAAAATATTTTTTTTATTAAAAAAATAACCTCCTTCAGACAGAAGAAATTAAATTCTGTAACAAAATAAATTACTTACCTTTGAAATTGGTGTTTGACACCGATTTTGATGCAAATTTGACATCAACTTCAAAAGTAAGTAATTTTTTTTTGAAGTCTGTTATACATTAATAACGAGGCTAGGATTAATAGTAATGTATCTCTTTTAAAATACATAAGAATACACATATTTTACACACAAACATACGATGTTCACGCCTGTATTCCCCAAAAGGTGTAGGCAGAGGTGTTGTAGTAACAACACCCACTTTTCACCGAAGATGATAAAATGCCGACGTGACAGATGGTCAGTCCATCGCCGTCTCACACACTATACATACGTCTATGAATTACTTCTCAGATATATTTAGGTTTCCTGACGATGTTTTTCTCCACCATAAAGCACGTGGTGAGAAATCATTGCACATAAGTTTTTAGAAAAACTCATTGGTATATATCGAAAGGATGAGTGAAAGGCCATTAACGAAAGAAATTTATAGAGCGAATGTAACCGGTAGTGTCGGTAGAGGGCGTCCAAGGAAGAACTACTATGACCAAATTAATAGTGTTTTTCAGAAAGGTCAAATTCTTAGCACTCTTAACCGAAGAAAGTGTATGAAGAGATGAATGTGGATGAAGCCGAAGAAGTATGTAAGGATCGTAGCATGTGGCAAACGTTGGTCTCTGCCTACCCCCATGGGATACAGGGGTGAGCATGTGTATGTATGTATGTCATTGGTACAAGCCTCACTGTCCATATCGCACTCGATATACACATATAAACAATTTTTGAAATGAGTGATTGCTGAGTTTCTAGCCGGGTTCTTCTCAGCAAAAGCAACCTTCTAAGCAGGGTGGTAGAATTGATAATCCTGTACAGTGTAATTTTGTGTCCTGAAGATTTTAAAGTACGTTGTAAGACATCTACTAAAGCTATTTTGATCACCCTGTGTGAAGTAACAACATTGATCTAACTTATGTAAGTATAATGTTATTCAATAAGCAGATTGCACGCTTGACTGACTTTGAAATCACCGTTCCCCAAACAGATGAGTTCTGGTTTAATTAAATTATTTAACATTGTTTTCGTTATTGATAATTATTATTAAGAGCCTTGGGGTTTGGTAAGGTTCGAATCCCAGCGGGGCCTGTACCAATGAGTTTTTCTAAAAACTAATGTGCAGTGATTTCACACCACGTGCTTTACGGTGAAGGAAAACATCGGGGGTAAACCGGCATATGTCTGAGAAGTTACATAGGCTACATTATAGTAACATAGGCTATTTATCTCCGTACTCCCACGGGAACGAGAACTACACGGGTAAAACCGCGTGACGTCTGCTAGTTACTATATCGTAACTTCTTTACTATTCCCGTCCAAGAATAGATTTAATACGTCGGTTTTTACGAACATGACATATCTTGTGAGGAGCTCGTGGCACAGTTACTATTGCGCATATCATTCGATCAGCGATGTAAGCAACCCTACCCCTAGCCAGTAATTGGAAGGGTGACCGCCCGAGTTCCCTCAGTGCCTCTGAGAACACGTTAAGCCGTCGGTCCCGGTTGCCAATGTATCATTTTTGGCAATCGTTAAAGGTCAGTCGGAGGCCTAAAATAGTCTGACAACTTGTTTAAATCAGATCACAGATTTTCCTCGTTAAATAGGTTGTGAAGGTGCTTCGTATAAAAATTAGGTGAGCAGCCACATAGGGTTGAATCAAGTGCCGACCCCAACATATCTTGTCAACCATTAATTTATATTTCCAGAGACAAATATGTTACGAAATGCTGTATATTTTATGGTTTATGTAAATTTTTTGATTGACAGAGATCCGCGTGGAGTTAGCTTACGAATCGTCAATTAAAACATTAATTAGGATGGGTAGATTATTTTTAGGGTTCCATAGCCAAATGGCAAAAAACGGAACCCTTATGGATTCGCCATGTCCGTCTGTCTGTCCGTGTGTCACAGCCACTTTTTACCAAAACTATATTTTTTTTCTGTGTGGTGTCTATTGATAGGTCTTCAAAAATATGAGACTGATAAAACTAAAAAAAATATATGATGTACATCGCAAACTTCCACCAACCTTGGTTTGAATGAGACCTAGTAAATAGTTTTTTTTAATACGTCATAAATCAACAACCGCCATGACTATTACCGCAATTAACTACAAGAACTTTTATATTATGTTACTTGCTGCTACGGAACTCTTTATGTGCGAGTCGGACTCGCATCGTTTTTTTTTTACTGCGCATAATCCTAAGTGCTAAGCTTATAAAACTAGTCCATTCCAATTTTACTATCAATTTCAACAATAAATTGTAATGTCAACTGTCAAACTACATCTAATTTATTTTTGTATCAAATCCTTTGTTTTAATTCAAGAGTCATAAAATATTTTAGCATTTTAATCTGTTTTCGCTTGATAAACTGTGGTTTAATAACATATATGCATTAACTTGCTATCTAAAAGACGAAATTAGTGTGACAATTTTAAGAAATGTCAGTTTTCGCGTTTTATGCTTGGCGATTAAGGACCGCATAACATTTTATAGTAACAGGAATCCTAGCGTGATTGATTCTATGTGAAGCATTAAGACCATCAGAGTGACGTTTGTGAGGCTTTCATTGCCGCTGTCAAAAGTCATAGCGTCGACGTAAACGCAGGTTTGTATGGGCTCACAATAGTGTCATCTTTAGGCCGATAGACGGCGCTGTTTCGATCCCACACAAATCTGCGTTTACGTCAAGTATAACTTTTGACACGTTCGAATTTTTTGTATGGAGACGTAAAACTTCCTACACTCACCGCTTGGGGAACGTTCTCATACAAAATGAGGAAAATACGCAGACGATATCGTCAACGTATATACACGTTAAAACCTATACTTAGGGCAGTGAGGACTGCACGAATATCAATACGTTTGAGTTTGTGTTATTTTATGACAGAGTTCATAATGTATGGAAGTTAATGAAGACATATGAAAGATTTATGAATAGGGAAGGAGTAAAAGTTATTTTTTAGGAGTAAGTGAAGACAATTTCACTCACGTGGTTTTCCTAACATATCTAGTGTTACAATATCATTGGGAAGAATGGAGGTGCTGTGCTAGCATTAGTTGCTGTTATTTTAGTCATTAATTAGGTAGGCAGTGTCTGACAGGTGGGCTTTTTACCTCTAAATTAGAAATGTTTCTTAGTCAGTCAGTCCACAGTTTTATGTATATTTTTAACCATCAATTATAATTAGTCACAGACTACATGAGTGAATAAAAATAAGTAACGTCATCACCCTGGCCTTATCCCATACATTGTTGGGGTCGGCACATGATTCGACCCGATGTGGCTGATCACTTGATTTTTATACGAAGCGACTGCCATCTGACCTTCGCAACCCCTTTGACGAGGAAAATCTGTGATTTGGGTTAAACCAGTAGTCAGACTATTTTAAGCTTCCGACTGACTAACGATTGCCAAAGATGAGAAATCGGCAACTGGGACCGACGGCTTAACGTGCTCTCCGAGGCACGGAGGGAAATCGGGCGGTCACCCATCCAATTACTGGCAAAATTTCGCTGGTCGAATGATTTGCGTAATAGCAACTGTGACACGAGCTCCTTTAAATAAAAATAAGTATCATCCTCAAGAAATCAAAATATGAGACATCAAAATGTTTCAAGACAAACTAGAATGATAAGTAAATATCCCAATTGTGACTTATAATTGGGATATTTTTATTTTGTTTGTATTCAACTGTAATAGGGGACATATAGTAACAAGGTGGGTGTAATTAGTCACACCCAAGTTAATAAAGGAGCAAGAAATGCCAAGTTCTTTGTCTCGACGCGGGGATTTATCGAGTCCCAGCCGCTTCATTTCCTGAGCTCGCCTCTAGTCGAACTACGGGAGTGGTGTGAAGTATGAAAAAAAGCGTTTGACCTAGTGCGAGTTTTCTTAAAATCCCCGTCACAAGTCATCGCGTCGACGTAAACGCAGATTTGTATGGGCTCACAATAGTTTCATCTTTAGGGCGACAGACGGCGCTGTTTCGATCCTATACAAATCTGCGTTTACGTCGACACGGTGGAGGCCCTCTGATGAGAATTATTTAAATGACGTAAGATGATAACGAATAAATATAAGGAAGTCAGGATTATTGCAATACTTGTTCACAAAGGTGGTGACATATAAAGAATATTTTTTTATAATTTCAATTTGAATGATGTATCGCTTTCATAATTAAAATCTAATACAAAAAAATCAGGCTGCATCATTTAATCTATTGGGCCAACTTACATCACAACAAAAGAACTATTACTTATACTTATATTATTACTTAAATTATAAAGCAAAATTTGTACATTACTATAGACTCAAAAATTATTCAAAAGAGGTATAGCTTTCAGAAATGCAATGATATTTTACCTAACAACATTTAGTATCAAAATAAATGATAAAATAAATATATTTTACCGTCAAAACAGAAGACCATACAGTGCTTCTTAAATTTGCACTAAAAAAACTAATAAAAACTATACATCAAATAAACAAATAAAATAAAATAAGATATATAAAATTTAAGTGTTTGTTAATAATTCCAAAATAACAGCTTTTCACTAAAGGCATATACAGAAGTGGCAGAAAGTATATACAGTAATGACGTAAAAAAAATAATTTTTTCTCTGTCCGTTTGTCCCGGGTAATCTGTGAAACGGCTGCACCGATTTTAACGGGACTTTCACTGGGAGGCGGCTAATGCTACAAGGAGTAACTAAGGTTTTATTTAAAAAAAACATTTACAGTTCCGCGGGAATGAAATTAAATCTACGCGCACCGCTGAGCACAGCTGTTTAAAGATATAAAACATACGGAAATTAAAAAAAAATCCCTAATTACCCCAACCTACTATCCGCTTCGTCGCACAAATTGTACCACTCCCCAACACTAGTATTCAGAGGGATAATCACATTGTTTTGTGTTTGATTCATTGCGCTTTGTGTCATAAGTTTATATTTACTTGGGGAATCGATACTATACTGTCTTAAATGTGTTGAATTACATACATACATACATATGCTCACGCCTGTATCCCATGGGGGTAGGCAGAGACCACTGTTTGCCACATGCTACGATCCTTACATACTTATTTCGCTTCATCCACATTAATGCATCTCTTCATACACTTTCTTCAGTGACGAGTGCTCCGAATTTGACCTTTCTGAAAAATACTATTAATTTGGTCATAGTAGTTCTTCCTTGGACGCCCTCTACCGACACTTCCGGTCACATTCGATCTATAAATGTCTTTCGTTAATCGCCTTTCACTCATCCTTTCGATATGTCCAAACCATCTCAATATACTTTTTTCAATTCTGGTCACCACATCATTGTTCAACTTGCAACTGTCTCTTATCACACTATTTTGTGTTTAATAACATACATACATATGCTCACGCCTGTATTCCCCGAAGGGGTAGGCAGAGGTGTTATCACAACACCCTCTTTTCACCGAATGTGATTAAGTGCCAACGTGACAGATGGTGAGTCTATCGCCGTCTCAGGCACTATACATACGTCTTTGAATTACTTCTCAGAAATATGCAGGTTTCCTCACGATGTTTTCCTTCACCGTAAAGCACGTGGTGTGAAATCACTGTACATAAGTTTTTTAGAAAAACTCATTGGTACAGGCCCCGCTGGTATTCGAACTTGCGTCGCTTGCGTAGCAGGCGACTGCGTTAACTCCGAGGCCACCACGGCTCTTATTGTGTTTAATTATGCATGTTAAATTACCATGAAATATGAAAACTTCTGGAATTAGTAGAATTAGTAAAAATTACTTATGAATAGTTAATAGATGTACGTTCTTTCATCAAGCTGCTATTTTTAGTTTAGGTTTCATCAGATTAGAACCTAACAAGATAGTATTTACTATCTTGTTATAATAACTGCTCATAAGTTTTTTTTTAGAAAAACTCATTGGTACAAGCCCCGCTGGGATTGGAACTTGCATCGCTTGCGCATCAGGCGACTGCTCAAACGCCAAGGCCATCACGACTCATAAAAATGGAAATGGAAAAATGGCTTAAAAAGCATTATGTATTTAAAATCGTACGTAACGTAATAATTATGCACAATCTTTTAATTTTTATTTTCGTTTTTTGTTTCAGGTAAGTGTACAGAACTGAAAAACTTCAGAAACTGTAAAACGTCAATCAATTTGTTTATCGTAAGTACAATTTTATTGATATAATCCAGCTGTTGGACTATGAAAATGATAATGTACTTATGGTGGAATTTATCCTCTTGAAAAAAATTACAAAACGACCTGTTTGTTCCGGCTAATCACTGAAACGGCTGGGTCGATTTCAACGGGACTTCACTGGCAGACAGCTGATGTTACAAGCAGTAAAATCATCATCTCCATGGCCTTATCCCATACATTGTTGGGGTCGGCACTTGATTCAACTCGATGCGGCTGATCACCTGATTTTTATACGAAGCGACTGCCATCTGACCTTCGCAACACCTTTAACGAGGAAAATCTGTGATCTGGGTTAAACCAGTTGTCAAACTATTTTAGGCCTCCGACTGACCTGTAACGTTTGCCAAAGATGATTAATTGGCAACCGGGACCGACGGCTTAACATGCTCTCCGAGGCACGGAGGGAACTCGGGGGGTCACCCATTCAATTACTGGCTAGGCTTAGGGTTGCTAAACTTCACTGATCGAATGATATGCGCAATAGCAACTGTGCCACGAGCTCCTCTGTTACAAGCAGTATGGAATAAGCCACACGTGAAATGAATTCTACGAAAACTGAGAAACTGCGGGGCTCAAATTATTAATATATTGCACATCTATAATGCCAAATTGCACTTCGTGAGAATACCCTAACATTTGTGTTATCCACGGATCTCTTGCGCAAGCCAACCGAGCAAGGATCTAATCGAGATACAACTCGAATGGAATGCGAGTTAGCACGTGCACTCGATACAATTTATAAATCGATTAAATTCACCTAGATTGTGTGGAAGAAGGTTTTATTAACCGCTTTTATTTTTCTAATTAATCCATGGATATTATGTTGAGCACCAAGGAGATCAATTGCTCTTTATTGTCAAACTAGCTGTGCCCCGCGGTTTCTCCCGCGTAGATTTATTTTTATATAATATATCGGTTTAAAATTGACAAACTTTCATGCCGTATTTTATCCCCTTGGGGGTAGAATTAATCAAAATCCTTTCGTAGCGGATGCCTACGTCATATCATCTACCTGCATGCCAAATTTCAGCCCGATCCGTCCAGTGGTTTGGGCTGTGCGTTGATAGATCACCATGTCAGTCAGTCAGTCACTTTTGAGTTATGTAATATTTAGATAGACTGAACTGGACTCGTTCGCGTCGGGCTATGTACTGAATAAAATACCAATGCGAATTGAACTGAATACGAACTCGATGTCGGTCTCGTATTCGATCTCATTCGAAACCTCAGTCTCGATTTGAATTTTACAAAAATGTCTGTAAAACAAGCTAATGACGTAAGAGACCCAATGCAAGTAGAGAAATGTAATGGTTCGTGATACTCTTAACGTATAGAATATGGTTGACCTTTTCTTTTCAATGACGTTTTCTCATACAAATACGCTGAAAAAAAAACCAAAAAAAAATTTCAACCTGTGTAGGTACGTAGGCTGGAAGCCTCACCGTCTGAGCGACCGTGACTTGACAGATGTCGACGAAATTGACTGGCGTATTCTAATGATATTGTATCAGTTTTTCAGTGCTTGAAAACGTGGTCAAAACTCAGAGTCAGATCAATTTTTGTCAGATCAATGTTACAACGAATAACGTAGGTCACTTTTAAAAGAAAATAGAGTTCCGCGGGAATCCGGTTCCGCGCTAGTAGTAATAAAGTATGTATATAAAACACATCGCTAATATTAGTTATCGCTCATGTAACTAGATGGCGCTATCTCCAAAGGAAACAAGCTATCGTTAGGTTCTATGGATTCATATAAATTTCCCCGTTTGCTCCAACATTAGGATATCTATCTATATCCCTATCTCCTGTTTCGCATTTCAGTTTTTGCAGCATTGGGTGTATCTTTAATTAGATACATAAGCGCCTTTTAGATATCCAGATAAAAATATAAATTCTATAACCACAATTACAATTACTAATAAACGTATAGGCACTTAATCATCTTCGATGATAAGTGGGTGTTGTGATTACAACACCTCTGCCTACCCCTTCGGGGAATACAGGGGTGAGCATATGTATAACAAATGTAGAGTCGTTTCTAATTTCTCGCGGTCGTAGTTGAGTGTCGATCGGGTCGCGAACACAGATTAGCCGCGCTCACCCACTCAGCGTTACCCTGCGACGCCGCGATGACTCTCCACCGATCGTATCGCTGCTCCTTCCCTGCCACAGACGCCCTTTAGGGGCTATTGATACGGCACTAAGTGGCACAAATCTTTTTGCCTTTAATTTTTTATGTCGAATTTTCAAATCCTCTGTCATCTTGCTTTTTTGTCCTGAAAAAATCGTCAAGTACCTTCAAACAATAAGGAAGGATCCAAAAAAAACCCTCTTATTACAAAACATAGCATAAGGTAGTGCTTGGTTCAAAAGTTTTAAAAAAAAAGGGTACTTAAGTTAAAATAAAGAGTAGAGAGAGAGAAGTCAGAGAGTAGTCATCTATACAGATAAATAAAATTTAAGTGTCTGTTTGTAGTTCCAAAATTACACCTTTTGACAAAATTCATGTGAAAGTATACATGGTACTGCAATTTTTTTTTTAATTTTTTCTGTTCGTCTGTCTGTCTGTCTAATATTACAAGGTGTAACATAGTATTTTAATTAAAAAAAAATTTGGCTTCCGCATGAATGAAATTAAATCTACGCGGGTGAAACCGCAGGGCACAGCTAGTTACTACTATAGCAGCTGAAGTATCGATTAGTTAGAACAATATCTCCAGCGGCCGCTATCTCAGTATTATCTATGCCACTGTGAGGCTACAACCGGTTGACAAAGTGCACTACGTGATATTGCAGCCATTACTCCCGGTGATTCATATCGACCTCCCACGACCCCCAGGCTTCCCCCGGCTTTCTCAGATAACTGCAACACCCAATATACTACCCAAAAACTGTAACCTAACCGACCTTGTTTATCACACAATAAAAAAAAAGAAACGTCAAGTTGACAGTTCTAAGCGCCAAAACTACCGCGCCAAAAACGCCCGGTGGGCCGAAACAATCAACAAATTCGCGAACAAACGGATCGGACATTTATTGTTCGCTATCGTTACGTTCCACCTCTGTTGTTTATAACAGAGACACCCAATTTGCTGGAGAGACTTTTTATCTTCTTTTTTTGTAAACGCTAAAACAAAGAGTCGATATGACAGGTCTCAGTGTAGTCGAACGCTATCGCGAGTGGACACGACGAAAAACGAGAATCGAGTATAATCGAGCAATCGAGTAAAAACAGAAGGAGAGGCCCGGTAGCGCACTGGCGCGTAACAATTGCATCTGCACTCGAATTGCACCCGCGCCGCCATATTGGATTATTGCGACTCTATTTCGATGAGGTGTCTCGAGGCAGCTTTGTTAGCTCGCTATCACGCTTTGTGCAACTTCATTTATGTTCTAATTGATTTTATAGAGAGCCATTTTTTTAACTGACGACTCGAAAGCGTTGAAAGTATCTACATTTGTCTCATGTCAGACACAGACATAATTCAATCAATAATACTCAAAATCCTTGACAAACTAAACCTTCTAGTAAAATATACGAAAGTGGAATTAAAAAACTAGAAACAGGTTTTGTAAAATTTTATCGCATAATTAGCTACTCGAACTCACTACGAGATTTTGGAAAACTTTCAGTCTCTGATATGTCAATAATCTATTATGCTAATTCTTATGATCTTTGTTTGACTGGCTTGAGTTGTCAAGCTCACTAAAATGCCTTTACTTGCGGCGGCGTCTGGATGACGGGTTGTCCACTTCCCTCTATGGTTGAGGAGGTCAATGGCTGGCATTCACGTCATACTTGTGAACAGGTGCTGCTTGTGGGGGCTGGTCATATCAAGCTACGCATTTAGTTATAAGTAGATGTACTAGATTTTTAGTTATGTTAATTTTTATCGACATTTGTGCATTGGAACATTGTCCATGAGCTCACGTTTTTTTTAAATTATTTATTTTGTATTCTTTAAATTGTATAATATTTTTGAAAAGAGTAATTACTGAGTTTCTTGCCAGGTTCTTCTCAGTAAAAGCAACCTTCCGAACCTGGCGGTAGCATGTATAATCCTGTATAATTATGTCATTCTGACGATTTGAAAGTACTTTGTAAAAAGTCTAATCGAATAAAGATACTTTTGACTTTGACTTTGACTATGATTATAATTCACCAAAAACCTTGGCTCCAAAACACCCCTTGTAAGTTAGGAATAGAGTTGTGCCTTAAATATTCTTATTTTAATCGAGTCGTGTATCGCGCGCGCTCGTGTGGAAGTCAGATAGTGATGGACGGTGGTCGGTCCCGCGCCGATACAACGACATTCTATTCATATTCCAAGATTTTTCAACATAAATGTTTGCCGGTTTCGCTGACTCAAATATTGGAGAATGCTCATGAATTTGTGATAACACGTATAGCTTAGTGACCGCCAACTTTTCTTTAAACTTTATTTATTTAAAAAACACATTGTTTTCGTAGGAAATCACGTGGAAATACTCTTTTTTAACGTTGAGTCACGGCATATGGAGGGAGAAAATTTTCTTTCAAGCATGTGCCCAAAGATAAACCAAAAATAATATTACCAACCATAATTTGTTTATACTATGCATTAACTTAGATATTTACTTGAACCAATAAGATCCAAGCCACACGAACTGTAAGAAGCTGTCCCAACTTCAAATTGAATTCAATCAATCCTGTATCCCTTCGCGAAAAATAAAATCCATATTCGAGTAAATCTCTGCATGTCAATCACAACTTTGACAATTTATGGAAAAACGCGCCAAGTTCGAGAAAGTATTTTTGACGTTTGGAACGTCATGTGACGTGGATTCGAAAATTAAAATCTCGATGGTTTTCCGTTCGCTGACGGCTGTCCTGCGCGGTGGCTGTTCATTTTCAGGCTTGTTCTAAATATGTCACTAGTTCTTTGTCATCGAGCGACGTGTGCGCGGAAATGAAGCCCACAGAGTAGACTACTCCATTATCGACCATCACATATTATATTGCGTTGCGTATTCAGACTTAACAGCCGATTATGCGGCTTAAGACTTAGCCATGCTCACAAATATTTGTAATATTTTAGTTATTATATTTGACAATTGAGCATTTGAATTGTGTCCATGGGCTTATATTCATGAGATATAAATACTGTAACCAAAAACATTGTATAACATATATTTTTTTAAAAGAGTAATTGTTGAGTTTCTTGCCGGGTTCTTCTCAACAAAAGCTACCTTCCGAACCCGGTGGTAACATTTATAATCATGTATTTTGTGTCCTTCTGAAGATTTGAAAGTACTTTGTAAGAAGTCTAATCAAATAAAGATATTTTGATTTTGATTTTGATTAAAATTATTTATCATTATTTTCCTGATCTTAATTTTTTCAGGTTCGAATCCCAGCGGGGCCTGTACCAATGAATTTTTTTTCTAAAAACTTATGTGCAGTGATTTCACACCACGTGCTTTAACGTGAAGGAAAACATCGTGAGGAAATCTGCATATGTCTGAGAAATAATTCAAAGACGTATATATAGTGCCTGGGTAGGTGATGGACTCATCTTCTGTCTCGTTGGCACTTAATCATCTTCGGTGAAATATGGGTGTTGTTGTTACAACACCTCTGCTTATGACTCTCTCTCTTTCTTTCTGATTCTCCAACCCTTTATAAAACTAAATTGAAAACAGTATTCTAGTAGTAGTAGATCTAGGTATTTTAGAAAATAGCCGAAACAAACAGACGGACGGACTAACTTTTAAAATTGTTATTTAGTGTTAGTTAGATAGGCTTACTTTCATATGCATTTTGTGCGTTAATTCGGAATTACAAACAGACACTTACATTATATATAGATATATGTGTGTGTGTGTATGTATAGATACCGATATTAACAGTTGCATTATAAAATGTCTCTTTTTAAAATCACAACCACAAATTCTCACTTATGTCAATATCTAAGATGAACAACGTCAAAATGCCTCGTCACGTTATAAAACTCACAGAATTCCATTTGTGAAAGCTAACGCGATTATTCGCGGAAATGGGAAGGAAACTTGCATGAGTGACATATCAGCTCCTGGCAGATATCCTCGCAGGTACGTCACTCGTCAGCCTAAGCCGTTCTACGTCTATTCTATACACAGTCGGAAAAAGTTTCCGACTGCTACGTGTGATAGCGCGCCATTTGAACTCGAGCACCATCGACTGTTTAAAATAGGAAGGCTTATTCAATGCAACTTGGCGGGGTTTTTGGTTAGGATTGTTTTTTTTTTGTTCGTGTATGTTGATTTGTAACAAAGGCTTTTTGTATTGATACATAAATCGTATATGTTATAATGATAGGGTGACCCGCGGAACCGTAATGTTTTTTTTAATAAAAATAGCTGTGTTACTCCTTGTAACATTAGCTATCTGCTAGTGAAAATCCTAATTCAAATTTAATGAAACTTTGTTAATTTATTAATAACAAACAGACACTGTTTTTTTATCTGTATAGATATAGACATAAAAATAAATGTGATAAACTGTCACCAAAATAAATGGACGGGTTAACGTGAACATTATTTCTTGCCAGAATTCTATAAAAGGGTGAAATTTGAAAATAGCCCGCTTAACCCAGCCGCATCTCGTCAATATTTCAATGTTTAGCGATAAATCACTAGTTTGTGTGTTAGGTACCAAATTCTAAGTTACAAAATATGTGACTGTCACCCTTTGGTGTATCGTCACGTGTCACCTGTCCGCGCCGATCGCGATCGTCGACCGCGCCACATTATGCTTGTTCAATCGTCAAAAATTCTTTTGTGCCCAAAAGATAAGGCCGCACCACGGGAATCGGTCTAACGTCATTTTTAAAAACTTATATCGTGGTATGAATTCGTGGCATCGTAGCGTTCGAATTTTGTGTTGGAATAATATTGTTTTTGAATTTGGAACTCGGAAAAATTTAAATAAAAACATGTTTTTTTTTATTTTGCTGGAATAATATTGGTTTTTTTGTATTTAGAACTAAAAAAAATCTGGTCGTTGAAACAGAAAAACAATTTTATGGATTTGGAATTATGCATTTACAATAAATTAATTCGACTAATTTTTTTTTTTTTGCAAATAAAAAGACGAGTTTATGTAAAGAAAAACAATTTAAACTTGTTTTTAATTTAAATAAGTTATCGCTAGAAATAACACAAATAGACGACATTTTCGATCAAAAGAAACTAGTCAGGTACTAGAGATACCCTATCTCTGCTAATTAGAATAAAAAGTTTAAATTATAGATTATTTTCCTTCTTTCTTTATTGTTAATACAATCGCTTATCAAAACACGTTTTCATTTAACTATTCTAGCACTTAGTATATCTATGTGAGTCAAGTAGGTATACCAATTACCGTTCTCACACGGTGAACAATTTTATTGCAAATTGCAATACCTAATTGTATCCCTACATAAGATAGTCACCAGTCATGGACAGTAAAAGCAATTTTTTCATATTTGGTCTGTAATTTCTTTATTTTTCAACATACATTCTTAAGGATTTGGAGGCACATTAAAAGCTCTTTTCTTAATCAGAATTCACTGTTTAATTTCAGTTTAGTACAATGAAATAATGTAAATAAACAACACTCCTACTTACACACCATTAATGGACAGTAAAAATCCAGTGTTGTGTTTTAGGGGTAAAATGATAATTTATAGTATGATATAGAAATGTATCAATTTTATAATATATCCCATATTATAAAATGTATGCATTGCTATTGATAAATTATTAAATAATTAAATCTTGATCTTTCCGTGTTTACTCGATCAGTCTTTGTGTTTTTTGCTAAATTTATTTTGAGATTAATTTCGTTAACTTTACTAACTTAATTTATTCTTTAAGATTTTTGAACTTTTTGAAATAGTGACTAAACCTTAAGTCTAGTCATGAATATTTTCTTCGGTAGTTGTAACCAATTCCAAGAAAATAATTATAACTTTCAATAACTATATTATATTTATATGAAAACAATAGCTACAAGAAGATTTTACAACACCAATATATGAATTCAATAGCAATAATGCAGAAAAAACAAATGACAATCAATAATAATTCAATATTTGAATTATTTCTTTTTCTTTATTTACATGGCCAGCAATGAGTAGATCTGAACCTTTTTCTTTATTTACATGGCCAGCAATGAGTAGATCTGAACCTTTTTCTTTATTTACATGGCCAGCAATGAGTAGATCTGAACCTTTTTCTTTATTTACATGGCCAGCAATGAGTAGATCTGAACCTTTTTCTTTATTTACATGGCCAGCAATGAGTAGATCTGAACCTTTTTCTTTATTTACATGGCCAGCAATGAGTAGATCTGAACCTTTTTCTTTATTTACATGGCCAGCAATGAGTAGATCTGAACCTTTTTCTTTATTTACATGGCCAGCAATGAGTAGATCTGAACCTTTTTCTTTATTTACATGGCCAGCAATGAGTAGATCTGAACCTTTTTCTTTATTTACATGGCCAGCAATGAGTAGATCTGAACCTTTTTCTTTATTTACATGGCCAGCAATGAGTAGATCTGAACCTTTTTCTTTATTTACATGGCCAGCAATGAGTAGATCTGAACCTTTTTCTTTATTTACATGGCCAGCAATGAGTAGATCTGAACCTTTTTCTTTATTTACATGGCCAGCAATGAGTAGATATGAACCTTCTTGTCTCTCATAATAAATTGATTAAATAGTATTTTAATCGTTTCTCAGATGTTAATAAATAAACATAAGTATAAAATAACCTTACTAAATGCATTAATTCTATTTATAAATAAATCTAGTATTGCCATAAAAAATTGTAGCTACGTAGCGAACACAGAATGGTTTAACAACAGAATAATGAAGGCTAATCAACCTTTTTTTTGGTAATAACACACAAAATACGTTATCAACGAGAGTGGTACTCACTGCGACATATTGTTTTTTGGAGAAAAAACAATAAAAAAAGATACAGTAAAATTGATAACCCTCCTACAAAATCCTGCTTATTTTGTAGTCTGTTAAAAAAGGGTAAAATTGGGATAACTTTACCCTTTTAATAAAAATATTTTTTTATATTATATCCTATCACAAAATCTGGTTATAAACATCTGACCTTTAAGCTAGAAGGCGTTAGACAATAATAGATATTTACGATCCTGCATATTTATTTTTAGTCTGTTTGTAGCGTTATGACAGATAAAAAATAACTGGTTGTATTGTGATCGTAATCGCGGTGTGTAATCCGGCATGTCGGCTGATAATGTGAATCGTAAAAATCGCGCTTGATTAAACCTTATCGGTTTTTACCGATAATAGTCTCGGTTGATCGGCGTTGGTGCTCGGTCGATTGTGCGCGGGAGTTTGATGTGATTTTATATTTTTTATTATTTTTTTTTAAAACCGGCGTGTAAAAAATTTAAAATTTAAATCCTGCGGTAAGTTTTTTTTATAGTAATTTTAAATTTGTATTTCATAGATTAAATAAAGTATTCCAAGATATTATTACATGCCTACAAGAAGGAAATGTGGAGTTTTCTACAAATTAATTTCTAAACGGCAATTATAATGTCCGTCTGTTGAATTTTAGTGGTTAATTTCTTCTTTTATTTTTATTTGTACAATCATGTTATTATTTTATACATAATTATTAACTTAATTTTAATTATAATCAAAAAAAAATGTTTAAAAATAAAAAAAGCCTTAATTTTTTTTATTCAAACTATTTCTCACTTCAAGTTTATTAACTTATTTAAATTGAATTCAGTCAACTATATACCGTTGTGCTAACGGTAATAAATAAGCGAATAAATTTATATTAAATAGCTGACGTCACGCGGTTCCTCCCGCGTAGTTCCTGTCCCCGTGGGAGTACGGAGACATAATAAAACCTATGTTACTCTCTAATAATGTAGCTTTCCAATTGTGAAAGAATTTTTGAAATCGGCACAGTAGTTTTTGAGTTTATTCATTACAAACATACACACAAATATACAAATCTTTCCTCTCTATCGTTTACGTTTGGCGTCTATTTTTTTTACTTTATATAAAAAAATAACCAGATTCACACATACATCGATGTTTGACTAAAATAATCTTAATGATCTATTAAGATCACATTATAATTTACATTATAATCCTATAATTACCATGATATTTCATTCAGTTGTCGTTACTTTAGGCTAAATGAGTTTTAGATTGTGATTTTCTTAATCTATATATTATATAAAAATGAATTGCTGTTCGTTAGTTCTGCCAGTAATTGGATGGGTGAGAGCACGTTAAGCCGTCGGTCCCGGTTGCCAATTTATCATATTTGGCAATCGTTACAGGTCGGTCGGAGGCCTATAATAGTCTGACAACTGGTTTAACCCAGATCAAAGATTTTTAAAGGGGTTGCGAAGGCACCCTGGCATTTTCCCATACATTATTGGGGTCGGCACTTGATTCAACCCGATGTGGCTGATTTTTATACGAAGCTACTGCCATCTGAACTTCGCAACCCCTTTGACAAATTGGCAACCGGGACCGACGGCTTAATGTGCTCTCCGAGGCACGGAGGGAACTCCGTCGGTCACCCATCCAGTTACTGGCTAGGGTTAAGGTTGCAGCAAGTGTGCCACGAGATCCTCTCTCGGTTATTCTACCTGTGTATTTATAAACATATCGGCGCTGTTAATCGCACAATACATACAGAAGCAGCTGATAGCCCACGTACGTTATCAGTACACCAACCTTTTAATACTTGGCCAACGTTTGCCATAAGTAAAATATACAATGAATATTTCGTATTCTATTACAATTGGTCGACTGGTAGAAAATGCTATAGTATTAAAGCCAGATTGGATTTTTGTAACAAAAAAATTATAAATAAAGGAATTATTTTGTCATAGAATTACAATTAAAAGTGGTATTTTCTATCTTTTACGCGACTTCAAAAAAAATACAAGGATTTTTTATGTGTTCGCGGATAACTTGGTATTTTATGAACCGATTTTGATAATAATTGTTTTGTTGGAAATGAAATATTGCAAGTAATAAGTACAGCCTTCTTCGAACAAAATCGGGTAATGTAGGGAGAATATTTAGTACTTCATGCTCACTAAAATGCCTTTGCTTGCGGCGGCGTCCACTTCCCTTTTTAATGGTTGAAGAGGTCAATGGCTGGCATTCACGTCATACTTGTGAACAGGTGCTGCTTGTGGGGGCTGGTCATCTCAAGCTACGCATTTAGTTATAAGTAAATGTACTAGATTTTTAGTTATGTTAATTTTTATAGAAATTTGTGCATTGGAACATTGTCCATGAGCTCACGCTTTTTTTAAATTATTTATTTTGTATTCTTTAAATTGTATAATATTTTTGAAAAGAGTTATTACTGAGTTTCTTGCTAGGTTCTTCTCATTAAAAGCAACCTTCCGAACCTGGCGGTAGCATGTATAATTCTGTATAATTATGTCATTCTGACGAATTGAAAGTAATTTGTAAAAAGTCTAATCGAATAAAGATACTTTTGACTTTGACTTTGATTTTTTACATAATTACCAACGGAACTAGTAATGTGCAAAGAACTACAATTTCTTCCTACATTACTCAGTTTTGTACATTACTAGTAATGTAACTCAGTAATATATGAAGAACAAGGGATTTCTATTCATTAGTAAATTAATATAATTACGATAATTAGCACCCGTTACAAATTCATATTCGGTTATCTTTACCTCTTCCCTATCTACTCTCCTGTCTTACTTTTCAATACATAAAGGATAAGTACATTCAAAGGGAGAGAACATGTTCATGCCTGTATTTCCCAAAGGGGCTGGCAGAGGTGTACTAATAGTACAACCAAATTTTATATCTTTGTGAATTTTCGCCAACCATATTAATGTTTTTATGACGTACTTGTAATACGGTGTGAGTCTATTGCCCACACCGGGAATCAAATTCCACTGAAGGTGATCTACGAGTCCGGACTGCCGTAAGCATAGTTGGACATTGGCACAAACATTTGGTCAAAGGTTGGCGCCCGCATTGTGCATTTTTCCGATTCGGTGTGTGTAGCGATAAGGTTTCTTATCAATCGCCCCGCTCCCCGCCTCGGCTGCTATCGCAAATGTTACGGCTAGTTTTGTATTTCCATCAGCTACTTACCATTCGACAGGTAATGGCTGCTGTATTGAGGCGTGGTGGCCTTGGGGATTGAGCAGTCATCTGCTACGCAAGCGACGAAAGTTCGAATCCCAGCGGCCTGCAATAATGAGTAAAAACTTATGGGCAGTGATTTCACACCACGTGCTTTACGGTGAAATAGACCTGCATATGTCTGATAAATAATTCAAAGACATATGTATAGAGCCGTCTGTCACGTTGGTGATCAATCGCTTTCGGTGAAAATTCAGTGTTATTATTCGGGGAATACAGGCATATGTATGTATGTCATTGGAACGTAGCAGTGGGATTCGAACTTTATAAACTGAGCCATGCTCACAAATATTTTAGTTTTTAGCTTTGACAATTAAGCATTGGAATTGTGTCCATAGGCTTACTTTCGTCACATATATTGTACCCACTACAAATAGTAAAATAATGGTTCTTCTCAGCAAAATCAATCTTCCGAACCCGGCGGTAACATTTATAATCCTGTACAGTGTAATTTTTGTGTCTCCTTCTGACGATATTGAAGGTACTTTATAAAAATAAATAAGAATTCTAATCAAATTGTTTATTGAATAAAAACTTTATTATATGTACAAGGAACAGTACTTAAAACTAATAACAAATAGAAAACTTGTCCCAAATCGGTGTCTCTCGGGATCGTACCAAGAAGGCTGGCAGCATTGCCACGTTGAATAGCAATGATGATTCTCTGAGCGAGAAAAGCCCCAGCATCACATCTTTTTTTTTGAGTTTTGTGTTTAACGTAGTATATTCGCTTGCCTGGAGGAGCTCGTGGCACAGTTGCTATTGCGCATATCATTCGATCAGCGAAATTAAGCAACCCTAAGCCTAGCCAGTAAATGGATGGGTGACCGCCCGAGTTTCCTCCGTGCCTCGCAGAGCACGTTAAGCTGTCGGTCCCGGTTGCCAATTTATCATCTTTGGCAATCGTTACAGGTCAGTCGGAAGCCTAAAATAATCTGACAACTGACTTAACCCAGATCACAGCTTTTCCTAGTTAAAGGGGTTGCGAAGGTCAGATGGCAGTCGCTTCGTATAAATATCAGGTGATCAGCCACATCGGGTTGAATCAAGTGCCGACCCCCACAATGTATGGGATAAGGCCAGGGCGATGATGTAGTATATTCGCTTGCAAAACCAGTAGCGATCATCAAATTGTATGAAGTGTTGTAAGAGATAACAAAACTCAATATATTGATAATAATAATTGCACATAACATCTTGTTACACAAACTGATAAGGCGTAATGTCCTAATCAAATTATCATTATCACACTATCAGTGTTATGTCAGTGATAACAGTATTTTGAAGGTATCACACTATAATGCTATAATGTGTTATATACTAGCCGCGGTATTACCAGTGTAGGATCAACTATAAAAACTATGCCAGTACCTACGTAGCTTACGTATTTTTTACATACATACATATGCTCACGCCTGTATTCCCCGAAGAGGTAGGCAGAGGTGTTGTTATCACATCAACACACACTTTTCACCGAATTTTTGATTTAGTGCCAACGTGACAGATGGTGAGTCCAGCGCCGTCTCAGACACTATACATACGTCTTTGAATTACTTCTCAGAAATATGCAGGTTTCCTCACGATGTTTTCCTTCACCGTAAAGCACGTGGTGTGAAATCACTGTACCTAAGTTTTTTAGAAAAACTCATTGGTACAGGCCCCGCTGCACCACGGCTCTTAAAGACATTTCATTTTCCTTCCATTTCATTAATAACGGATTTTTTTTAATCAAATAATCGTTAAGTTATTATTATCAGCTGTCAAGTGAGAGTTCAATTCCGTTCAGAAGATTCAGACTTTTGCCAGAACAAACAAATTGTCAGACAGACAGAGAATATATTTATTTAAAAAAAAATCTAATGTAAACACCGTCTCTGGTGACCGTCGAGCCGGTTCTTAGCTCGGTCAGCGGATCAATTTTGCGATCCAGCGAGGTAACGCAGCTTACTGAGATATGCCGTTCTGATCCCCACTTTTGATACTCTTGGTTGCTCATTTGTTTTATGATCTTTTATGAGCTTATATATATATTTTATGATTTATATACTCAAAGCTGTTAATTTTTTTTTATAAGAGAAATTACAGAGTTTTCTGCCAGGTTCTTCTCAGTAAAAGCAACCTTCCGAACCTGGCGGTAGCATGTATAATCCTATGGAATCGTGTCTTTCTGACGATTTGAAAGTACTTTGTAAAAAGTCTAATCGAATAAAGATATTTTGAATTTTGATCCACCTTACAATTTGTCATTAGGATGGAACCTGACCATGAGCTCTTATTGCAATGATCAGCTGTGTGACACTGACAGATATATACACGTCAAATACATCTGTCTCATAGTAAGGGTAAAACTATGATGGCAATTAAAGCTCATGGTAAAGCCCCAGAGCACCATTTATTCCAAATTAAAAGCCTGAGATTTATTTAAAAAAAAAAATGTTTTCCTTTTATTGTTGGTACTAGATTTAATGGTTAATGGTTTAATAATAAGTTGATGAAATTCAACTCTCCTCTTCCATAACTCTCCTACTACGACAAATACTTAATTTCCAATCACAAAACACGATCACAATCTACATCACTGCACTTAAAACATTCAAAAACAAATGAAAACCTATAGGATCATGTATCGAACACCTCTTTTACAAAGATGGTTATCTCAAGCGATCAAATAACACGATAAGAAATACTACCAACTTATGCGCATAGAGCTACATAGAGAAATTCAACATTTTCGTCGAAGAAAAGCTCAATTGAAGCTACTATTAAATTTGGTAGTATTATAGCCGAGACATTCAAGCCGTGTGATTTCTATAATTTGACTCGTTTTCTAATGTTTAATGAATATTTATTTCATTACATTTTCTGTCCGTGTAATGGGGTAAGTGTGTTTTAAAATGAGGTTTATGTTTCACTAATTTGGGTGTAACTGCTTGAGTTCTGGGTGATTTAGATGGTAGATTGGGGTATGATGAGAATTTTTAAGTTTCATTGAATATATTGTTTATTTGACGGCTCAGTGGTTATATATTGCAAGATATGGTCGCCATTCTTAGTTCTTTACCAGCATTGCCGATTATTTTTACAATAATACATTCCCCGAAGGGGTAGGCAGGGGTGTTGTAATCACAACACCCACTTTTCACCGAAGATGATTAAGTGCCAACGTGACAGATGGTGAGTCCATCGCCGTCTCAGACGCTTTTCATACGTCATTAAATTACTTCTCAGAAAATATGCAGGTTTCGTCACGATGTTTTCCTTCACCGTAAAGCACGTAGTGTGAAATCACTGTACAAAAGTTTATTAGAATAACTCATTGGTACAGGCCCCGCTGGGATTCGAACTTGCGTCGCTTGCGTAGCAGGCGACTGCTCAAACCTCAAGGCCATCCAAAATACTAGCATGCTCCCTGTATTTAGGGATGGAATTAAAATAATTAGGTCTTAGTGCATACTTACTTACAGCTCACCAAGAAAATAACAAAATGAAAATATTATACCAGTAACCGATTGTTTTTCCATTAGTGTGTGTTTTTTGGTTAGCCTTTCTGCATCACAGCAAAGTTTAACTTTAACTCTCTCAAGAAAAAGGATTAGATTCTCCAAAGAAATATTTATCTCAAGGTAATTCGATTATCAACCCATTTCATTAATAATCGAATAGAATTCAAAAAGTATTCCAAGTTAGCTTTCTAACGACCGACATACGTCACCGAGTTACGAGTTACGACACCCGCGAGCGCACCCGAATATTTTAATCGATTACAAAAATCGATTATTCGAATAAGAAATTCGAAAATGCTCCCGCGTAATCGTACCGATCTACTCTCGTTAAACGTCATTAACGTCGTCGACTCGATTTATTGTTAATCGATAAAATCGATGAGTTATTTGTTTTTAGAGTAATTTCAAAGATTTCTTAAGGCCCACCGTTGGTTCACTGTGATAAGCCTGAAATAATCACCTATTACGATTCATAAAATGCTTCATAATCGAATAAGATCTTTAAGTGACGGAGCCATCCATAAATTTGTATAGATACAGATAAATAAAATTGAAGTGTCTGTTTGTTCCAAATGAATAAGCTTTTCACTAAATGCATATGAAAATATAGTACCTAACAGTATTACCAAAAAATATTTAAAAAAAATTCTCTACCTTTCTGTTGGAAAATCGGTTCAGAGATTAACCGGAATAAATAGACAAACAAACTTTTCTGAGTTCTTTTTTGGATATTGTTTTTTTTAATATAACTACCGTATATACTTTCATTTGCAAGCTGTTAATTTGGAATTACAAACAGACACTTCTAATTAATGTATCTGTATAGAAGATATCTAAGATACGCTTCTCGTGACAAGCGGGCTGAGGCTTTTCTCGCTCAGAGAATCATCATTGCTATTCAACGTGGCAATGCTGCCAGCCTTCTTGGTACGATCCCGAGAGACTTTTTGTGGGCCAAGTTTTTAAGTACTGTTCTTTGTATATATAACATATGTTCACGCCTGTATTCCCCGAACTAGTAGGCAGAGGTGTTGTAATAACAACACCCACTTTTCACCGAAGATGATTAAGTGCCAACGTGACAGATGGTGAGTCCATCGCCGTCTCAGACACTTTACATACGTCATTGAATGACTTCTCAGAAATATGCAGGTTTCCTCACTATATATAAGATTTTTAGAAAAACTCATTGCTACAGGCCCCGCTGGGATTCAAACTTGCTTCGCTTGCGTAGCAGGTGACTGCTCAAGCCTCAAAGCCACCACGGCTCTTCAAAGCCACCACGGCTCTTGTTGTATATATAATTAAGTCTTTATTAAATCAAATACAAATTACATCATAAAAAACCAAACATACGTACATGTTTAAATTTTAAAGTCTTAAAAAGTGCAAAGAAGAATACGAACACGAGGTGGGACTCGAACCCAGGACCTCTGCAAACCGTGCAATCTCTCTTCCAACTGAGCTAGTCGTGATCCTACCTCATGCGTCGTTTTTTTCCTTCCCCTGTTTTGCGGTTTAGGGGCCGCCTAGCGCCATCTGTTGGTCGGTGTATCCAAACTTGACTGATACATCTAAAGTTGCATTTAGCTACATATCAAATCGATGATCTAAATATTAGAGTTTTTATTTATGACATACAAGTCTAAATTCTTAAAAAGGGTAAAGTTTGCAGAGGTCATGGGAGTCGAGTATTTTTCTTTACCCGTTTTAAGAATATAGATACGTATATACATAACGTGTACTAAAAGCCCTTAAGTGGAGTAGGAACTAGTGAAGTAGTAACGCGTGTTGTTTAGCCTCTTAAAGGGCTGTGCTTTATTGTATAACAAGTGCTTCCTGGATATTAAAATGGGCTCAAAATGACACACGTGCCGTGTCGTGATCTCCTCATTACATCACCCCTTGGACAAAATCTTCGTACACTGTTACCACAGTATAAAATACTAGGTGTGCCCGCGGTTTCACCGGCGTAGATTTTTTTTTTTTGTTTTATCCCCTTGGGGGTAGAATTAATCGAAATCCTTTCTTAGCGGATGCCTACGTCATATCATCTACCTGCATGCCAAATTTCAGCCCGATCCGTCCAGTGGTTTGGGGTGTGCGTTGATAGATCACTATGTCAGTCAGTCAGTCAGTCACCTTTGAGTTATATATATTTAGATAAGCTTACTATCTCGTGAGCGACTACTGCGAAGGGTTTGACTAATCTTTATATTTTGGACATTTCGCACAATATCGTCTATATATTTTGTAACTCCAAAATAACAGCTTTTCACAAAATGAGTATGAAAGTATACACGATAATGACATAGAAAATCCAATTTTCGATCCTTTTTTCACTGTCCGTCTGTCTGTCTGTCTGTTTGTTCCGGCTAGACCGATTTATCGGGACTTTCACTGGTGGATAGCTAATGTTACAAGGAGCAACTTAGGCTATTAAATTTAATTTAAAAAAATAAGTAGGGCTCCGTGGCCCCCCTATGAACGGGGCACGGCTAGTAAAAAAGAGCCGTGATGGTCTCGGAGTTCAAGCAGTCACCTGCTACGCAAGCGACGCAAGTTCGAATCCCAGCGGGGCTTGTACCAATGAGTTTTTCTAAAAACCTATAAGTATTGATTTCACACCACGGGCTTTATAAATGTCTGAGAAGTAATTCAAAGACGGATGTATAGTGCCTGAGGCGGCGATGGACTCGCCCTCTGTCACGTTGGCACTTAATCATATTCGGTAAAATGTGAGTGTTGTTGTCTCAACGCAGTCTCGGGGTTAAGTTAGCGTTATTCCAAAGTAACTAGTCTCTACATTTATATGAGTCTTCTTGATTACCAAAGGCATGTCGATTGCCTCTCCGTCTTCCAGAAATTGTAATGTTGACGCGAAATAATGTTTTATATTTTTTCCAGGTAAGGACACCATTGCAAAGGCATATATCACCATTATCGCTAATGTAAGGTAGGCAACGTATGTCTATGACATTAGCGCGCGTGTATCAAATGAAATGCATTTAAGGAAGCAATATATTTACACCGTGTTAATATTCAAATGTATCTCTATAATTTATGAAGCCCATATAAACATTTGGAGGAGCTGGATTGAACGAATTGCTAGTACTGAAAATTGTTCTATATTTATGGTAATAATAGGTATTGCCAGCCACAATAATTAAAATCACAGGTAACAGAGGATATTAGCGTAACGATATTATGGAGATAATTGAATGAATTTTCATTAAGGGGAATATTATTTTTTTTAATATTATGTAGTTCTTCTAACCTCTGCCTATCGATGAAAGTTCTGGGAACGCGTCATAAAAAATATTTGCTTCAAAACATATCTTTTTCATTGCCATAATACTTTATCTCATATAAATATGGCAATCAGAACTCGGACTGCTGGGGCCCAACTATGAGCTTTTATTGCAATTATAGTGTGACAGTGACAGATGTATACATGTCACATCTGTCTCATTATATGAGAACTTCACAATTTTATCAGGTACATAAGTTAAAAGTAGACTGTTCTAATCTAAGTCCACCCACATCTCGTCAAAGTGTGTTAGATAAAGCACCCATTCAAGAGACAAATCCACACAATTACTTTCTTGCTAATGACGCGCCGATACCGCGCGATGTCGCACGATTTATTGTCGGCCCGTCCGTGGCCGGCTTTACATATATTTTCATATTGCGAAAGGATTCCGATTTTTTGTGAATTTCTTTACATAATTAATTCGTTTTGAAAGAAGATTTTTTTTTATCTATCTATTGAATAATTGATATGGTTTAAAAGACGATTACTGTCAAATTTATGTTTTTTTTTATTATCAACAAAGCATTACATTTCAATTCTTGAAATAGTTTCGATATTATCCGGAAATATTTATCAAATAGATTGCTAATTTGGAATACAAAATACTTAAAAATAAAAATAATATGTATAAAATTTCTTTCTTTTGTGAAAATCGCACAAAATCCGAAGGTACCGTAGTTTAAAAAAAAAAAAGACCTGGGGAAGTTCAATATAGTTATAGATATAAATACATTAAGCATATTTTCCCGGGAAACCAGTTCCATTTCCACATTTTTCTTGTGAGCTTTGACAATTATGAGAATCCGTCAAGGGAACGAAGCGCCTCAGGCCGGAGCCACCAACAAGTTAACCTAAACTGCGCTTAAACTCCTTATAACGTATTAACCTCGTTAGAGTCTGGTGACTTATCGCTCGACAATTTATCCACCGTCTGTACTTGGAACTGTGAAAAAAGTACCAAAAAAAGTTAAATAAAGTCGCTCTTTCGAGACACACTCAACACAGATAAGCGAAGGTTTGAGACACGGCTTTATTGACTTTTTAATACGGACGACGCTTCAAACACGTTTCATTTAATCTGTAATTATTTAAATTATTCATATAATGTGAAGATATCAATCTAAATTACGATGTCACTATATCCGATATTAAAAGCAAATTGCCTTATGTTTAATGTAACTTTTCATTCATGATATTCCGCATGACGTTGAGAGTTTATATAACATACTGACTTATTTGTATCCCAAGTTAACCTTAAACTTACCATAAATTTAAACCAAAACCATACATTTACGAGAATATTTGCATAATTTAAACCTTATTAACAACCTAAATGTAACGATCATACTCAAATTACAAATGATTAACATACATAAATAAAACATCAAGTATATTTCACACAACTCAGCAGTCACAAATTACTTTTATCTCCGTTTATGTTGATAAAAAACTGTATAATATAAACCAGAGCTCGAACAATCAACTTCCCCGAGAGCAATTACTAAAGTTCGTCCCGTGACAAATATCTAGCCTGCTAACAAATATGGTGGCCGCGATTTTTTCGCTTTATCGCCTCGCCGCAGGGCCGGGCGACCCCTGATACACAATTTTTCAGCGCGATATAGCCGTACCAAGTTGAGTCTTTAAAAGTTTATCGCCGAAAGTTCGCGCACCTCGTCGTGTCGCGAATGATATATCGGCCGGCATTAATCTTCGGGCCGTTGTTAAAACTTAACCGGTGATTGTGCAACTGAGGTTTTTGATTTTTTTTACCAGTTAGGTATATGCTCACGCCATCCCAGAAGGGTCCCCGAAGGGGTAAGCAGAGGTGTTGTAACGACAACCCCCACATTTTATCGAATATGATTAAGTGCCAACGTGACAGAGGACGAGACCATCGCGGTTTCAGGCACTTTAAAATTGAGTATCTTGACTGACTGATTGATTTACTGACTTATATTATATCAACGGTTGTGCGATCCCGATTCTAGAGACGTGATCACTTCGAAAGGATATCCTAAAATTCTACCCCTGAAGGGGTGAAAAAAAGGCATGATGTAGTTGATGATGTTAGGAGTAACTTTCGCTAGGTACTTATTTTACTTTTATTTCGCATAACACGGTACAGCTAAACGTCAAAAACTAAGCCACAAACTGTGCTGTAACTTTTCCGTCAACACCCTATATTGCTGGTTGATCAACCGTCAAAGGGGTGGGCACCGACCCGAACGAGTGATCAATCGATGACGAACACAATATCCGCTCAAAACACTCGAGATATCACCCGGATCTTAATATCCCTTTTCAAATTGTAGACAGATGTGCTACAAGGGCAGATGATTAATAAAATATTGATATATCTTTTGATATTTAAACAGTAGAGCCGCGTTGGTCGTGGGAATTGAGCAGTCACCTGCTACGCAGGCGACGCAAATTCGAATCTAACGGGGCCTGTACCAATGAGTTTTTCTAAAAACCTAAGTGCAGAGTTTCAAACCACGTGCTTTACGGTGAAGAAGAATATAGTGAACCTGCACAATGTACTTGTCTGAGAAGTAATTCAAAGACGTATAGTGCCCGAGACGGCGATAGACCTACCCTCTGTTACGTTGGCACTTTATCATCTTCGGTGAAAAGACCTACCTGAAAGGGTTTTCAGGGAATACAGACGTGAGCATATAATCTATGTATGTATAATAAATAGTGACGGCTTTTAAGGTGGGAACGGAAGGGGTAGGCAGAGGTGTTGTTATCACAACACCCACTTTTCACCGAATTTGTTTAAGTGCCAACGTGACAGATGGTGAGTCTATCGCCGTCTCAGGCACTATACATACGTCTTTGATTTACTTCTCAGAAATATGCAGGTTTCCTCACGATGTTTTCCTTCACCGTAAAGCACGTGGTGTGAAATCACTGTACATAAGTTTTATTAGAAAAACTCATTGGTACAGGCCCCGCTGGGATTCGAACTTGAGGCCACCACGGCTCTCGGACTCCAATGACCAATTATATGTACTAATATACACAGAACACTAATATTAAATCAGACAGTATATATTTGCTTATCACCATATCTATGAAGGAAGCTTAAATCCAGCGCAACCAATTTCGGTATTCGATGATAAGCATCCGTCTCGTGTTTTTATTTATGGTGGCGTACAATATTCACTATCTAGTTACGTATAAATAAAGTGAATCTATTGGTTTTATCTCGCGTATCTGAGATGGCGCGATATGGTTTTATTTATACAACGATGCCATCCTTCCGTTTCGGTGGAAAATAAATTGATACAGAAGGTCTGAGCCGTGGTGGCCTCGGGGCTAGAGTAGTCGCCTGCTACGCAAGCGACGCAAGTTCGTATCCCAGCGGGGCCTGTACCAATGAGTTTTCTAAAATCTTATGTGCAGTTATTTAACACCACGTGCTTTACGGTGAAGGAAAACATCGTGAGGAAACCTGCATATGTCTGTGTAATTCAAAGACTCACCCTCTGTCACGTTGACACTTGATCATATTCGGTAAAATGTGGGTGTTGTTGTTACAACACCTCTGCTTACCCCTTCGATTTTTTTACGAAGAGACTGCCATCTGCCACGTGCTCTCCGAGGCAGGAGGGAGCTCGGAAGATCACCCATCCAACTACTGGTTTGGGTTAGTGTTGCTTTGCTTCGCTGATCGTATGATATGCTTACGACGATCACTGTGGGAAGCCGTCCAACTGTTACATTTTTATATTATATGCTACGTCTATTCGCCCACGGAATTTTGTTTGTTGGACTAACTCGTTGGTAGTACTGCGGTGCACGAAATCTTCGGTTCGATTCCCGGTTCGCGAAAAGTGTTAGTGAGTGGCTGACATTCGTCTCTCATTACATGTGATTTACGCATAACTGGCAAAATGTTTACTATAAGCACAGCTCTGCCTATCCCTTTGGGGATTACAGGAGAGAGAAAACAAATATATGTCTGCAAATTATTGTTGATAATGTTGAGTGAAATGTGAGAGAGGAGCTCGTGGCACAGTTGCTATTGCGCATATCATTCAATCAGCGAAGTTAAGCAACCCTAAGCCTAGCCAGTAATTGGATGGGTGACCGCCCGAATTCCCTCCGTGCCTCGGAGAGCACGTTAAGCCGTCGGTCCCGGTTGCCAATTTATCATCTTTGGCAATCGTTACAGGTCAGTCGGAGGCCTAAAATAGTCTGCCAACTGGTTTAGCCCAGATCACAGATTTTCCTCGTTAATGGGGTTGCGAAGGTCAGATGGCAGTCGCTTCGTGTAAAAAATCAGGTGATCAGCCAGGGTCAGGGTTGAATCAAGTGCCGCCCCCAACAATGTATGGGATAAGGCCAGGGAGATGAATGTTGAGTGAAATCGTATCTCATCCCTAACTGCTACCACAGCACGCACATTGTAAACCGTCATACAAGGAAACGCTACAATTAGCAGCCATATAAGATCCTGACTATACCAGTTGGAACTTTACCTTTCTGACACAGTAAAAACTGACAAAGACGCCGGGACAAATCTTCAATTAGCACCAGTCATCGCCACCCGAACGGAGAACAAGAAATGAACTCACTAAATGACTCCACAGCATTCCTATAAGTTACAAAACACAAATATAAACCATCAAACACACCTGAAACTCAACGACAAGGCATCCATGTGAAGAGACCGATACCAACAAAAGAATACACATCTACAACCTTTATTACCATCACAATATGGTATAAAATCCCCAATATTAACAGCAACATTATATTTGCTAATGTGCAACAGATTGTATCAATACGTTCGTAGCAAGAAACACATTTCAAGCGAACATACCCGATGTTGGGACCGAGTCGAAACAAAGCGTTGTGACATCTAGATAAGAATCGATTCACTCGCGAATGTCCGAAACGCACCGAACAAATAATCGATTCATAAAAACATCGATTTTAAAATATTGCCGCGCGTTCGCGTCATTGTTTGATAGGGTGGCCACGGAAAAGTTATAAGGACTTATACGTCATATTATACATATTAACTTGGAGTGTGATAAAAATATATTGCCTTTTCAATATTTATTAGTGTTGCCAACCCGAGCCATACGTGCTATTTAATGTCTCATCAACATTTTTATGTCGGAAAGGAATAAGTCTGGAATAATGACAGCGTGTCAAAATACGAGTAAAGTAGTGTGAGATGAGCAGTTTGCGTCATTTTCAAACATGTTTATTTTGAGGCTTCTCAAATATAAATAAATAATAAGGAATCATTTTGAAATATAAATTATGGCCGCGTATTCGCATTAGAAATCGTATCATCGTATGAAATGTTAAACATTGAATCATCATCATTGATTAAAATCAATATAATTAATTAAAATCAATAAAACAAATTAAAATAAAATCAATCAGCACTATAGTGCTAGGCTCATTTCGGTGAAGCAATCTTCAACCCTCTTTATAACTTATCCATCGCTTGCATTAAAATGCATTGTTTTTTTTTAAATCATGGTAAATAAGCTTGCAGTTTACCTAAGAAAGGAAAGCATCCATGATAGCGCATAGCGTTTTCTCTCTTTAATCTGTCACGTTGACACTTAATCATCTTCGATGAAAAATAGGTCTTGATTGATGACCTCTGCTTAGCTCTTCTAGGATGACGTGAGCTGCGTTTAATTTTAGTTTTTTTATGTCTATCTTCATATAGGTATCTGGCAGCCCTAGGTATTATTTAAAAAAGTAACAACCACGTTATTCCATAAGGAGTGAACACACGTGGCCACCCTTTTGAGGTATGCGCGCGCGCTATCTCCGGTCGCAGATATCGCGCGATTGGCTCGCGACACGTTCATTCTACAGCTGTTTTGCTGTCGCCATTTCCAGTCTCATCCTTTTTGTGCTTATTGTAATAATAAATACCTAGAAATGTTACGTTATGAATAATGTATTTTAGGGCTGGCAATGTGTCGCAGGTGTCCAAAGGTTATCATAATAATAATGATCTCCTACCGAATTTCGGTTACGGCGGCTCTCAACGAGGATCAGCCATGTACGCAGGAGATATTATAGTGCACTAGTGTGTGCGCAAACACAGGTGCACTCTTTATTCCCTCACTCTCAAAGTCCGATGGGACGGCAATCCGACACGACCGGAGAGAGATCAGGCGGAGGACCAACGGCTTAACGTGCTTTCCGAGGCACGGGGGTGGAAACACCGCCAACTTCCAAACTCCGAACATTTTTATTGTGAATTTCTTGACAGAAAAACCCAATATACATTTTTGACCCGACCCGGGAATCGAACCCGGGACCTCGTGATCGGCAGACGAACGTAATAACCATTAGACCAACGAGGCAGTTATAAAGGTTATCATATAGGTTATATGTTGCAAGCAGTCAGGAAACTAGGAACAAATTGAAACAATCGTCATACGGTACTTACATTAAAAAAACAATCAAAAAAATCTTTTTCTCTGTCTGTCTATCTGTCCTTTTGTTCCGCCTAATCTCCGAAACGACTGGACCGATTTTAAAGAGACTTTCACTGGTAGATAGCATTTTTTTTTCTATTCCACCGACAAATTAATACGTGCGACCACAGGTCGGTTACTATAAACGTTAGCTTCATACTACGTTTTCGTTGAAGTAGGGTAAAGTTACCAATAAAAATATTTCCACTACATTTTTTTTGCTAGCAACATTTGCACGGCGCGTTCATTATCTGTTATCTCTACAGAAGCACTCTTTACAAACTATCTGGCTCTGATAATGAGCAATACATTGCAAATGCAAACGCGCTTGTTTCAATTTTTCAAGGAATTTACGAGATGTCTTGCATTCTTTTTCCATAACGAGGTAAGTACAGGGGCCTTACCATGAGTTCCTATTGACATTACATTACACTGTACATAAGTTTTTTAGAAAAACTCATTGGTACAGACCCCGCTGGGATTCGAACTTGCGTCGCTTGCGTAGCAGGCGACTGCTCAAACCTCAAGGCCATTAGGACTTCAATGGCGGGCATGATATGTATACTTACATAAAAACAGAATCGGCTGGACCGATTTAAATAGCTGATGTAACAAGGAGTAACTTAACCTACTATTAATTTTAAAAAAATATTAGGGTTCCGTGGGCCATCTATACAACTAGTAGGACATATTTTATATTTGTATTGCCATATATTTTTTGGGGTGGTCACCCTTACATTTATTGGTATGAAAATAGATGTTGGCCGATTCTCAGACCTACCCGATCTGCACACAAAATGTTATACAAATCGGTCCTGCCGTTTCGGAGGAGTACGGTAACTAACATTGTGACATGGAAATTTTACATATGCTCACGCCTGTATTCCCCGAAGCGGTAGGCAGAGGTGCTGTAATCACAACACCCACTTTTCACCGAAGATGATTAAGTGACAACGTGACAGATGGTGAGTCCATCGCCGTCTCAGACACTTTACATACGTCTTTGAATTACTTCTCAGAAATATGCAGGTTTCCTCACGATGTTTTCCTTCACCGTAAAGCACGTGGTGTTAAATCACTGTACATAAGTTTTTTAGAAATGGAAATTTTATATATTAGATTAGTAAGAAGCGTTGATAATATAATCCATAAGTAACGCAATAAAATAAATGTGCCGCCAAAATATACCTGCTTGGAATAAAATAAATATATTACAATAATTACTTGAATCTCAATTCGCCTGTCACACAGAAGCGTATCGATTGTAATCTAATTATTCAATCTAACGGATATCTTGTCTTATTCCTATCCGATATTAATTCATACCTAAAGCAAAGGAATTCTAAGAATTTTATCGCCGCTTTCAAGTCTTAAGCTCGTTAAAATTTGCATACGAATACATTTGTATCTAAATATATATAACTCAAAGATGACTGACTGACTGACATAGTGATCTATCAACGCACATTCCAAACCACTGGACGAATCGGGCTGAAATTTGGCATGCAGGTAGATGATATGACGTAGGCATCCGCTTAGAAAGGATTTTGATTATTTCTACCCCCAAGGGGATTAAATAGGGGATGAAAGTTTCGGCTACTTTTAATAAAAAAAGTTAGGGTATGCTAACGCGGGTGAAACCGTGGGACACAGCTAGTTGTCAACATAAATTTAAAATTACCTATCATCATCTCCCTGGCCTTATCCCATACATTGTTGGGGTCGGCACTTGATTCAACCCTGACCCTGGTTGATCACCTGATTTTTTACACGAAGCGACTGCCATCCGACCTTCGCAACCCCTTTAACGAGGAAAAATCTGTGATCTGGGTTAAACCAGCTGTCAGACTATATTAGGCCTCCGACTGACCTGTAACGATTGCCAAAGATGATAAATTGGCAACCCGGACCGACGGCTTAACGTGCTCTCCGAGGCACGGAGGGAACTCGGGCGTTAACCCATCCAATTACTGGCTAGGCTTAGGGTTGCTTAACTTCGCTGATCAAATGATATGAGCAATAGCAACTGTGCTACGAGCTCCTCTTATAAATTTAAAATTACTGTTATTGAATTTATATTTTCATACGGTCGTCCAGAGTATGTAAATTCTCTAAGGCTAGCCGCACCCACGTAATACTATTGTCAATAACGTGTATATTGATATAAATACTGTGTGTTTGTAAATCCAAAATAACAGGTTTTCAATAAATACACATGAGAGTATATAATAGGTACTGATATAAAAAAAAAAACAATTTTTTTTTCTGTCTGTTTGATCCGGCTGAACCGATTTACTAACGGCACTTTCACTGGCAGATAGCTGATGTTATAAGGAGTAACTTTGGTTACAATTTAAAAATACATTACGGTTCTGTGTGTCACCCATGAAATTGAGACTACGCGGGTGAAACCGCGAGGTGAAGCTAGTTTTTAAATAATATTGCGAATGTTGACAATAATGTTGTGTGTATGCGTTTAAACTAATATAAGTAAGTATGTATAAAAATAATTTATTATTTATTATGAGCGTACGAAAAAAATTTTCCTGCAAGCTATTATCTAAAATAATACTTACTAATAAATAAATAATATTCTGTCATTATAACACGTGCTAGGCATCTAGTCCCAAATTAAGCAATGCATGTAGATACTATATATTTACGATGTCTTTCACGATGTTATCACAGTGATTCCATTCTTTATGCTACAAGCATCTAAATAAACAGTATTTTTCGAAATTTATAACAATTATAAAAAGAAGGGTTACATACGTGTCCAGCACTCTTGATTTTTCGCAAATCTGTTCAAATAGTGGTTCCATTTTTAAATACTTAATTCCGTGTAGCTACAATTCCATTTTTAAATACTTAATTCCGTGTAGCTACAATTCCGTTTTTAAATACTTAATTCCGTGTAGCTACAATTCCATTTTTAAATAGTTAATTCCGTGTAGCTACAATTCCATTTTTAAATACTTAATTCCGTGTAGCTACAATTCCATTTTTAAATACTTAATTCCGTGTAGCTACAATTCCATTTTTAAATACTTAATTCCGTGTAGCTACAATTCCATTTTTAAATACTTAATTCCGTGTAGCTACAATTCCATTTTTAAATACTTAATTCCGTGTAGCTACAATTCCATTTTTAAATACTTAATTCCGTGTAGCTACAATTCCATTTTTAAATACTTAATTCCGAGTAGCTACAATTCCATTTTTAAATACTTAATTCCGTGTAGCTACAATTCCATTTTTAAATACTTAATTCCATAAGGAAGCAGTTCCATTTTCGAATACTTTATTCCGCGAAGTAATAATTTCATTTTAGAATAATTAATTCCGCGAAGCAACAATTCCACTTTTGAGTTTTAAATTCCATGAAGATATATACATACATATACTCACGCCTGTAATCCCCAAAGGGGTAGGCAGAGGTGTTGTAATCACAACACCCACTTTTCACCGAAGATGATTATGTGCCAACGTGACAGATGGTGAGTCCATCGCCGTCTCAGACACTTTACATACGTATTTGAATTACTTATCAGACATATGCAGGTTTCCTCACGATCTTTTCCTTCACCGTAAAGCACATGATGTGAAAATCACTGTACATAAGTTTTAGAAAAACTCATTGGTACAGGCTCCGCTGGGACTCGAACTTGCGTCACTTACGTAGCAGGCGACTACTTAAACCCCAAAGCCACCACGGCGCATGAAGATATATTTCCATTTTTAAATACTTAATTCCGTGAAGCAACATTCCATTTTTGAATGTCCGTGGAGCCGTGCAACCATAGATCCGTAGAAGGTCTTGGTGTAGCATGGTATCGCAATATCGTATACAGGGTGGCCGTGTAGCGATGCACTCCGCGATTGCGATATTTCGCGAAATGACGCGCCGCGCCGTGAGCCCACTTACTGCTTCGTGAATGGTGTGGGCGGATGATAACTTTTGTTGTGCACTTGAATGAGATACTTCAAAGCCTCCACAGTTTCTTTACGTTGTATCTGATAGACAAAGAACCGTAGGTAACCGCTGTGGTTGAGTGGTTACGCTACTACGTAGGCGACTTCAACTTCTGCAAAATCAAATCCCGAAAGTTTTTACAATTTAATGCGCAGTCAGTTATGACAGAGCGTGCAAAATGTCTGAAAAGTAATTCTGAGGCGTATATATTAGCGCCTGCGCCAACTTTAAAATTGGTGAAAAGTAGGTGCTATATACCTACCCCTTCGAGGACTTCGCTTGAGTGAAGTTGGATGATTGATTTCGAATACAGCCTTTTTAGTGCGGTAACAATCCTAGATAACCTTACCTAAACAGCCTTCAACCAGTCGGTACTCGGGGACCTTTTAAAAGTTCCCTCATCATCGTGCCTGGCCTTATCCCATACATACCTGATGTGGCTGATCACCTGATTTTTATACCAAGCTACTGCCATCTTACCTTCGCAACCCTTTTAACGAGGAAAATCTGTGATCTAGGTTAAGCCAATTGTCAGAATATTTTAGGCCTCCGACTGACCTGTAACGATTGCCAAAGATGTTAAATTGGCAACCGGGACCGACGGCTTAACGTCCGAGGCACGGAGGGAACTCGGGCGGTCACCCATCCAACTTGCTTGGATTAGATTTGCCTAACCTGATCGAATGATATGCGCAATAGCAACTGTGCCACGAGCTCCTCGAGAATGTTTCCCCACTCAATAAAAAAAACACAATATCTCTCCCACTCCAAATATCCAAAACGGGAGATGTTATGCCCTCAGTACGTTAATGTTCTAGGCTAGCTAAGCACACAATAGCTAAGCTAACCGTGCTGACAGGCGTGTGTAATGAGTCGTGGTGTATCGCCACTCCATTGCACCTGTTATCAGCTAACTGTTGCAAGCTTTGTGTTCAAGCCATTTTGCTGCTAATTGACTTTATACATTAGGGTTATAGCACGCATACATATGCTCATGCCTGCATTCCCCGAAGGGGTAGGCAGAGGTGTTGTAATCACAACTTTTCACCGAAGATAATTAAGTGCCAACGTGACAGATGGTGAGTCCATCGCCATGACAGACACTTTACATACATCATTGAAATACTTCTCAGAAATATTCAGGTTTCCTCATGATGATTGCCTTCACCGTAATGCACGTGGTATGAAATCACTGTACAGAAGTTTTTTAGAAAAACTCATTGGTACAGGCCCCGCTGGGATTCGAACTTGCGTCGCTTGCGTAGCGGTGACTGCTCAAGCCTCAAGGCCACCACGGTTATAGTTACCTCCTGATAGACCGGGGGCTTACCATCATCGGTTTAAGTAGAGCGTAGCTTCTAGGTTTCATTTTGGTACCGTAAATGTAAACGTCAAAGCTAAGAAGTTTTTTATACGCGCTTCTGAAACGATACTATCTATATCTATTCTATACAGATAAATTAAATTGTAGTGTCTGTTTGTAATTCCAAAATTGCACCTTTTGAATAAATACATATGAAGGTATACACGGTACTGACATAAAAAACAATTCTTCAATTTTTTTTCTCTGTCCGTCTGTCTGTTTGTTCCGGGTATTCTCTGAAACGACTGAACCGATTTTAACGGGAATTTCACTGGCAGATAGCTAATGTTCCAAGGCTACTTAAAAAAAATAACATTACCCCTTAACTGCCTTATTGGCTTAGTGATCGCAAACGATACCTATATAACACACGTCTGAGGGTCAATCCCCGGGTCGGGTAAAGTGTTATTGGGTTCTTCCATCTGTAATTTCCCAATAGCAGTCTGGAGTCTGGATTCATCATATCAGCCATAGGACGTCCACTGCTGAACATAGGCCTCTCCCAATGATTTCCACCTCACCCGGTTGGAAGCGGCCTGCATCCAGCGGGTCCCCGCGGCCTTGACCAGATCCTCCGTCCATCTCGCGGGGGGGCGCCCTACGCTGCGCTTGCCGGTACGTGGTCTCCACTCGAGAACTCTACTGCCCCAGCGGCCATCAGTCCTTCGAGCAATGTAGCCTGCCCATTGCCACTTAAGCCTGCTAACCCGATTGGCTATGTCGGTTACCTTAGTACGTCTACGGAGTCTGGATTAATGTTTGGTTAATTTGGCCACCTATTTTGTACCAATACCAACTTAATAATTTGTCTTGTATTGTTGAAAAGTAACTGATGCCTGGCTGAGTTTCTTGTCGGTTCTTCTCATAAGGCTAGTTTCCGAACCGATTGTGAATTCTTCGACGTTCAAAAGTAGCAGGGCTTAAACTGAATAAACCATATTCATCACCTTGCAATATTTGTCTTCACTCATGAAAAATAAAGTTAAAATCATAGGCATATTTTAAATACCTACCGGGCTTAAAGTGACAAAATATAAAACCGATACAGAATCCTTGCCACAGTAAAATAAAGGTGACAGTAGTGAAAAGTGTAGCAACACTCACGTACCTCGGTATCTGGGCGAGCCAGCGGCAGATAGGGCGGCTGCACGCTTGTGATAACGCCGCCCGCCCCAGCCCACTCCGCTCCGAGTTATGGGCGAATGGCCTTTTTAAACTTTTTAAAAGAGCCATCCGTTTCATAACATAATCCATTATTAAAAATGTGTGTAGTGCTGTTAGTAGAGGAGCTCGTGGCACAGTTGTTATTGCGCATATCATTCGATCAGCGAAGTTAAGCAACCTTACCTCTAGCCAGTAAGTGGATGGGTGACAGCCCGAGTTCCCTCCGTGCCTCGGAGAGCTCGTTAAGCCATCGGTCCCGGTTGCCAATTTATCATCTTTGGCAGTCGTTCAGGTCAGTCGGAGGTCTAAAATAGTCCGACAACTGGTTTAACGTAGATCACAGATTTTCCTCGTTAAAGGGGTTGCAAAGGTCAGATGGCAGTCGCTTCGTATAAAAATCAGGTGATCAGCCACATTGGGTTGAATCAAGTGCCGACCCAAACAATGTATGGGATAAGGCCAGGGACGATGATGATGATGATTTACATACTTATCAGAATCGATTCTAGGTATATAGTATATCCCTTAGGGAATGTGCCTGAGAGCCACATTTGCACCCTAATAATACCTCTCCACCTCAAATCGGAATCTGTAAAATTTACCAGTGACTCGCTATGACGAAGAAATTATCGAGAGGTTTTTTGATTGTTGATGAAAGTGAATTTACCCGAATGGACCCCAGCGGCTGTCGCGATACATCGTGCTATGTTCGATGAGCTACCATTGAAAAAAAAAACATGCTCATGCAATCCCAGAAGGGTCCCCGAAGGGGTAAGAGGTGTTGTAACAAAAACACCCACATTCCACCGAAGATGATTAAATGCTAACGTGACAGAGAGCGAGTCTATCACCGTCTCAGGCACAATACATACATCTTTGAATTACTTCTCAGAAATATGCAGGTTTCCTCACGATGTTTTCCTTCACCGTAAATCGCGTGGTGTGAAATCACTGTACATATAAGTTTTTAGAAAAACTCATTGATACAGGCCCAAACCCCAAGGCAACCACGGCTCGCCACCATCGACTGCGATTGAAAACAATCGCTATACATCGAGATGTTTGGACAATCGAAACTATTGCGATTAATCTCTCGCTATCACATATATTGTAGGACCCGCCATCGCTTCTCTTTTGCACGCCAGCCTTAGTGCAATATAATAAACTGGTAACATAATAAAACGATTTAATACCCACTTCCGAACTGCTCCAACCACCCTGTGGACCTCACGAGTGACTCCTATTTGATATCTAATGGACACCATAGCGTATTGAACCCTTGGACTCCAGCACGAGGACCTTATAAGCCAGGCTTAACTAAGAAAACCTAGATCTTCATTTACTTCATTTTCAATAAACTACCATTAAAAATGTGTGAACTACCATTTTTAAGTTTTAAGGCAAGCATCAAACAGAAACTTTGTGAAAAAGCATATTATAGTGTAACTGAGTATATTGATGATAGCCAAGTATGGCAATGAGTTGCTCACTCTTCCATTGAAATGTACTTAAGCAACCCTATGTATATAGAAGGGACACATGTAAAAAAAAAAAAAAAACCGGGGAGTTTGTTTCGCCGTTTCTTCTCCTGACAGGCTTACTTTTGGAAACGGTAGTAAATTTACTTAAGTTAACGTAAGAAAAATGACGTTCAATAAGTGTTCCAAGTGTCCCTTATATTGAATAAAACTTTTTGATTTGATTTGATTTGATTTGACTTGATCATATGCCCACGCCATAACAGAAGGGTCTCCGAAGGGGTAACCAGAGGTGTTGTAACAACAACCACATTTCACCGAATATGATTATGTGCTTGAATTACTTGTCAGTCATATGCAGGTTTCCTCACGATGTTTTTCTTTCTTGAGTGAAATACGTCTGCTCAAATCCCACAGCCACCAGGGCTCTTTGCCAGATGAATGGTTCCCAAAGGGGTGGGAAAAGGCAACACCCACTTTACATCCAGATTAGGTGACAAAAGGACATATGGTGTCGTAAATACTAAGCATACATCTCTGATCGAAATTGTCAGTTTAAAATAAATAAAATATTTGTTATCTCGGAAACAAAATTAAAAAATAATTTTCCAACAAAAAGTACCTACATCCGGATCGATTTTTAATTCCACAACCCATTGGAACTAGAAATTAACCTCCAGATAGCGGAATAAAACATAACTTGCAGTAAAAACTGGCAACAAAAATGGGCAAAACAAAATGGAGTTGAGATAGCACAAAGACAATGTGTGGGTGCCGAACCGAAGCGGCGGTTATAAAACGCATATCGGCAACGACGCGCGGCGATAACGTTGCCCGCCCAGCGATAACGTTGCCCGCCCAACGATAGCGTTGCCCGCCCAGCTGCAACGCTGCACCGATCCATAACGATAGCCGAGCACGCCGTAAAGTAGACCCAGCTCGTTTAGAGGAAATTGATACGACCTGTTATGTGTTATTGTTATAGAAGGCTATTAAGGAGAATTTAGGAGATTGAAAATTGATTTTGACGTAAATTACGAAAACACCGTATGGAAACCTGAGTATGTCTGAGAAATTATCCAAAGACGTATGAAAAGTGCCTGAAGATGCGATCGACTCACCTCTGTTACCGTACTTAATAATTTTAGGTGAAATATGGTTGTTGTTGTTAAAATACCCACATTTACCCCTTCGAGGACTCTTCTAGGATGGCGTCAGCAAATTTATTTTTTATTTTTAATGTTGAGGTTCAGATGTCTAGATAAATTTTTAACTAACTAGCTTTAACAAGTGTAAATATTACCATATTTAACCCTTTATCATACATTTTTCAAATTTCACCAAACCTATACTGATATTATAAGAAAGATTTGTATGTAAGTATATTTGTAACGAACGGATAGCTACATCATCAGCGAGTAATATAGGCTATATTTTATTCCCGTACTCCCGCGGGAACGGGAACTACGCGGGTGAAACCGCGTGACGTCCGCTAGTTATGAGTATCCCAGATGTGAGTCGGATGGTCAGCGGAGACTGTAATAGGGTCCCGTTTTATCAATTGGCTACAGCGTTATTCTGAAAGGTTTCTCAACGTCGAATTCGACGTCGAGCGACACTTTCAATAATGGGAAATTGATACATAATACCCACATGATACATTATTTAAAAATAAGATTTAGTAGAATATGTACATTGTTGGGGTCGGCACTTGATTCAACCCGATGTGGCTGATCACCTGATTTTTATACGAAGCGACTGCCATCTGACCTTCGCAACCCCTTTAACGAGGAAAATCTGTGATCTGGCTAACACCAGTTGTCAGACTATTTTAGGCCTCCGACTGACCTGTAACGATTGCCAAAGATGTTAAATTGGCAACCGGGACCGACGGCTTAACGTGCCGAGGCACGGAGGGAACTCGGGCGGTCACCCATCCAATTACTGGCTAAGGTATGATATGCGCCACGAACTCCTCCTTTGTAGACAGTATAGTTACCCCATTAGGAGTGAACGTTATCAAAATACGTACGTCCTGTCCCGGGAGATGGGTAGGGCGGGTGTTTGCGCGCGATAAAATCCGCCCGCCGCAAGACACTGCACCGGGCGCACGTGCTATCGCGCCCGCCCAGCTATCGTTATCAATGCGCCCCAGCCTTTCCACATTCTAAATGTTATTATATTTTATAGTTCAAATCAATTGTGCATTAGTAGAGTAAGTTTAATTTTTAATACATTAAACAATATAATAACTTACAAAATTATTTTATTAATATTAATAATAAATAGGTAACTAAAAACTAATTACAAGTAGAAAACTTGGCCCAAATCGGTGTCTCTCGGGATCGTGCCAAGAAGGCTGGCAGCATTGCCACGTTGAATAGCAATGCTGATTCTCTGAGCGAGAAAAGCCCCAGCCCGCTTGTCACGAGAAGCTTCTACCAGACGACGTGCAACCTCTTTGAAAAGTTGATGAGCATCTGGACCCCAAGGTCCCAGAGTTTCAACCGCAAACGCAGAAAATATGTATCCTTGACCAATGCAAGCATATTTCCGGCGCTTGAGGCACTCCTGCTGAGCAGCAGCAGCACCGGCCGCCACAGCAGTGCCGGGGAGATGGGACGGAGCCAACGTATCGACACACGTGGCATCCCACACCAGCGGCCGACCCAATCTCCACGGCACCAGCGACATACCATCCGGCCTCCGGCCATCGCTGCGCGCCAAACCTACTGGTTCCAGTACAGCAGGCACCCCGGCGGTGACCAGAGCCCGGCGTATTAGGTCATTGATGGAAGAATGACGACATCGTCGACCGGCGCTACTGACGCATGACAGACCATGGTGTCCGAAGATGTCCACACTATCTCCACAGTGACACCGATGAGGGACAATACATTTTGCGCCTAAACGCAAGCAAGCACACAATCTGAATGTTGTGTCATCCAGAAGCGTACCGATGTTAAAAGATGGTAAGGCCTGAAGCCAAAGACCAGACTCCCATTTAGCTACTGCCAAGAGGCGGGCACGATCAGCAGAGATTAAACTACTTTCAAGAAGTGTATTATAATTCAGCCTGCTGATAGGCTCGTCCCATTGCCTTTGAGATTGCGGTCTTGGCGGCAAGTCAGTGTTAGAGCAAGCCATAAGCCAAGTATTTCTGGCCTCAGTTAGGAACGAAAAACTTACAAAATAAATAAATATGCTCACACCATCCCAGAGGGGTCTCCGAAGGGGTAAGCAGAGGTGTTATACTCACAACACCCTCTTTTCACCGAAGATGAGTGACAGATGGTGAGTCCATCGCCGTCTCAGACACTTTACATACATCATTGAATTACTTCGCATAAATATGCAGGTTTCCTCACGATTTTTTCCTTCACCGTAAAGCACGTGGTGTGAAATCACTGTACATAAGTTTTTTTTCAGATAAACTCATTGGTACAGGCCCCGCTGGGATTCGAACTTGCGTCGCTTGCATAGCAGGCGACTGCTCAAACCTTAAGGCCACCACGGCTCTCTTATACATACAGATAAATAAAAATTAAGTGTCTGTTTGTAATTTCAAATTAACAGCTTTTCACTCAATGCATCTTAAAGTTTATAAGGTACATACATAAAAAAAAATTTTAACATTTTCTCTGTCTGTCTGTCTGTTTGCTCCGGGTTAACTCAGAAACGTCTGGACCGATTTCCACGGGACACAAGGAGTAACTTAGGGTATTTTTTTTAGGTTGGGGTCCTTGAAAAAAAACACCTAAGCTAGTATCAAATAAATATTACTATGATTTTTTATTCAGTTTGAGTATCAAGACTTCTTAGACATCTTAAAATATAGTGAAACTATCAAAATACTGTCACAATTCAACCACATTCAGTAACAAACACAAGAGCCGCCCCAGAGTCTTGCGGCGGGCGGCGTTATCGCGCCCGCCCAGCCGGTATCGCTATCAATGCACTACGTTTTCAGTTTCATAACGCGACATGTGAGACAATTTCTGTATGTATTTACGGTTTTATTGTAGCTTTTAAATAAGTTTTATTTTGACAGGGCATGCTGGAAAAAAAATTATACATACAGATAAATAAAAATGTAAGTGTCTGTTTTCAGACATAACCCTTCCTCTGCCCCCGCGGTGGTTGGTGCATCCATAACGGATTCTCCACGATTAAAAAAAGGCTGCTATTGGGAAATTACAGATGGAAAACTCAATGTTACTGCCTAACACGGCGATCGAATGATAAACTAATGAAGCTGTCGTTGGAACTGCGCCCATGGGCCTTTAGTTACTTGTGATTAATTTTGTATTTTAAGAACTGTATAATATTTTTACATACATACATATGCTCACGCCTGTATTCCCCGAAGGGGTAGGCAGAGGTGTTGTTATCACAACACCCACTTTTCACTGAATTTGATTAAGTGCCAACGTGACAGATGGTGAGGCCATCGCCGTCTCAGACACTTTACATACGTCATTGAATTACTTCTCAGACATATGCAGGTTTCCTCACGATGTTTTCCTTCACCGTAAAGCACGTGGTGTGAAATAACTGCACATAAGTGTTTTAGAAAATCTCATTGATACAGGCCCCGCTGGGATTCGAACTTAGAGCACTCGCTTGCGTAGCAGGCGACTGCTCTAACCCCAAGGCCACCACGGCATCGATATATATATATTATAATATTTTTGAAAAGAGTAATTGCTGAGTTTCTTGCCAGGTCCTTCTCAGTAAAAGCAACCTTCCGAACCTGGCGGTATCATGTATAATCCTGTATAATTATGTCATTCTAACGATTTGAAAGTACTTTGTAAAAAGTCTAATCGAATAAAGTTATTTTTGAGTCTGGGTATGAGTTGCAAAAAAGAGAGCTAATAAATTATTCCGCGATTAATTTCATTCGTGCAACATATTACAAACTCGCATCTCTGCTTACATCTCAATTGCAACACAATGTTATCTATCCAATAGACCCCACACTCCTTCAAATACACACCCAATACCTCTTACAATAAATACCAAATTCAATTGTAGTTCTTTCGCAAAACTTACATCTAGTTGCAATCTTAAAAGGTGTTATACGCTGGTTAGTATTCAATTAAAATACAACTTATAGTTTAGGTAATAAGATGGGAAGTGGCTTGCATCTTGTTTTATCACGAAAGGGGTGGTAGAACGCCTCCACAGCGGTGTTCCGTTGAATGCATGCATGATAATATCAATATATTATTAACAGGCAATCGTTTTGCACCGATGTTTGTGCTTTTAACTGAGAAAACGTAGAAATTCGCAATTGAGAGTTATCTTGACAATGTTCACATCCAATTCCTTTGATATACGGGTGAAACTGCAAGTTTAAGCTGGTGTAAAATTAATAAACGTGGAAAATAAATCACATCTCTAGTGCTCCCCTCACTCATAACGCATCAAAACTATTTGCCAATGCATCACATACGATACAAACTAGTGCATCATATATGATACACAACCAGTAAAATGTATGTCAAGGTTGGCATAGAGACAAAAAAATCAGGATCAATTTCCAACCAATTAAAAAAATATCCATATCCGGTACATTATTCCTCAAGCGCCCTTGGCCTTGTATCATCCGTGATACAAGCGCCGTATCTAGTGCGATAAAAACCTCAACTACCCGCGATGACGTGTGGCGTGGCTGTGCAAACGTCGTTACGGTTGCTAAATAAATCGTTAGAACCGCGTGAGCGAAGCGCGAGATACGGCACGTAGCGCTCCGATATAGCTACACTGGATGTGGCTTGCGTTTCTGCGGTGTTAAATAATTTTTCGTTTTTGCATACATACATACATATTCTCACGCCTGTTTCCCATAGGGGTAGGCAGAGACCACCGTTTGCCACAAGCTACAATCCTTTCATACTTCTTTCGCTTCATCCACATTAATGCACCCCTTCATACACTTTCTTCGGTACAAGTGCTTCGAATGTGACCTTACTGAAAAATACTATTAAATTGGTTATAGTAGTTCTTCACTTCCGCTCACATTCGCTCTATAAATGTGTTTCGTTAATCGCCTTTCATGCTTTAGATATTTTCAAACCATCTCAACATACTTTTTTCAATTCTGGTCACCACATAATTCTTCAACTTGCAACTGTCTAATACACTTTAATTACACTTTCACTATCACACTTTTCGTTTTTGTGTCTATTAAAAACGAAAAGTGTGATAAGAGACAGTTGCAATGTTTGTTCAGCTGTGCGACAGTGACAGACTTTAACACGTCATATATATCTGTCTCATTATAAGTGTAAACCTATCATGTAAGGCTCCAGGTAAATTAATTCAAAGTTGTTTTGAAGTTTGTTATGTGAATTTCCTGAGGAACTTTTAGTAAGACTATATCCGCGTTTCACCTAAAACCGTCTGAGCTGGCCAAACAAACTAAAACACGGAATTATTAGTGTTTTTCGTATTGCAGATCTGGTAACAATACAGTGTTATGGAAGCCGAGAGTTATTTAATACGTTAACACATAAAAGACCTGAAGGGATGACGTTAGTTCGCCATGGGGGCCAAATGCGAAAGTCCTTTTTAAGCATCTTCCAAAACGCCTGGTTGACGTCTCTGGTGAGGGTCGAGCTGGTCCTTACCTCGGTCAGAGGATTAGCTTAGCGATCCAGCGAGGTAACGCACCCAGCTTACTGGGTACCATTCCTGCAGACACTAATTTAAATTCCGTGTTTCATTTATAATTTTTATTTTTAGTATATTTTTCTTTTCTTTCACCATGTGATAGGTTTAAATAAGCTATGTATTTGATTGTATATTTTAATAAAAATTAACACATGTGGAAACAGCTCATACTGAAAAAAGGATATAGGTAAGAAATCAGACCAGAAACAATAGTAAATATAAAATATGTACTGGAAATTTCACACCACGTGCTTTACGGTGAAGGAAAACATCGTGAAGAAACCTGCATATTTCTGATAGGTAATTCTAAGACGTATGTATAGTGCCTGAGACGGCGATAGACTCACTATTTCTCACGTTGACACTTAATCAAATTCGGTGAAAAGTGGGTGTTGTGATTACAACACGTCTGCCTACCCCTTTGGGGAATACAGGCGTGAGTATATGTATGTATGTATGTATGTTCTGGAAAAACGCTTTTTTTTTAAATTTATTTAGAACTCGTTGTGCCCCGTGATTTCACCCACGTAGACTGTGACTGTAATTTCACGGGTGGCCCGAGGAACCCTAATATTTTTTACATAAAAGTAGCCTTAGTTACTCCACGTAACATTAGATATTGGCTTGGATAAACTCCGTGTCCCTGTGACTAGACTGCACAAAACTAGTAACTCTTTTGTGGGGCAAAGTATACGCCTTTTCAATAAACTACCATTAAAAATGTGTGAACTACCATTTTTAAGTTTTAAGGCAAGCATCAAACAGAAACTTTGTGAAAAAGCATATTATAGTGTAACTGAGTATATTGATGATAGCCAAGTATGGCAATGAGTTGCTCACTCTTCCATTGAAATGTACTTAAGCAACCCTATGTATATAGAAGGGACACATGTAAAAAAAAAAAAAAACCGGGGAGTTTGTTTCGCCGTTTCTTCTCCTGACAGGCTTACTTTTGGAAACGGTAGTAAATTTACTTAAGTTAACGTAAGAAAAATGACGTTCAATAAGTGTTCCAAGTGTCCCTTATATTGAATAAAACTTTTGATTTGGCTAGTGAAAGTCCCGTTGAAATCGGTTCAGACGGACAGATATTTTTTTAATAATTGCTCTTATTCAATCAGTATATACCATATATACTGCTTTCATATGCATTTAGGGAAAAGCTGTTATTTTGGAATTACAAACAGACACTTAATTTTTATTTAACTGTATGTATAGAGTATAGATATAGACTAGCTGTACCCCTCGGTTTCACTCGCGTAGACGTAATTTCAAACTTTATTTCGCAAAACCCTTATTATTTCCTAAATACCATTAAAGTTACGCCTTGAAACATCAGCTATCTTTCAATGGTAGTGCTGCTAAAATCGATCCAGGAGTTTCAGAGATTAGCCAGAACTAACACACAGAGAGATAATGTTTTTATAAATAGTTTTTTAGAAAGTGTATGAAGAGATGCATGAATGTGGATAAAGCGAAAGAAGTATGTAAGGGTCGAAGCATGTGGCAAACGGTGGTCTCTGTCTGGGATACAAGCGTAGTTATTATTATGTAAGGACCTTGTTGATTTGGAATTACATTGACATTTATTTTTTATGTATATAGATGAAGAGCCGTGGTGGCTTGAGGTTTGAGCAGTCGCCTGCTACGCAAGCGACGCAAGTTCGCATCCCAGCGGGGCCTGTACCAATGAGTTTTTCTAATAAACTTATGTACAGTGATTTCACACCACGTGCTTTACGGTGAAGGAAAACATCGTGAGGAAACCTGCATATTTCTGAGAAGTCATTCAAAGAGGTATGTATAGTGCCTGGGACGGCGATAGGCTCACCATCTGTCACGTTGAAAAGTTGAAAATCAAATTCGGGGAAATGTGGGTGTTGTGATATCAACACCTCTGCCTACCCCTTCGGCGAATACAGGCGTGAGCATATGTATGTATATAGATAACAGTTACGATTGATTTACATAATCATATCAGACAAGGCTCTCTGATGAAATATATTTAAATAACAAACTTAATATCAATATAATCCATAGAATATTCCCATCACCACGCTCCCGGTATAACTTAACTCACTCTCAGACTAAGTTATTAAGTGCTCAATGCTAACAGGAACGTGCTTGACTGCAGTTTGCATTTATTATAAGCTATCAAAGTACCCGTACTATCAAATCTTACGGATAATTTGACCCATTTACCAATCTTCAATTGATTTGAAATACTTTAATTAAAGTATAGTATAGAATGACTAGCAGACGTCAAGCGGCTCAATCGTGAATTTCTCGTTCCTGTGGGAGTACCGGGATAAAATATATATTAATCAGTGATAATGTAGCAATCAAATGATGAAAGAATTTTCAAAATCGGTCCAGTACTCTTCGAGCCAATTCGTTACAAACACACATACAAACCGTTCCTCTATATAATATGAGTAAACATATTGAAAGTACATACATACATATGCTCACGCCTGTATTCCCCGAAGGGGTAGGCAGAGGTATTGTAATCACAACACCCACTTTTTCACCGAACTTGATTAAGTGCCGACGTGACATATGGTGAGTCCATCGCCGTCTCAGACACTATACATACGTCATTGAATTAATATACAGTATACATTAATCAACACTTTAGCATCCTCTTAGTGTTTTCACTTATCAATGCATTAAGAGTCATCAGTTATGTTAATATATGTGCAGTCTGTCTGTTACGCCTCAATTTGTAATTTTATTTGTTTGAGATTAAAAGCAAGTACTTTAGTATTGTATTCGAAGTATTCGTATAAGCGAAATTTATGTATTATATACCTTAGGAATAGGTATAGTAACAATAAAACTCTTTATTGCTCACCACAAAGAAAAAAATAATGAAAGATAGAGTGAAAAATAAAATTATCTACACTAATATTATAAAGGGGAAAACTTTGTTTGTATGGTTGTAATGAATAGGCTCAAAAAGTAGTGGACCGATTTCAAAAATTCATTCAACATTGGATAGCTACATCATCAGCGACTAACATATGTACTTTATTTATCCCCGTACTCCCACGGGAACTACGCGGGTGAAACCGCGTGAGGTCCGCTAGTGAGAGATATTATAATCTGGAAAGATTTGTATGTAAGTATGTTTGTATCGAATAGGCTCCGAAACTACTGGACCGATTTGAAAAAATCTTTCATCAATGGATAGCTACATTATCAGCGAGTAACATAGGGTATATTTTATCCCCGTACTCCCACGGGAACGAGAACTACGCGGGTGAAACTGCGTGGCGTCAGCTAGTATATTATAAACGCGAACGTTTGAGAATATGTATGTATATTTCTAACTCTTACGCGTAAAAATTACTGAATGGATTTTAATGAAACTTTATAATAATATAGCTTATACATCAGAATAACATATAGGCTATAATTTCAAAAGATACTAGCTGTGCCCCTTGTAGACTTAATTCTTTTATTTTCAAAGATACTCTTTGTAATATTAGCTATCTGCCAGTGAAAGTCCTGTTAAAATTGGTCCAGCCGTTTCAAGCCGGAACTAATAGACAGACAGACAGACAGACCAAAATTTAATATCGTATGTACTCCAACGAAACACCTGGACCGATTTTAACAGGACTTTCATTTGCAGATAGCTAATGTTACAAGGAGTACCTTAGGCTACGTTTATTTAAAAAAAAACAAAGGGTTCCGTGGATCACCCATGAAATTCGATGCAAAATTTTAAACGCCTAAGTACCTACAATCTCCACGCAGGTGAAACGTGGGTGTGGTTACACCTATGCTTTCTACCCCTTGGCGTGAACATATTAATACCTAAAACCTAAATCCACTAAGTGAAAAGCAAACAAAGTGAAGTTGCAAATATACGTAACTATCCGCCCGCCCTACAGTATCGCCGCCCGCCCTAACCCTAATTGAATATAACATCGCAGGTACTACTAATGGCTGGAGATAAGGGCCGTTAATGCTTTTGTTACCTTAAACACTGTATTGGTATCTTTAATCATAAGGCCTCTTTGGTCTTGTGGTTGCAAAGGATACTTCATTATACGATATCCAGTATTCGTTGCCTGGTCGGGAAAAGTGTAATTATAAAAATAAAAAATAAATTATAAAAAAAAGTAGGATTTTCCATTTGTCATTTAACATACATATGCTCACGCCTGTATTCCCCGAAGGGGTAGGCAGAGGTGTTGTTATCACAACACCCACTTTTCACCGAATTTGATTAAGTGCCAACGTGACAGATGGTGAGTCTATCGCCGTCTCAGGCACTATATATACGTCTTTGAATTACTTCTCAGATATATGCAGGTTTCCTCACGATGTTTTCCTTCACCGTAAACCACGTGGTGTGAAATCACTGTACATAAGTTTTTTTTTTAGAAAAACTCATTGGTATAGGCCCCGCTGGGATTCGAACTTGCGTCGCTTGCGTAGCAGGCGACTGCTCAAGCCCCGAGGCCACCACGGCTCTGTGTTGTCATTTAAAAATGTTTATTCAGTTTAGGCCCTGGTAAGGCACTTATAAATGTCGAAGAACTGATCACCGGTTCGGAAACTAGGCTTTCATTTCCCAATATCAAGCCCGGACTCTGGATTATTGCCCGGTCAACCGCAATAGGCTCGCCCCCATGGGTCTTTCTATCATTCATATGCTCACGCCATCCCAGAAGGGTCTCCGAAGGGGTAAAAGTACAAGTGTCGTAACAACACCCACATTTCACCGAATATGATTAAGTGCCAACGTGACCGTCTCAGGCACTACATACATGCGTCTTCTAGTCAATTCTTCGATGTTCATAAGTTCCTTACCAGGACCTAAACTGAATATATATTACAAAAGGGTCCAGCAGACCCTTAGCACTGTATTAGTATTAAATAAAGTCGAGGATCTGGTGATCGGCAATATTTACGATACCAAGCATATCACAATGGTACGGGAAGTGGCCTCTTCTAACGACGCCGTTACGGCCGCTAACGCCCGTTAACGACTCTTAACGGACGTTATCAGCGATCCAGGGCGGGCGGAAGAACACCTGCGGCGACCGTCCCGCCCGCCCAACGCATCCGCACTTATTTATTCACTAAAAGATCGTTATCACACGGGTTAACGCCACATACGTGGGTTTTTCAACATTTCAACAACGTACCAAATTGTTATTTTGTGTTCTAATGTGTTATTTTTTCCGGATAAAAGTGTTATGATCTTAAACGTTATATTTCCTTTGCGAATGTAATGGTTATTGTTTAGGTTTCATTTAAAAAATAAAAAAATATTTACTTTTTTAAATTTCCTCTCCATTGAGGTCAAATACTTATAATATACGTAATTATTATATTTACATCGTTCTCTTGTCGGTCTGTTTACAAATTGAGATCATCTGGTTTCATTCACTTAATTCAAGACATACCGTCATCTGATCAACTTAATTCATCAAAATCAATTAAGCCAGTTACAAATAAACGATATTGAAGAAAAGGTGTAATTTAGCACACTTCCTTTTATGATGTCGGTTAGAGTTGTAACTTGTTACCAATTAAACATTATTTCAAGATATATTTTAAGGTGCAGCCTGATGTAAGCCGCTCGACGCTCGTTTCCAGCGACAAATGTGGTCACGTGATATGTAGCTATACGTGATAGGAGCGGCTGCGTGACGTAGTTCCTTTTTGAGTCCATTTTAAATTTCGCGCGAGCGTCGACCTTTAGATTTATAAACGAAATTTTATATGTCAAAACGATGTGTCAGTCATCTGACGTATCTGTCAGCAGGTGTTGCTGTCTCGCTCTCACTCTTGACGTCTCACTCTCCACTGTATGTTAAATGTTAATAAACTCTAACATCTACACCATATTTAAGTTTCTCGCCCATTTTCAAATCATATCCTGAGAATACCTTCATCGACATGCAAACAAATATTTACATTTACATAAGAAACATTACTCATTTTATTCTTAACGAACGAGTAGCCTTACCATAAGCTCTTATTGCCATCATAGTTCCACTGTGTAACAGTGACAGACTTATACACGTCATACACATCTGTCTCGTAATAAGAGTTTAACTACCATGACAATAAGAGATCATGGTAAGGCCTTCTTCTTGTAGTGCCTCTCCAGCTATTGAAGGTTGGCTGTCAGTTCAGTAAACTTGTGTGTATCCTTCGCGAGTCCGAAGAGTGCAGCAGCACTGCTGATGCCAGTCCACTCGCGGATATTGCGCAGCCACGACTTCCTCCTTCGGCCTACTGGCCTCTTCCCAGACACTTTGCCCATCATTATAAGTTGCAGCAGTTCGTATCTGGCATGTCTCATAATATGTCCCAGAAAACCAACTTTTCTCTGTTTGAGGGTTTGTATGATTTGGCGTTTCTGACCAGCTCGACGGAGAACTTCTTCATTGGTCACTCTAGATCCAGGTAAGGCTTCGGTTCTCAGTAATCGAAACTGAAATTAAATAGGAAGCTCTGAAGCCCATCTTCTTCACACCCATCAACATACGCCCCGAAGGGGTAGGCAGAGGTGTTGTTATCACAACACCCACTTTTCACCGAATTTGATTAAGTGCCAACGTGACAGATGGTGAGTCACTATCGCCGCACTCAGGCACTATACATACGTCTTTGAATAACTTCTCAGAAATATACAGGTTTCCTCGCGATGTTTTCGATTCGAACTTGCGTCGCTTGCGAAGCAGGCGACTGCTCTAACCCCGAGGCCACCGCGGCTCTACACATAGTCAAGAATTGCAACACAACATTAGTCAGAGCAATCAAAACATAGAGAATGATGAGTCACGACCAATTACAGATACACACCCATTGTACACGATATCAACAGATGGTATCTAAATAAACAGCTGTGATGCATCTCAGAACGAACATAATACATTTTATTAAACTTATCGTTTATCCTATTAGTTACTTACATATAGTACTAGCTGTCCCCCGCGGTTTTACCCGCGTAGAGTTAATTTCATCGGTGACCTTAACGTTTTTTGAATAAAAGTAGCCTAATTCATTCCTTATAACTTTAACTATCCGCCAATGAAAGACCAATTCAAATCAGTTCAGCCGGTACTGTGTATACTTTCATATGCGTTTAGTCAAAAGGTGTAATTTTGGATTTACAAACAGACACTTCAATTTTATTTATCTGTATGTATAGGTAAAGAGCCTGGCACTGGAGTTTGAGCAGTCGCCTGCTACGCAAGCGACGCAAGTTCGATTAACAGCAACCATGAGTTTTTCAAAATACTTATGTACAGTGATTTCACTCCACGCGCTTTACAGTGAAGGAAACATCGTGAGGAAACCTGCATATGTCTGAGAAGTAATTCAAAGATACTTCTTTGAATTACTTCTATCTTCTTTGTAAAGTGCCTGAGACGGCGATAGACTCACCCTCTGACACGTTGGCACTTAATCATGTTCCGTGAAAAGTGGGTGTTGTTATATATATGCATATGTGTGAGAAGTAATTCAAAGATAGATAAAAAAAACTTTGAATACAGGCCCTGGTAAGGCTCTTATGAACGTCAAGATAATTATAAAATACAAAAATCTGTGTATTATCTGAGCGATGATAGATTTATTATAAGTAGATTTAAATGATTTTTAGATTTTTCTTTTGTTAATTTTATTATAATAATTATATTTCGGACTATAAAGCAAAACAGCAATTCCGAAGTTGTTTCTTGCAGTAAAATCAAGTTCTTTAATAACCGCCACCTTATCTGACCATAAAGCCTTTTATGGCATATTGTTATTATTGGAATTTGTTCTCGTTGATGGCAATGTGTGATAGTAAATGGAAAAATACTGTACCTTGTCGATTTTATATCGAAATTTGTCAATTCATGATAATCATGAACTAAAGGAAATAACGGCCGCTTTCAATATTCTATCCTTCTGTAATTTAGGTTACTTAAGCAAATATTGACCACTAGCGGACGCCACGCGGTTTCACCCGCTTAGTTCCCGTTCCCGAGGGAGTACGGGGATAAAATAAAGCCTATGTTACTCGCTGATGATGTAGCTTTCCAATGTTGAAAGAATTTTTGAAATCGGCACATTCGTTTTTGAGTTAATTCATTACAAACTTACACACGAAATACAAATCTTTCCTCTTTATAATAGTAGTGTAGATATTACAAAATAATACATAAAGAAATCTATAATTTTGTCCTTACTTTCATTGGAATAACCTATCGCTACTTAATATATACGGGTAAATAAAAACTAATTACAAGTAGAAAACTTGGCCCAAATCGGTGTCTCTCGGGATCGTGCCAAGAAGGCTGGCAGCATTGCCACGTTGAATAGCAATGCTGATTCTCTGAGCGAGAAAAGCCCCAGCCCGGCTACGGGTAAAAATACGTAGTGGCCGTGGGGTTTGAGCAGTCGTCTGCTATGCAAGCGACGCAAGTGCAGTGATTTCACACCAAGTGCTTTACGGTGAAGAAAAACATCGTGAGGAAATTGCATATGCCTGAAAAGTTATTCAAAGACGTATATATACCTGAGACGGCGATAGACTTACCACCTAATCATCTCGTATGTATGTCATTAGTTTGACACCTGTTTGTGTATAATGTTTGATATCATTATCTCAAATGCAGTAAGTGCACAATGCAAAAATCCAGAGATAAGCAGTTTATTTACACGGAGTTCGCTACAATTCACCCAAATCTCGAGTTACTTCAAAACTTGGTATCGGCGTATCTCGCAGAGTTAAAGTTTTGCGCGCATCCTGATATCCGGCACTCGAGAGATCTTTTAAAATGTAAACTTGCTCTGAAACTGCTGTTTTCATCCTAACAGAGAAAACATATAAGAGTTTTTATTCATGACATAAAAAAATAACTGGTAAGGTAGTGGCGGGATTCGAACCCACGACCTCTGCAAACCGTGCAGTTGCTCTTCCAACTGAGCTACTCGTAATCCTACCTCATACGTCGAATTTTTCCTTCCCTCTTTTTTGTGGTATAGGGGCCCCCTCGCGCCATCTGTTGGTTGGTATATCCAAACTCGTGGGTTGGAGTCCCACCTCGTGTTCGGATTTTTCTTTACATAGTTATACATTTCTATGCATATAAATAAAATTTTGGGGTCTGGCTCCGTCGCATCTCCCCGGGACTGCTGTGGCGGCCGGTGCTGCTGCTGTTCAGCAGGAGTGCCTCAAGCGCCGGAAACATACTTGCATTGGTCAAAGTTACATATTTTCTGCGTTTGCTGTTGAAACTTTGGGGCCTTGACGTCCAGATGCTCATCAACTATTCGAAGAGGTTGCACGTCGTTTGGTAGAAGCTTCTCGTGACAAGCGGGTTGGGGCTTTTCTTGCTTAGAGAATCAGCATTGCTATTCATCGTGGCAATGCTGCCAGCCTTCTTGGCATGATCCCGAGAGACACCGATTTGGGACAAGTTTTATACTTGTAATTAGTTTTTAGCTACTTATTAGGTTAATATTAATGTGACAGCATTAAATATAATCTGTTTAATTATTAAAAAAATCACTAAGTGTATAACGAATGCATATAAATGGTTACACCCGCATAGGCTTAATTTCACGGTTAACTTGAATTATAGGTACCATAATTATTTTTAAAATAAATTATAAAGTCAGCTATTTTCCAGTGAGAGTCCCGTTGAAATCGGTCCAACCATTTACGAGATAAATCGAAACAAAGAGAAAGACAGACGAGAAAATTTCTAAAAATTGTCATATGCATTTAGTGCAAAGCTGTTAATTTAGAACAAACCTCATTTATCTGTATTTATTCCTTAAGGATCTCTTAACGCAGTCCTTTCACGTCCTCCCAAGTTGCTAGGTTCCTCAGAAGTTAGTTATTATCATATAAGTGTCCATGCAGTACAATAGTTGGCCATTGCTAGCGACAGTATTCAAAGACAAGGATATGTTCCCAGATAGCAGAACTTCGCAAGATCCAATACAAACCGCCCAAACTTGGTTTGATTGTGTGGTGCAAGTCATGGGAGGCTGACATGCGAATAAATAACATTATATGTATTTTATAAAATTCAAAAATCTGTAGGTTTTTCTTGAAATGTTGCCATGTCCTTTGCAAACCGTGGATCATAGATAGAGTAGCTAGTACTCTGCATACGGAGCTATTTATGATCCCACCTCCACCTCACCCAAATTTCCTGTTTTTTTGTGGTTTTTGAGCCAGTTTGTTTATTCAAGGTAATTGTTAGAGCTGCTGGACCAATTTTAATGCTAATTCGATGGTCTGGCAGGTAGCTTATGCTGCAAGGAATAACGACTTATTTCAGAACAATAATAAATTTAGAAATATACGCGAAGTATATTATTGAATATAGGCGGCAGACATTCATTACCGCGCTGATGAGTTCTTCCAAGATCTGAAATCTGTGAAGATTTTATCTACATTAATATTATTAAAGAGAAAAGATTTTATTGTTTGTTTGCATTGAATAGGCTCCGAAACTACTTGACCGATTAGAAAAGTTCTTTCAGCAATGGATAGCTACATCATCAGCGAGTTAAAAACGCTATATTGTATCCCCGTACTCCCATGGGAACAGGAACTACGCGGGTGAAACCGCGCAACGTCTGCTAGTGTCCTATATACCTGATTTTTTTATTTAAAATTTGGTGATATAGCACCTACCTGCACCTAGCTACCTGTTCCGCGACCCGTAGCCACAGACCAAGGAGTCGCTATATCTTTTCCCCTTGAACCACACTCAACTTCATTGCAAGTAATACACTTTGGATGCACTTGTATGTAATTAAACAGTTATGTTAGAAGCGTCTAATGCCGCGAATGTTTGAATGTATTGCGAAAGTACGTGCGATAAGATGCCTCCTTTGCCACCCCGTCTTGTACACGTGTCTGACTTGTATAACACCAAGTTAGATAGAATATAATGATTGTTAATTGAGTATGTCCTGGCCTCGGGGTTTGAGCAGTCGCCTGCTATGCGACGCAAGTTCAAATCCCAGCGGCGCCTGTACCAATGAGTATTTCTAAAAAACTTATGTACAGTGATTTCACACCACGTGCTTTACGGTAAAGGAAAACATCGTGAGGAAACATGCATATTTCTAAGAAGTAATTCAATAAAGTATGTAAAGTGTCTGCGACGGCGATGGACTCACCATCTGTCACGTTGGCACTTAATAATCTTCGGTGAAAAGTGGGTGTTGTGATTACAACACCTCTGCCTACCCCTTCGGGGAATACAGGCGTGAGCATATGTAGATTTTACATATCTGTACAGATGTATAGATTTACAAAACCTTAAAATGCGAAGCCTATTCCCTAACGCGCAAATCAGTTGCGCAAGTAAATTAATAGTGTTCTGCGCCACGTAATGGCGACCACGTTTATCAGAAGATATGTAACAGTGTTGCATTAATACCAACCTATCGCCGGATAAGCTTAAAACACTCAGATCTCTAACAAATGAATCACTTCGCTGTTATAGAGGGCGAGGCTGCGTATGGGACGAGATTATTTAACGAAGTGTAATCTTTATAATATAGAATAGTTACTATGGGCTAACGCTGACTTGGCCCGTGAATGCTTTTAGCATGATGATAGGGCGATGGCTGGCATTCTCGTCATACTTGTGAACAGGTACTGCTAGTGGGGGCTGGTCATGTCAAGCTACACAATTATTCGTAGACTTTTGTGCACTGGAACTTTATTTATTCTTTATTTATTTATTTACTAACCTTACAGCTACCATTACAGACTTATAATCTAATGCGGTAGTGTAACAACTTTATGAATATAATAATACCTATGTAGTAATCAAATGCGGCGTGGTAATTTAATTCTACTTTAATTAAAATACTATATACATAAACGTAAAAATCTATTTTTTCCTTAAGTCGTTCTGACAGCTTGTGTCAGAGCTCACTTTTACAATCTTTATGAAATAAGAAGCGTTTCAGTAAAGGAGGTGCGGTACCGCTACACCTACATATAATAAAAATAATAATAATAAAACATATTAATAATAATACATAATATCAACTCTAAAATAAGGCTAGTTATGCTACTCAAATCATGCAATAAACAGTTGGAAAATTATATTTTGAGAGAGTTACAAATTAAGTTTAAAACTGTGTCCATGGGCTCATGTATTTTGTATTACTCAAAGTTATGAAATATTTTTTTTTAATTACTGAGTTTTTGCCAGGTTCTTCTCAGTAAAAGCAACCTTCCGAACCTGGCGGTAACATGTAAACGTATATTGATAGTGTCGTTCTGACGATGTGAATGTGAATACTTTGTAAAAACTCTAATCAAATAAAGACGTGTTTGAATTGAATTAAACACTAAATTCGGGGGCAAATTTGCGGATTATAGCTAGTGTTATTTGAACCCATTTAAACATAACTTGTTTGTTGATGGGTGTGTAACTCCGTCGACCCCTCGTCACGGCTCGTGTGAAGCGTCCTCGCCGACGTATCGTACATAATATGTGAGATTGCGCCCGCGCAGATAAGCGAGAGTGCTTTCAAAGATAACACAGTCGTGTCGGTCCGATCTTTGTATGATTTAAATTGCAACCCATGATGCGGATTTATCTTTTGAAAAGGTGTTGTTTTTTTTTAATAAATAAGGATTTATTCAAATATTTGGATAAGTCTCGCTTATTTTAATGATAAAACTAAGAGATAAATAAATAAAGTAGGTAGTTTACATATCATTCTCTACTTATAAAAATCGCAGACTGTTCATCCAATTTGGTCTTTGAATTCAGGAGTTAAAACTTTAGTAGGGTTATACATAGAAATAAAATAAAAAATATTTATCTATTTATACATAAAATCTATCGACATGTTTTTGGAAATTTTGAGCTGTGTATGTATCATTCAAAAATAAAATACCATAGTAAAATCTTTCATTACTTTCAGAAACTGTCCCGAGATATTATTTTTATTTACTATAATGTTCAATAGCAGACTGCTTACCACATTTTACAATCTTTAAATCCTTCTTTAGCTAGATGCATATATAACTATATTATGAACAAAATACGTCATATGAATCGGTCCAGCCACCCGCCCTACCGCTCACCTGGGCGGGCGGCTATCGCTCTATACATCACTGGTCGCGTTATCGCCGCCCCGCACGCTCGCGTCTGTTTATTTTGCACAAAACACCCGCCGCATCAACTTGTGTCCAAATATAAAGGATTTACAAGTTTATTTAACATTTATGTGGGTTTTACACCTACTACGGCTCCGTAATGTGCGTTTATGATGTTGCGAATATTAGTAGGCTTCACTATAGTTCGTTTAATTGTTTATAGTTGTTTAATTACAAGCACTATAAGGAACCTCCTTCGGACGTCATCATCTCCATACATTGCTTATTATACAATTTCGGATTACATAAACGATGAAGATATATGTAATTGAAACTCTGCACAAGTAGCTCCTGGCAATGACATTTTATGGAAATAATTTGGTATTGTTTTACTTTTTTAATTATTATTTTTCACTTTGAGCAGTCGCCTGCTACGTAAGCGGCGCAAGTTCGAATCCCAGCGGGGCCTGTACCAATGAGTTTATCTAAAAACTTATGTACAGTGAATTCACACCACGTGCTTTACGGTGAAAGAAAACATCGTGAGGAAACCTGCATATTTCTGAGAAGTAATTCAATGACGTATGTAAAGTGTCTGAGACGGCGATGGACTCACCATCTGTCACGTTGGCACTTAATCATCTTCGGTGAAAAGTGGGTGTTGTTATTACAACACCTCTGTCTACCCCTTCGGGGAATACAGGCGTGAGCATATGTATTTTTCACTTTTTGTGAATATTTTTATGTTCTTTACTTTGTTATTATCATAGTTTACTATGTATTGACATGTACATGATGCCAGCTGAGTTTCTTGCCAGTTCTTCTCAGAAGGCTACTTTTCAAACTTTAAAATTCTTCGACATTCATAAGTGCCTTACCAGGGCCTAAACTGAATAAATCATTTTCATTGTTGGGGTCGGCACTTGATTCAACCCGATGTGGCTGATCACCAGATTTTTATACGAAGCGACTGCCATCTGCCCTTCGCAACCCCTTTTACGAGGAAAGTAATCTGTTGTCAGACTCTCTTAGGCCTCCAACTGACTGTAACGATTGCCAATGACGTTCAATTGGCAACCGGGAGCGACGGCTTAACGTGAGCTCTAAGGCACTGAGTGACTCGAGCGGTCACCCATCCACATAGTGACATGGGTTAGAGTTGCTTAACTTCGCTGATCAAATGATATGCGGCCACGAGCATTCATACACATTTGTAATTTGGTACAAAATTGGTAGGTTGTCAGTTTTTCAGAACTTCTAAGGACAAGTTACCTCATATGGTTTTTCTACACCGAAAAGCTTGCATCATTGCACTTATGTTTTCAGAAAGACCCATAAGCACTTCAAGTAATTGAAGTTTACATCGTTTGCGTAGCAGGCAACAATAAAAATAATTATATGATTGATATAAAATCCATCATCACAACTAGTGACTATTCACAAGGAAAATTTGAGACCAACAACATTCAATTTCAAAATATTTATCCCCAAAAGAAAACGATAAAAACTAAATGAGTGTCTTAACTACCAATATAATCCTTTATTAAGTAAACTTCCTCAAAGATCTCGCAACCAGCCCACAATAACCACAATCAAATCGCACATCTCAGTTGAATGAACAAAAAATCCGATTCCTACCTACTTAATCCATTTGCGTGTTGCCATTAGCATAAAAACGCTTATCTGTTTAATAAAACTGAGAAGATATACATAAATAATGTATAAAGAACAATAAAAATAATTAGGCAATAAATTATTCAGTAGATATGAAAGATATTAGAGGAAAAGATATTCTTTGATTTGTTTGCGACCAGATTGTGTGCGTTCACATTGAATGATACGACACGACATTCTAAGAGCTACTGCGTCAAAAGGTTACATGGGTCGTTGATGAGAGGCTGAGGTCTCAAAGGCCAATCAAACTTTTTATACTGAGCTACACCGACCTAGAGTTCGAATCCCAGCGGAGCCTGTACCAATGAGTTTTTCTAAAAAACTTATGTACAGTGATTTCACACCACGTGCTTTACGGTGAAGGAAAACATCGTGAGGAAACCTGCATATTTCTGAGAAGTAATTCAATGACGTATGTAAAGTATCTGAGACGGCGATGGACTCACCATCTGTCACGTTGGCACTTAATCAACTTCGGTGAAAAGTGGGTGTTGTGATATCAACACCTCTGCCTACCCCTTCGGGGAATACAGGCGTGAGCATATGTATGTATGTATGATAAATAAAATTGAAGCGTCTGTTCGTAATTCCAAATTAACAGCTTTTCACTAAATCCATTTGGATGTATAATATGCGGTAATGAGCTAAAAAAACAATTTATAATCTTTTTTTCTGTCTGTCTGTATGTCCGTTTGTTCCGTGTAATCTCTCACACGGCTGGATCGATGGACTTTCACTGGCAGATAGCTAAAAAAAAAAAAAGGGAACCGCAGGGAACAGCTAGTTAAAAATTATCACTAAATCAATCCGTTAACTTTCTTAACAATTTTCGTCGTAATCCTCGCTACTTATTTTTGTGGTTAGATATAGTAGCAGGACGTCACTAAAGGTTCGACGCTTATTGGATGATGTGTGGAACAAAAGACAATGCTTATTTGTTGTAAAATTAAATTCTAAGGACAGACAGACAAAAACATATTTTACCAAGATGAATAATTACCCTCGTATCCCTTAGCAATGGAACCACTCATCCTCTAAACCGTGATAAGAGCACATTCGTTTTATATTTACCCGCGCGATAAGGATCTATTAGTCCGCGATATCTCCCGCCAGTGATGTCTGGTTTGGATCAATTCGCACTGGTTCGATTAATATAACTGGATCTTACGGTTCACTGACCGACATCTCTTATACTATTTGAAGTCATACGAAGGGATTAAGTTTTTTATCAAAATTTATGCGGAGAAAATATTTACTTGTATATACATACGTACCTACATTACTATTGTGGGAAAAATATCAGTTTCGTAAAAATCTCTATACTTATATCTATCTTCTATACAGATAAATAAATTGAAGTCTACATGTCCGTCTATCATACACATGTTAAATCTTATACTTGGGCACAATTTCACAATACAAAATTTGCTACTTAAAAGATATCAAAAGTACCTATTTACTACTTTAATATTTGCTTGAAAACGGGTTTTAAAACTGTATTTAGTTACCGCATATGATATATGCAAAATGACTATACTCAAATCATTGCCTCTCAAACTAACTTATATCACATACAAGCTCAAAGTAAGCAGGACCTCATGTCCAGACTGTATCACCAGCCAGGCCGTCAAATTCACATTGTCCGTGCATTTAAGATAGATCGCCCACCCACAGGCTGACGTCAGATAGGACATGGCGCGAAGATACCACGGGCTGTAGGGTTGCTACCTGCGAATATGACCACAGACAAACAATATTTTGAAACCATACGCACTAGCTGGAAATGTTAAATTTTAATTGTAAATAGACAAAGATAGAGAAGGAAAATTTTACTGTTTATTTTTTATCGAATTGCAAATTACAATTAAAATTTTATTTTATCAACAACACAAGGTATGCTTGATATCCTGCTGTAGGCATTCATAGCAATAGCCGCTTACCATCAGAATGTAGTATATTTTCATGCATACATACTTATGCTCACGCTTGTATGCTCCGAAAGGGTAAACTGAGGTATGAGTAAATCCACATTTCGTCAGTTATATTTGAGTCCGATGGAATATGGGGCACTAATCCAAGCTCCAGGCTATTTCCGGGAAATAAAAAATAAATATAATTACTTACTTACTTTTAAAATTCCGTTACAGACTGCATTTATTGTATCATCTATTACAGTATGCGTGCATTGCATCGCCCAGTGGTTACCTGAAGTAATATTTTTAAATCTGGCAAGACTAGAGTCGTGTGGCGCGCCGGGAGATGCGCGCGATAGTGCCCACGCGCAGATAGAGGGAGATAGAAAGGTGCGGAAATTTGTTCCATTGTCATATTCTGCGCGTTTTGATGCGCGATACTTGAAGTTATTGAATGGGTATTCTTTATTTTATTGTTGTTATGTGAGGGTTGACTTTTAATATATTTAGGTACTTTTAATTTATTTGAAGTAAGAATATTTAGTTTCCAAGTAAGTAATGTATCTTGGGTCAATTTGTTTTCCTATCATTCACAATCCCTAGTTTATCAATTAAAATAAAATTTTATTAATTCACGGACATTGGTTGGCCGGGTTTATGTGACTCGACTGTGCAAGGTATGCTGAGCAGTCGCCTGCTACGCAAGCAACGCAAGTTCGAATCCCAGCGCGGCCTGTAACAATGAGTTTTTCGGTGAAAGAAAACATCGTGAGGAAACCTGCATTTGTCTGAGAAGTAATTCAAAGACGTATGTATAGTGCCTCAGACGGCGATAGACTCATCCTCTTTCTCGTTCTCACTTATTCATATTCGGTGAAATGTGGGTGTTGTTGTTACAACATCTCTGCTTACTCCTTTGGGGACCCTTCTGGCATGGCTTGAGCATATGCTATGCTGTGCAATGTGGCATAGGTACGCTAATATAAGTACGTTAATCAAGTAAATTCAGACTAGAGAGAAATGGGAGAAAATAACATGCGATAAGGGCTGGAGAGTGATAATGATTATGAATTTTGTATATTCCTTTACATTGTAATTGATTTATATAAATTTGAATCTCGTAATCATCTCCCTGGCCTTATCCCATACACTGTTGGGGTCTTGATTCAACCCGATGTGGCTGATCACTTGATTTTTATACGAAGCGACTGCCATCTGAACTTCGCAACCCCTTTAACGAGGAAAATCTGTGATCTGGGTTAAGCCAGTTGTCAGACTATTGACCTCCGACTGACCTGTAAAGACTGCCAAAGATAAATTGGCAACCGGGACCGACGGCTTAACGTGCTCTCCGAGGCACGGAGGGAACTCGGGCGGTCACCCATCCAATTACTGGCTAGAGGTAAGGTTGGTTAACTTCGCTGATCGAATGATAAGCGCAATAATATTTATTACATTTTTCAAAATCACTTGGGGTAGACAGAAAACTATTATAAGCAAACTCTTACGCTTCATCCCCGTTTGTAATACATTTGTGACCAACCCTCAAAAATATCTCTCCCGCATTTAGCTCGCAAAAACTACACCTCGCCGTTACAAAGTCGGTACAAGCACACAGTAAATTAAGACAACGCCGATAGTGCGCCATAAATCTACTCTATCGCCCAATAGCCGATTGGCATCGACCACCCTTGCACCCCAAGCACCCACCTGCACCCAACACCCAACACCCACCGCCCAGTGCATCGGATAACTTTCGTTTTCTGCTATCGCGAAAGTTATTGAGATTTTTTGCAAATGTATAATCTTGTTGGTACTTAACTGCTTATATTTACACTATATAATTTGCGTGAAAAAATTTTTAAATATAGTAATGACCAGCTTCATAATAGTAATTACGTGGATCCCTATTTTTTAATTATCTTGCAAATAGTTCCATTAAAATTCATCTTGTGTGATTTTTTTTTTAAACGGTAGGTACTAGCCGTGGTGGCCACGGACGCAAGTTCCAATCCCACCGGGCCCTATACCAATGAGTTTTTCTAAAAACTTATGAGCAGTGATTTCACACCACGTGTATATGTCTGAGACGGCGATGGACTCACCCTCTGTCACGTTAGCACTTAATCATATTCTGTGAAATATGGGTGTTGTTGTTACAACACCTCTGCCTACCCCTTCGGGGACCCTTCTGGGATAGCGTGAGCATATGAATTTTTTTGAAAGTAGTAGTTATGGAGTTTATTCATTACAAAAGTACTTACTACAAATCTTGTCTCAGTATAATTATAGCTTTAGCTTTTGGCTGCGACATCGCCCGCGTTTAGTGGGTACTGCGTTAGTCAGTAGACAGCTTGCGTGAGTCTTATGCGTTTTTTAAATATTTTGATTAATCAGTAAAAAGCACCTCTTTTTTACATTCATTACTAAAAATTACGCATTTTTAGTAATAAATGGAAGGAACCACAACATTCTTATACTCGCAATAAATTCCTTACGTACAAAACAAGCTAAGCTATTTTATCTATAATGGTTAGAAAGCTGCTCGTGTTATCAACACTTGTTTAGTACGAGTTGAGAACACCAGATGGCTGAGATAAACAGCTTTTAGCTCAGCGGATAAGCTGTATCTTAAGATGACTCTTTTACATTCATCTATCTATATATACAAATCTGTTAATGTTAAAATAATAGAACACAACCCTATTTTAATATAATCTGTGGTATAAACATGTCATTATTGTCTTTGACACTTTCATCTCAAGCTTCGCATTTAGTTATAAGTAGATGTACTAGATTTTCAGTTACGTTAATTTTTATCGACATTTGTGCATTGGAACATTGTCCATGAGCTTACGTTTCTTAAATAATTTATTTTGTATTCTTTAACTTGTATAAATTTTTGAAAAGAGTAATTACTGAGTTTCTTGCCAGGTTCTTCTCAGTAAAAGCAACCTTCCGAACCTGGCGGTAGCATGTATAATCCTGTATAATTATGTCATTCTGACGATTTGAAAGTACGTTGTAAAAAGTCTAATCGAATAAAGATATTTTTGACTTTGACTTTGACTTTCCCGCTCTCTGCTCTCACTCTCTACGTAATTTACGTGTTCAATTTAATATCACAATAATAAATAAGTAACTGACTTATAATAATCCTTCTAAGTAAATTCTTCAATTAACAACTCCGTTCGGAAACGCGCTGCAGTATTATGAGCTTAGATATATAATTTATGGATTATTCAATTAGTATTTAGTTTCTTCGTATTTTTTTTCCAATTTATTATTACTCTGAAGTATTATTACTTATTATTTTTTATCGTTTCGCGTCTGTGTGGAAAATAAAACATACATACAGTACAGTACAGATTTATATAATTGAAATATCTGTTTTTTTATATTAGAAGCTGAAGCTGTTATTTTGGAATTACAAACAGACACTTCAATTTAATTTATCTGTATAGATAAGCCCAATTACATGGGACGTGTTACTTGAAGGCATTAGCTTATATGTATATAATGTGTATTAACACACTACCAATGGTTGGATAGAAATAAAAACTTAATTGCGTTTCTCTATGAAAGAAACGTTTTATTATAATAACCATAAATTACATGACACTGTAGTTTCATCAAAGTAATTATTATAAATTTTACAAACCTGTGAAAGAAACAACATTTAAAGCTATTTATTATTCCTACTTTTATTAATTAGTTTTGTTAAAAACGAAAAAATTATGACACCGCGTGTTCTTAGAGAGAAACTATAGTATTGACAGCAATGACACTAATGACATCTTGGTGTGCGTTCAAAAACTATATCAAATCTAGTTCAAATCTAAATTACGCGATATAAAACTAAATGAAGAATCATGCATGAACTTCATTTACATGTATAGTCAGTATAAGTTCAAAACGTAACAAACAAGCTATTTCTATTGCGAAGTCCATCAAATCCCGCCACGTGAGTATTGAAACACAAAATCTAAGCTAAGACCTCGGCCAGCCCACAATGCGTCGATACTAATCTGTCAACGTCTCTTTGTCTATGCTAGCTTTGGTGGGATTCTCGTCACTTCAGAGCCTTTCATTGTATAGGAAATTGGAACGTGCCTCAGATAGATAGGAGTCAAAATGCTATTGCCAAAATTATTTGCAGTCTTTACTAAATACAGGCTATTTTTAGACATATACTAGCTGTGCCCGGCAAACTTTGTATTGCCATATATTTTTTTGGGGTGGTCACCGTTATCATTTAGGGGTATGAAAAATAGATGTTGGCCGACTCTCAGACCTACCCGATCTGCACACAAAATTTCATACAAATCGGTCCAGCCGTTTCGGAGGAGTGCGGTAACTAACATTGTGGCATGGAAATTTTATATATTAGATTAATTGAAGATAAATTGGGTCTAAATAAAGGGGGATAAAGGGTCTAAACTTTATAGGAGATCATTTTTGGCACGGAGCTACTGTTATTGGTACAATGTCTATTAAAATTTATAATAATTGTATTAATATAACTCATATTTCTTGGTGTTTAGTTTTCTTAAGTGTGTGAAAAAAATATTTTTTTTTGAGATATTCGAAATCAAAATAACCAATACGATAATACTTTAATATACATTTAGTAAAAAACTATCTGGTAATCTAAAAGGTATCAGGAAAAGTCAGGTACAACCTACCCCATTACTCATAAAAACTATTAATATTTAAAACATACCCCTTTGGACAGTTATCTGTGGCGTGTGTCAGTCGCATGATCGTTACAGGCGGGGCCGGGCGCACCCACTAGTGTTATCAACATAGACAACTTCATTTACATATTTTAACTGATTAAAAGTTTGTTAATTAAATATATAACTACTGGGTCTTTTTACGTCAGAAATAGCATTCTATATTCTATATCTTCTAACTCAAGAATGGCTTTATCCCGTTCCCGTGGAACCTGACATACATTTGCTCACGCCTGTATTCCCTATGGTGAGTCTATCGCCGTCTCAGGCACTATATATGGTCTTTGAATTAATTCTCAGACATATGCAGGCTTCCTCACGATGTTTTCCTCCACCGTAGAGCACGTGGTGTGAAATCACTGTAAATATTTTTTTAGAAAAACTCATCGGTACAGGCCCCAGTGGGATTCAAACTTGCATTGCTGGCATAGCCGGCGACTGCCTAAACCCCACGGTCACCGCAGCTCGGCAGAGAAGATGCATTTCATAATTTACAGATAACCCCGTCACGTAAGCAAAAATATCATCACTTTCCCCGCGACATTTTGTGTTGCATTCAAGCACGAAAATATGAAATACATATTAAAATATGAAAACAAAAACACGTGATATAAAACGTAGGTGCGTTGACACAATTCACGTCACGCATATCCTTGCGTGACACGTGCGTGACAACCTAGATAGAGTTACTGTCAGTATCACGCGACGGGCATATAGCGCCGTAGCGCCGTAGCACCGTAGAACCGTAGCGTATGCGTGAATAATAGTGCGAACTTTTATATTGATGGTTTGTATGTGGTCTAAGGGAAGAGAGATGAAGAAATAGAATGGAAATAATATTTATTAGAGCTTTTATTCCTGACATACATGTTTAAATTCTAAATTCTGAAATAGGGAACTCGAACCCACAACCTCTGCAATGCAACCCTATTTAAGAAATTAGGAATAATATTTATTCACATGAAATATGGTACAACATAGGAGGGTCTAAAGCCAGAAGAATCACATAGTTATATACTGCAGATACATTTTGACCGCATTAATATTAAATACTGGCTGTGCCTTGCGGTTTTACCCTCGTAGAGTTAATTTCATGGGTAACCTTAATGTTTCTTTTTAAATAAAACTAGCCTAAATTACTCCTTGTAACATTAGCTATCTGCCAATTAATGTCCCGTTAAAATCTAGCCATTTCGAAGATTAGCCGAAAAAACAGACAGACAGAGAAAAACAATTAATAATAGGTTTTTTTTGTGTGTACTTTCATTGGCATTTAGTGAAATGTTGGAATTATAAACAGACACTTCAATATTATTTATCAGTTGTTTAAAAATTTATAATAAAAACTCGTGAATTGTAACATGCAATGTATATTCAGACTCACCCATATATCTGTGTCATCGATAGAACTGATTTCTTTATATTAAGTACTATTATAAAATATGTAAATATATTCGCATAGTTACATCCCATCACGCTATTTAGAAGTTAACTAATAAAGTAGTTGTTTCAAATTTTCAACAATTGAAACTATTTAGAATACGTAAGTCGTTAAAATATATCAACATACATACATATGCTCACGCCTGTATTCCCCGAAGGGGTAGGCAGAGGTGCTGTAATAACAACACCCACTTTTCACCGAAGATGATTAAGTGCCAACGTGACAGATGGTGAGTCCATCGCCATCTCAGATACTTTACATACGTCATTGAATTACTTCTCAGAAATATGCAGGTTTCCTCACGATGTTTTCCTTCACCGTATAGCACGTGGTGTGAAATCACTGTACATAAGTTTTTCAGAAAAACTCATTGGTTCAGGGCCCGCTGGGATTCGATCTTGCGTCGCTTGCGTAGCATGCGACTGCTCAAACCCCAAGGCCACCACGGCACAAAATATATAAATTATTATTTATATCTTCGAAAGAGTAGAAGAAGAAAGAATGATAATCCAACCAACAGAAAACAAGAGAGGCAAGATGATTGGACACCTATTACGACATGACGCTTTCATTACAATCATAGAAGGGAAGATAGGAGAGCGAAGAAGAGGGAGACCAAGGATTAGTTACATACAACAGCTGAAGGAACAAGTCAGGGTCATGATACATGGAAGTCAAAGTGATAGCGGACAATAGAGAGGGTTGGCGATTGCTTCACTGAAAAGAGCCTAGCTTTTAAATAAATGATGATGATGATTATTCATATGTTATGTACTTTAAACCTTAATGTTTTTACTTCATATCTTTAAGCCATCACCTGCTAAGATTGTATTCCGAACCATATTTACAATATTTGTGATTAGCAAAACAAAACAAAACTCCATATTCTCCATCGCTCGTCAAATTATTACAGCCATTGCGTATACTCATGAATTGAAACTCTCTCATCTCCGATGCGTCGAATTATAATCCGGCTCGGTTTCGGACCATAATATAAAAATAAATATCGTTAGCACAATATACATATGAGAGAAAGCTTCTAGATATAAATACTGGGTCATTAGTCTGTACTAGTCTGAGCCTCTGAATATACTTTCCTAAACGATGAACCTAACTTGAATATATTTTATTTTCAGGTAAGTACCGAGCGCCCACAATACCCTTCCATACAAGGTACGCTTCAACCAAGAACCGGACAATCCTAACGACTACAAAATGCATTTTAAATGCCCACAGTCTTCAAGAGCGTAGGTTACTTCACTTACATACACCGCCATTCAACTTAAACATAAAATAAGAACGAGACAAGCCGAAATAAAATATCGATTTATAACACAATACAATCTATAATCGACTAAAAAGTAAGGATGGCCACACATCGAGTATCGTACGCGAGATCGCTCTCTGTCCGGTTATTGTCAAGCGCGTGGTATCGCGCGCGGCGATCGCGAATTTCGTTTCGATTCGAAAGCGCGGACAGGTCACCGGACACCATAATGATTGTATCTGTCAAAATTGCAAGTACTTATAGGCTGTCGTATTGAAATAAGGGCGCGATCTGCATATCAGATGGCGTACCGGACAGATGGACGATAACATTGCAATATTGACATTAGCAAAGATGATTAGTTTCTATCCTGGTTTTGAGTCGTTATACATACATACATATGCTCACGCCTGTACCCCATGGGGGTAGGCAGAGACCACTGTTTGCCACATGCTACGAGCCTTACATACTTCTTTCGCTTCATCCACATTCATGCATCTCTTCATACACTGAGTTGTTATTTTGAAGCGAAATCACTTTGCTATAAATATACCTGGTTATATAGTCGTAATGGATATTAAACTTTATATTAACTGCTCAAGGTCGTTTAGTGATGTGGATGAAGCGATGCAGTGATACCCAAATATATTATCAGCATTCAATTATCGACTTAGTGCCCCGAGACATACACTAGCAAGGTTTCAATTAATACCAAGATACTTCATTTGAATGACTGCCTCTGATGTTATTAGGACTTTTCCATATGTATTTTCCCAGTAACAGTAATTACTGATTTTCTTGCCAGGTTCTTCTCAGTAAAAGCAACCTTCCTAATCCGGCGGTAGCATGTATAATCCTGTGTAATTGAGACGTTCTGATTTGAAAGTACTTTGCTGAAAGTTTAATGAAATAAAGATATTTTGCAAGGTATAACAAAATTACACAAAGTTGCAGAAACGACGCTCAAAACACATACATTCCATATAAAATGAGCCTGGCTTTATAAAATTGCAAAGAGTTACATGTATCGATGTTTTTTCAGCTTAAACATGATCTCCTTAATTGCCACCAACGTGTTTTACGACTCAATTGCAGCAATTTAAACCCTATCGTTCACAGAATAGAGATGAATTGCCACGCGGCTTCGTCCAGATTTATAAGCCACGCGGACGAGTGCTAAGATATTTATTGTGGAAAACGCTTTAGTAGGGAATTTGTAGTCGATTTGTTAACGTGAGCTTTGACATTGTAGTTCCTTTGTTTATTTTAAGGTTATTTAATACGATAGTTTTTTTCATTTAGTACAGATAAACATACATTATATTTTTTTTTTCTCTGTCTTCCTGTTTGTTCTGGCTGATCTCCGAAACGGCTGGACATATTTTAGTGCAACTTCACTGGCAGATAGTTAATATTACAAGGAGTATGTTAGGCAAGTTTATTGAGTTCCGCGAAATAAAGCCATCAATGAAATTAATCGTTTTTGCGGGTGAAACCGCGTGCCATAGCTATTAACATAATCTACACTACTATTATAAAGAGGAAAGATTTGTACTTTTGTGTGTACTCAAAAACTACAGTGCCGATTTCAAAAATTCTTTCACAATTGGAGAGCTACATCATTAGCGAGTAACATAGGCTTTATTTTATCCCCGTACTCCCACGAGAACGGGAACTATGGTGAAACCGCGTACGTCAGCTAGTAAATAATAATGAATCATCGTACGTCTTGACTCGATAATTTCCCACCCTAGAGATGCCCGGCGCGATTCGATTACAAATCACTCGGAATCGAGTCGCGCGATAAAAGCGCCAATTGCACAATTTCCCGCGTATCTCAAGGCTGGCTAATGAGAGCGTGGATACTGGTGGATACGCCATTGTTTACAGATGCGATCGTTGTTATCTCGGCTATTTTTGCCGGTAGCCATGTTTCAAGTTATCTTTGCATTCGTATTTGTATGCGATTGTCGATTGTTCCCAACTTGGACGATATACGGACGGTATATATACATGGTATGGATGTCTGATTTGAGTTTCATAATGATTCGTAGACAAAATCATAATTGATAATATATACAGATAAATAAAATTGAAATGTCTGTTTGTAATTCCAAATTAACGGCTTTACACTAAATGCATATGAAAGTATATACGGTACTGTTATAAAAACATTAATATTTAAAAATCTTCTCGTTCCGTCTAATCTCCGAAACGGCTGGCCTGATTCTAAAAATAATTTCACTGGGAGATAGCTAATGTTATAAGGAGGCTGTAAAACTTAGGAAAACACGCAGGCGATATTAAATACAACACCTCCGCAGCCTTATCGCTGTTGAGGTCGGCACCCGATCTGACTGAAGTGTTGTGCTGTGATGTGTCGATAAAGATCTTTGCATGTCAGTGCGATCACCTGTACTGATTGTGGGAACACCGTAATTTAAAACGATTGTTTTATAACAACTATTATAAGATGCCATTGATATAAGGCTCTTGTTTGGTTTAGTATAATTGTTGTAGCGTAACGCTATGTAGATTAGACGCTGTATTGTGTGAAATTCAAATTCAAAATATCTTTATTTGATTAGACTTCTTACAAAGTACTTTCAAATCGTCAGAAGGACACAAAATACATTATACATGATTATAAATGTTACCACCGGGTTCGGAAGGTAGCTTTTGTTGAGAAGAACCCGGCAAGAAACTCAACAATAACTCTTTTAAAAAAAATATATTATACAATGTTTTTGGTTACAGTATTTATATCTCATGAATATAAGCCCATGGACACAGTACAAATGCTCAATTGTCAAATATAATAACTAAAATATTACAAATATTTGTACCGTTTAACGAGTTATATATCATTATGATTAAGTCAATTTGAAAAAATACGCTTTGATATCTATACAGATAAATAAATGTATGTTTCTGTTTGAAATTCCAAATTAACAGGTTACCCTTAATGCATATACGGTACGTACATAAGACATTTAAAAAATATTGGTCCGTCTGTCTGTCTCTGATACGGCTGAACCGATTCTAAAAGTACTTTCACTTGCAGATAGACCACATCATTGCTATAACTAAAAATATTTAAATCAAGTAAATCTTGAATCTGAAATCAATGCACAATGAAGCGTATGCCCATATCCTTTTAGTTTATGACCGGTATTGTTTCACACAAACATAAATAGTTTATCTTTAGGTCTAAAAAGGCCACTTTGGGAGAATCATAATGTGATCCCAATATGATTCATCATCAAAATGACAAAATTTACACTTAGGTACATACATATGATCACGCCTGTATTCCCCGAAGGGGTAGGCAGAGGTGTTGTTATCACAACACCCACTTTTCACCGAAGATGATTAAGTGCCAACGTGACAGATGGTGAGTCTATCGCCGTCTCAGGCACCATACATACGTCTTTGAATTACTTCTCAGAAATATGCAGGTTTCCTCACGATGTTTTCCTTCACCGTAAAGCACGTAGTGTGAAATCACTGTACATAAGTTTTTTAGAAAAGCTCATTGGTACAGGCCCGCTGGGATTCGAACTTGCGTCGCTTGCGTAGCAGGCGTCTGCTCAAACCCCGAGGCCACCACGGCTCTTCACTTAGGTGCAATTCATATTATGATTCAATTGTAGATGTTAGTCCCTAACTAACTTTTTATGATGCTATTTGTCGCAAAAGCAATTCATATTTTGTGGACCATTTTAGGAATCTTCATAGGAAAGTGTGAATCAGGTGAATTGCAAAATACCTAAGAGACCATTTTGTCATTTCGATGATGAATCATATTCGGATCACATTATGATTCTCCCAAAGTGGCTTTTTTAGACCTATTGAGCACAACAGGTGGGGAATAAGCAAATTAGAAGGCGCGATGACGCGATATGCGTACGCGTCAACGGTGTGTCGCGTCGATCGCGCGTCAATCGTAGTAACGACCACGCCGGCATTGTATGCAGAGTGGCCTTGTTTGTACTGAAATGCAATGGTTTTAATGCGGCTTAATTTATTATGGAGACGCATAATTGCACCTTGGAGAGCAAGAGTGGGATGGGGTTTGAGCAGTCGCCTGCTGTGCAAGTGACGCCAGCTCGAATCCCAGCGTGACATGTACCAATGATTCTTCTAAACTTATGTGCAGTGATTTCACACCGCATTCTTTACAGTGAAGAATAACATTGAGAAGAAACCTGCATATGTCTGATTAGTAATTCAAAGACGTAAAATGTCTGAGACGGCGTTAGACTCACCATCTGTTACGTTGGTATTTAATCATCTTCGAAGACAAGTGGGTGTTGTTATTACAACACCTCTGTCTACCCCTTCGAGGAAAACAGACGCATGTGTATGTATGTTTAATTGCAATATGCTCCGGAGGCCTACCATCATTACTTTAAGCAGATTGTATTATTTATCTCTGAGCTTTGACGTTTCAGTTTGCAACCGTTTAATTAATCTCAAAGCTACGAAGTTTAACGCGCTGCGGTCCCTTTAAGTAATTGTTAGTCTAAAAATTAAAAATTGTATATTGATATCGCTATGATATCAAAACAAAAATGTATGATAACGTTCTCTAACAGAATAAAGCAATAATTCAAAATGATGTTCAAACAAAGCCGTAAAAAAAGGTGGAAAGTTTAAACAAATTCCGCGTACAAAATTCCTTATTACCAATTTTTCCACAATCACCCATATTATAAGTTCCATTGTACAGCCGCGATAGCCTCGGGCTCGGCTCAAACTGATCCTTTCCTAAGCCGACCCCGCAACCCCGTAATACATATAAACACAATTCAAAATCAACTCTCATGCTACATTTTTGCGTTCATAATCGCTCGCCACATCCTAACGTATATGACATTCTGACACCAAACGCGAGCGCGCATTTCCACGTAAGCGCCATCTTAGTCCTTTGCAAAGTTGATTCTACCCTAAGTTTTTAAGGATTGTATTTGTTTGAAGGCTGTTCGCATTATAGGTCATTTATTTGTTACGGAGACTGGCGCTATCGGCATCACCTTAATGATGTCTCGATGGTTGATAGCCATTGTGTAGGATGTAAATTTGTAGCCGTCGGCGCGGGTAATGATGTGAGAACAAACTGAGATCCTGATAGCCAGATCTGGATCGCTTTCGGCCCACTGTGCAAGGGATTGTATTCAGCTTTCGGCGCTCAGCCGCAGCTCGTGCGATCACATTGTTATATTTTTATTTTTCTGAATGTTGAATAAGCATTGTTTTTTAATGTTCCCGTCTTGTAAATCATAAACGTTATCGATGTTTTTGAATCCACAATTTATGTTGAAGCTAAAAATCTTTGTTTAGTTTTTTACACGGAGATATGAGGTCCGGATATCAAGTATGGACGTCCAGGAATAACTGAACAGATTTCCTAAAAACAAGATGGACATTGATAAATATACTGATCAGCGATAATAGTTTGAAAGGATGAAAAATAACATTTATTTGGAGACAAACACTACAAGTAAATACTACAAAATTTTAAGATCCTTATGCATAACACATATGTTTACATCCTCACACGAGGTGAGACTCGAACCTACGGTCTCTGCAAACCGTGCAGTTGCTCTTCCAACTCATCCACTGATCACACCTCATGCGTCGAATTTTTCCTTCCCCTGTTTTGCGGTTTAGGGGCCGCCTAGCGCCATCTGCTGGTCGGTGTATACAAACTCTACTGATTCGTGTAAAGTTATATTTAGCTGCATATCAAATCGATCTTCATATTTTTCCTAACATTTTTAAGAATTTATATTAACTATCCAGCATTACAACTAGAAGCCTTAATATCAAAACATTAACCTCAAACTTAGTTTTCAGCCCTTGTACGTAACTAATGGTGTTCTAAGCAACAAAAAGTCAATGGATAATTTCATGTCATTATGTTAAATATCTTGCAAACCTTTTCGCATTACACATGATTACAAACAAAACATTACAAATACAAAATGGCCGCCTTTAAATGGCGTCATTAGCCAGTTATCGCACTATTTTGCGGAATAGACAAAATGACAAAATTTTCAGTCTTTCAACACGCGTCGGCGTTATGAAAGCGATGTAAATGATGTTTTGGGGAAAACACGATAAATAATAAACCCACTAGAATGAGGTTGACGAAAAACGACGCTATGCGGGCCGTTAATTTTGGCGGGAAATTAGACCGCCATTATAGTGTAGTGACGCCTTTGGTCGGTATTACTCGATTATTACAATATAACTATTTACAAGACTTGATTTACTCGAAAGACGAATTGGCGATAAATAATATTTTTATCGAATAAAATTCTCATTAAGTAATCATTTATATTGTATTATAAATAGTACCAAAGTGACTCTTAAATCAAAAATAAAGAAATCCTAAAGAAAAAATGTGTGATCACGAGAAGCTCAGTAAGCAGAGCAACGCCTCATACTCGTATTTTTGCTAACCATTTTAAAGTAAATGCCTACCTTAATTCTAAATGACTCGTATTTGTATAGATTTTAAAAGTCCAGTAGAAGGTAATGAATGTTCAACAAAAGGGCTAGCTTCATAAACAAAGAAGTAACTATTATCCCAAATGTACAAATTAGTAAAACATGACCGAACGTCGTCTACAATACGACAACAATTTATTACCATACATAAACGTACATAACTTTGGAATCCACAATTAAGTCACTTAGCTACGAGAACGGGCGAGCCATAACATCTTTATCGGAGAGAAATCGATTCTTTTTTCTTTTAAATCGAGTGAGTACAATCTGAATCGAGCGTGGCGCCGCCCGATCTGTTTTTATCGTTGTATTATCGAAGACTAATGCACTGCGCGAGATAACGCGGACATAAGAGCGGGTGCTGATAAACTCGGTGTGGCCATGTTAAAAATAGTTTACACGCATAGTTTGTTGTCTGCTGTTAGGGTTATGGAGAATTTTATGTTATTCCCCTTTATTTTATAAAAATGTGTTATTCGCTTCTACTACCAGTGCATACCTTGATAACGTGGTTTCATCTGGCACTGCCAAATTAATTATTCTATTGCGAAATTTTTAAGCAACATCAACAAGTTACTTTATGGAGCTTATATATCTACTTTAATTTCATCCAATCTATATCTTGTTACACTGTGAGATTATACAAAATAGAAAACGGAAATTCTACTTTCATTTTATTACAAGATTTATAATTCACCAACTCAAAGGAGACAGCCCTAATTATGTATCTTTAAAAACTTTACAAAAATTCCTCTTACGAATTCCTTCTAAATTCAAATTCAAACTTATCGAACGCCGAAAGGAATACATCTTCCTTATTTAAATCGTCATTACGAACTCTTTCGTTCGGTGGTTATCGTCGGCGACCGGCTTCGAAGAGATGGCAATAATAAAAATTATCTATACAAATGGGCCGGGATTACTCGGCGACATAAATTCGGCTCTCGCCCAATGAGCGCTGCTACACCGAAGATAAAGGGTCAACGATTTTTAGAATCGAACGGTTCTCATGTTTTGCTAGTGTGTTGCCGATGACTGCTAGTAGGAGGGCGACTTAAAAAAAGATGCTGAGTATGAAAAAAATATATCGTTTCATAAATCTGTAAGATCGTCCAACATAGTTATTCAGTTTACAGGGTCAAGGGCCAGCCATGAGCTCTTATTGCAATGTTATTACAGTTGTGTGAGAGTGACAGATGTATACACGTCAAATACATCTGTCTCATAATAAGAGTAAAACTATCCCGGCAATAAGAGATCATTGTAAGGCTCCTGGTTTGTCTCTCCATTATTACCGTAAACGGCCATCGATATGTCGATACGAGTAGGTATGTTTATGTTACATATTTTGTTATGGCGTCGTTAATGGAATAGAGAAATATTTAAAAGTCCAATCCCGTTGAATACGTTACAAAAAATCTGAGGTTCGACCAGCTCGTCGGTATCGGGCGCTCAGCGAGACACCGCCGTAGAGTTATTCGACAAAAATGCTAATTTTCAAATCTCGAACTCCCTGCTTGCCCACCACAACCGAAACGACCGCGACGCCGCTTTTTTATTTCAAGTAACGTTCCGATTTTATCGCTCTGCAATTGCACATCACTAATGCTGCTATTATTTTACTGCTGGCAATTTGACTCTTAACTCGATAAACGCCACAATCGATTAACATCGTGTAAATTATCGATTGCAATCGAAACTTTTCTTTAATTATATAATTTACATTGTGAGAGTGCTCGTCGGACCGATCTCGGAGGCCCACGCAGTTTCAAAGATAACGCACAACGATTACTTGTTACATGTGAATTTATTAAAAACATAAATGCCTTCTCGTCGCTTTATACGCTCAGCATTCTTGATATTGAATTTATGAAACCCTTGTAAAAAATATTATGTCGCGTTGATAACAGCAACTGACAAGTTTATGCGATTTATTCATGAATTCAATTGATTTCTTGCGGTTTATCGAGGAGATCTAGTTATTGTCGACGCGAACGCAGCCCGGGCACGTTACCAAGGGTGTCGAGTAATAAAGTACAATAAAAACTATTTGTGCTTCATGAAATGTGTAATAGCAAAAGAACATCGTATTAGATTGTAGCTCGATCCATCACAGGCTCGTTAACACGTTCACATGGCGGCGCGGGTGACTGTTTTTTTTTAAACCAGTCCGGACTAGTGTTGCGCCTGTTTTTGTGAGTCGATCGATTGTCGGTAGTAATTGGTATGGGAGTAGCCGCTGTAGCTGATGTTAAACATGATGTTTGACGGTGAACCGAGTTAATTATTTTCGTGTCGTAGGCGTGCTGGCTCCGTTTGGTGAGATGCTATCTCGCATCGAGATTGTGCTGTAATACAAAAAGGAAATGGATCATTTGAGACGTGACCGTTTGATAACAATACGTTGTTAGTTTATTCAATCGTTTTAGTTTCAATAAACAATAATTTAGTTACGGCTCTTGCTTTTTTATGAACATGGAAGCAATCATAAAAAAGCAAGATTTGGCGGTCATTGTCGCCCAGCATACTACTGCCATCTGGCGGTCAGATCTTGTAGCTAAAATTCATCTTCTCATGTCACTTTGTTAAAACGTCAAAGTAATACTAGCTTCCGTCCACAACATCGACTTCATAGCAGTAAGATTTCACATACAAACTTTCAATCCACAAAGAACACAGACTCCAAAGTTTATGTATCTAGATCTAAAATGATTATTGAATATTCTAATGTTAAAAAATAATTATTACTAGCTGTGCCTTGCGGTTTCACCCGCGTAGATTTAATTTCATTCCCGCGGAACGTTAAATGTTTAAATAAAAGTAGCCTAAGTCCTTGTAACATTAGCTATCTGCCAGACAGAAAAGAAAATATTTGTCGTTTTAAGTTAGACATTCATCCGTATGTACTTTCATATGAATTTAGTGAAGAGCTGCTTCAATTTATTAATCTGTATCGATGTATGGATTTGATAAACTAAAAATCTAGATAAAGCCAACTGCAGCATCGATACCACGAGTAGTTTTTATAAAGTACACATTTATTTAATTTTTCAGTCAAATACAAGTCTTACCTACCTATCTACGATCTTTTGCGGAAAACTGCCTATCTCTGCGATCAGTTTCAAGGAATGTTGCGAATTCCGCAAATCAAATTACGCATTCCGAATTCCGAATAGCGGGCGAATCAAAGCGTCGCTCCGCGATCGAAGTATCGATGTATTCACAATCGATATATTAATATTCGATCTATAGCCGAGTCGATTCGTATAATTAAAATCGAGATCGATCCGATTGGCGTCGGATTCCGTCACGTTATTCATCATAAGTACCGCCTACTTTTGACGCCTCCAGCAGTGCGTGTACGCAAGTTTTTAAGCTGTTTATTTATTACATAAGATATTTATCACTTATAGATTTCGCGCCATATTGAGTCCGCCAGTTTATTAACAATCTCCCATTCTCATCTCATTACGTCAAAACAAAATTATTTTTTCAAATTTACTTTCTTACTTACGATAAAACAATTAAATAATGTTATAAAATCGCGGACGTAATCCGGCATTATTAATCACACACAGGAGTGAAGGTGGGGGTGTATTATGAAATCGTACGTGTTTTTACAGTAGCGGGGGGTCGACTCGTGAGCCCTGCAACGTATCGTCGCGTTTTGCATAGATTTAAAAAGTCGATAGTTATGCAAATGTCCCGGTTGCCGTGTTTACTTGTTTCTGAGTTACGGCGTAGCTCGGTAATAGACCCCGCGCCTATCACAATCGGACTTTTTAGAGAATTCGATGTTTTTTCTACGTATGTGTTGTTTCTGGTATTGTTGGTCGCATGTCTCGGGTTCGTACATCGAATATTACGACGTGACACGAATGTGGGTAGGCTCCACTAATGTGTTTGAGGAAGCAATTATAAAATTATACACTAGCCGCGTACGTACAAACAGGTCTGTAACAAGCATTCTTAGACCTGATGGTGACTGAAAATGTAGCCCTGTTATGGAAAACCCTTACCTACCCTCACAAAAAATATACGCTCTGAATTACATATATGTAATTTAGAGCCGTGGTGGCCTCGGGGTATGTCTGAGAAGTAATTCAATGACGTATGTAAAGTGTCTGAGACCGCGATGGACTCACCATCTGTCACGTTGGCACTGAATCATCTTCGGTGGAAAGTGGGTGTTGTGATTACAACACCTCTGCCTACCCTTTCGGGGAATACAGGCGTGAGCATATCTATGTTTAGAATATGCGTTGTTTTTATTAGTCAGGCAGTAAGTTGGACTTTGAATTTTATCTTCGAGTAAGTTGCCAGGCCACGTGGCAAATTGGCTTTTACCCAGATAACCATGATTTTATTACCGTGGTGGTAAAATCATGGATGTCTCCAAGCCTTTTGTTTTGGTGTAAAAATTAATTCTCACGACACCTGAAAAATTAACTTGTCATTGAAGTCGCGGGAATTAATGTATGAAAGTTTATTGTTCAAAATCGATGGGCTGTTGGTGTCTGGGAATAAGCTTAACGCATATGTCAAAATCCAAATCATTCAACTCTAACAGGAATGGTGTTAGCATCTTACATAAACAAATTGATATAATGGACTGTGCAGCGACTCCCAGCGGTGACGTGAAGAACTAAAATATCCCATACAAATATTGCGAGTGACGCTAGCGAGTATAGATTACGAAAACGGTGGCAAACCCGTGATGGGGTACTGCTATCTGCCAGTGAAAGCCCGATGAAATCGTTAGATGTTTCTGCGATTCGCCATAACGAAGAAAAAGTAAGATTTTTTTATAAATTTTAGATTGTGATTGTAAACCACTGGCATTAAGCGTGTTTTAGTTAAGTTTTATTCGTGTTCTGTGTTCTTTGTGAAACTTCAGGGGATAGGGCGTGGTCCATATTAGCATATCCGGTAACTAATTACTCTGCGCAAATCATGCTACCCTGGTATTTTCTGTGCGTGTGTGAAGTGACCTGGCGTTTTCAGAACCACAAAGGTGGCTTGGACTCTCATTGAATGTGGAAAATATTAGTACTTGGACTGGGATAAGGGCAGAACTAAAATTACGACACCAAAATACATACTTATATAACTTCTAAAATGGTTAACATAATACCATTATCCATTATGAGCGTTACTCGCAATACGGAATCTAGGAACGAAATTTTCTAAATGATACACTCACACAAACGCGCGCATCTATGAGATTATAAGCGGCTCATAATCACAATCTCTTACTGCCATCATACATAGTTAGACTGTGTGACAGTGACAGACTTATACACGTCATATCTGTAACCACAAATTGAATGTTTTTATGATAAACTGATGGTGTAACTGTATTAATAAATAAATAAATATACATCTCCTCACGCTTCGCTAGTCGATACAAAATATACGGGAATGACATATGTCACGTAACTAATTTATGTCATTTCCATATACTTTTCTATTAGCGCAAGCGTAAGAGAATGTCACTTTGTCTATGCCTACTGGCGTAGTGACAGCAGGTCATTCACGTGTTTTACTGTCATTTTTCTGAACTCAAATTTTTCAGCGAGGAAGCTAATGGGTTCCACCACATATATTTAACAATTTACAAGATATTTTTCTTAACAATCACTTGACATTGGCGGAATAGTTTTACTCAAGTTCATCGCCATTAAATAAATAAAGGAAAGGAAAGGACAAATTGACATTACGTTCGAGATTAATTTTCCATAAAAATTTGGTCTACCGTCTATGCTGTTTAGTAAAGTTATACATTATGTACTAATTTCTCATAATGCCACAAATTTCCTTAAATTTCTCTTGTTACATATAGGTTCAAGTAATGAATTAAGTTGGTTTTGTTCGGCAACTTTTGCTCTTAAGAGCATATTTATAGTACCTACTCGTAATTAATAGGCACTAATTTCATGTATGCAAGTAGGTATTCCTATGTGTTTTCAAGCAGTACGTAAAATGTATGTCAGTATAAAAGAAAAATAGATTAATTTCCTTTCCTGGCTTATCTAAAGTTGATCGCGACTAGTGTTTTTCTAATTATTATACGTACGAATACGCACTTGTTGGCATTAATGACCGTACGAGTAGGAAACGATTGGATACGGCAAGATAACGAAATGTATTTTTGGATATGGCAACACAAGTTTGGGCAGGATTTTTTAGGTTGTTATTAAATTATTTATAGAAGAGTCGTCTGTACCCCAAGCATAGATTTTAGCGGCGACTATATAGATTGCCTATTTTCCTGAATATATTTAGAATAGGACTTACCTTTATTACCTCTTTTGTTTCGTCTATATCCAAAACGCTCTTCATAGATACTTCCTGCGTTTAATTATATGCTTACGGCATCCCAGAACTGTCCCCCAAGAAGTACGCAGAGGTAATAACAACACGCATTTCTCACCGAAGATGGCTAAGTATCAATATGACAAATTGCGAGTCCATAGCCGTCTCAGGCACTAAACATACGTTCTTGAATTACTTCTCAGACATACTCAACCATTATAGAGGGAAGTGAACTACCCGTCATCCTGACGCCGCCGCAAGCAAAGGCATTTTTGTGAGCATGACAGCTCATTGGTACAGACCGCTTTATTAGCATTAAATAAATAAATTAGCACGACGCGACCTTACTATTTAGTCTCTCTTCTAAACACGATATAAATTACCCTATCCACAACCTTTATAATTCGTACTCCTGGCCCATGCAGTAACACCTCATGAATATAAGTTGTGGTAAACATCAATCATATTCATATAGGCTGTGATTTAACCGAGAGATTACACCGCACTCGTTTGTGAACCAAAGGGTTCGTCCAAGACTAAGGTCGGCTAAACTAGGTTAATTAATATGTACAATAAGCTCTTGAGGGAAATTGCAATTCATGAGCATGTACATTTTAACAAGCTGTTTGAGTGCAGCCAATTTGCTCGAGTATTTACATCAATTATGTGTGTGGTGTGAGTCGTCTCAACTTCTCATGTATGAAAGTATTTTAAATCTGTTTGATTGTCAAAGAATAACGATGGGGGGAGACTGACTTATATATTTCATGAGAAGAAATTCACAGACTTGTATCTAAGACAGCGATGGACTCACCATATGTCATAATATTATTACCAAATCATTAAGTAGTAAATACGGTGAAAAATTGATACCAAAGTATTTTCTGTTTTAATTTATTATTTACTAACTGTGCCCGGCAAACGCTGTATTGCCATTTTTTTTTTGGGGTGGACTACCCCTAACATTTAGGGGGATGAAAAATAGATGTTGGCCGATTCTCAGACCTACCCGATCTGCACACAAAATTTCATACAAATCGGTCCAGCCGTTTCGGAGGAGTATGGCAACGAAAACTGTGACACGAGAATTTTATATATTAGATTACAAAATACCTATCTAAACATTCAAGCCACATTAAAAGAACATATTTATTTTATAATCTAGTCTTTTTAAAACACAACGCAAATTTTTTTTCATGTCATTTTTTTTTAGTTCAAATTATATTTTTATATCTGGCAGCATCGTCAAAACCTAACCTAGATAATGGTAGCTCGGAATCCAACATGGCGCCGGTTGTTTTGCTTATCGTCCGCGGAGACATCGAGATTTATTCATCATGAGGCAGGACATGGCCAGTACGAGGAAATGTTTATCTAGCCCGCGTTTTTGCTGTCCGTTGCACTATACGGGACGACACGGAGTTTATTGCAATTGTCGCTTATGTGATTTTATTTATTATGCTAGGACATTGTATTGTGGGGTTAAAATGTTAAGAAGCAAGAAGGCAAGTAGGAATACACTCAATAATTTAATTACCTACATAAATATTATACTTACTAAAGAAAATAGACATGTATTGAACAAAATCAGAGGTTTTTCCGAATTGGGAAATTAGATGGATAGATAGATAGATTCAAATTATGCTTATAATTTCAAACTTGTGGTGGAGTTCTTTCAGTGAAATTTTTTTTAATCATCCCCCGCATAGGGAAGACCTTTTAGCTAGACGTGTGTCATGCCTGAAGAGCCACGGCTCCAACTGTTCTACTTGGAAACATGTTGTATACATGCTGCAAAAACGCTTGAAAACCCTTATTGCGCGATTTAAGTTCTCGTGTATTTGTACTCAAACTTTGCAATTGTTAGCGAGTAACGCCATCTATGTAGCGAGTGGAGAAACGCTTCCACATAAATAATGAATTACCAAAAAAATATTTGATTTAATAACACATGAAGTTGGAACAACGTTCGAAAATGGACACTGGCAAATTTTCAACGACACTGGGCGTAACTCGATAGCGCAATCGAACCCGCGATATGTAAATGCGCGTCCGATCGTGACGCACGACGCTCATCCTGCGGACACTTGGCTAAGATCACTTGATAAACTTTGGAATATCGTTTTTATGTGCACTTCATACTGTGTGGCTTTTGTTAGTTTGAGAAAGTGTTGGACGACAAGCCCTCATTTAGATACTACGTTCATTGTGAGTTTTTCTATAGTAGTCTAAAGAGGCTTTAGTAATCCTGCTTTCAGGATAACAGTCTTCATTAAGAGAGCCGTGGTGTTTGAGTGTCCCAGCGGCCTGCACCGATGAGTTTTTCTCACACAACGTGCTTTACGGTGAAGGAAAACATCGTGAAGAAACCATGTCTGAGAAGTAATTCAAAGACGTTTGTATTGTGTCTGAAATGGCGATGGACTCTACTCTTCTCCTGGGTACTAAGTCTACCACTGTTATAAGCACTCTTCGAGATAGTGCTTATAGTCCGTATTAGATTAAGGGTACACTTATTCTCCCTTCTTAAATATCGTAAGATTTGTCTGGTCAAATGTTACAGAATGACCTATTTCACATCCTCAAAACGTATCAAGTAACAGCTTTCGTGTAACATAATCCGTATACCCACACGCGATGCATATCGAACACAAGTACAGAACTCATCAAAACAATAAGCTTGCAACTGGCCCTATTATTATAAACACCTATGATTTTGTCGCGGATAGCACCATAACGCATGATAGATGAACCCACCGCGTACCCATAACAAACACATATAAATCAAGATGAGAACCACAGATAATCTCTGGACTTTGTCACTCACCTCTTTGTTTGTGTAAGTAATATTTTTTTCTCAGTAGCATTTTGTTTTTTCAACTGGCAACACTACGCTAATGGCCGCCTTGATATTTGTAGAGACGTTAAGACGACAGCTCTGATAGTTTTGTCTATATTATGATAAAGTATTTTTAGTGCTTCGATTATGAGTGATAGGATTTGGAAAGCTCTTTGAATTCCTAATAATACTTAGGGATAGTAGTTTCAATAATTTGTTTTTTTTTTTGTTGATGAGGGGAAAACCTTCAAGAGGTCCCCGACCGCCCTGGGAGAGGCAGTCCTCTCCTCATCGCTCAGTGCTCAGGGGGGACTCCGGGTACCTCTGATCCTCAGTGCTCAGGGAGGACTCCGGGTACTCTGATAGAACGCACCGGTGTCTCCCCACACTTTGCCGGGACACATCCCCGGGGCAGCTGTGACGCCGCCCCTGGAGACCTCGCAGTGCAAGGCAGCGCGAGCCATATTGCGTTGCCACCTTCCCGGGCCCGCGTCGGTGGTCAAAGCTCCCACCCCGACCACCGCCAGCAGGCCCCCTTTTAGTCGCCTCTGACGACAGGCAGGGGATACCATAGCCATATTCTTAGACCCTGGCTATTGGGTGGCGCATAAATTGACCTATTTTATCAAATCCCTGCTAGTAAAATTACGTTCCAAATAGTAATTCATATTTTACACTGACAAAATCAACACCAAAACAAAATTTAAAAAAAATACCTCTTCAATACTAAACACACATGTATAAAATTATAAAAATATTGTCTCTTATTACTTTGATCGACCCTATCATTCAATTCCATCTTGGAATTATGCCCACACGTTTAATACAAAAGGTGCGTATTAATATTCATTGAATCTGTGTTATCGTGATTTATCATAAAATCTGAACAGTTCAAGGTGTATCTGTCAACTGACATTTTAAAACCACAACTAATGGTTAAAGTTACGTTGCGGTGATGATAGCACTGATATTAGAAGTATTGATACGCTATGCGCTAACAAAGCAAAGAATTTTTTTTTTCTAATTATACTATCCATACGTCTTTCAATACCTGACATGGATACCTAGGATCACCTATATGGTGATTTCCTCACGGTGTTTTCTCACTCTTTTCTTTCTCTTCCTGTTTACTGCTTAAGCCTTTACCTAAATTGATGTTGAAATTGCCTGTCATGAAATCTTTGCAATGTATTTTGATAGCGTTAAACATTTGACTGTAAATACTAAGTACCTACTGTCGAGAATCGTATGATAAAATCGTTCCTAGTAGGGGTATCGAGTCTTAGGTGATCGCTCATTGGTGTGTCACAGATGCATATCACACAGATTGTGACGCGACCAATGCACGACTATTTTAATTGGGCCCCGATCTTCCATCTGATAACTGTAAAACAAGATGGCGGCATTGTTTTTTTTTACTCTTCATGTAGGCACGTGTTTGACGGTTGTCGGTCTTGTTACCGATTCGGTTGAATGGAATTTTAATATAACTTAATCCCGCATTACTTACACCGTGTTACGTCTGTAATGTAACATAACGTCCTTTGTTACGAGATGCTTTTGCAGTCAAAGCGGGTACAATTAGATACGAACATTTTCTAAATGCACTATTCCATTGTGTAGCAAAGCATGCGGGTTTTCAACTACTCGTACATTACATGTTTCTCTTGTATACCAATGACATATTTATAAAGACAAAAGGGCTGATGAATATCATTTAACGAATAGACGTTCAGTTTCGCTCAGCAGCATAACGACAGCGAGTCACGCCATCTATCTGATTAAACGTACAACATTTCGCGAACCAAACAATCACAAGCTTATAACTTACTTAACGAAAAACAGAAGCTGGAGCGCGACTAACGAACAGCTCGGCGATAAGCTCGCGTTTGGTATGACTAACATTAAGGTCGCTGATAAGAGCTGCATTAGCGGACCAATCGCGCGTCACCGGCGAATCATAATGACCAATCGGAACGCGCACACTAGGATAGCGTGACCCGAACGCAATCCGATCCGAGTGGTATTCGTTACCGAGAGATGGCGGTCGAAGCGCGGGCGCAGCAATCGTCGCGTCCATCGCGCTGTCGTGCCCATATAATGATCTTCACAGGGGCAGGAGAATGAAGTTGAGCCTCTCATTAATTGGCGTTTTGAGTCGAGATCGCTGTGCGAAAGATAGGTTAATTCCTCGCTCGCCAGAGATCCTTGTCGCTGCAAAAGGAAGGTGAGCGTTCGTTTTCTGGAAATCAGATCCAATTACAACGTGGCCCGTTAAGTTTTTGTTCTGTTTGGCAAACGGCCGCACGCTAGCTATGCTGACGAACACGTTGTTAGAAAAGATGTAATTTTTTGCATCCAACCTTTACAAACACCAAACCCGATATCACACAGATCACAAGATCATAAAGGGAGGAAACCTTATCTCCTAATCCTTCACCTGGTTGCTACTTTCTAGGGGTTCAAATGTTCAACTGCCAACTGGGAACAGCAGCAGAACGTCCTCTTCATGGTGTAGAGGAGTCTATTTTTCAAACCGAGTATTTGAGGATCCATTGGGTGCTCTAAAATATATAAAGATTTTGGACACTATATAAAGACACTGTGCAGTTTGGTGTTTTATTTAATTTTTAAATGATTCATTTCAAATTACGCAGCTCATCCAAGCGTGTTTTGTGATTTCTATTATTAAACGTATCGTGTCTAGTTTTCACCAATTACTGTAAGCCCAACGCGTTTAGGTCATAAGATCATGGCAAAACTGAAAACTGAATAATTCAGATAAGGTCTTCATCAAGTAATCTCTGATACATTCGCGAACGAGCGCCTGCCCCACCCACGAGGGCGCATTTACATAGCGCGAGCACGTCTCAATTAGGAGCGCTAATGTATGCCTCGACTCGGGACCATCTGACTGACACGACCAGATATACGAAACGTGACGAGTGACGACTATCCGCTGCCAAGTTACCATCTCCTACCTATTAACAACACTAATAGGTAGATACTGACTGCTCTTTTTGGTCCATCACTTAGCTTAACTGCATTCTTCGTGCTATTTGATCAATCGCGGAATAAATTTAGCTTTGTTCAACATTTTGCTTGTCAATTTATCGGTCGGTATATTCTTGAGGCGTTGAAAAATAGGTATATATTAGGATGCCTCACTGATGGAAATTATTGCATTAACATTTTTAAGAATGTTTTATATTATGCTTTACTAATTTGTTTGCCGGGTTTCTTCTTTCACAAAAATCTTTTTGTAAACATTGTAACTTCTATGTTCTCCACTATGTTTTACGACCGTGTCTTCAAACTTATGCAACTAGTAAAATGTGTCCGTAATTATAATAGAGACACAATTTTGACAACAATTTCTATTTTCAGGTGAGGACGAGGAATGGGGAAGCGAGAGTGTAGCGATGCCAGCAGAACCTCACACGCCGAGCTCGGGGGGCGAACGCGCATCGAGCGGAGGCGCGTCACCAGCCGCGTCTGGGGGCTCCCCGGCCGCGTCGCCGCCGCTCCTGCGCGTCAACGCCAGCCTGGCTACTGACCCCGCGCTCGCACCTCAAGCTGCAGCCCTCAAGCATGAGCCACCTTCACCCTCCCCCCCGCCGCCGCCCACAGGCGCTACCCCCCGAGACTACATTGCCTTCTCAGCTGCCTTCCCCGGGCTATTTCCCAGCGCAGCCCCTCCCGGTTACATGTGCCAGCCTTGCGGCATCAGATACTCTTCTCTCAGCACGCTTCAAGCTCACCAAGAACACTACTGTTCTAATAGGAAGCCCAAAGAGGGAACTGACACACCCGTTGATGGCGCTGCGGATGAATCGAGCAGCGATGCCAAAACCCCTCGCCCTCCAGGGAAACAATACGCCTGTACGTACTGCTCGTACAGCGCTGATAAGAAGGTCAGCCTGAACAGACACATGAGGATGCACTCGTCATCACCTGTCAGCAGTGGAACTCCAGCCCCGACGCCTACGTCTAACGGAGAAGCTACTGAGACCTCACCGATCTCCCAAGATCGCTACTGTGCCGACTGTGACATACGCTTCAGTTCCATAAAAACCTATCGAGCACATAAGTCACACTATTGCAGCACTAGACAAGTGGTAAAGCAAGCTTTAGCTCAAGTCAGGGGAACGTCAGTGACGTCAGGATCGGCGCCACCGTCACCGGGAGCCACTCCTCCAGCACAAAACCAATACGCTCTCGCATTACCCACAAACCCAATTCTCATTGTACCGTATTCCTTGCTTAGAAGCGCGAGCACCCTCCCAGGGACAACTCTCCCTGATCCTGACACACCGTGTTTTTTGCTTCCAAACGGAACCTTCCAACCTTTGACCAACCTTCGCGCGTTGCCAAATGTCACTACTGATGGGAAAGAGGCAGACGTTTTGAAATCGGCTAATCGACCAAGGGAGCCGTCTCGAGATGGTACAACACCACTTGATTTGAGCGTCCGTCGTTCACCAGAGTCTGTGACAGTCGATGACCACGAAAAGGAAAATAGAATACGTTCAGCGACCCCTGAGCAAATAGTTTGCGCGCCCTCACTGCCAGGCTCGCCTGTATCACCGTCACCGTCACGACGATCATCGTCACCAAGTGGAGAGAGCTCACCAAAAAGACGACGACGTAATTCAAGAGGACCTACACCAAAACCCCCGAGCGTGCCGTCACCATCCGAAGAAAAGTTCACGCCTATGCCTCCTGCGATCTTACCGCCAACCCTGGCTATACGTCTCGCATCGGAGCTACCCGTAACTGTTGCTTCACCCCAAGTACTAGTAAAACAAGGCGTATCCAAATGTAAGGAGTGCAATATTGTATTTTGCAAGTACGAGAACTACCGCATCCATAAGAGGCATTATTGTTCAGCTGGTGGGGGAGAGGAGCGGGTGAGTCCAGCGCCTGAGCCTGGCCCACCGCCGCAGTACCGTCAGCTGATTTGCTTGGCGTGTGGGATTCACTTCAGCTCGATGGATAACTTGACGACGCACCAGTCGTATTACTGTACTAAGCGTGAGACGCGATCACCTCGTAGCGTGCCTGAGGCACCTAGGCCGGGGTTGGGGTCTGAAGGGGGGTGGAAGTGTCCTTGTTGCGACGTGGTCTCCCCGACGGCGGCGGCGGCGCAGCGTCACATGGACGTCCACGCGGGCGTGAAGGCTTTCCGCTGCACCATCTGCCGGTACCGTGGCAACACGCTGCGGGGGATGCGCACACACATACGCATGCACTTCAACAACAAGAAGCCTGCTGACTTGCAGGTGAGGGATCAACACGATTGTTTTTTTGACTTAATAAACCTGATGCTCGCTAATGTCAGACATAATCTTCATACTTGGACCCTCATACCGTATTCGCTTAGGAAGATTTATTAATCAATGATTATTTTCTTTCCAGGAAGAGACGTACATATCGTGCGTGTTGGAGGAAGATAGCCGGGAGACCACGTCCCCCAGCCCAGCAATAGCCGGGGAGCGCGTGCACCGCTGCGGCAGCTGCGCGTACACATCCACTTACAGAGGAAACGTGGTGCGCCACGCGCGCCTCGTCCACGCCACCGACGAATTAGAAGAGGAGCAAACCTCACCCACTCCGTCTCTCGGCAATACGTCAATCGACATCAAGAAGGAACCAGACACCGAACCGGAAGAAACCCCCAATTACTGCAAAGCCTGTGACATTTCATTCAAATACGTACAAACGTACAAAGCGCACAAACAATTCTACTGTATCGCCAACAATCAGGAGGCGGCCGCCAACAACAACGTCCCCCCGCCCGCTAGGGTCAATGACACTCCAGTTCTATGAATTTATGGTCTTTATAAAAGTTGCTATATTCAAAAATATTGCTAGCGAGCTCTTAAATGCCTAAAGCTTAAGCATTTCTCTTGAACGTAGGTCGGTAAGTAACACTTCAAATGTGCAATAAATTAACGATTAAAATTCTCTAGTACTGCATATCAAGCCAAATTAATGTTTGGCGTTGAATATCTTGTTTAGTATCATTGGCTAGTGTATATTGAAGCGAAGTCTTCGATTTTATTTGTTATAAAACCTTGTTATGTACATTTAACTAGTTATACAAGTTAACCTCTTCATCTTTGTATTAGTATACGTTAAAAAATTACCAAAATCATGTAAATATGTGTAAAGATATTATTACCGTATAACTAAATTTTATTACCATTTGTTCTAAGTGATTGTTCTTAGTTTGTTGTTAATTTTGTTTAATATAAATGATTATTATAAGTGATATATTATATTCCATAAATATAGTTGATGAAAGCTTACTCACAAATCCATTCCAGGGGAATTTAAATGAAATATTTAAAAATCGCTCATTTTCACACAAATAAACAAATATTTCTATTAATATTTAAAAATCTAATTTAAATCAACCGTCAAACAAAAAATCTGTAGTGGTTGATGTCAATGTGCTTTCTAAATACTTAATATTTCAATCAGAAGTCATATTTCCAATCAAAACTATTCTTTCCAGTGGATTACCTACAAAGAGTATATCAGCCTACAATCTGGTAAAAAAAAAAATCTTAATTCATATAATTTTAAATTAAAATGTAAGGTTTTCGTAACTTTACGTTGACGTAAAAATTTATATAGATTTGAGAAGCTGATTAATAATAACATTTATGTTTTTAACTTTTACTATTTCGTTTATAATATAACATAAATGTACAATGAGTTTATCATTGTATTGGATGGAATGTAATCGTTATAATGTACGTAATTGAGTTGATTTTACTATAAATATGGATTTGGCGGAAGACTCTAGTCATATTTAAGAGGTAACTATGTTTAGTATTGCCATATAAATAATAAACTACAGTTGTCAATTTACATGATATCAATCTAAACCGAAAAAAAACCTACTTGAACTAAAATATATTTGGTAAATGGCAATACTAAAGAGATATCTCAAAATATACAAATATAATTTGGTCTCCGTCAAAAACTGATAGTAAACTCAATGCAAAAAAAAATACTCCATAATATATTCGCCAGGTAACAATCTAACGTCACTATTAAAGCTGTCATTTATTGACAGTTTCAATTTAGAACTGTACCCTAATCACGAGTTTTGCGCCATTTTCGTAATCTATACTCGCTAGCGTCTCAGCCGAATATATGTTAGAGAAATTTTATAGCGACTACTAGCGGTGACATGGAGGACTAAAATATATCTTGCAAATATTGTCGGTGATGTGCAAAACTGTGCAAATAAAGGTGCAACCTGATGTAAGCCGCTCGACGCTCGTTTCCAGCGACAAATGTGGTCACGTGGTATGTGATAGGAGCGGCTGCATGACGTAGTTAGTTCCTTTTTGAGTCGCGGGAAATTTAAAATGGGGTCACGTGACCACATTTGTCGCTGGAAACGTGCGTCGGGCGACTGCATGTGGTTGCACCTCAAGGCTAGGTAGTCCACATGCGCGGGTGTTTATTCGTTGGTAGTCGCTCGCGCAAGACTTGTGCAAGATTTATTGCCAGTAGAAACTTCTCTCATTCACATTCAAATTTCAAAAACGATAGTAAAAGTTAAAAGCTGGAGTCGGATTAATTATAAAATTATACGCGATAAAACATACCATGTTTTGTATATGCCAAAGCGTCGCTAGAGTAATCGTAATTTGCATTTATAGGTATCTCACTAATGATAAAAATTTAGGATAAGGTGAATAAAAGACTTATTCCGTAGATGTATATGTTATATATCCACTTGTGTTTGTCTATCTGTATGTAAGGAATGAGTCTCGAATTTCAGTGTTGCAATATTCAAAAACTTTTTTAAAACAAAAAATATTGTAACCGATCTTCCGTACCGTTTGTTATTTGCGTATTTTTACGTTCTTTTAAAGGTTTTGTCGTCGATTTATAAAAACAGACTCAATAACTTAAGTATTTACGAGGATATTAAGAAAATAGGTCCGTAAATATAAACAAAAAGATATTCTTAAAACTTCCACCGACGACTGTACTTAGAACAGCCGCGTTTTCCATAAGGTTACTCAGCGTCACACTTGTCATAGAGTGTCGGTTTTAAAGACTCAAAATTGAAACTTATCCTATAAGTTTTATGTATCAATTTCCTATGATTGAAACCAACGTTCGTCGTCGAGTTTAACGCTGAGAAACCTTAGTGAATAACGAGGCTGACGTAAATATCATGACATATTTTGTGTATGCAGTTAAAAGCAGTAACCTTCGCAATCTGATGTTACGTGCCATAATTTTGTGTTCTCAAACATTAGTAGTGTTTAAATAAACGAAAATCTCGAATATAATGCGTAGGATTTTTCAAATCGATGCCTTTCACGTTAAAAAAAGATATTCAACAATCGTTTCGTATTTTTTTGTCTTATATAAGGCATCATAATAATATTTGAAAATTAAAAATGTATCGTCGGCTATAAAAGTCATTTATTGCATTAAGATTGAATATCATTTGCATGTCAAATGAATAAGGTCTATTTTCGTTTGTAAATTGAATAAAATAATCGCTTAGTAAAACGAGCAAGCGTATTCCAAAATTGAGCCCTTCAAAGCACTTTTATGGCCAACCTTACTATATTAAGATGACGTAAAGTAACTGATGTAGGCAAACAATGATATTGTAAAATACGACAGACAATAAATTATTTATCACATATTAAGACAAATTGACGTTTTTATTTTACCATACCTACCCTCACAAGAAAAGTAAAGATATTAATTTGCGCCTAAATTGCAACAATGAGGTTTGACTACACCAATAAATGTAGTTTACTATTTTCTACAATTTTATTGATAACGTCAGTCCAAAATGATCTAAGATATCTACTATATGAAAATAAGTCGGGTTTTCCTTCCTGACGCTATAACTCCTGAACGCACGAACCGATTTGGCAAATTTTGGTCTTGAATTATTCGTGGAAGTCCAGGGAAGGTTTGTAACTTGAGAAAATTTAAAAAAGTCTTGAAAAAGTGTAAAATCAACATCTTTCTATACTCCCATATACAAACAATTTGTACTAATACTTAAAAGCCAATTTGAACCTTAATACCATACTGTAAAGTTCAAGTAGGTATTAGTGAAGAGATTTCGGGAAGGCAAAACAATCGAAGACAAAAGAAGTGACGATAGTTCTGTCAAACACATTCAATGTCATCATATGTGAGCAATTTAAAATTTTTTTTTTGTTTGAATACATGAATTTAATAAAAAAAAATTATTACTATGCATCATACGTAGCGAAGAACGTACCGGACCGCTAGTTGAATATAACAAGATGAACATAAATCCCCTACAAACATGATTAAAGAATGGTGGCCTTTGGGTTTGAGCAGTCGCCTGCTACGCAAGAGACGCAAGTTCGAATCGGGCCTGTACCAGAGGTTTTCTAAAAAAAACTTATGTACTGTAATTTCACACCACGTGCTTTACGGTGAAGGAGAACATCTTGAGGAAACCTGCATATGTCGAAGAAGTAATTCAAAGACGTATATTGTTGAATCATGGTATATGTATTGTGTGATTTGGTTTGGTGATTAGATCGGTGATGGTGGGCCAACCTATATACTTTGATGAAATCAAAAGCGTAGATAGAAATAGATGATCTTAGAAAATTTTATTTTCTTAATATTACTAGTACACATATAACTATCGAAAGTATTAAACTTAATAGATTTTATAACTGCAACCATTTGGTACTTATTGTATACAAATTATTGGATTTAATATTCCATTACCTGTCTTTTAAGCGTAGCATTAATTTCACCAACCATTTTGGTTCATGCAAGAATGATGTCCTTGCTCAAAATTTGATGACTCAAGCTCATGGCCATAGTAACATTCTCTCGCACTTGCACTAATAGACGCAATACGATATGTCTGGACATGACGTGAATCAGTCACGTGACATATGTCTCCCTCGCACTCTCTCTGCGCTCAACACTCTCTTGGAGTCACACTCTGAGTGTGATTTGTTTGCGGATGAATGGCAGACGATCATGATCGGCGAATGTTTGATTGTGTTTGTATATTTATAATTAGCTGCCTCGTTGGTCTAATGGTTAGTACGTTCGCCTGCCGATCACGAGGTCCCGGGTTCGATTCCCGGGTCGGGTTCAAAAATTCATATTGGGTTTTTCTGACAAGAAATTCACAATACAAATGCCCGGAGTTTGGAAGTTGGCGGTGTTTCCACCCCCGTGCCTCGGAAAGCACGTTAAGCCGTTGGTCCTACGCCTGATCTCTCTCCGGTCGTGTCTGATTGCCGTCCCATCGGACTTTGAGAGTGAGGGAATTAAGAGTGCACCTGTGTTTGCACACACTTGTGCACTATAATATCTCCTGCGCACATGGCTGATCCTCGTTGAGATTAGCCGCCGTAGCCGAAATTCGGTAGGAGATCATCATCAATATTGCTATGTTTTATGCTATTGTTTATTGGCCGTTTCAAATAAATAAATAAAATCCCACATTTTGTATTGTTTCTACTAGCGAAGTGTGAGGATAACGTTACTTTGTCTACAGGCCCTGGTCATATTAGTGAGAACAGGACAGGCATACTTTGCCAATACATCTAAAATATACTAATCAAGGTTAATATTTAATCAGGAGCATATTCATTTGAGGAGTCACTGTGTTCCGAATGCTGTTCATCGGTCTTTCCATAGTAGAATCCATCATCACTGTCATCTTTGTATCCGTCAATGGACTCCTCATCCAGGTCTCTGGAGCACTGGATGAGAGCTGGACGGTTCGTCTTCGGATCAGCCATTGCTTTAGCTTTGTACTCAGCATAGGCTCTTCCATATCGTTTCACATCTTCGTTAAAGAGTTCTGATGGTTGGTCATAGATTTTGTGGTCTCCTGAATCACTGGATAAGTTGTCTTCTGCGAATGAACAGAATTTAAATAAGTAAAATATTGTGGTTTATGTTTCAATGCCAAATAGGCCTTGGGATTTGAGCAGTCGTCTGTTACGCAAGTTCGATCCCCAATTAATTTTTCAAAAAAAATTTGTTTTGTGTTGTGATTTCACACATGCTTTACCCTGGAAGAAAACATTGTGAGAAAACCTGCATATGTCTGAGAAGTAATTCAAAGACGTATTTATAGTGCTTGAGATGGTGATGGACTCACTATCCATCACATTGGCACTTAATTATCTTCGGTGAAAAGTGGTTGTGGTTATTACAACACCTCTTCCAACCCCTTCGGGAATACAGGCGTGAGCATAAATATGTATATATGTACATACCAATGTCACACATCTCCACAGCCCTAATCATGTCCTCTTCGTCAATGGTGCTTGGGTCAGAGTCAGGGTATTCATTCCTCCAGTTGTTTTCATCATTAGAGTCTTCATCATCATCATTATCATCGGAGACAGCCTGGCCATCATCACGGTACGAACCAAATACTAAGTCAGATTCATAGTTTTCTATGCTGAAATTAAATTAAATACAATAAAACAACAAATTTCAAGATCAAAAGCATGTATTACTTTGGTCATTACATGATCTTATTTATCTTAATTTCTAAAAAGTGGGCCCAAAGCTTATGAATGGGACTCCGTACATATATGCAAAATGTGCAGCGTCAGCGATGCATTATAGCATACTTAGGTTAAACAAACTTCAATTAAATTTAAGTGCATAACTATTATCCCGACGGAGCAATTTTATGTTATCATTATCATTCATAGTGTAGGTTATCCCTACAGCTTATCTCTTCACAAAAACTTACATTATGTGCGAGTAGTGAAATTATAATTTGTGTGCTAGGGAGGAAAGGTATGTAACGTTGGATAGGCGGTAAATCTACATTTTATGGGAGTGTACTCCCGCCCTTTGGCATCACAATATCCATTGCCCATTTTACTCATTAAGCCATAACAATAAATCAATTTGCGATACACCATCTTTGACCACCATACATCACAGGTACCCAATGTCTTTTTTTATACATCTAACAATTATTTGACTAAATATCATGAGGATACATTGAGTAATCTAAATATATATAACTCAAATGTGACTGACTGACATAGTGATCTATCAACGCACAGCCCAAACCACTGGACAGATCGGGTTGAAATTTGTCATGCAGGTAGATGTTATGAGGCATCCGCTAAGAAAGGCTTTTGAAATTCTACCCCCAAGGAGATAAAATAGGGGATGATAGTTTGTATGAAACTTAGGCAATACTTCTTAACGCAAGTGAAGCCGCGAGGAAAACCTAGCTAAGTGGTATAAGTTTAATAAAATAATTGCAGGATAGTACAAACCAAACTATATCATTCAGCATTGATATGTCGAAGTCTTGTCTGGGTGATGTATAGAGGTCGTAGGCATATTTGAGGTTGTCTTCCTTGTCATTTGCTCTTTGTAAGTCAACCAAATCAAAGAGGTCGTCTAAATCCTCACTATTATCCTCTGTCAGGCCCCTACTACAGTTGACCACCTCATAACGACTCTCTGATGACACTTCTTTCCTATGCTTCCGTATTTTTTCTATGATGTCAGTGACATTTCTAGAAGATTGTTGCTTAACATCTAATTTTGGTACCAGTTTCTTTACTTGCGTTGTTTCCTAAAATATTGAAGAGGTTATGAATTTTTAGGAAGGATTTAGTATTTGAAATAACCTACAATATTTTTCAATAAAATTAGGCGCATTTAAGCAGTAAATAATAAGGTCATATAGCACTAGCGAAAACTATAACTAGCTAGCCGTTGCAGTTGCCTTTTTATTGACACTGACTTGTCAACTCGTGTAATATAAATTGAGTCTGTCAGAAAATATACGAATCTAATTAAATATTTTAAATCCTGCATTAAAGTGTTTCAACAACTGCGCTTATTCTTCGACCTTATCAGTAAATAGGTACCTGATTATCAACTGTCCCTCTGAATACAAATAATGAAGGCGAAATCTCTTCTTCGCCGGTTTTAATCCTCTTGCACATTAGCACTAAGGCATCCTGTGGATTATCTTCTAGCCTTCTCTTTACGCGCAATATAGTAGCCATTTTAATAATGTGGTAGTGAACGATTAATTAATGTAGCAGACTAATTACATTTCATGTAAACAGATTAGACCCTAAGCCGCACATTACTTCAGAACAAACAAACAAAATGAAAGTTCATCAATTTATCCAATCCGATCTTCTAGAAATGTCAAATCATTGTCAAATGTCATACTCAAAAAGATGTTATAAATGTCTGTATTTAATTTTTTTCTTTATCTGTGTTCTGCCCTTTCTGGTTCACAGATCAACGAGAGCTACTCACTGAAACTCATTCTTATTCATGGCTTCTGCGAGATTGCCACAATCAGTGTTCGGAACCGTACGATAATTATCGTACACATACGATAATTTTGTGCCTACGTACGATGTACGATAGCAATATGTTATCGTACATCGTACGCAGATTGTACGATAATTTCTATCATGATGCAAAATTTCTGAATTTATATTATTTCACTCATGCGCTGATAGTCTAAATCGCAGTAGCATGATTTTTTTTTTGATTAAATGAAGAAAATTGGGTGAAATATGTGACTCTTGTAAAATAACACCTACCCATTGTACCATATTTCATGTGAATAAATATTATGTCTATTTCTAAAAAAAAAAGGTCAATTTTGCTGCTCTAGAGCAGCAAAATTTTGATTAACACTTGCATGCATATCAATATTACATTTTATATGATTTCTTTATCTTTAATAGACACTATCCTAAAAAGTACGATAATTTCGATCCGTGTACGATAATTTTACGCCCCTGCCAGCCCCTGGTACGATAATCAGTCCACTTCAGGTTCCGAACACTGGCCACAATATCACTAGTGTCGCGTGGATAGTAGAAAACAAACGACGTGTAGATAATGGCCGGTGGACTTTTGGAATTTTTATTACTAGTGCGTCAAGTTATCTGTAAGAAATAGGACTAGACAGACATTTACAACTAACATGTATTGAATGCATAGGATGACGTAGTATGTTCGGAGTATGATAGTTTGATGGGTAAAGTGAAGAAAAGAAAGGTGAATTTAAGAGTTAGTTATGATTTTAAGAAGAGAAAGAAGAACATGTTGTTAACAGTTGTAAATATGGTAAGAATTATGTTGTTGAAGTTGTTATTCTTTATGTTGTAAATTGTGGGAATGGCTGAGGACAGACATTATTTTCAGAAGGGTAGTGTGGAAAGAGGTTTTATGTAAGCATGATAGGCAGCGTGTGATCGGTAAGCATAGAAGAAGAAATAAGATGTGACAGATGGCAGAACGTTGGTGGACGACGTGAAAGACGGAAGACGTTGACGGATCACTTGACGTTGACATTGGCGGAATAGTTTTACTTAAGCTCATCGCCATTAAATAAATAAAGGAAAGGAAGGACGTTTTTTATTATTTTAAGTTGTTTAATTAAGTTAAAATCTTCTTTACTTCGTCTTCTTAAGAAGATTTCAGTCAAACCTTTATATTTAATTTATTTCATTCCCACAACTTTAAGTTGCCAAATCTGAAAAAGTAGACAAACGAACTGTCAAACTTCAAATGTCAGTCGTGTCACTCCAATCAAGGAAGTCTATCTACTGTCAGAAAGACAATAGCGTCAAAAGCGATGCGTAGCGCAGCGCTTGCTTTACTTTTCTTTTCGTGTGTGCTTACTTGTTTGCTTGATTGTAAATTGTCGACGCCCGCCAAATAGTGTCTAAATGGAGTAATTTTCCTATCAACTTATCTTTACAGGTGATTCAAACTACGTAATCCCATAATGGATAATCTAAAACAATTCAACACGATGTCTGCTGTCGCCGCCGACGAGAATAATTGGAGGACACAGAGCTTTCGCCAAAGTATTGTTTCTAAAATGTGAGTAATTGTGGTTTCCCCACAAGTTTGTATGCGCGCCATGGAGTTCTTGTCGTTATCAGTGGAATGATATTGTTTATGATGAATAATGACCTATGTTTAAATGATTTATGATCATATCCTTTTTATATGAAGAAAATTATATCCAAGAAATTTATCTTAAGTTACATTCAATTACGATTGAGGGAAAAATACCAATTATTCTAATGTGTGCAATATTAGAATATGCAATTTCCTAATAGATTTGCCAGCTATTGCGAAAAAAGATTACTTCTTTGCAGTAACCTTGGGAACACTTATAGGTCTACTGGAGTGGTGATCACCAATGATATTGTAACACTAGACATGTTATGCTATATAGTCATCCCTGTTTGACACATTCACTGCTAACTATGCATATGCATGTCCAACAGTTAGCAAAATTATTAAGAAGATGCAAAGCATTAGCAGTAAATCTGTTCCCAGATTTAATAAAAGATATCCCAATTGGAACATTTTCATATCTTCAGCTTACACTATCTGCCTCATTTGTTTTATAAAGCATCTTTGGTGCCAATTGAAATTCAAAAATTTGAAAACAGTAGCAATGGAATATCCCAGAGTCCTTCTACCTTTAAAATTGGAATAATAGAGCACACATATAAGAACTTTTTTTTTATTCCAGTGAGGAAGCGATCCAAAGGTCAGGCATGCAAGTGGCCAGGAACAGCAGTGAGATGGAGAACTATGTGTTCATGAAGGCCAAGACACGAGAGGAGTACATGAATATGGTGGCCAAACTCATACTGCATGTCAGAGAGTTGTGTAAGTCATAAAGTTTTTGTTTGTCATTGTAATTTCCTTAAAGAATTTATTTAAAAGAAAAACATTATAGAATATATTTTTTTTAATTTATTGGAATAAGTATGGAATTTGAAATAAGAATTGCACGTAATTAATTACATTTAAAAAATAAAATGGTTACAAAGTGTTGTGATTATAAAATAAAGAATTAGTTAGCAACATTGTTTTTAAAATAGATTGCATCATAATACTATTGTTTACATTTTATGTAAATTTATTTGAAACAGTCTATGCATATTCATTTTATGGATTTTATAATCATTTTCGTTGATCATAATTCAAATTAGTCTATGTCTATCACATTGAACAACTGTTACAAAAGGCAGTCCTTTATATGTAAACAATATGTAATTTGATCTCAATTTCGTGTTTAGCTCAACCAAAGCAGAATCCAGGAGCCCCAAACATGCAGGGCCCAAATCAAAACCAAGTGGGTCCAACTCCCCAAGTGCAGGTCCAAGGCCAGCCCCAGCAAGGGCCCAACAGCCAACCCAATCTACTCCCTGACCCAATCAATGCACTACAAAACTTAGCCTCTCAAGGTTCCCGGAGTCAAATGATGAACATGGTCCCACAAGGGCAAATGCAACAACAAGTCATGGGCCCAAACTCAATGGGGATGCAGAGCCAAATGGGAGGACAGGGTCCCATTGGGTCCCAGAATTCCCAAGTGCAACCAGCTACGAATCTGCTCCAGTCTTTGAATCAGAGACCGCAGATGAATATGCAACAAATGCAGAATAAACTTGGCGGCCCTATGGGTATGGTGCCTAACCAGCAGATGGGGAACAGTATGATGAACATGGGGAACCCAATGAACAGTCAGCTTCAGAGCCAACTGGCTAACCAGAGCATGCAAGGGCAGATGATGCCAAACATGTCTATGCAGAATTCAATGCAGGTACCTATGAGCAATGCCAACAACATGGGCCAGATGCAAGGGAATCAGATTGGAATGGGCCAGATGGCACCTAACAATATGCAGGGACAGATGGGAGGGCAGATGGGTATGTACATTTTTGATACTTAGGTACAAGTGCCGTCACTAATTATGAGTGCTGAAGGAAAACTATGGGGATAACTGGCCATGAGTTTGTCCCTGCTCCACCAGAGTCCCAAAAAATTCCTTTATTTTCATTCCTGTGACAGCACCAATACTTTTATTATACTGAATGAAAGTGCTTTGTAAAAATTCTAATCGAATAAAGATATTTTTGACTTTGACTTTGACTATATTTAGCCCTTTCAGTATAATAGTCACATATAGTCAAAGTCATCATAGTCAAAGTCAAAGTCAAAAATATCTTTATTCGATTAGACTTTTTACAAACCACTTTCAAATCGTCAGAATGACATAATTTACAAGATTATACATGCTACCGCCAATATATGCCTGATCGCAACTTCAAGAGAGTCACTTGTGATTTGTCTACCTTATTTAGATTGGGATGACATTTGTTTCATGCTAAAGGACTTAGGACTAATAGGTTCTGTCCAATGGAACACAACACTAAAAAATTTCCACACAACCCTAAATGTTTTTTTTTTAATAAAAGTAGCCTAAATGACTCCTTGTCACATTAGCTATCTGCTAGTGAAATTCCCGTTAAAATCGGTCCAGCCGTTTCAGAGATTACCTGGAACAAACAGACAGACTGACAGAGATATTTTTTGAAATTTGTTTTTTTAAGTAATTGCTCATATGCATTTTGTGAAAAGATACCTGGAATTATAAACATACATTAGAGTTTTTATTCATAACATGTTTAAATCCTTCAAAAGGTAAAGAAATATACGAGGTTTGCAGAGGTCGTGGGTTCGATTCCCGCCTCGTGTTCGTATTTTTCTTTACCCTTTTTAAGAAAATAAACAGACACTTCAATTTTATTTATCTGTATAGATATAGATGCATAGATTATGTGGTTTTAATTAGACCATCCTTTTTCTCGATTAGGTGGAATGGGTAACAACCAGATTGTTGGCCTTAACATGCTGCACATGCAAGGCCGCGTCCAGAACAAGCAGGAGGTGGTGGGCGGCATGCTGGGCAGCGGGTACCCGGCTGCGCGCGCGCCGCCCCCCAGCCAGTTCCTGCGGCAGAGCCCGTCGCCCTCCGCGCCTTCGCCCAATATGGGCGGCCCCAGCCCCGTCTCTATGGGTGACTTATCTAAATTAAAGATGTTATCTCTATGCCCTTGTTATATCATAACAGACATTGTGACTGCCTCGTTGGACTAAATACTAGGTTCTAGGTTTAAGTATTATGGTTTTCCATACATATGCTCACGCCTGTAGGCAGAGGTGTTGTAATCACAACACGCACTTCACCGAAGATGATTAAGTGCCAACGTGACAGATGGTGAGTCCATCGCCGTCTCAGACACTTAACATACGTCATTGAATTACTTCTCAGAAATATGCAGGTTTCCTCACGATGTTTGCCTTCACCGTAGTAAAGCACGTGGTGTGAAATCACTGTACATAAGTTTTTTTAGAAAAACTCATTGGTACAGGCCCCGCTGGGAATCGAACTTGCGTCGCTTGCGTAACAGGCGACTGCTCAAACCTCAAGGCCACCACGGGTCTTATGGTTTTCCATTTGCAATTTAAAAGTTTAAATTTGTAAATGCAGAAGAAGAACTTACGAAGATCGATATATACATTGAACGGAGTTTAAATCATTCATCAAAATTATAGACGCATTATTAGTGTTCAGTAGGCAATTGGCAAAAAATGGAATCCTTACGGATTCGTTATTTCTGTCTGTCGGGCCGTCCGTATGACACAGTTACGGCTGTAGAACCAGTGTGTCGTGGCAGGTGTGATGGGCGGCGCGATGCCGTCCCCGATGCCGCTGGGCGGACTGGCGGCCTGCGGGGGGGGCTCCCCCTCTCCCTCCGCCACCACCACCTCCTCACACATGCACCACCATCAACAACAGAGGTACAGCGGGGTCACCTCCATGTCATATACTATACATTCAGGGGTGCAAAGGTAACAGACAGACAGCTTGTTTACCTGGACAGTACCTCTACCATACCAGATGTTCCACAGCATAAAGCACTTCATAATTAATATTAATATATTTACAAGATCTTCCAGCCAAGGGGTGTCGTGTCTGGGGAGCCCCGACTCCAACTGTTCTATTTGGAAACTTGTATATGTGCTGAAATGCGTTCGGAAACCCTTATTGCGCGATTTAGCCTTTCGTGTATTTGTACTCAAACTTCGCATCTGTTAGCGAGTAGCGCCATCTATGTAGCGAGCGGAGAAACGCTGATACATAAAAGTAAATATATATGTTATTTCTATATAAAATTAAATCATCTTAAGACTGTGGATGAAAATGAAAAAACATGTAGTCAGAAAATTTACCACCGGTTCGGAAACTAACCTCTGAGAAGAAACTCAGCCAGTCATCATATAGTAGCTGTGGTATCAGAATCAACATTAACTAGGGCTTTTTTTTCACAGAAACGTAGGCATGGGTATGGTATCGTCCCCGTCGTCGTCCCTGAACACGCCGGTGGGCGGCGGCGTGGCGTCGCCGGGCGGGGAGGAGGCTGCCTACCGGGAGAAGGTGAGGCAGCTCTCCAAGTACATCGAACCGCTGCGGAGAATGGTGCACAGGATGGTTAGCGAGGGAGAGAGTAAGTCTAATTTCTACATGCCTTTTATTTAGTCAAAGTCAAAGTCAAAGTCAAAAATATCTTTATTCGGTTAGACTTTTTACAAAGTATTTTCAAATCGTCAGAATGACATAATTATACAGGATTATACATGCTACCGCCAGGTTCGGAAGGTAGCTTTTACTGAGAAGAACCTGGCAAGAAACTCAGTAATTACTCTTTTCAAAAATATTATAAAATTTAAAGAATACAAAATAAATAATTTAAGAATCGTAAGCTCATGGACAATGTTCCAATGCACAAATGTCGATAAAAATCTACTTATAACTAAATGGGTAGCTTGAGATGACCGGCCCCCACAAGCAGCACCTGTTCACAAGTATGACGTGAATCCCAGCCATTGACCTCCTCAACCATCATAGAGGGAAGTGGACAACCCGTCATCCAGACGAACTTGAACGACTTGAACGCCCCTTTATAGCAACTGTGCCACGAACTTATATACTTATACACGACACTACCACAGTATGGGTATCATGAAAGGGCTTGCCAAGAAGAACATGAAAGCTTGTTTATAAAGACTTTTTTTATTTTCATAAAGACGTTGAGAAGCTGACGAAAATGAAAAATCTCCTGGACATCCTATCGAACCCAAACAAACGCATGCCTTTGGAAACGTTAATCAAGTGTGAAGTAGTCCTTGAGAAGTTGGACTTCAACATTAAACGCAGTGAGGGAGTCAGCCTCCCCAATGCTGGAAAGGTAAGTTTTATAATTCAATTGACGTGTCTGGAACTCACATCCCAGTTACAAAACATAGGTTAATCCAAGACCCGGCTAAGATTAAGACTGGAAATAGTTTTCATATGAGCCAACGTGGCCTTGGGGTTTGAGCAATCGCCTGCTACGCCAGCGACGCAAGTTCGAATCCCAGTCAGGCCTGTACCAATCGCTAGATTCAGAAGGTCTTGGAAAAGTTAGTAATTATGAAAAATGTATGGTGTATTGAAACTAGACCAAATTTGGATAAAAATTATGTCCATCCCCTTTGAACATCGCCTAAGATAGTCCTTGGTTTAGAAGCAGTGCTATCTCTTTTTGTAATACGGATTCCGAAAGGGATAGACACAGATTTAATCCGAACTTGGTCTAGTCTAAATTTAAGTCTTTGGAGATGTGAAAAGGAAGTAATAATTCCAGGAGCAAATATTCAACCCACTGCTTGAAGTAGTGAACAACTGTCTCCAATCCCCTCTGGCCAACCACACACTCAAAAGGACCTTCGGATCGACATTGGACGCGCTCAACGGGCCGGAGATCAAGTGAGTTGTCGGATCTATATATACATTAGAAATGGTAAGGAATAGGCTAGTTGATTGAATATGAAATCTTGACTCTCCCTGGCCTTATCTCATACATTGTTGGGGTCGACACTTGGTTCTTTGAGGATTTTTGAGGAAAATCTGTGATCTGGGTTAAAGCAGTTGTCAGACTATTTAAGGCCTCAGACTGACAATAATATATACTATTGCAAGAATAAGGGAAGGAAAATTTTCATACATGAGTTGTGATGACTAGTAGAGCAACTGCATGGTTTGCTAAGGTCGTGGGTTCGAGTCCCCTTTTATGTTCGTATATTTTGAGGAATTTAGAATATAAACGTGTGTTTTAACTAATTAAATAGCCTTGCTAACTTATGAAAGTCGATAAATCATCACCGTTTTAGAAACTCTTAAGAGGCGAATGGTAAAGATACTGTGTCTCTTAGAAACCTGCCGCCGCCACACAAAGTACCTAAAGTAGAGGAACCACTCATGGAAATACCAGATGTACTTCAAGGGGAAATCGCGCGACTTGACTCCAGGTTCAAGGTAGGTGTGTCATAATATTATGAAGTAGAATATAGGTAGATATTAAGTAAATTCCGTTCGCAATTTTTCTATAGCTTTGTATATTTTTGAAGAGTTTAATTTAAAAACAGTATTGTATGTATTCTACATTATAGAGATAGTATTAGATTTAATGATGCATGTCAACTGCATTTAGAACGAAATCCTTAAATAATTGTCTTGTACAAGCGGCAGGTTATTCATATCAATAAGAAATAGAAATGGACCTAATATGGAGCCTTGCGTTACTCCAAATCTAATTATTGAAATTTAAGATGTTTTGAAACTGACGCTGATTTTCTGACGATGATTGTACCTTTTACGAGGATTATATGTCATGTGGAGTTCACCTAATACAATAACTGTTACTTATAAAGGCCTTCGAAAACTCATTAAATATTCCCATTATATATTCATCATCTCCCTGGCCTTATCCCATAGGTATATTGTTAGCACTTAATTGAACCCGATGTGGCTGATCACCTGATTTTTATATGAAGCGACTGCCATTTGACCTTCGTAACCCCTTTTACGAGGAAGCTCGGTAATCTGGGTTAAAGTGACTGTCTCTGGTCAGTCGCCGGCCTAAGATAGTCTATCGTAGGCTTCCGACCTTTCCAATTGCCAAAGATGTCAAATTGGCAACCGGGACCGACGGCTTAACGTGCTCTCGTAATTTTTTATTTGATGGTCGTGCGTCAGGTATCGCTAGAGAGCATGCAGCTGTCGGGCAGCGGGCTGTCGAGCGGGGACATATCGCTGGTGGCGCAGCTGGACGACGCGCGGCTGCCGTGCGTGCCCGCCGTGCACGTCGCCGTGCCCAGGGACTACCCCGCCGCCGCGCCCGCCCGCCTGCGCCTGCGGGCCCAGCGACACCCGCCCGGCTCCTTCCTGGCGCGCGTCGAGCGGGCCATGGACGCGCGCTGTGCCAGGTGGGTCCACTGCTGCCAGCCTCCCGCCGCCTGCGGGCCCAGCGACACCCGCCCGGCTCCTTCCTGGCGCGCGTCGAGCGGGCCATGGACGCGCGCTGTGCCAGGTGGGTCCACTGCTGCCAGCCTCCCGCCGCCTGCGGGCCCAGCGACACCCGCCCGGCTCCTTCCTGGCGCGCGTCGAGCGGGCCATGGACGCGCGCTGTGCCAGGTGGGTCCACTGCTGCCAGCCTCCCGCCGCCTGCGGGCCCAGCGACACCCGCCCGGCTCCTTCCTGGCGCGCGTCGAGCGGGCCATGGACGCGCGCTGTGCCAGGTGGGTCCACTGCTGCCAGCCTCCCGCCGCCTGCGGGCCCAGCGACACCCGCCCGGCTCCTTCCTGGCGCGCGTCGAGCGGGCCATGGACGCGCGCTGTGCCAGGTGGGTCCACTGCTGCCAGCCTCCCGCCGCCTGCGGGCCCAGCGACACCCGCCCGGCTCCTTCCTGGCGCGCGTCGAGCGGGCCATGGACGCGCGCTGTGCCAGGTGGGTCCACTGCTGCCAGCCTCCCTCCGCTCCTTCATTCTCCCGAATATTTCTGGGACTTAAAACCTTGGGTGTAAGATAAGTACACCTCTGTATATGTTCCTATTTGTTTTAATAATTAATATTCTTGATTGGTCTCCCTCCACAGATTACCGAAAAGCTGTTCAGTGGGTCAACTACTCGACGCTTGGGAGATGAGCGTAAGACAAGCGTGCGCGCCTAATCCGGTGGCATACACTCCCGTCCCGGCTCTAGGACTCTAACTCCACTAGATAAGGTACAATTTTGAATGACATGTTCGTAATTAATTGAAAAGTTTATAATTACACTCAGTTCAACTTTTTTTATAGGTTTTATTAAATATTTAATTAATATATTTTAATAATTGTATAATGAGCTGAGTTTAAAAAAAATATATTGTCGATATTATATCTCGAATGCGTTTTAAAGAAATGTGATTATTTTTTTTATAATAACTAATATTTTATCCCAACTTGAAACTGTATCATTCAACATGAAGAAAAATTTTTAATTGACACCTTATTGCCTGCGTATAAAAGTTTAATTTTGATTGGTTCAACTGAGTGTAATTAGTGATCAAAATGTGTGTATTCGGCAGCAATAATGAATTGTCCGTTGTTGTAAACCATTTTTCCTAATATTCCGTCAAATATGTGAAATTTATAATTAAATTCGCTACGATGAAAACCTCAAGAAATAAACCATAGACACTTTTTTACTACGAATGTATTTTATAAAATGTATATGATATTTCCGTACGGAAAAATAGAATGATTTTACAACCAATAAAATTTCTGTTGGAAAATTAAAAGAAATTGTATTACCATAGATAGACTGCAATGTTCCATTTTCGAAACATAGATACTTTACCATAGATAAATAATTTGTTGATGTTTGTAGCGAATTTGATACATGTCCAAATATACTTTATTATATTTTATAGTTTTACAGATTAAAATAAGTATAATTTGTTATGATTTAAGTAATTTTATAATATCTTATTGTTTCTCAAAGGGATCCTCAGTGTTGTAAACTAAGAAAAAAAAATGGAAAAAAAGTTTTACAAATTTCTTACAGGTGTGATATTTTGTCTGTGATAATTTTTAAATTAACTCGATACTATGAAATGCAGAGTTATTTGCGTTCGTAAGTAAATACAGAAGATGATTAACATGATAATAACAATTCTAAATGCATATTTAGCAATCCTTTAAAGGAAATTGCATATTTAACCGAAAAAAAAACTAATATGAGAACATTTTTTTTTTAAATACAGGTGTCGGGAAAATAGGACAGCTGTTAAAATATGTGATAGGGTATAATTTAAGGAATCAAATAAAATTATTATGACAAAAATATCTTCTTCCGTTTTTGAGTAATTGACGTTCAAGGTTGATCATATCAAGACCTTATTTTCGCATAAAAATCAGCTGTAACGTAGACTTATTCACGTGAAATCTAACTACGTTTCTATTATTTTTTTCTGCCCACTAATAGTTCCTGAAATAATCACATGAAACCATTAACCTTCTCCTTAATTTAACAACTTTAATGACCCCGTACGTAATGTATGTAAACGCGGCCGCGCGTTCATTCAATCGCTTAAGGCCGCGAGCTCTTCGGCCCTTAGCAACCATAGCCTATAACTACGTTATCGTTGGAGCTAGATATTTTACGACTTCAACATAGTGATATATTCATAAAAGCCTACAACTTCTAGAAGACAACTGTTCCTTTTTCTCCTAAACCCTGTATTTATATCTGGATGTTTCTTAATTCAAGCTATATATTTACGCAAGTTTCAACTGTACGTTGTATGCCTAAAGTTGAAAATCCACTGCACGTGAAAGCATTTATTTATTTTAAAAAATCCATGGCGGGATCAATATGTTTATGAATCAAAAAGAGGTCCCTTTTAGTTAAAAATTGACGTCATCGTGTGATTTGATATTTTATCAACTTTGTTTATGGATTTTGAAAATAAAATGTACTTGTAAATGTGTTGTTTTATTACTGGTAACACCCACGTTTGCTATCAATCTATAATGAAAATGAGTGATGGAAATGAAAAATATTTAGGCCCTGGTAAGGCACTTATGAATGTCGAGAATTTACCACCGGTTCGGAAACTAGCCTTCTGAGAAGAACCGGCAAAAGTGTCTGCTTGTAATTGTTAATTAACAGCTTTTAAATAAATGCATACGAAACTATATACGGTACTTTTATAAAAGATTAAATTTTTTACTGTGTCTACCTGTCTGTTTGATTCGGGTAATCTCCTAAACTACTGAGCAGATTCTATCGGGACTTTCGCTGGCAGATAGCTGGTGTTACAAGGAGTAACTTAGGGTACTTACAAAACAAATTACGGTTCTGCGAGTCTAAGGATGAAACTTAAGTCTATGCGGGTAAAACCACAGGCCACAGCTAGTAATAAATAAAAAAAAATACGTGCATAATTTATTTATTTTTAAATTAATGTCCATTTGATATTTACAGTAAGCTTGTCTTAAAATAATTTGTGATACTTATATTAACACATAGACACTCATAACAAATTACCATTATCAACCCAATACAAGGCGGCTATTAAAACCGCAAAACAAGTAGCTCAGTTATAAGAGCAACTGCTCAGTTTGAAGAGGGCGTGGGTTCGAGTCCCTCGTGTTCGTATTTTTCCTGACCATTTTTTAAAATCAAAGTCAATATTAATAAGTTAGTGTTAATTTTTTGGTATTATTTACGAGGCATTAATTACCTAATTTGTATTGAAATAGACAAAGTGTAGACACAGTATATGTCGCACCCTTAGAACGATAGAGGCTCAACTCAAAAATTTGCAAAAATAATTATATTAAGACAGACCTCAAAATGTAATTCTACACGTATCGAAAAAAATATTAAATACATTGTATCCAAAACTGGTAAAATAATGCAAAACCGCCTTAGTTATAAATTAAAACTCGCCGAAAGCGATTGACCCAAAAGAAATATTTTTGGTTTGAGCCACTATTGTTCTGAACGTGCGACATATAAGCTTACTACAAACGGTAAGGAATTTGTGAACAAATTGTTCCATATTACAAAATGACAGACGGATAGAATATTGATGACAGTAAATTATGTGATTACTAACTGTGGGATTCGATTTCACCCGCGTAGATTTCATTTCATTACCGCAAAATCCTTTTCTTTTTAAATAAATGTAGCCAACGTTAGTCCTTCTAACATTAGCTATCTGCCAGTAATAAATATTGAAAGTATGTGTTTTTAAGTCAGTACCGTATATACTTTCGTATGCATTTAGTGAAAAGCTGTTATTTTGGAATTACGAACAGACACTTCAATTTTATATACATGAGCTTAATTTCTTGCGCTCTCGACTGAAAATAATTTGAAGTATGTTATGACTCCATCGTTTTGATTCATATTGAGTTAAATCTATACAGATAAATACAATTGAAGTGTCTCTTTATAATTTCAAATAACCGCTTTTCACTAAATGCATACGACAGTATATACTTACCTCAAAAACACACATCTATATATTTTTTCTGTTTGTCCGTCTGTTTGTTCTCTGAGACAGCTGGACTGATTTTAGCGGGACTTACACAGCTTATGTTACAAGGAGTAAATGAGGCTAACTTTTTTCAAAATAAAATTAGGGGCGTAATACAGTCACCTACAAAATTAAATCTACACAGGGGAGACCGCGGGGCACACTTGCACAATAATTACTAATTTGTGGTACCGATTTGCCATCATACAGTTGTAAGATATATTCAAATTCTAAGCTAGAAAAGCTTGTTTCAGACCCCTTTAGCGAGTAGACTATAGCGAAAACTGGTAGAGTGTATTGTGTGGCGTCGCTGGGGCTCCGGTGCAGGCTCCATTGCGGGCCGCGGCCCCGCAGCACGACCAGTGGCGCGCGCCCGGCCAGCCCGCGTGCCCGTGGCCGCAGCCTGATAACAATACATAGGGCCTAGTGCGATTTTTTCACTGCCGCCGTCACAAGTCACCGCGTCGACGTAAACGCAGATTTGTATAGGATCGAAACAGCGCCGTCTGTCGGCCTAAAGATGACACTATTGTGAGCCCATACAATTCTGTGTTGCTAGGCATTCTGGTAACTTGCATAAGGAACTTTAATAATGATCTACCGAATTTCGGTTACGGCGGCTAATCTCAATGAGGATCAGCCATGTGCGCAGGAGATATTATAGTGCACAAGTGTGTGCGCAAACACAGGTGCACTCTTTATTCCCTCACTCTCATTGTCCGATGGGAGGCAATCCGACACGACCGGAGAGAGATCAGGTGGAGGACCAACGGGCTAACGTGCTTTCCGAGGGGTGTAAACACCGCCAACTTTCAAGCTCCGGGCATTTTATTGTGATAGACAGAAAAATCCAGTATCTAATTTGGACCCGACCCGGGAATCGAACCCGGGACACTAGATCAACTAGTAGGGGTGACGTCATGAGTTTCGAGCTATTATTTGTGAATTATTTTTGCTTAGGACTTGGCTAGTTTATTTATGATGATGTTGCGGTATTGATTTATTGTCGTCCTGCAAGAACAATTCTACACGTGTTTAATATTGCTGCCTTTTGTAGATTATAGATATTATAATTTTTTATGTAAGTTTAGCAACTTGAAGCTATGGTGAACATAGTAAGGAATTACTCCAGAGGGAGACACAACTATTTGTTATTATTAATAGTATTATTTTTATATCTTATATCTTTAAACGAGCAATTCTTGTATGTATATAATAGGAATCTAGGAAACGGCTGCAAAGATTTTCATGAAATTTTGCATGAAGGGGTTTCAGGGGCAAAAAATAGATCTAACTAGGTTTAATTTATGGAAAATATCGTTTTGACCATGTTTTCAGGCTCTGAAAAACTCATAAAATATCATTACAATACTACAGAAAATTTTGTCGTCATCTGTCAAGTTATGGTAGCTCAAAGGTGAGGCTTCCAGCTTACGGGACGATAACGAAACAAGAGTACCACGGTTCGAGACTGACGTTTACCGGGATTTTTTTTTCCATTTTTTGCGTGCTGAAGAAACCGAGCGCAGCTCGGTCAACCTGGTACTTTTTAGTTATAAGAGATATCTGTATACATTATCTCCTATTTCTTCTCCATAATATGTCCCAGCGAGGAATGATAGCTACTATACCTTATATGTGATGTGATTCATATAAGGTATAGTAGCCATCTCAAGCTACGCATTTAGTTATAAGTAGATGTACTAGATTTTTAGTTATGTTAATTTTTATCGACATTTGTGCATTGGAACATTGTACATGAGCTTACGTTTTTTAAATTATTTATTTTGTATTCTTTAAATTGTATAATATTTTTGAAAAGAGTAATTACTGAGTTTCTTGCCAGGTTCTTCTCAGTAAAAGCAACCTTCCGAACCTGGCGGTAGCATGTATAATCCTGTATAATTGTGTCATTCTGACGATTTGAAAGTGCTTTGTAAAAGTCTAATCGAATAAAGATACTTTTGACTTTGACTTTGACTTTGATTATTTAATTGTGAGAACCTGTTTCTCAAAGCTATCTATAATGTACTGTAGTGGTTACTTGTGTAACTTAGCTGTCGATTTTCCAAATAAAGAAAATAATTTAATTAAATTAAATCAACGTATGTTTTTGTACGCGCTCGCGTCAAATAAACCCAAAAAATTACAACTCTGCATTTAAGGCCAGCGGTCAAAACTCGTGACGCCAGTATGAGAAACCGTTGCCGCCCTGTCCTTATAGACCTACTTCGTCATTTATTTATTTACGCTCATATAGGTTATACAGGATGTCGGGGAAAATAGGACAGCTGTTCAAATATGTGATAGGGTAGGGTAGGGTAATAGGAAGCAAATAAAATTATTATGACAAAAATATTATCCTCCGTTTTCGAGTAATTGACGTTCGAAGTTGACCATATCAAGACCTAATTTTGGTATAAAAATCAGTGGTAACGTAGAGTTTTTCACGTGAAATCTAACTACGTTTTTATGTATATGTCTGCCCACTGATAGCTCCTGAAATAATCCTATAAAACAATTTTACCGCGTACGTAATGTATGTAAACGCGGCCGCGCGTTCATTCAATCGCTTAAGGCCGCGAGCTCTTCGGCCCTTAGCAACCATAGCCTATAACTACGTTATCGTTGGAGCTAGATATTTTACGACTTCAACATAGTGATATATTCATAAAACCCTACAACTTCTAGAAGACAACTGTTCCTTTTTCTCCTACATTCTATATAGTTATACCTTTGTATCCGCCGGGCATGGTGGCGCCGCACGCGCAAGTGGCATCCCTGCGGCCTCCCGACGAGCAGAAGGAACAGCAGTGGAACACTCCCGTGTGACTCTTGGCTACACGAGCCGCGCACGGAAATGGACTGCCCTGGAATTAAAAGAAGGCCGATAGTCAAAATCAAAAATATCTTTATTCGATTAGACTTTTTACAAAGTACTTTCAAATCGTCAGAATGACATAATTATACAGGATTATACATGCTACCGCCAGGTTCGGAAGGTTGCTTTTACTGAGAAGAACCTGGCAAGAAACTCAGTAATTACTCTTTTCAAAAATATTATACAATTTATGGAATACAAAATAAATAATTTAAGAAACGTAAGCTCATGGACAAAGTTCCAATGCACAAATGTCGATAAAAATTAATATAACTAAAAATCTAGTACATCTACTTATAACTAAATGCGAAGCTTGAGATGATGATAAGTTAGATAAATACAACCGGACTGCGTGTATTGTGAAAGCAGTAGTGTTTGTCAAGAGGGGCCTTCAATTCAGATCTTGGATTTCGGAGCTCAAACTCCAATCTGTATCAGTTTTTTACTCTTGCTCCGATGTCAGTCGCACCAATTTTTCCTAACTTACGATGAAGTATGAAATTTACTATTCCACTATGTGAGATACTAGCTATGGCGGGACCCTTTCTTCCATTGCACGTTATCACTGTGATTCCAATATTTGTACCTACAATAGATAGGCAGGCAATATTGCCATACATCCACTTCATACTATCATACTATTTATTTATGTATGCAATCATCAGAACGGTATACAATGCCAATTACACTAATTAGACACCATGCACTCTAACAATAGTAGGGTTAGGGTTAGATTCCAGGAGAGCATTGAGCGATGCAGTTAATGAGCGAGGTTTGGTATATGTAGCTAGGGTTGCTAGCCACCTTTGTAGTATAAATAGTAAGGCAGATTACCTTGATAGGTTGATTATTGACAGTGACAGCGAGCAGATATCCGCCGGGGGCAGGTGGTGTGACAGTCAGCGTGTAGGAGCCGTCCATCCTATCCGTCACGGCGGCAGTCAGCGGCCGCGCGCTCGAGTCACGGCGACGGAAGTAACCACATACCTACAACAATAAGTACGTCTATCTGTCACGTTGGCACTTATTTAATCACCGTCGACGGAAGTTGATACACCTATGTCCTCTGCTTGTCCCTTACGGACCCTTTTGGAGAGTATTTTAGTTACAGGAGTTTTGAAACTACATGTTTAGGAAAGCATGTTTTTTGTGTCTTTAAAATGTCTCAAGTTGAGAATATCGCTTTCATTCTTAAAGGTTACCTGTTCTCCCCCGCACCAGATTCTCTCGCCGCTGGTGTCTCGTAGCTCCAGGGTGGCTTCATGAGGACAGTCCACGCGGAGGTCTTGCAAGCCTTCAACAAAGAGATCACGATCATAGTCTCTGTATCCTACTAATCATTCAAAGCTATGAGTTATGCAAATATTTTGAATGGAGAGTCGTTTTTCTTACACATTCCATCATAGCTGTCTTCCATTGAGTATAAGAATAGCCTCTCCTATTCTCCTCACTTGCACACATACATAGGATACGGCTCTCCACGGTCTTCCTTTGGTACTTTGTACTGAGAATGCGGAGGTGAAATTTTGAGCGCTCAGAAAAAATAGTTAAGGTATTTGCGCAGGTATAGATATGACTGTGCATTCAAGGTCAGCGCTCATAACTTGTGGCGGAACTTACTTGATTTCTTATTAAACCTTTCATTTGATTTAAAGATCCTATAACATTTTGTATAGATTTCCGCGGCTTTTTCACGAGGTTTACCTACCTTGCACATGAAGCACGCATGCCTCAGGGTCGGGTGCGTGTGTGAGCAGCCTCCCGAGCAGCGTGGGGTCGTGGGGGGCGGGGGCGAGCGGGGCGAAGCGCAGCTCGCAGCGCGCGGGGTCAGTGCCCCCCGACCCGCCGGCATCCACCTCCGTCACACGCTCCAACCGACGCAACACCGGCCCGCTCAGTGACAGGACCTCGTCTTCTTTCGCTGTTGACAGCAGCTGTCAAAACGATTTATGACTTAAAGACATCAGGTGGGAATCAAATTATATTGGTCGAGTATAATTAAATTATATCTTGACAAGCTTTTGTAGTGCGTTTGTAGAATACATAGAACACATTTTGTTTTTAAATATTAACGTAACTTCATTGTTGAGGAGCTCGTGGCACAGTTGCTATTGCGCATATCATTCGATCAGCGAAGTTAAGCAACCCTAAGCCTAGCCAGTAATTGGATGGGTGACCGCCCGAGTTCCCTCCGTGCCTCGGAGAGCACGTTAAGCCATCGGTCCCGGTTGCCCATTTTTTATCTTTGGCAATAGTTACAGGTCAGTCGGAGGCGTAGCATTAGTTATAAGCTTTTGGTTACTTCTGGGACTATAATAAAGACGTTCAGCACTATTAGATTCTCCTCATCTCCCACACACCCTACGAACAACTGTGTCAAGGGCGAAGGCCCTAAACAAAGCAGCGACTTCGTTTGCGTTAAGATTTAGAAATTCCTTGGAGACAAAGTTATCTCTATTGTAGAATTCAACCAAAATGGTTCGGTAGTGTAAATTTCTTATCAACCAAATCGCATATTAATCAAAACCAGAATCTATGAAACCAGCAATAAAGGTAGCTTCTTCCATGCTCTTCAATTCCTTTTGATCCAAGCGTGGGTGGTTCGGCCAAGCGTCTTGTGTAATCTACTCAGCAAGAGAAGTACCTACAAATTTTCCCTACCTTTCCTAGTCTACCCACCTCCTCAGCAAATTTGACAGCCTCGATAGATTGTTGAGCCTTGCTGGCCAGGTCCCGATGTCTTCCTTCGACGCGTTGCCTGTGCCTGTCGCGGGCCCGAGCGGCCGCGGCCCCCAGCGCCCTTCCGTGGGCCTCCACCGCGCGCCGGTACTGGTCGGCCCACGCCGCTACCTCTGACTCCACGCGAGCTGCTTGACACTACGAAAGCGGCCATAGTAAGAGCATTCTAAAATCTTGTAGAAACTTTTTCGCAACAATTGAAATCTTAGTTTCATGTTCTTTTTAAAAGTAGTGCGATTGCTTGTGCCGTCGTCAGTTTCTATGTGATCAAACAAATTCAGCGCCGCCTAAGGTTGGGAGGCCAAATCTTTTGTTTGTCTACTAACTATTTTGCGAGATGTTTTAGCATAGTTTGAGAATGAAAATTTACGAAGGTGCGAAACAGTTATTCTAGAAAAGTAGTAAGGAATAATAAAGTAGTTTTCTAATACCACCTGCTCGTATTTTTCAGTACCATTTTAAAGATTAAAATACGAAACAAGATGATAATGATGACTCACATCAACCTCATACGCCTGCTTATTCAGTATGCGTACAGCCCTCTCGACGTTTTCTGGCACGTGTTTGGCCCTGTCGCACGCGTCGCGCAGCAACCGTGCCCTCTCAGCCGCTGCCCGGGACGCATTGGCTAGCGCGTGACCAGAGTGGGAGACCACGCAGCAGTCGCGGCAAATTACCTGCATCACAAGTATCGTATCATATTGGAAACAGAGCTCAGTGTATTGTATACTGAGAATAGAAGAAAGATAATTCTAGGACCAGCGCAACAGATTTGAAGGGAGAAGGATTTTGCGGTACCTTTTCGAAACAATAAAAGAAGACTTCAAGAAACGAATAGAGGTATTTGAGATGTGGACTTTACCAACGTGGAAATATTTCGGAGAGTTGGTCAAGAACGCAAACTTCTAGAGATTATCAAGCAGAGAAAGGTTGCTTATCTCGGACACGTCTTTCGTCACGAGAGATAAGAGCTGCTTAACTGATCATAATGAGCAAAATAGCCGGCAGACGAAGAGTTGCCCGCAGAAAGAAGTACTGGTTGTGGAACATTCGCGAATGGACCGACAGCAAAAGCGCTGCGGAGTTGTTCCACCTCTCAAGAGATGGCAGAAAATATTCAGAGCTGGTTTCCAACCTTCATTGGAGAGGCACTTGAAGAAGAAGGAGCGATATCATCGATGTTAACACATGTTTAAACCTATACTTTCTTGAGGCTCTGCGTGGTTTCACGCGCGTACAAAGAAATCTCGGAGCGCTTTTCTCCAGTTACTCAAACTATTCTGCTTTATCCTATTAGTTTTACAATATTCACCCCCTTCAAGATAGCATTTTCATTGCATATAAAAATGAACCCCCCTAGAGGTAGGATTCTAAAGCGAGCCTCTACCGTCACCAACCTGTTGGCAAGTAGCACAGTAGACAGTCAGCTCGGCTCTCGGGTGTTGACTACAGTACTTGGCTGGTCCAGGGTCCAGAGGGTGGAGGGAGTGCCTGGCCGTCGCCTTCTGTCTGCCATGAGCCTCGCCGCATGACGTGCACACGCTCACCAGACATTGACTGCAACGACGTTCTGCCTAAAGAAATAAGACAGATCTATCGTAAGAATAAATATTCTACCAAAGGACACGATTCATCACACTTACACAATTCCCGTCACGGGTAAAGAACGCGCATCGAAAAAAGTTAGGATACGCAAGTTTTTATTCGCCTCGCGCCGTACATATAGACAGAGACAGACCTATAAAATGACTATTCTTTACCCCTGACGGGACTTGTAAGTACGAACACTCACGTCCCATTAAAAAACCAACACATGTAAAAAAAATGGTTTCGTCGTAGGTATATTCTCTTATGATTTTAATTTGGCAGTTGTGGTAAAATTAATATAAGCTTCTAAATGTATATAACTCAAAGGTTACTGACTGACTGACTGACTTAGTGATCTATCAACGCACAGCCCAAGCCACTGGACAGATCGGGCTGCAATTTGTCATGCAGGTAGATGTTATGACTAATTCTGCCCCCAAGGGTATAAAATAGGGGATGAAAATTTGTGTGAAACTTTGTAAATTTTAAACCGATATATTATATAAAACTAAATCTACGCGGGTGAAACCGCGGGGCACAGCTAGTATAGCAATAAATCTGTACATTACAGTGTTTTATTATGAAAAAAATATGAGCTATCAATCAGGTCAACGAAGCTATCATCAATCATCAAGTGCTCAGAAACAGATTAGTGAACACATCCTGGCTACCACCGAGTTGGTAGACCTCTGTAACTATAATGTGGAGCGGTTTGACTCATTAACAAACAAACACTCTTGTGACTGTGGGCTGCCATCATCACCATCCGATAGTGAGCCCTTGCCACAGCCCAGTAAGTTGCGAGTTGCTGAGTTGAATGACACCATTGAACAAATAAGTGTATGTCCACCTATACACAAGACCTTAGTGTTTTCAGATAGCCTAGGTAAAAACATGGGTATATTACTCAATAGACACATTAGCGGTCCAGTAGTTAATTATTGTATGCCAGGGGCCTCTTACACACAAATAATTAATAAAATTAAGTGTATGAAAATAGATCCTCAATCTATTGTGATTATTTTGATAGGTGAGGGACTTAGTGTGCACAAAAATGAGTTAATAAGTGGCTTAGAATATCTGTCACATTTAAATGCCCACAAAATTATGATAACTGCTTTCCCATATAGTAAAAGCTACACAGACAGGCAAAATGATTATATAGGTAGGTTAAATAATCTTATGTGTAGGACAGGTTGTCATAGCGACAATTTTTTTTTTTTGATACTAATAAATTTATTAGTCGATTTATTATAACTGGGGACTTGTTTTACATCCCCAAAAAATGCATGAATATGATAGCTACATTGGTAGCATATAATATTAACGGTGTTATAGCAACTATAACGAAACTTAGGCTAAGTAATGAAACGGTGTTATGTAGTTCTAATAACACAGTAATTCGTTCTAGTTCTAGTTCTTTAAACTAGTAACTAAGACAACGGCCGAGTCCCTCGTCAACCGGCTCTGTCGCCTTAACGTAGTGCACCAAAATATACAAGGCTTGGCTGGCAAACAATTAGAAATTGATTTATTTTTAGAAAGCCATAATGTTCATGTGCTTTGTTTAACTGAACATTGGCTTAAAAATCATGAGCTATTGCTCAACAATAATAATTATAGACTTTGTAGTGCATTCGTCAGAAAATCAGCAATTCATGGTGGCTCTTTAATCTTGGTATCTAATAATGTTAAATGTAAAGAGCGTAGTGATATAGTAACCTGTCTATCAAGCGTACTGCCGAACTATCGTGTATTGAACTAGAAAGACATGTAATAATATGCGTATATCGCCCCCCATCTGGCAATTTCTGTTCATTTGAATCTATCCTTGAAGATGCCATTAGACGTGTTGCGGGCCATAATAAAAGCATTGTAGTGTGTGGCGATTTTAATGTTAACTTGCTAGAAAATAATTCCCTTTCGGTGCGTTTAATTAGTCTGTTTAATTCTTTTAATTTAAAGCACTTATTCCTAGAACCCACTAGAATAACTGCCACTTCTGCCACATGTCTAGATAATGTGTTCTGCGACTGTGAGGCCCTGGAAAAATCTATTATCAGTGATCTTACGTCAGACCATTGTGGTCAAAAAATCACAATATTAAATAAAACAAATAATGTAGTAAAAAAAACCACTTATAGACCTATTACTAAGAAACTTGTAGCAAATTTCAGGTCTAACTTGGCAAGCAAAATAACCAACCTACAAGGGCCACAAGAAGATCCTGATGCTCTTTACAATAGCCTTTTTAACGTTATACAAACGGAATTCAATAGTACTTTTAAATTAAAAACTGTTCAGAAGCAAAGTAAAGTAAAATTCAATGAATGGGCAACTGTAGGTATACATATAAGTAGAAAGAAGTTGTATGATCTTTATGGTATGAAACGATATGATCATAGTCCTGAGTTCTCAGCATTCGTAACTAGATACTCTAAATGTTTTAAGAAAGTTTGTATAAAAGCTAAAGCCTTGCATCTTGCCCAGAAAATCAAATACTCTGATAATAAGATAAAGACTACCTGGAACGTTATTAATGCCGAGACGGGAAAGGCAAAGAGTCGCGACTGTCGTATTACTTTAAATATTGATAACAAAGTAATCGAAGATGATAACAAAATAGCTGAAACTTTCAACAACTTCTTTGTAAATATTCCTTTAGTAACTACTAGTTCCCTAAATTCATCTCCCACAGACGCCGAATTATTATTGAAATCAAATGTTTCTGAGTGTGGCACTAGCTTTAGTTTTTGTACTATCACGCCTTTTGAAATAATAAAGACATTTAAAAGTTTGAATTCCAAAAAGACTGGTGATTTGTGGGATATATCAGTGAAAGTACTTCACGATATTATTGACATAATTGCCCCCTGTTTGGCTGAAATTTTTAACAGTTGTATTATGAGCGGTGTATTCCCGGACCTCAAGAAATATAGTAAAGTTATTCCATTATTTAAAGGTGGTGATAATAGTGATCCTACCAACTTCAGACCGACCTCTATCCTGCCAGACCTCAGCAAAATTTTTGAAAAAATTATTTTGAATCAAATAGTCGCCTTCTTTAATCTTAATAATATTCTACATGGCGAGCAATATGGCTTCACAAAAGGTCGTTCAACTACTGATGCTGGTGTTGCACTTCTTAGACATATTTATAGAGCGTGGGAGAACGCTCATGACATCATAGGTGTATTCTGCGACCTATCCAAGGCTTTCGATTGTGTCCAACACGAAACCTTATTAGTTAAATTAAATTATTACGGTGTCAAAGGTAGGGCACTCGACCTAATCAAATCGTATCTTTGTCAGCGGATTCAAACGGTCGAAGTAAATGGCGTCAAATCTTCCGGTTCTCCAGTACTAATGGGCGTCCCACAGGGTTCAATCCTAGGACCATTTCTGTTCTTAGTGTATATTAATGATTTACCAAATTTAGTCAAGAATACGTGTGACATTGTACTGTTCGCTGATGACACATCTCTTTTGTTTGAAGTCGACAGAGCCAAAACGAATTATGCAGATGTAAACAGTGCACTTGATCAGGTATTGAAATGGTTTAATGTAAATAACTTAGTCTTAAATGCACAAAAAACTAAATGTATTAAATTCACTTTACCAAACGTCAAACCTGTTGATACAAAGGTCATGGTAAATGGTGAAACTTTGGATATCGTAGAGTCAGTAGTATTTCTAGGTATAACCCTTGATAACAAACTTCAGTGGAGCCCACATATATCCAAGTTATCAGGAAAACTCAGCTCCGCGGCTTATGCAATTCGTAAAGTTAGACAGTATACAGACATAGAAACAGCTCGACTCGTATATTTTTGTTATTTTCATAGTGTTATGTCCTATGCTATTTTAATTTGGGGCAAAGCTGCTGATATAGAGAATATATTCACATTACAGAAAAGGGCTATACGATCAATTTATAATTTGGGACCCCGAGATTCGTTAAGGGAAAAATTTAAATCAATTGGAATTTTGACAGTGGCCTCACAGTATATTTTAGCTAACTTATTATTTGTGCATCAAAACATTGGATCGTTTCAAAAAAAATGTGATGTGCATAACATAAACACAAGGCACAAAAACAAAATTGTAGTGCCTGCGCATCGCTTACAGAAAGTACATGGCTCATTTTTAGGACAGTGCACACGCTTCTATAATAAATTACCAACAGAAATTGTAAACTTGCCCTTCAATAAATTTAAAGAGACCATCAAAGGAGTTTTGCTCAAAAAAGGATATTATACCGTAAGTGATTATATTTGTGATAAGGAATCCTGGGATGTATCTTTGTCGAAAAATTATTGTAAATAATCCCATTGGCACTGTACTTTTGCTACAATTAATTAATCTTAGTTTGATCTTTGCTTTGACTGGCTGGAATTTGCCATGCTCACAAATATTTGTAATATTTTAGTTATTATATTTGACAATTGAGCATTTGTGCTGTGTCCCATGGGCTTATATTCATGAGATATAAATACTGTAACCAAAAACATTGTATAATATATATTTTTTTAAAAAAGAGTAATTGTTGAGTTTCTTGCCGGGTTCTTCTCAACAAAAGCTACCTTCCGAACCCGGTGGTAACATTTATAATCATGTATAATGTATTTTGTGTCCTTCTGACGATTTGAAAGTACTTTGTAAGAAGTCTAATCAAATAAAGATATTTTGAGTTTGAGTTTGAGTTTGAAAATCTTCAAAATTAGGTTCAATTACTTTTGAGAACGTTCAGGTTTTTGTAATAAAATTGTTTGATTTTCATCTTTAATTGTGACTGTCGAATAACTCAAAGTGTATTGCGTATTTCAAATGAAATAACATGATTTAAACCAACACTAGACCAAGACTAAAACTATATTCGTCCTTTTTGAAACCCATATCACAAAAAGAGATGAATCTACTCTTAAGGCAAGGATTCTCTTGGGAGATGTTTTGTTATAAGAGGGGGTGAGATCACACTTCGTTTTAAATAACGTATTCCGGGAACCAACAGATGTCGTAAGTCAAGCAAATCAATTCATTTTTGGAAACGCTACGGAATTCGACAAATTACTGCAAGCATTGTCATGCTAGATTAAGTTTAACTGAGAATAGTTTAATGGCGTGTTACCTCATTTCCATTACTTCCCTCCCCAAGGAACGGTTTTAGATAAATTTGAAAACGCGTATTTATTCTTATATTCATACTTTGGGCTGGTGAAGCACACATCTACAGGTTGTTTAAGAACTTTATTAGTTAATGCATTCAATGAATATCATAAATCATGAAATTGATACTGGTCTCAGATTTGTATCTAAGTGGATTTTTTTCTGAATGATCAGTAGGTCTAAAAAGGTCACTTTGAGAGAATCATAATGTGACCCGAATATGATTCATCATCGAAATGGCAAAATGGTCACTTAGATGCAATTCATATTATCATATGATTCACGAATGATTAATATTTCGCAATTCACCTGTTTCACACTTTCCTATTCCTCCCCTAAAATGGTCCACAAAATATGAATTGCTTTTGTGACAAATAGATCCATAAATAAGTTGGTTAGGGACTAACATCTACAAGTAATGTAATCATTCGTGAATCATAATATAAATTTCTCATAAGTGACCATTTTATCATTTCGATGATGAATCATATTTGGATCACATTATGATTCTCCCAAAGTGGGCTTTTTAGACCGAAGTTACGCAGTTGTTCCTTGAAAAAACCGTACATTAATGTCCTGATCAGTAATGTAGGTATCTTGCCTAGAGATAACCATCCGAAGCATTGGAATCTTTATAATTGCTATGGTATGGCAAGGCCAGTTTAAGGCCATTATTTTATTGTATTTATATTATGAACAATTCCTAATAGGCATTAATTGACCTGTTCTCTCTTGCTCCTCATCTCCCTGGACCTTATCCCATACATTGTTGGTATCGGCTGCATATTGCTGATCACCTGAGTTTTATACAAAGTGACTGCTATCTGACCTTTGAAACACCCGGGGAAATCCGGTGATCTGGCTTAAAACACTTTCTTTGGCCTCATTAACGTTTGCAAAAGATGTTAAATTGGACACCGAAAAGCTTAACGTGCTCTCCAAAGTAGAGAGGGTGTCGGGCGATCACCCATCCGACTACTGGCTGTGGTTAGGTTTCTTAACATCGCTGATCGAATGATATGCGCAATAGCAACTGTGCCACCAGCCCCTGTCGTCTCTTGCTATTGATAAAACAAATTATAAGGTACGCGAGTGACACTGGTATTGACCACATTCATAGTTTGCAGTAGCGGCTTACCATCAAGTAGATTGTATACTTATTTGACTCCTTTGTACATAAAATCATTTAAACTATTATGCTGCAACCTGCGTAAATGTAAAACCAACCTTATTATCACTAGTGCATAAGTCACAGAGTACGCTGGCCCGATCAGCTTCCTTGGCTGCAGTCATCATCTTCCGGAGCAGCACGTAGTTGAGAGGCAGCGCTGATATCCCTCCGAGAGGAAGAGGTGTCTCATGGCCACACGTTGGACACAGGAGGAATTGGACACTCTTGCCTGATATCTGATAGGTGAGGAATATACATGTATACATACATATGCTCACGACTGTATTCCCCGAAGGGGTTGGCAGAGGTGTTGTAATATTAACACCCACTTTTCACCGAATACAATTAAGGGCCAACGTGGCAGATGGTGAGCCTATCGCCCTCTCAGGCACTATACTTTCTTTGAATTAATTCTCAGACATATGCAGGTTTCCTCACGATGTTTTCCTTCACCGTAAAGCACGTGAGGTTTTTAGAAAGACTCGTTTGGTTCAGGCCCCGCTGGGATTCGAACCTGCGTCGCTTGCGTAGCAGGCGGCTGCTCTAACCCCGAGGCCACCACAGTGAGGAATATAATTATAATTTTTAACGGAACCATTATATATTATAGGTAGACATCGATCCGTCTGTATATCAAGCAAGATACTTTACTCAGGTAATTGTGGAGATCAGTCAGTTATAATGAGGTACCAATAATACTCTGGTCAGCAATCTCTTAGAACTGAGAAAAATCTGCCGTTTTTAATATTCCATCAGCTACTTAACGTGATACAGTTTTTGGGCTCCGTGCCTCAAAAGGTAAAAAAACCTTTATAAGATTCTCTCTCTTGTCCGACTGTCTGTCCGTGTCACCACCGATTGTCATAGGAACTGGTGGACCTAGCAAAGTTGAACTTTATACCAAATACGTTCTGAGTTCTCTATAGTTCTTATTCGGTGTATGCAAATCTATACTAATATTATATAGAGGAAACATTTATATGCAAGTATGTTTGTAGCGTATTGGCTCAAAAAGTACTGGACCGATTTTAAAAATACTTTCACCATTTGAATGCTACATTATCACTGATTGTCGAAAAGACTCAGTTCTGCAGCATTCGCAGTAAGGAAAATTAGACACCTAACTGATATAAACACAGCTCGGTTGGTCTATTTTAGTTATTTCCATAGTGTTATGTCTTATGGCATCCTTTTATGGGGAAATGCTACAGACATCAGTTCTATCTTTGTGCTGCAGAAACGGGCTGTTCGTGCAATCTATAAACTCAAATCTAGAGATTCTCTCAGAGAGAAGTTTAAAGAAATAGGGATAATGACTGTGGCATGTCAATACATATTTGAAAATTTGATATATGTAAGAAAGAATATAGATAGTTTTAAGAAAAATAGTGATATGCACAATATAAATACACGCAAGAGGGATAAACTCCGTGTCCCTGTGACTAGACTGCACAAAACTAGTAACTCTTTTGTGGGGCAAAGTATACGCCTTTTCAATAAACTACCATTAAAAATGTGTGAACTACCATTTTTAAGTTTTAAGGCAAGCATCAAACAGAAACTTTGTGAAAAAGCATATTATAGTGTAACTGAGTATATTGATGATAGCCAAACAGGGCAATGAGTTGCTCACTCTTCCATTGAAATGTACTTAAACAACCCTATGTATATAGAAGGGACACATGTAAAAAAAAAAAACCGGGGAGTTTGTTTCGCCGTTTCTTCTCCTGACAGGCTTACTTTTGGAAACGGTAGTAAATTAACTTAAGTTAACGTAAGAAAAATGACGTTCAATAAGTGTTCCAAGTGTCCCTTATATTGAATAAAACTTTTTGATTTGATTTGATTAATATTTGCTATATTTATGCCCGTACTCCCACAGGAACGGGTACTACGCGGGTGAAACCGCGTCACGTCCGCTAGTCATTAGATAATGGTACACTGGGTTTTTATGCTTCTTTGTGACTAGAAATTTACCCTCGGTGAACTGAATTGTTCCTTACCTTTCTAGTATAGATGCCATATTTGCGTGGCTTCTGATCCCAGCTACCATCAGAGCCTGAATGCCTGATGTCACTCTCATACCCCGACCCGGCGGAGCCACCGCCTGACACTGACTCCCCTGGATCTAATTGGACCGAACCTGTAAACATTATCTCACTTATACATCGCGTATAATCTATTGTTTAAAAGTAGTTCCATCTCTTTTTGTGATATGGATTTCAAAAGGGATGCACATATGTAGTTTCAGTTCGAAGTCTTGCTTTGATCCATGTCATAGTAGGGTTTGGGTTATGAAAATGATCTTCCTGTTTTAGAACATACATACATATGCTTACGCCTGTATTCTCCGAGGGGGTAGGCAGAGGTGTTGTAATCACAACACCCACTTTTCACCGAAGATGATTAAGTGCCAACGTGACAGATGGTGAGTCCATCGCCGTCTCAGACACTTTACATACGTCATTGAATTACTTCTCAGAAATATGCAGGTTTCCTCACGATTTTTTCCTTCACCGTAAAGCACGTGGTATGAAATCACTGTACATAAGATTTTAGAAAAACTCATTGGTACAGGCCCCGCTGGGATTCGAACTTGCGTCGCTTGCGTAGCAGGCGACTGCTCAAACCTCAAGACCACCACGGCTCTTAGAAGTCTGTCTTAGAAGTTTTCTGTATATACCAACATGTTGTATAATTTACATTTAAATAAGGGTCATACTTTGAGTAGACAAAATTCCTTTGAAACACATGTCGTGTTTGAAACAACAAAACAACCGTGTTTTTAGGAACTTTCTACTACTTAAACAATCAAATTAACAAAAGTTTAATTATGTTAACGGAAGCAATAGAGCGCCTGTATTACTACGCCTGGCTTACCTATATATAATATAGGTAAGCAGATAGCAACACATTTATAGAATAAAATTTAATAAAAAAGCCGTGGTGGCCTTGAGGTTTGAGCAGTCGCCTGCTACGCAAGCGACGCAAGTTCGAATCCCAGCGGGGCCTGTACCAATGAGTTTTTCTAAAAAACTTATGTACAGTGATTTTACACCACGTGCTTTACGGTGAAGGAAAACATCGTGAGGAAACCTGCATATTTCTGAGAAGTAATTCAATGACGTATGTAAAGTGTCTGAGACGGAGATGAACTCATCATCTGTCACGTTGGCACATAATCATCTTCGGTGAAAAGTGGGTGTTGTGATTACAACACCTCTGCCTACCCCTTCGGGGAATACAGGCGCATATGTATGTATGGAAACAATAGACTAATTAATGCTAAACGTTCGTGTCCAGTATTGAGTCACTCCACCTTGTTAGCAACGAATGTATTTTAGCCGAAGATTAGTGTGTTTGGGAGAGTCTTGAAATAGCGTGACCTTGGTTGGTGATTCATTTCTCTATCTAAACACGTGTCACCTACCAGATGGAAACATTGATGATGTCGCAAACGTGCTCTACATACATTTTAATGTCAACTCTTAGGACAATTCTACACAAATTGACCTAGTGCTGAACTAAATAAAGCTTGTAGTTATTTTGGGAACTAGAAAATGTTCCTGCCTCGTTGGTGTAGTGGTCGCAAACGCTACTGCGGAACATGAGGCCCTAGTTTCGATCCCGGATCAACTGAAGTGTTATTGAGTTCTCCCATCTGTAGTATCTCAGCCCAGAGTCTGGATTGTTGAAATTCTCGCCCTCCATTACATGGGACTTAAGGTGAACTGGCGAAACGTGAATGTACTGTTCTGTAACTCTGCCTATCCTTCTGGGGGTTACAGGCATAATGTCATGGGGGCTGCGGTCCACCCATGAAATGAACTCTACACGAGTGAGACCGCGGGGCACAGCTAGTAGTATAGATATAAGGCCCACATACCTCGCTCGTTGACTGCACTCAATGCTCTCCAGGAGTCTAACCCTGATGGAACAAGCTATTGTTAGAGTGCATGGTGTTCTGCGAGAAAGGATGAACGTCAACATTTTATTTTTAGTTTTTATATTATATTTTATGTGTATATTGCATGACCTGTGTCTGATTTGTGTAATTAGCATTGTATGCCGTTCTAATTATTGAATAAATAAATAGTTTTAATTCAATCACTTAAACGATTCTATAAGTAAAAATAAAGGGTTTATCACAAAAAATTACACAATTCCTGTGAATTCCCTGACTTCTGAGTTAGGCTTGAGTGCCTGTGTTACAGAAATCAGTGTCTTCTCACATTAGTTTCATAAGAAATTTCTGTGATACCAAGGTATGAGGTAGTTTATATTGCAGTGTATGTAACGTGAGTTCATAAAAGCAACTGCTAAGATTGCATAAATAAACCAGATTATGAATTATCCGGGCCTGTTTCATATCCAATTGTTATGGTTATAAATTGCCGGTGCTGATTCTTTGAAAATGATACACATGTATTACGCGTACGCATTTAGTCTGATAATCTGCAACTCGACTGCTATGGGAGATGAGTCAATCGATTTAAAAATGTTTCTCTGTGTTTTGCTTTGCTTTAATCTATACATATAAAATTATAAGTCCTGACTAATTTAAAAACGCACACCCCAAACCACGGCTCTTAGAAGCAAGAAATTGGGAGGGTATATTCTTGGTGGACTCTACAAAAGTATTTTTCAAAATTCATTCAATTGTCACACAGGCGAAGATGCGACACCTAGTACATTGAATAAATTTATTTACTTACATATTATGACGATGACTAAAAACAGATAGGGTCAAGTAATGTCAAAAAATCTTAAAACTTTTCTATATTTATAACATGACTAGCTGTGCCCCGCGGATTCACCCCCATAGATACAGTTTTATATAATATCATCATCGCCCTCGCCTTATTGCATGGATACATTGTTGGGTTCGGCACTTGATTCAACCCGATGTGGCTATGATTTTTAAACGAAGCGACTACCATCTGACCTTCCCAACCCCTTTAACGAGGAAAATCCGTGATCTGGATTAAACCAGTTTAGTTTTATATAATATATCAGATTAAAATTGACAAAGCTTCATAAAAACTTTCATCCCCTATTTTATCCCCTTGAGGGTAGAATTAATCAAAATCCTTTCTTAGCGAATGCCTAGGTACGTCATAACATCTACCTGCATGCCAAAGTCAGCCCGATCCGTTTGGGCTGTGCGTTGATAGATCAATATGTCAGTCAGTCAGTCAATCACCTTTGAGTTATGTATATTTAGATAGGCAAAGACACTTTCCATTTATAATATAAGTAACTAGCATCCGTCTGCGGCGTCACCCGTTGTTTTAGGAATCTTTATATAAGTACATATAGAGAGTGTAGAACTAGCCAAAAAGAATATATCGTCGCGAGGGATATTTCAAAGGAATAACTTTGGTTATATAACAGTAAGTATTGTATGCATTAGTGGAACTGTATGTTTGTGTGTCACGTCACGTCATAGCGCTCGGGGTGGCTGGTCTATTTGAGGCACACATTAACTCAGTTCCGGTGTTTGAGTTCGCATCAATGGACTTCTAAATCTGTTCGTCATATTATGAGGGTAGTTAGAAATTAGTTTATCTTTTTTTTTTATGTAACTCGCGTCCGTCTGCGGCTTTGTCCGTGTGATGTAAACGCTATAAGTTTCACGGATTCATCCTTGGATTTCATTCCCTTAGGGGTGGAATTTCGGAATATCCTTTCTTACTATACAAAAATATCGGCTAGTGTTATTGTGACCCGAACAGGCAACATCATTTTTAACCGACTTAAAAAAGAGGGTAATACCCGTTTTAAACATTGGCTGCAGGAACCGCCTACCACTAACCGAACTGAACATTTCTTTTGAAAAAAAATTTACGAAGATATGTCGGGGCACAAGCTGGTTAAAGACAAAATCCTTGACCAATTACGATTATCCAGTTACGTTGGCAGCTAGGTCAAAGTACAGACTAATATAGACTATGTATGGCTTCGGCGATAGCCGATTGTGCGGAATATTTGTATTGGAATACTACACTACTCGCCTCCCATTATTTTCGCTCGCTAGGGAGACAAACCATCATAAGGGAAGGACAGTCGGGTTTTCTACTGCACTAAAGTCAAAGTCAAAGTCAAAAATATCTTTATTTTAAACTTTTTACAAAGTACTTTCAAATCGTCAGAATGACATGATTAATGATTATACATGCTACCGTCGGGTTCGCAAGGTCATTACTCTTTTCAAAAATATTATACAATTTTAAGAATACAAAATAAATAATTTAAGAAACGTAAGCTCATGGACAATGTTCCAATGCACAAATGTCGATAAAATTAACATAAATAAAAGTCTAGTATTTCTACTTATAACTAAATGCGTAGCTTGAGATGACCGGCCCTCACAAGCAGCACACTGTTCACAAGTATGACGTGAATGCGAGGCACTAAAACCGGGAACCTTTAAGCCCCGGGAACTCGAAGTTCTGGTTCCGCTAGCGCTTTAAGTAGTCAGGGCACATGCCCGGGACAGCTGTTCTGGAGACCTTGGAACTGTGTCCATGGGCTTACATTTCTTAAGTGCATTTTATATTTTATAATTGAATTTTCTGTGACGGATTGGTTTATTTGGAATAAAGAATAGGCAGGCAACGATATTTAAAGTATGTCTTATATAATAGTACGCTGGTTCACCATATGAGAGCGAGACAAGGTACTTTATATATAAAGAAGTGTGCTCGTAATCACATGAACAGACAGACAAATAAACGTAAGTATATCTAAAGTGTTACAACAGGTATTGAGGGCACCAATAAAACTGATCCAATCCCAATAAAAAATACATAAAATGAAGTTATAAAGCAAACAGAAGCCATATAAAAGGTATCGTTAATGCTGTCTAAGTATCAAAACTATTGTATTGAACTATTAAAACTCTATTAGGAATTTATGACTCCACCATATGCAATTGATGTCGTAAATGAAATCTTTTAACAGGCTTGATTTATTACCACTTAAAGATCACCTATTGTTGTTTTTATCTAGCATGTTTTTTTTGTTATTATTTATAACTGGTTTTCTTAAGATATATACATATGCTCACGCCTGTATTCCCCGAAGGGGTAGTCACAGGTGTTTTAGTAAAAACATCCAGTTTTCACCCAAGATGATCACTTAAGTGCCAACGTGACAGATGGTGTGTCTATCGCCGTTTCAGGCACTATACATACGGCTTTTGAATTACTTCCCAGACATATCAGTTCTCTCACAATGTTTTCCTTCACCGTATAGCACGTGTCGTGATCACTGCACATGCGTTTTTAGAAAAACTCACCGTACAGGCCCAGCTGGGATTCGAACTTGTGTCGCTTGTGTAACAGGCGACTGCTCAAACCCCGCGGCCACCGCGCCTCTTCTGATTTTCTTTGGAGTCAAATATAGAGAACTAGCGAAACGCCTTGACTTTGCACAGGTGCAACGTAAATAGTAATTAATATGCACGTATCTATCCCGATCCATTAAATGAACGAAATTAAATCTGTTTCTAAGAAGTAAATTAACAGCTTATCACTCAATGCATATTATGAAAGTACTTATATTCAGTAAAAAAATCTCTATCTATCTGTCTGTTGCAGCTAATCACTGAAACGGCTGGACCGATTTTATCGGGACTTTCACTGGCAGATAACTAATGTTGCAAGATAAATCACTTATTTAAAAAAAACGTTTCCTCATAATAAAGCCATGAATTTAAGCCTCCGCGGGTGAAACTGCGGGGATGTGTAATGGGGTGTGAATAAAATCCGACTTACCCCCATCAACCTCGCTCCAGGCTTCAGACTCCCCCTCCTGATGCAGCCCCTGCAGGCACCTTGTGCAGAAGCTATGCAGACAGCCCAAAAGCCTCGGCTCCGACAACTCTTTCTTACAAATACCGCAGTCCCACTCTCTCACACTCTTCCTACTCCCGTAAGCCGAAGTCCTCGGCGCCACATTTAAGTTCTGACTCACTGGTCTCCTAGCAACGCGCAAGGGGCTGTTCCCAGCACTTATTGAGGAATGTTCGAAGGATTTGCGCTTATCCTGTTTCTTCCTGGTGAAACTTCCGAAGATATATAAAATACGGTCCACCTCCATTTTTTATTCCGATTAAAAGATCTTAAATCCGAAGTAAGATTTTTTTTATTTCTTTTTTTTAGTAGTCACGAAATCATAGACAAATAAATTATTAGTTATCTACGCAACAAGTAGTCCTTTCTGTAGCAAATTAATTTTTATAATTTTTTTTTTAATATCGCGTGAGTAAAGATAAATTATTAGTTAAAGTTTAAAGCGAATATAATATTTTATTTGAATTAAACATCGCGAAGGACGGCGTAAAAATAAACGTGTAGCCACAAAGACGTGAAAACATCGACTGAAACCTGAATGAGCGAGTTTTGTTTGTGGCATTGAAAACTGTTCTAATGTGCCTATGTTTATGTTTTTATTCTATTGCAAAGCTTTTGAAGTGTTATGTGACTTGGTAACTAGTAATTAATCATCCGTCGTACACCACTTGTAAGTATGATTCATAAATTTTAGTTATTGAAGTGGTCACTAATAAACTTTACTTTATGTTAATTTTATCGACATTTGTGCATTGGAACTGTGTCCATGGGCTTACATTTCTTGAGAGATCTATTTTGGACTATCTGTGCCCCGCAGTTTCACCCGCGTTAGCATACCATAAGTTTTTTTTATTAAAAGTAGACTAACCTTTTATCCCCTATTTTATCCCCTTGGGGGTAGAAATAATCAAAATCCTTTCTTAGCGGATGCTACGTCATAACATCTACCTGCATGCCAAATTTCTGCACGTCATACTTGTGAACAGGTGCTGCTAGTGGGGATGGTCATCTCAAGCTACACAATTATTCGTAGTTCTTATTTTTAGTTAATTTTTTTTTTATATCGACTTTTGTGCACTGGAACTGTGTCCATGGACTTAAATATATTTTTTATGATTTATATTGTATTGCTCAAAGCTGTAATTTTTAAAAGAGTAATTACTGAGTTTCTTGCCAGGTTCTTCTCAGTAAAAGCAACCTTCCGAACCTGGCGGTAGCATGTATAATCCTATGTAATCGTGTCTTTCTGACGATTTGAAAGTACTTTGTAAAAAGTCTAATCGAATAATGATATTTTAGAATTTTGAATTGCATGAGTGGCTTTAGGAGTTTTAAATTTTCATACCCAAATGTACATTCGCTTGCTACCACGCGTAGCTTTGGAAGTTAGGCCCACCAGTGCCCCAAGTATACATATTGATACTTTGGAACCTTGCGTTTTTCTGTATAGAGACGTAAAACTTCCTACACTCACCGCTTGGGGCGCTTTTTAACGTTGTCATACAAAATGCCGTAGTGGCCTTTAAGAGCCGTGGTGGCCTTGAGGTTTGAGCAGTTGCCTGCTACGCAAGTTCGAATCCCAGCGGGGTTTGAACCAATGAGTTTTTCTAAAAAAACTTATGTATGGTGATTTCACACCACGTGCTTTACGGTGAAGGAAAACATCGTGAGGAAACCTGCATATGTCTTAGAAGTAATTCAATGACGTATGTACAGTGTCTGAGACGGCGATGGACTCACCATCTGTCACGTTGGCACTTAATCATCTTGTGTGAAAAGTGGGTGTTGTGATTACAACACCTCTGCCTCTGCCAAAATGAGGAAAATACGCAGACGATATCATCAATATAAAAACATGTTAAAACCTTGGGGCACTGGTTGAATTGGTGTACTTAATGACTTTTAGGTCAGCTGAATTTCAAGAAGCAAAAATGTTGTAAGCATTTTGATTTGTATTACCAAAACCGCGACATCTCACACAATAATCAAAACTGTTTAAACTAAAACTGTCCTGTATATTTATTTACTGCAATAACACAACTAAATAGAGCGTCCATTGACCCATATACGAGTGACCGACGTAATCGCGAGAATGGCGGGCTATTTTTCGACGCACCCGGCCGCATGAGCCGACGTACTATCGGAAACTGAAATTAAAAACCTAAGTAATTTTACCTTGAAATGTAAGCTTTGTTATGGTGACAATAAGGATTAGGTTACGAGATGATCTATATTGTGTACAGTTAACGCCACAAGTGATTTAGTTTTTCAGACCTGCGATTTCATTCCCTTTATGATCACATTGCCCAAGATGAAAAACGACTTTGAAGGATTACGTCTACACCGCTATAAGACGTGGCGAAATAACTAGCATTTAAAACACCCACTAAGCAAAACGACTCATTATTACTCTACCTCTAATGCAAATGGACTTTATAGTAAAAATTCTAAAATGCCAACACACCAAATGTCACTTTGACGCACAACCTCTCAAAAAAAAAGTTGTACGCAAAGATACATACATATTGTTAACGGTAACTAACAAGTTTCCTACTTGTAATGACTTCTTAGTATTGTTATTAAACATACATACGCTCACGCCTGTATTCCTCGAAGGGGTAGGAAGAGGTGCTTGTAATCACAACACCCACTTTTTACCGAAGATGATTAAGTGCCACCGTGACGGATGGTGAGTCCATCGCTGTCTCAGACACTTTACATACGTCATTGAATTACTTCTCAGAAATATGCAGGTTTCCTCACGATGTTTTCCTTCACCGTAAAGCACGTGGTGTGAAAGCGCTGTACATAAGTTTTTTAGAAAAATTCATTGGTACAGGCCCCGCTGGGATTCGAACTTGCGTCGCTTGCGTAGCAGGCGACTGCTCAAACCTCAGGGCCACCACGGCTTTTTTATTAAATTTTATTCTATAAATGTGTTGCTATCTGCTTACCTATATTATATTCATACTTATGGCATCTAAGCAATCGATACCTACTTCTTATCTTTATTTACAGTTTCAATTAACGGTAGGTTGTTTTTTGATAGTAGGTACCTATGTTCTCAATTTTCCTCATTATCAATTACTGCTGACCACGCGATGATTACATGCTTTCTAAAATCTATACCTTACTAGATTAGATGCTTAGAGTGTGTAAAATATTTGCAGAGAATCCCGTGTGTAGTGTAATGGCGACGACAGCGGAATGCATTCGAATTAAACAGAAACTATGAACTAGGAAAGAAAAGATCTTCTTACTAAAATTGTTGTAGCTGTATAGCTAGGTAGGTTTTAAGAAAATTCGATGAAACCGCTGTCGTTTATTTGTCTGTCAGTCCGTTGTCAGTACCTACACCGCGCTACATAACAACTACTTTTAAACATTTCATTGATGGCTGGTCCACAAATTAAATTATCTCCGCCGTACCGTCGCGTATTGATTATTTTGAATAGACAAGTTACATTATTTATTTAGCCGCCCGGAACCACGGTTTATATGGCCAACAATGATTTTATTATCGTCCGAAGCGGAATGATTTTGGTATAGTTGTACTGGATATGGGAAGATTTTAATACAATGTAGACTAATACTTGGGTTCTGAAAGAAACCCACCCTATGACCCTTAAGCAAGGAAAATATTTCCAGCTGTATATAGGAAACTGTTGGTGTAAAAAATATATTTACTTTATTTATATATGCTTAGGTGCTATTTTAGATGAGGATATATAGAGATATAGCCGTGGTAGCTATGGCCCAGCGGTTTGAGTCTACCTACGCAGTCGACGGAAGTTCCGAGTGCAGTAAATGAGGTATTTTTTACAGCACGAATCTGAGGTATACCACAGGAAGGATTACAAAATATCATATAACGTATTAAGATGACAAAATAAAAAGATTGAAAGAACGAAACGTTTTTCAGTGTGTGTCAATTTCATTTGACTGATACATATGCCATATCCACGTTTGACATTGACAATTGACAGAATCACAAGAAGTATTACGTTCCATTCACATTTCACAACTTCTAACAAATTAGTAATTTTATTTGTTTTCTTTCTCACTCATACTAAGGCAATTTATGGGGAAAACCAAGCGAGACAGAGATAACTTGTAAGGAAGTCAGGCTAGTTTAGTTCTGTTAGATTGGAATGCGAGTTTGTGGTGCATTGCATTGCATTGCATGGCGAAGCGGCAGTTGACGGCGGACAACACTATATTTTTCTTTTGTATGTGTCCTAATTCCCAAATAGTGGGAATGTTATGTTTATTTATAATGAACACGCATTAATTATGTCAGTCAGTGTTCAATTCAGCGTGAACTAGAGCGCATACAGTTCAGATATGTTTAACATTAATAAATTATATCTCTTCTCATATTTGTGCGTTATTGTTATAGTTGTATTATATTTTCAAACGGAAATCGCACGTTTAGAAGATAATTATAAGAAATTAGGTAAGTTTGAATACTTTTAAGGTACAGGTATAGTTTTCATCAGCTATGTTTACTTTGATTCCAGCTGAAATGTACATGTTTTCACTGAGAATAATCTATACAGATAAATAAAATTGTAGTGTTTAAAGAGAAATTAGCAGCTTTTCACTAAATCTATATGATAGAATATACAGATACAGACCTAAATACAGAAATTTTCAAATAATATCTCTGTTTGTCTGTATGTTCCGGCTAATCATAGTCATCATCAAATTTAAATTCTGTGTAATAATTATATTTATTTTTTCTTTTTCTTGCTATTATATATACATACTACATTTAAATGCCCTGGTGGCTTTGAGGTTTGAGCAGTCGCCTGCTATGCAAGCGACGCAAGTTCGAATCCCAGCAGGGATTTTATCTAGGAAACTTATGTACAGTGATTTTACACCACATGCTTTACGGTGAAGGAAAACATCGTGAGGAAACCTGCATAGATCTGAAATAATTCAAACACGTATGTATAGTGCCTGAGACAGCGATGGACTCACTCTCTGTCACATAGCACTTGATCATATTCAGTGAAAAGTGGGTGTTGTGATTACAACATCTCTGCCTACCCTTTCGGGGAATACAGGCGTGAGCATATGTAAATCTCATAAATCTTTTTTTCAGAATATAGATTGGTGCAAACCCACAGACCAGAATCTCGAAAGTTCAACTTGAAATCGCAGGATAAAACCGACGATGACCTAGTGGTGATCTACAACAGGGTCCCGAAGACGGGATCCACTAGTTTTGTGGGTGTAGCATATGACTTGTGCAAGAAAAATAACTTCAAAGTACTACATATCAACATTACCGCTAACAGACATATCATGTCGCTTGATAATCAGTATAAGTTTGCCCAGAATGTGACGCGTTGGAATGAAGTCAAGCCTGCCCTGTACCATGGGCATATGGCGTTTTTAAATTTTGATAGGTATGTAGAAGGGTTTGAAAATCTTTGAAATGTCAAATTCATCATTATTTTGAAATAAGATAAATACTATTTTCCATTCTTATGATTATTAATTTCATCATCTATACTGATATTGTAAAGATTTCAATGTTAATATGTCTGTATTAAATTGGATCAGAAAGTACTGGAGCAATCTTGAAAATACTTTCAGCAATGTATAGCAAGATCATCAGGGAGTGGCTATATTTTATCCCCATACTCCCATGGGAATGGGAACTAATGTCTTGTGAATTACTGAATTTCTTGCCAGGTTGTTCTCTGTAAAAGCAACCTTCCGAACCTTGCCGTAGCATGTATAATCCTGTTCTAACGATTTGGGAGCACTTTGTTAAAAGTCTAAATAAATAAATTTTTTAATTGAATTGAGTTGCTTGTGGCATTATTGGGTCCGGATTTGCCTGGAAGCACGTCGACCTTTGGGATCTTTTGTGCCACCCTTGCCCTTTTGCTCAGCGTACCTGACTTCTCAAATACTCCCTGAACAAGCCGGCAGATCTTGCCCATTGGGAAGAGCTTGTAGTCCTCTGGTTTCGGATAAGCCTTACCCAGTAGGTCCATTCGCCATCTGGCCAGTGCGTCGTTGGCGCTGGCGAGTTGTATATAATACTATGACTGAATTACCCAGTACAGCATACATGTATTGTTTAGTTAGCTTAAAATGATGTCCATTCCTCCTTGCAGATTAGGAACATCATCGAAACCGATATTTATAAACTTAATAAGGAAACCCCTGGACAGGCTGGTGTCGTATTACTACTTCCTGCGCCACGGGGACAACTACAGGCCGCATTTGGTGCGGAAAAAACATGGTGATAAAGTGGTAATTATATTTACGAACTAACTGTACCCCGCAGCTTCACCCCCGTAGGTTTAATTTCAATCCCGCGGAACCCTAAATGTTTTTAAATAAAGGTAGCTTAAGTTACTCCTTGTAACATTAGCTATCTGTCGGTGAAAGTCAATTGACTCAAATAAATGTGAATTGGCTCAAAAAGTACTGTACCGATTTTAAAATTTCTTTCACCATCTGAATGCTAAATTATCACTGATTAATAAAGACTATATTTTATCCCCGTACTCCCACGGGAACGAGAACCACTGCCACTAAAGACACCGCGTGCTATAGTGTATAATATTTGAAATTTGAATGTGTTTGACAGACATTCGACGAGTGCGTGGAGAAGAGTCAGCCGGATTGCGACCCTACTAATATGTGGCTTCAAGTGCCATTTTTCTGTGGACATGCTGCCGAGTGCTGGTAATATTTTACAAGTTAAAAATAGAATCGTTTAACAATGAACTCTACTTGGTATTAATTAGGTGCTATTTTCGCAGGAAACCCGGCAGTCAATGGGCTTTGGAGCAAGCGAAACACAATCTAGTACACCAATATTTAGTAGTAGGAGTTACAGAAGAAATGCTCGACTTTATAACAATACTCGAGGCTACACTACCGCAGTTCTTCAAAGGAGCCACAGAGTATTATCTTAACAGCAACAAATCACACTTAAGACAAACCAGTTCCAAAATAGACCCTAATCAAAGGACAATAGAGCTCATCCAACAGTCAACTATCTGGCAAATGGAAAATGAACTCTATGAGTTCGCCTTAGAGCACTTCAAGTTCGTCAAAAGAAAATTACTAGTCAAAGAGGCTAATAATGTAGCGCAAATATTTTTCTACGAGAAAATCAGGCCTAAATGATGAATGCAACCAGAATTCGACCTTAAATCGTAAGTAGCAAAGTTAATAATCATTCCAATGTTATTGGTTTTATAAAGACATCGGATCTATTTATCGAATTAGTTGTTAATTTTACTCAGAAACTAGTGAATTCACTTTTATAGATATTTTATCGATTGACGTTGAAATAGATTTTGCTAGAGGCAAAATCTATAATGTTTAGTTATGTAATGTTAGTTAATATTTATTGATAAATAGACAATGTATACATATTATTAAATACTTATGTACTTAATCTATATTCGTACAGATAAATAAAATTGGACTGTCTTTGTGTTTGTCGTAAATATATGTGGTAGTATATAAAAAAACTGTCTGTCTGTTTATCTAATGGTAATCTCTGAAACAGCCGGACCGATTTTGACGGGGCTTTCACTGGCAGATAGCTAATGTTACAAGGAGTAATTTAGACTACTTTTATAAAAAAAAATGTGATAATTTTAGAGTCCATCCAACAATTTCGTTACAAAATGCGTTTATTTTATCTATTATATAATTGTATGTTTTCTCTCAAAATAATATTTTCTTAATTTTTTAACTTCATGAAATAATTCAAAAAATCAAGGGATTCTTAAAAATGTTTTTTTTTTTACTAATCTTCACTGTATTATGTAGTTAAAGTCAAAAGTATCTTTATTCAATTAGACTTTTTACAAAGTACTTTGAAATCGTCAGAATGACATAATTATACAGGATTATACATGCTACCGCCAGGTTCGGAAGGTTGCTTTTACTGAGAAGAACCTGGCAAGAAACTCAGTAATTTCTCTATTCAAAAATATTATAGACTTCTAAAAATACAAAATAAGTCACTTAAGTAACATAAGCAAATGGACACAGTTCCAATGCAAAATATTTTAATTAACATAAAGAAAATTCTAGTAGTTCTGCTTATATCTGAATGCGTAGCTTGAGATTACCATCCCCCACAAGCAGCACCTACTATATACATATAAATGATTTAATGCGTTCACTGCTAACGACGCGCCTGCGCGTTTATCCGAACTTTCCTATATGCTAACAACGCTTATGTGAGTCCATACAAATTTCTGTGCCTTCACTGTGTGCTAAAGCCGACTCTGCGCGTCTATTGTTTAAATAAGACCAAATTGTAAGGGCCCTTACCCACCTTGCTATATAGAACAGATACGGAATTTGCCTACATGAAATTTAGTGAACATATCAAAACCAATTACACAGGTAGAGCTTAGGTAGGTAGGTGGATATGTACCGACCTTTTTCCTTTTCGCATGTTTTTATTGCCTGTCATAACGAGTAAGTAAGCGAGTGTTTTATGACCTGCCATAACAATAGTCAAACGCGCAGAAGCGCCGATTATCTTACGTCGACACAATGTTGAGGTTTTAGCACAGAGCGAAAGCGTATTTGTACAACGATATGCGTTTGACGCACTGGTGTAAGGTCCGATTGTATAGCACACGGTAATGACTTTTTATTTAGCTCTAGCAGTGAATGCGTTAAATAATTTATATAACTTATCCTATTATTATATAAATAATGTATACTCAAATACATATTATTAGACTAATTCATACAATTTATTATTAATGTACATAAATATAAAGCATTTAGTAGATTTTAAGTGAGAAAATGTTCTTCCATTTATGAAATTAAGTATATGATATAGAACTTAGATGTTATAGTTATTGATGTATTTAATAAATGTTTAATTTATTTAATTATCTCGTGAATTTGTATCATGTTCGTACTTAATCTAAGCGGAATTATGACATGAATACATAGTAGTAAAGCTCAATTTCAAATAAACTCATATCTCAGTTTTAAACAATAATATTTTAACACAAATTGTATACTTTGGTACTGCGGAGCTCGTGGCACAGTTGCTAGCGCGCATTTCATTCGATCAACGAAGTTAAGCAACCTTACCTTTAGCCAGTAATTGGATGGGGGACCGCCCGAGTTCCCTCCATGCCTCAGAGAGCACGTTAAGCCGTCGGTCCCGGTTGCCAATTTATCATCTTTGGCAATCGTTATAGGTTAGTCAGAGGTCTAAAATAGTCTGACAACTGGTTAAACCCCGATCACAGATTTTCCTCGTTAAAGGGGTTGCGAAGGTCAGATGGCAGTTGCTTTGTATAAAAATCAGGTGATCAGCCACATCGGGTTGAATCAAGTGCCGACCCCAACAATGTATGGGATAAGGGCAGGGAGGTGATGATGTATACTTTGGTACTGGGCCCGTCACATCATAGAGCCTAGTGCGAGTTTTTCACTGCCGTCGTCACAAGTCACCGCGTCGACGTAAACGCAGATTTGTATGGGATCGAAACAGCGCCGTCTGTTGGCCTAAAACTATTTTCGCTGAGCGCTCAATTTTCGCAGCCTTTACAGAGTTGCCTGTTTGCACCCAGAAGGTTTATCCAAACAGATAAATAAAATTGAAGTGTCTGTTTGTAATTCCAAAATAACATCTTTTCACTGTATACGGTACCGATTAGTATTTCCCATTTTTCTGTATGGCGTGGAGTCATGGACAATACGGGCTCGAGGAAGGCAGAGGATTGATGCCTTGGAGATGTGGTGCTGGAGGCGTATGTTGAGGATACCTTGGACGGCCAAACGAACAAATGTGTCGATCCTTGCACAGCTAAAGATAAAAGCCCGTCTGTCCACGATATGCCACCAACGAATACTTTCGTATTTTGGCCACATGATGCGAAGGGGTAATGAGAGTCTGGAGAAATTGATCGTAGTTGGAAACACAAATGGCAAACGAGCACGAGGCTGGTCTCCTACCAGATGGACCGACCAAATAAAAGTCCCCGAGGTTTAGCTCCGTCGTCAGGGCTGCGATGGACAGAAGCCGATGGAAACAAATAGTTCACTCCAAGTGTGGACCTCTCGTTGATGACCACGATCCTCAGTCATGAGGGAACGACTAGAGAGAGAGAGAGGTACCGATTAAAAAAAAATCTTAATTTTTCACCGTCTGTCTGTCTGCCTGTCTGTTTGTTCCGGGTAATCACCGAAACGGCCGGACCGTTCTGAACGGAACTTTCACTGGCAGATAGCTAATGTTACAAGGAGTAATTATTTTTATTTATAAAAATTTATTAAATCTACGCGGGTGAAACTGCTGGGCACAGCTAGTCCTAAATATTGATGAGAGCATTTTGGTTCCAATGTTTAAGAAAGGTTGTCCGTCATCAGTTGTTTTTGATGACAGCTGTCAAAGGAATTAAACATATTTGATGTCTAATATAAAAAAAATAATAATTATATTCAAACGGCAATATCTAACTTTCAATTATTATCTTTTAATCTGCTTAAGATATATTAGTTATATTAGATTATTATATTAGAAAGATTTTGATATAAATAAATATAATGTAACCGACTTAATTAGAACGTAAGAATTGTTTTTAAACAAAATTTGTAGTTTGTATAATTTATTTAGTATTTAAATTATGAAGTATCATGTATGTATATTTTGTTAATTTATTTAATTCACTATTAAGTGTATTGTATTTAATGTAGTGCTCACACAATTTATAACCTTGTTCTTATGAGCATTAGGTTGAATTAGCTTCAAATATTTTATAGTGTAACACTTGTGATCGAACTAGACAATCTGTATAGAAGTTCTTTTTTACTTTCATATTGTTCAGAATCTCTGCACTCACTAGTTTATCGTGCAAACTGTTTAAATTAAAACAACGTTTTATAAAAAAAAAAATACTTTTTATTGGTCCTTCGAACCAGTTCCTGTCAACTAACTGTCAATAAGATAATGAACCTTACGCTATTCGCTTAAAGTTTTGAATCATTAAATTGAACGTAATGTGACGACACTACCGTAATATGTTGGTACAGTTGCCGTCACGTGATTTGAGCGCTCAGCTAAAGTAGTGAAGATAATTGCGCATGTATTTAATCGCCTTCGCTCCAATGCCGGCGGTCAAAACTCGTGACGTAGCTATATCCAACAATGATCCGAAAAAAATATTGAATACACGCTGCGTCACCTAAAATGGTTCGAGGACTACTTATCTATACCGCAAGTCATAATGATTACTTAGAAACGCTTCTGAATCGGTATCATGAACCCTCCCTTTCTAATACTCTATGAGTCATTTCAATAAAGTACACAATTAATACTGTAATTACACCCTCGAAGGAAATTCCGAGAAACTGGGTATTTACTGGGTGTATTATTCAAAAACCTGTCTCGCTGAAAAATTATCGTAGCCCTAATCACTTGACCAACATTCGAAAGTAAACAGGGAGGCATGCACGCCTTGCATTTTGAGCGATAACCACTCGGTTTCATTGAAAGGGACCACGCGTTAATTATTCAATCGATTGCCTTTCCCTTTCCGACGTGTCGAGTTCCTAAAACGATGAGAGAGATGGAGAATTGTTGTCGGTGTAACATAAGTGGCGGTGTTCATTCGCGCGTGACATCTACAACTGAGCGGTTGGCCCGCGATGCTAAAGAGATTCAAACCGCTCGCAGAAATGCTATCACGGAGGCACAACTTTCGAATAAATAAAAAGAAATCCTAATGTTATTTTTTATGATGGAATAATTTATTTGAATTGGGAAAGTTAAGTTTAATTTTGTTAGGGTTCGTTTGAGTGAAGGTCGCGCCCTTCAATCGATAAACTATTAATTGCGGCGTGTGATTGCTCGTGGCCGGCAGACAACGGAACTGTACGCGTATTTTTGAAGTGTTTTACTGATAAGTGCCAATTAAAAAATTAAGCTTTTTTTTTTAATTTTGGACTTTGTGTCAAGAATTTATTTTTGAAAAGACTCAATTTTTCCTGCATCTTCATGGAATATGGGCATCTGTTTAGACACTGGTAAGTATTTTTTCTAAATATTCAGAGGAACTAACATACTATCCGTGTTTTTATTTGACCCATGGTGGGCGCCAAATCTTTAAAGTTTACTTGTCGTTAACTTTATTAATGTTATCTACTCATATTAGTTCCGTAGTAATTATTGAGATTCTGTATGTGATGCATGCGCAGAAACTTCCTGACCGAATCAAAAATATACATTACAATAATTAATCTGACTATTGGGTAAGAGAGCCTTGGTGACCGACGCAAGTTCGAATCCCAGCGGAGCTTATACCAATGAGTTTTTATAAAACCTTATGTGCACACCACGTGCTTTACGGTGAAAACATCGTGAGGAAACCTGCATATGTCTGAAAAGTAATATAAAGACGTATATATCGTGCCTGAGACGACGATAGACTCTGTTACATTGGCACTTAAGCATCTTCGGTGAAATGTGGGTGTAATGTGACAACACCTCTGTTTACCCTTATGGAATGGCGTGAGCATATTTATTTTTATAATATCACGTTACGTAATAACGTGCCATTAATAACTTAAAACCTGAAAATGTTTCCGTAAGCAATCAAAGTAATAGTAAGTCCCACGGTGGGCGTCAGTAGATAATATAGAATAATGAACAAATAAATGTTGTGAAGGCTGCAATTGACAAACAATATTGTCCTTGGCTTTTCCATTACAAATCAACAAAAAAAGTTAGGCAAACGACTCGCCGTGTGTGATCGTTTAGTGCCTAGTTCGAAGTCGCAGGTTTGATTTGATTCGGTTTCAAAGATTGGATAGCATACATATGCTCACGCCTGTAATCCCCGAAGGGGTAGGCAGAGGTGTTGTAATCACAACACCCACTTGCCAACGTGACAGATGGTGAGTGTATCGCCGTCTCAGACACTTTACATACTTCATTGAGTTACTTCTCAGAAACATGCAGGTTTCCTCACGATGTTTTCCTTCACCGTAAAGCACGTGGTGTTAAATCACTGTACATAAGTTTTTTTTAGAAAAACTCATTGGTACAGGCCCCGTTGGGATTCGAACTTGCGTCGCTTACGTAGCAGGCGACTGGTCAAACCTCACGGCCTCCACGGCTTTTTTGGATAAATAAATAAAAAATGTTAGTGACTGATTCTAATGTCAAAATAATAGTTTAAATATTAATTAATGTTTAATATAGATTTATTCCATAGGATTTAACTAGCTGACCCGGCGACGCGTTGCTGTTGCTTTTTGTTATATTACATTATAGTAAACAATCTAAGAGCAGCGCCATCTATTGATTACTTACTCAACCCAGTCGAAAGGTATCGACATCTGTTTGAATCATTTGGAGTTAACAGATAATTGCGACTGTCAAATAATAACAGACAAATAATTAGCAATAAATTAAAATTGCGACTATAATTTGAGATTTAAACTATCCTATCTCTCAAGTTGGATCGAACTGCACATGGTGTGCGAATTTTATTATAATCGGTTAAGTGGTTTAGGAGTCCATTGCGGACAAACATTGTGACACGAGATTTATATATATTAAGATGAAGGAAACTGTATTGTTTGAAACTAGTTTTGTATTAAATCTTTTTTTTTGTATCGGTTGAACAGATTTTGAAGGGACTTTACTGCCAGATAGTACTTATTTTAAGTTTCTTAGGCTAGTTTAGATGTTTGATTAGGCTTCCGCGCTAAATACCTACGAAATTGAATCACCGGAGGGCATAACTATAATAATATTTACCCAAGTATCAGAAAAAAAGTAGATAATATACCAATTTTTTCTGTAAATCAAAAGATCGTTTGTGCCCTTAAGTTTTAAGATTTTTTATCCCTTTAATTTAACTATATTTATTTTAGACTCACTAGTTCGATTAACAGTTAAAAATATGTTCGTTAAAGTTGGTCAGAATGGAGTCCAAAGGTAACAAACAAGCATGTTGAAAAGTGTTGTAGGCTACGGTCACACATCATAAATTACAAATAAAACTACTGTTTCGTGGGATAAGCACTGCGGGAACCTTAGCATCGCGTAGAAAGCTCTATCAGTCCGTGTTGCTTCGTGACCACCAGCCAAGTGTCATGGCGGCGCTGCCTATGCGCCGCTTTGACAATCCTACCAACCTAGCGTTGACGTTACGTTCGTTCGGAAACACACGCTACAGTGTTGTATATATATTGGTCCAGAACAAAATAATGAAGAGTTGGCGACGAGTGGCGGCGAGAGGAGTAGGAGTGCCAGCGCGTGGGCCGGCCGCGCCACGCCGCCCGCCGCCGGCTTCCCTATGCAGAACTCTAGTCACGTCAAGTTCGAACCACCCAATGTGCCTGTCATATTTGTTTTGGGTAAGTCTGCTTCACTGCAGTAATTACACACCACATGCTGTATGGGGGCAAAAATCCTGCATTGTCTGAGAAGTAATTCAAAGACGTATGTATAGTGCCTGACGGCGTTGGACTCACTTTCTGTCAAGTTGGCACTTAATATTCGGTGAAAAGTGGGTGTTATTATCATAACATCTCTGCCTACCCCTTCGGGCAATACAGGCGTGAGCATGTATGTATGGAATTGACGCCGATTGCGTCGAAGACAGCATGGAGCACACAGCGTTTTCTCGGATCTTGTGTGGCATGTGGCCATAGATAACGTAAATGTTTTGCAGTCTTTATCATTGTGCGGTACTAACTGGTGTGAGGTCCACAGGCATACAATTGATGAGCAACAGAGAGAGCAGAGTATCTTTGTTCAAGAGTTAATGTATGTCTGTGACGTTATAATGTACCTATTTAAAATAACCATCCATTTAGTGCCTTATCTAATTTTAATTAATGCTGCGACGCATCTTTGTTGTATGAAAAATAAATTGTCTTTCCTTCTTTCTATATTTATTAATTATCTGTAAACCTTGTTCGTTCATCATATAGTCTTGTAATTATGCAGGTGGTCCAGGCAGCGGCAAGGTGACCCACTGCGACAACCTGATGCAGGAGCGGCGCGGGCTGGTCCACATCAATATGACCGACCTGCTGCAGCAGTACGCCATCGGCAACGGTACTCTCCCGCCCGGTTTGCACTTACACTCTAGTGTGATACCTTATATGACGCTTTACCTGCTTACATTAATGGCAGTTTCAATATCCATCTGTCCGTCTGTCATTTAGTTTAGTAAAGATAAAAAATATATATAATTTTGGCCTTCAATTCATCACAATAACTTTATGCCGTGGTGCCCTTGGGGTTTAAGCAGTCGCCTGCTTCTCAGAGGTATGAAAGTTTCCTCACGATGTTTTCACGTTGTGTAAAATCACTGCACATAAGTTTTTAGAAAAAACTCATTGGTACAGACCCCACTGGGTTTTGAACTTGTGTCGCTTACGTAGCAGGTGACTGCTCAAACCCCAAGGCCGCGACGGCAGTAGAACACATGATCTGTGAAAATTTCAGCCTGGTGACAGTCGGGCAGATAGACGGACGCAGTCTTAGTAATAGGGTCCCGTATTTTACGGAACACAAAAAACCACGAGCAATAATCCTAAAATGACTGAGTTTATGTAATCTAATTAGCATATCCGTGTTCTTAACACTTAGCTAATTCCATTTTGTGTTAGGCTTGGTCGACGTTCCAGCCTACACAATAAGGGTTGTTTTACCGTGTCATGTCGTGTTGTGTTGAGGTTTATCTAGATCTCGTAAGCTAATAGCGCTCATGGCATTCAAGGAAATGCACTACTTATTTTTGCTTTAAGATTTTAATTAGCATACATCAATATTTATATTTTTCCTTAAGGAGCCGTGGTGGCCTTGAGGTTTGAGCAGTCGACCTCTACGCAAGCGACGCAAGTTAGAATCCCAGCGGGGCCTGTACCAATGAGATTTTCTAAAAAACTTATGTACAGGTTCGGTGAAAAGTTGGTGTTGTGATGATTAAGAGCCAACGTGACAGATGGTGAGTCCATCGCCGTCTCAGACACTTTACATAAGTCATTGAATTACTTCTCAGAAATATGCAGGTTTCCTAACTATGTTTTCCTTCACCGTAAAGCACGTGGTAAATCACTGTACATAAGTTTTTTAGAAAAACTCATTGGTACAGGCCCCGCTGGGATTCGAACTTGCGCCGCTTGCGTAGCAGGCGACTGCTCAAACCTCAAGGCCACCACGGCTCTCAATACTCCAGACATGCCGACATGCTCGTCTGTCATTCATCCGCAAACAAATCACACTCAGATTGTGACTTCGTGAGAGCGTTGAACGCAGAGAGAGTGACAGGAGAGGATGATCCCGACTTAGTACCCACGACCAGCCGATATCGAAAACAGCCTGTGTTTCTCATCTATGACATGAACGTCTCAACCACGAAAAGACTTCACCCAAATATCAAATTCTATTGATTCTTCTATAAAATTCTACAAAGAATTATACCTCTCAATGGTATGACGATTGCTCTTATCGCACTTTACACCATATGAGATGGTAATAAAGTTGTATGTCGCGTGTACGGTGCCTTGCCTTGAGACTACCGCGTGTAGATTCCCACGGGTAATTACGCTGGGGGCTGTAATTTACTTTACAAATACACGTGCAATATAAGATGGTATATATATTTAAAGAAAAGGAAATCTTTAAAATCTTTTTTATCAGTATTGCTTCGTGTTTGTAATCTTATACCTTTAAACGAGCAATTCTTGTATATGTATAATTAATATATAGAATCTGCATCCCTGAAACGGCTTCAACGACTTTCATGAAATTGTGTTTGTAGGGGGTTTCAGGGGCAAAATTTAGATCTATATAGGTTTAAATTTTGGAAAGTATCGTTCTGACCATATTTTCAGGCACTGAAAAAGTCATAAAATATCATTACAATACGAATTACAGTAAATTTCGACATCTGTCAAGATACGACAGCTCAGAGTGAGGCTGCCAGCTTACAGGGCGATAACGAATTTAGAGTACCGTTTAGTAAAGTTTATTTTTATATATAATTTTTGCTCAACTCTGCGCACAGCTCAATCTATACAAATACGTATACATACATCATACATACAAACAGTGTCTGTTTGTTATTCCAAAATAACAGCTTTTCACTAAATGCATATGAAAAAATATACGGTACTGACATAAAAAAATTTTAATGGTCTCTGCGTGATTATCTGTCTGTCCGTCTGTTTATTGCCCGGGTTCGACCCCAAAACCACATGTTCCGGTAACCAGGCTAGCTATGAGCGCTTTAAAAAAGTAATAAAAATTTACGTTTGCGGACGTCCTAAATTGCTAAATGAAGCAAGTGACAAACCGGCAAAAATCTTTGTGACAGCAGATAGTCTATTTTAAGGGAGTAATAGAGACGGATGGATACACTCAGTCTCCTATAGTCTATCTCTTTTTATCTCATAACAAAGTGGTTAGGGATGAGCATATTGGATATAGATACAACATTTCAAAATGTATTTAAAGTGAGCTGCGAGTCCCCTCTATTCGGTAATAGAGCCTCCTTGAATGTCTGATGCCCTGGTAGTAACCGGTTTACAAAACGTGAATGAAATTGACTTGAATCGTTCCTTAACTTTTGGCAAGTTCTCCTCTAGCATTATGGTCGCCTAGTACTTTTCAACACGTGAATGGAACCAACATTACCTAATAATAGTTAAAATTCTATTAACGGCAGTAAGTCATTTACGTTAAAGAGAAAAAATATTGAACATTAGCTGTGTCCTGCGGTTTAACCCGCGTAGAATTAATTGTATGAATGGCCAACGGAACTTTAATATGTTTTTTAAATTAATAGTAGCCTAAGTTACTCCTTGTAAAATTTGCTATCTACCAATAAAAGTCCCGTTAAAATCGGTTCTGCTGTTTCGGAGATTAGCCGCAACAAACAGACAGGCGGACGGACTGGCAGACAGAAAAAAAAATTAAAGAGGTTTTTTTATGTTTCTTGAATACTGTCATATGTATTTAGTGAAAAGGTGTAATTTTGGAATTACAAACAAATCGTATTTTCGTCTTAACTTCACTTCAATTTTATCTATATGTATAGATATATAGGTAATAGCCGCTAACTATTATCAAGTAGCATCTTCCTGCAATCTGATTGCCTAGTACATTATAATGCGGAAAATCTTGACTTAAATTGACTGAACCCTACAGAACAAACTCTTCCAGCGTTATATCCGCCTGGTACTTTCCAACACAGGCACACGTGGCACCAACCGACTCAACCCTCTTCTGGCATTCTGGCCTCCTGGTATAATCTAACAGAAACTTAATACATTTTTTACCTGAGTTCTTTTACTTTTAAATTTTATGCCAAACACACCAGGTGTAAAATTCTTCGAGTATTATTATAGAATATAACTTGAACTACTTTTTAATATGACGTGCTTTACGGTGAAGGAAAACGTCGTGAGGAAATCTGCATATGTCTGAGAAGTCATTCAAAGACGTATGTATAGTGCCTGAGACGGCGATGGACTTACCTTCTGTCACGTTGGCGCTTAATCATATTAGGTGAAATATGTTGTTATTATTAAAACAGAATTACATGTATGTATTTCAAATACACTACCATAAGCAGGTCAAATACGAGTAATGGGTGGATATATTACGATGTTATTGTAAAATTACACATGAACGAGTTATGAACGTATGATTACATACACACATATCAATTGTACAGACTTTTCCACGGAATACACCGACCCATCATATGAATAATAATAGTTGAGAGGTACATCCCGTTGGTGCACGTGCCCAAACACACACATAAATTGTGAATGTGTGAACTGTGTAAGCCACCCCACATTTTATACGCCGTCTCTTTCCATCGCTATTCCCAGAACCACTCGCGAATTCAGGCGCCCTGGTATTTTTATCGATGGGAACACGTGAGCTTGCATTTATCACAGACTGTAACTTAAAGTACCTACCTATTCTCGTCATTCTCGTCATACTTGTGAACAGGTGCTGCTTGTGGGCGCTGGTCATCTCTTGCTACACAATTATACGTAGTACCTACTTTTACTTTTGTGCACTGGAACTATGTCCATGGTCTTATATATTTTTTTTTATGATTAATATTGTTTTACTCAAAATTGTATAATTACTTTTTTGATAAGAGTAATTACTGAGTTTCTTGCCAGGTTCTTCTCCGTAAACGCAACCTTCCGAACCTAGCGGTAGTATGTATAATCCTGTGTAATCGTGTCGTTCTGACGATTTGAAAGTACTTTGTTAAAAGTCTAATCAAATAAAGACATTTTGAATTAAGTAAGTGAGGAAAACATTGCGAGGAAATTGAATATGCATGGGAATTTAAAAGTCAACATTTATCCTTGTTACCTTAAAAACTGGTCGCCTTGATATCTCTGCCTAGTGCACATTCCATATCAAGATGGCAAACTGGTATAAAATATGAACACGCGAGAAATTCCATAACTCGAAAATATATTTATACAATTAAACTTATACCATAGTTCTGAGGTTCTCTTAAATCCGACCAGTCATACTAAGTTCTAAAAATGCACCTGGAGTCGTAAGGTCAAGAAGATGATGGTATGTTTAATATGTGGTTAAAATGTAACTTCAGTACTTGAAGTTAATATTTACATGCCCTAAAATTGGGTGAAATATGTGATTCTGGTGACCTTAATAACACCTACCATTTGTACCATATTTCATGTGAATAAATATTATTATTTCTATTAAGATCAAATATAGTTTTTGGATCATATCTGACCAAAGCCTCTCCTCGCAGACATGCAAGACTTCGGCACGCTGTCCAGTAAAACGGTGACAGAAGTTCTAATGCTCGAGATGAAGATGGCGCCGACTGCGAAGACCTACCTCGTCTCCGGGTACCCGAGGTCAATGAGGGATGTAGCTGAGTACTCTGATAAGGTGGGTTTTGTATGCATTATTTCCAATAACAAAATATATACATACAGATAAATAAAATTTAAGTGTCTGTTTGTAATTCCTAAATTACACGTTTTGACTCCTGTAATTCCTAAATTAATTTTTTTGATTTTTTGTTTCGGTTAATGTCCGAGGCGGCTAAACCGATTTTAACGGGGCTTCAACTGGCTGATAACTAATGTAACTTTAGCTTCTATGAATTTGTGTGTGGGTTCCGCGGGCCATTATTATTATTATTATTACTAAAACTGATATAATAAGTAGATAACTATATTATTTCTACTTTTTTTGAAAAAAAAATTTATACGTATACTGTAGTACGCATAATAATACTCATAACGAGCCGTGGTGGCTTCGGGGTTTGAGCAGTCGCCTGCTACGCAAGCGACGCAAGTTCGAATCCCAGCGGAGCCGTTTTTCTAAAAACTTATGTACAGTGATTTTCACACCATGTGCTTTACGGTGAAAGAAAACATCGTGAGGAAACCTGCATATTTCTGAGAAGTAATACAAAGACGTATGTATAGTGCCTTAGACGGCGATAGACTTACCATCTGTCACGTTGGCACTTTATCATCTTCGGTGATTACAACACCTATGCCTACCCCTTCGGGGAATACAGGCGTGAGTATATGTTGTAGTACGCAGTATAGTAGTGATGTAGGCTCAAATTGTCCTCAAGCACAAACAGATCGATTGGATTAGTAAAGACTTTCTGACAAAAATCGCTCCACATCCATGTCAAGGTCACTAAGGCATGTTACAATTTATATATCGTCCGTCAGCTTGTATTTTATTGCTAGCCGTTTCATAGATTAGCCGGACAAACAGACAGACGGAAAAGCAAAAAAAAACTTTTTATATGTCAGTAGATACCGTATACTTTCGTATTCATTTAGTGAAAAAGCTGTAAATTTGGAATTACAAATAGACACTTCAAGTTAATTTATCTATATAGATACCAGGGGCGTGCATTTCATATAAGCAGATAAACAGTGCTTACCATTACTGAATACACTCGTATCGTGTGTGTGTCTATACCATAACGTATACTACCTAAGTACTTATTATTTATGCTAACACCTCTGCAAATCGAATACATGCCCCTGATAGATAATGTTGTGAATCTAATATATAAAATTCTCGTGTCACAGTTTTCGTTGCCATACTCCTCCGAAACGGCTGGACCGATTTGTATGAAATTTTGTGTGCAGATCGGGTAGGTCTGAGGATCGGCCAACATCTATTTTTCATCCCCCTAAATGTTAGGGGTAGACAACCCCAAAAAATAATGGCAATACAACGTTTGCCGGGCACAGCTAGTATTATATAAAACTAGCTATGCCCGGCATTAACCTATATATTAGATTAGTCTCCTCTATTTAATAAGTAGCACGTGGGTAAGCGATAAACTAAAACAACTTTATCATAATCAAGAATCTCAGAATCCCGCCTCCTTAAGTAGCCAACATATGTGTATCCCCCGAAGGAGTAGGCAGACAACGTGACAGATGATAGACACTATACATACGTCTTTTGAATTATTTCTCAGAAGTATGCAGGTTACCTTACGATGTTTTCCTTCACCGTAAAGAACATGGTGTGAAATCACTGCACATAAGTTTTTAGAAAAACGCAATGCGTCGCTTGAGTAAAAGCGACTGCTCCAACCCCCCATGGTCACCACTTCTCTTCAGCGTGAATAGCCTACTACTACTAACTAAACTTTATTTAATACCCGATTGCGATTTAAAGTGTATGTGTCGATCAGTGATGTAACGAATATTCGCAATCGCATTTGCATTCGCGGAGATTCGCATATTTTTGGAAATTCGTATTTGCATTCGCATCCGCAACATTTCTGCGAATGTTTTGCGAATATGAATATCAGAAAAACAAACAATTCGAGGATAAGAAGAAGAAAGAGAAAGGGTAACTTAACCTCATAAGCACATTAACAGTCATCACTTCATCATTGGGTATTATATATTCATTAATTTACTTCGAGCTATGACGCTTAATAATTAAATTTTCATCAAAACTTATAAGAGAAAAAGTATGTATTATAATCTAATATAAACAAACACATTTTTCTATGACCTTTTTATCACTTTTTACTTAAGTTTTAATGTTATATATACTGATGTAACAAATATTCGCATTCGCGAATGTCAGCAGCAGACATTTGCATTCGCGAATGTTTACAAAAATGACATTCGTTACATCACTAGTGTCGATATTAGCTAAGGAATTGCGTGCAGCCACAGCCCAAGAAATAGTACCACTTGTGTGGAATATATGAATCGTTTTACAACTTTACCGACGACAGGTTCATTCAATTATTGTAAATGTAATTGAGTGACCTTTTCTACCTGATCAGTAACATTCCGAGTTAACAGCAATTACTTTGAGAAGGTTTAAAGAGTAATTAGCTTTGGATGTCCTAGATGTATTCCCATTCCCTTCCAGCTACGAGCCTTACGATTGCGAAACCTAAATATGTCTGAAAAGTAATTCAAGCCGTGGTGGCCTCGGGGTTTGAGCAGTCGCCTGTAACGCACGACGCAAGTTCGAATCCCAGCGGGGCCTGTACCAAAGAGTTTTTTTTTAAAAACTTATGTACAGTGATTTCACACCACGTGCTTTACGGTGAAGGAAAACATCGTGAAGAAACCTGCATATTTCTGAGAAGTAATTCAAAGACGTATGTATAGTGCCTGAGACGGCGATAGAATCACCATCTGTCACGTTGACACTTAAACAAATTCGGTGAAAGTGGGTGCTGTGATAACAACACCTCTGTGTACCCCTTCGGGGAATTCAGGCGTGAGCATATTTATGTATGTAAGTAATTCAAAGACAGTGTATAATCATCAGCTTGTGGGGGCTGGGCATTTAGATATAAGTACCACTAGACCTTTCTTTATGTTATTTTTTATCGACATTGGTGCTTTGGAACTGTGTCCATGGGCTTCTTCTACTTAAAGTATCACTCCAATCATTGAAGGTTGGCAATCAGCTCCGAACATTTGTGTCTGTCGTTAGCGCGGCGAAACAGGTCGGCGGCACTCGCAATCCCGGTCCACTCTCTGATGTTTCGTAGCCACGACTTCTTCCTACGACCTACGACTTCCTTTTGCCAGCTACTTTTCCCATCATGATAAGTTGTATCAAATTATACGTCATGTCGTCCATGGGCTTACATTTCTTAATTGATTATGTTGTATTTTAAAATTGTATAATATTTTTGGAAAGATTAATTACTGAGTTTCTTGCCAGGTTCTTCTCGGTAAAAGCAACCTTCCGACCCTGGCGGTAGCATGTTTAATCCTGTATAATTATGTCATTCTGACGATAAGAAAGTACTTTGTAAAAAGTCTAATCGAATAAAGATATTTTTACTTTGACATCATTTAATCATCTTCGGTGAAAAGTGGGTGTTGTATTACAACTCCTCTGCCTACCACTTCGGGGAATACAGCCTTGAGGATATATATGCATGTGTTAAAAGATATATATATTGTGTTGTTGATGCATTCGCCAGCACCGTAAAGCACGTGAGGTTACATTACTTCACTTAACTTGTTGGAATAACTGAATTGGTCATTGGCTCATTGGTAAATATCGCTGGAATTCGAACTTGCGTCGATTGCGCAGCAGGCGACTGCTCAAACACCGCGGCAACAACGACTCGCAATAAAATCATGCAAACAAGCCCTATCATTATTCTTGGAGGAACTACTCGATGAAGAACCTAGTCATGTGCAGTCATTGAACCTACCTCATTGAAGTCGATAAAAGACACCAATCAATCTACATTGGACAATAAATCAAACTGCGTCGTGTTAGTGACGTGTTCAGTATTAATCAGAATTGATTTACCGCAAGCCATGATTAGGTATAACATTGCCGGACTGCCACAGTTAACCATGTCCCTGACAATGCCGTGATGCCGATGACTCACGGTGATGGACAATATTTGCACGGTATTACCACAATGTATAAGCTAAGCAGTATGCAATGTAAACAGATCTATACAGATAAATAAAATTGAAGTGTCTGTCTGTAATTCCAAATTAACAATAGTGTCATCTTTAAGCCGACAGGCGGCGCTGTTTCGAGTCCATATAAATCTTCGTTTACATCAACGCGGTGACTTGTGACAGCGGCAGAGGAAAACTCGCACTAGGCCCTTTGACATTACGCGGGGGTCGCTTATATTCTCGTAGTCTCTCGCGTCTGTGATAATGTGTCATTTGTAACGATTTCTTCCTAGATTCCGTACTGCATGTAGTAAGCTTATATTTATTCTGTGGCATTACTGCAGTGCCGTATGCTATTTATTTTCTAATTGAATGATTAGTGAGCTTGTAATAACCTTGAAAATTATCATCCTCCTGCCCTTATCCCATGTTATTTGCGGTCGGCGCAATGTGTTCTTCTCTTCTATTTCGCTCTATCAGTCGTCATATCTGTGCAGTCTCATTAATACCGTGGTCATATGCCAATCGTACTCTCACAAAACAATATATTATAAAAGTAAGTAGTATAGAGCCTTCGTGACCGTGCGGTTTGAGCAGTCGTCTGCTACGCAAGCGATGCAAGTTCAAATATCAGTGGGGTCTGTACCAATGAGTTTATCTAAAAAAACGTATGGATAGTGATTTTACACCACGTGCTTTACGGTGAACGCAAACGTCGTGAGGAAACCTGCATTTGTATAGTGTCTGAGATAGATAGACTCGCCATCTGTCACATTGGCAATTAATCATCTTCTTTGAAAAGTGGATGTTGTTATTACAACACCTCTACCTACCTCTAACTACTTTTGATATCATACTTTTGACAGCGTGATTTTTCAGTAGTCGGGTTTTAGTTTTTCAATCAGACACCATATCTGTATTCACTCCCTTTCTAGCCAAAACATCTTTCACACAATCCATCCATCGATTCGTTCGGTTATGTCTTTCCTTATATCCATAAACACAACGTTTTTTGCATCATTATCTTCATCCCTTCCGCATAACAAGTCTGTTAAAATATTATCCCATATTCCGTCATCGTCCTACCTCCTCCTCCTTTTCTTGAAGTCGGTTAAAGAAGGCTTCTGTGCTTGTTTATTATTATGTGCGACTTTGGGGAAAAAAAAGTTTTCGTTATATTTTTTAGACTAGCTGAGTATTGAATTGAATTGAACTAATCTATTGGAGTTATCAACGCGTCCTATCAAAGTCAAAGTCAAAGTAAAAATATCTTTATTCGATTAGACTTTTTACAAAGTAATTTCAAATCGTCAGAATGACATAATTATACAGGATTATACATGCTACCGCCAGGTTCGGAAGGTTGCTTTTACAAGAAACTCAGTAATTCTTCTTTTTAAAAATAAAAAAAAAAACTAAAGAAATCTTTTGAGAATGTATGTAAAACCTACGTTTCTCTCTCCTTAGATCCAAACAGTGAACGGCGTGGTGCTGGTCAGTTGGCGTCAACGCGTGCTGGAGCGTCAGATCGAGTACGGCGCGCGGCTGGGCCACGTGGTGCTCAGCCTCGCCAGGATGGAGCTGAACAACTTCTACAAACACGTCATGCCCGTGGCGGACTATTTCGATCAGTCCAACATGTTAATTGCGGTCAGTACCAAATGAATATTGCCCTTGTAACCGAAGGAAGTGTATGAAGAGATGCATGAATGTGGAAGCGAAAGAAGTATGTAAGGATGATGATGCAGGCGCGTGCATTGGATGTTCAGAGGGGTAAGCATAATCAATAAGTTGGGTAAATAGGCAGGTTAATTATATACCAATGCTGCGCGTCTATTTTATATAAGTACCCTTACCTTCAATTTGTTAATCCAACAACTGGAATGTATCTATACCTAACTAAATACTGTTGTATATACTGTATTATTGAATACTAAACAAGTACAATGTAAACCAATGTAGACCAGGTATCTCTATAAAATATTTCCTACCATGCTCATTGTATTATGCCAGCCTCACTAAGGCTGTCATACTAAGTATACTCATGCTTGTATTAATTGAATCATGTCACTAAATAACGCTAATATATTCCTAGATGTTTAAAAGTTCATAAAGGCGTGCAATATGAATAAGATCATATTTGAACTGTTGTTTGTAACTGTATGTTTACGAATAAAGACATTTAAATAAATAAAATAATAATAATGTCGCGCGTAGGTACATACGTTATGGTATAGACACACACACGAAACGAGTGTATTCAGTCATAACAAATGGTAAGCACTGCTCATCTGCTTATATGGAATGCACGCCCCTGGTAGCATGTGGCAAACGGTGGACTCTGCCCTATAGGATATAGAGATGAGTGTAATATGTATGTTTGCTCTATCTAAATTACATACTGCGCCCTGTGGCTATAGAATAGTGCTAAGCCGTGGTGGCCTTGAGGTTTGAGCAGTCGCCTGCTACGCAAGCGACGCAGGTTCGAATCCCAGCGGGGCCAGTACCAATGAGTTTTTCTACAAAACTTATGTACAGTGATTTCACACAACGTGCTTTACGGTGAAGGAAAACATCGTTAGGAAACCTGCATATGTCTGAGAAGTGATTCAAAGACGTATGTATAGTGTCCGAGACGGCGATGAACTCACCATCTGTCACGTTGGCACTCAATCATCTTCGGTGAAAAGTGGGTGTTGTGATTACAACACCCCTGCCTACCCCTTCGGGGAATATGTATGTATGTATAGAATAGTGCTCTATGGCCCAGTATTAACCACAGACTACAGCAGGTAATCGCTTATCTATTATCAACAAGCAAGCCATAAACTAATAAATAGATCCATAAATTACGTGAGGTGTTTAAGGGGGGGAGGGGGTCGAGTCAAATCTCATCTAATCTTACGTTGGAGAGAGGGGGGGTCTCGGCAAATATCACGCAATTTTTTTTCTGATTGAAACAAAAAAAATTATACTATTTTGGTCCATTTAATCCAGATTGTACATGCATAAGATTTAATCTTAATCGTAATCGTAATACGATAAAGATCATTCACTAATTCGTTCAATAGAAAATAATTTCATTCATACTTCGACGTTATACATTTACTTACTGTCAAACCACCATATTTGTTTTATACCAAATAGCTCAATTAAATCTGAATTCACGGTACAGTCAAAAATCTCACGTGAGATTGGGAGATGGGGGAGGGGGTTGAATAAAATCTCACGACATCTCACCAGGGGGGGAGGGAGGGGCAGAAAATTAAAAAAAACACCTCACGTAATTTATGGACGCCCATAGAGATTAACAACATTGACATACGTATAAGAAGCAATACGCAGTTGTTTATAAAAAAAATATTACGTTGAACGTTCAATAAACTGAGTTACATAAATAGATTGTAATTTTCGTCTCCTCGTACATCGGCCCATTAGCTCAGTTGGTTAGAGCGTCGTGCTAATAACGCGAAGGTCGCGGGTTCGATCCCCTCATGGGCCACGTATTTTTTTTTCTATAAGCACATCTATTTTGTATTTACAATTTTGATTTATTAAAATTTAGTTATTTTTTTTATTAAATTTAATTCTTGAAATTTTCTCGATATTTTGCTTATGGTCATTCGCGCAATGTAACTGGGTGGTTTGAGTGGTTGTCTGCCAAGTAAACAACGCCAGTTCAAATCAATGAGGGAATTAAAAAAAAAACTATATCTTTCATTTACGGTGATATGGTGTCTTTAACATTGGCACCTAATCTATATATATCTACAGATAAATAAAATTTGAAGTGTCTGTTTGTAATTCCAAAATAACAGCTTTTCACTAAATGCATATGAAAGTACATTAGGTACTGACATAAAAAAAACTATTTACAATAAAATCTGTCTGTTTGTATATTTCTTGGTGGTAAATTCCTCAACATTCATAAGTGCCTTACCAGGGCCTCAACTAAATACATCATTTTCATTTTCTTCGTTCCTGCTAACCTCCGAAACGGCTGAACTGATTTTAACGGGACTTTCACTGGTAGATAGCAAATTTTACTTTAAATAAAATAAGGGTTCCGCGAGTCACCCGTGAAATTTAAGTCGACGCGGCTGAAACCGCAGGGCACAGCTAGTCTTCTCATTAATGGTTCGATGTTTAATGGCAATGACAAATACCTATTTTTGTTTTGAATTAATCATGTTCGGTGAAATGTGGGTGTTGTTGTTACAACACCTCTGCTTACCCCTTCGGGGACCCTTCTGGGATGGTGTGATCATATATTATGTTTTAAATTAAACTCTAAAAATTTAATTTTTTATCCATAAGAGATTGTTTATATATTTTTTGACCTTACGGTTTCATCCGCGTTTATTTAATTTAATTCCCGCGGGACCCTTAATTTTTTTTATAATAAGTAGTCTAAGTTACCCTGTAACATTAGCTATCTGCCAGTGAAAGTCTCGTTAAAATCAATTCAGCCGTTCTGTGATTACCCGGAACAAACAGAGAGACAGACACAGAGAAATATATTAAGAATTGTTTTTTTTTTGTATACAAATACTTTCGTATTCATTTAGTGAAAAGCTGATATTTTGCAATTACAAACAGATACTTATAGATATAGATGGCCGGAATAGTGCCAGAAATGAATAAAAAGACCACGATTTGTAAAAGCCCTAAAAATGCATCATAGCCAAGAGAGGGCGGGTCGCTAGTATATGCTCACGCCATCCCAGAAGGGTCCCCGAAGGGGTAAGCAGAGGTGTTGTAACAACACCCACATTTCACCGAATATGATCAAGTGCCAACGTGACAGAGGGTGAGTCCATCGCCGTCTCAGGCACTATATGTACTTCTTTGAATTACTTCTCAGAAATATGCAGGTTTCCTCACGATGTTTTCCTTCACCGTAAAGCACGTGGTGTGAAATCGCTAGTATATGATAGGTATATCTGAAACTTTCATCCAATCCCGTGTAAATGTGTGACTGAATTATGACGTAACAGACACAGGTCGCGGATGCCATCAATAAAACACGAACTATCGATCCAAGGGCGATGGTCAACGTACAATGTCACTATAAGATCAATTCTCACAACATACACATACGCGGCAGACCAACCATGATGGGCCGACACGAGTTATAAGCGCTGACCTTGTGTTCAATATATAATTAACATCTATGCATTGTTTAGCTCTCTAGAATATAATCGCCTCACAGTTTCTTTGTTATGTATGTATTAGGAGCCGTGGTGGCCTCGGGGTTTGAGCAGTCGCCTGCTACGCAAGCGACGCAAGTTCGAATCCCAGCGAGGCCAGTACCAATTAGTTTTTCTAAAAAAAAACTTATGTACAGTGATTTCACACCACGTGCTTTACGGTGAAGGAAAACATCGTGAGGAAACCTGCATATTTTTGAGAAGTAATTCAAAGACGTATGTATAGTGCTTGAGACTGCGATAGACTCACCATCTGTCACGTTTGCACTTAATCATCTTCGGTGAAAAGTGGGTGTTGTGATAACAACACCTCTGCCTACCCCTTCGGGGAATACAGGCGTGAGCATATGTATGTTTTTACTACTTCCTGTTGTCTATGAGCACGCTCTATCTCTTCTCTTCTTTCCGCCATTATACATACGACTGAATTTTATTTATTAACGTTATTTGGTGCCTTTTTTAATATGAAACGTTACTACAAAGCTGCATTTGAAACACAAACGCAAAAATATCTTTATTCGATTAGACTTTTGAAAAAGTACTTTCAAATCGTCAGAATGACATAATTATACAGGATTATACATGCTAGCGCCAGGTTCGGAAGGTTGCTTTTACTGAGACGTTTCACTTATATATCGCCCACCTTGAATTGCGCAATACTCGTAAGTCTGTATCTCTTTGTCTATTTGGCGCTACGCGAATGAAATGTATGCGCAGTTGTCCCCTCTATTTTCGCTGAGCGCTCATAAGTCGTGACAGCACTTGTAGTAATACGTAGTATGAACATACTACGTATTACTGGGGATTTGTGGAAAATTTGTCCAAAAATCCCCATTCCAAGCTGCTTTCGATCGCAATCGGGATTTCTGGACTTTTTTTCCACTATACCCCATTGATGGGGATTTTCATTGGGGATTATTGGAACAACCCCACAAGATCGATACCCTACCCATTGTTGACAGGTTTTAATGATTCGTCAAAGGAATATGTCTTTCGAAAAGCAGACGACCCCGACTTGAGCCGCCTACTACTCTGGGACCAAACCTTTCTAAATAAAAATAAACTATTCAAATCTTTTACACGAATGCCTGCATTCGTCGTTATTCTCTCTTACAAACTAAGGTGGGATCCCTCCGAACAGTAAACAAATAACGTACCAAGAGAATCAAAAAAAGAGCCGTGGAGGTTAGAGCAGTCGCCTGCTACGCAAGCGACGCAAGTTCGAATCCCAGCGGGGCCTGTACCAATGAGTTTTTCTAAAAAACTTATGTACAGTGATTTCACACCACGTGCTTTACGATGAAGGAAAACATCGTGAGGAAACCTGCATATGTCTGAGATGTAATTCAAAGACGTATGTATAGTGCCTGAGACGGCGATAGACTCACCATCTGTCACGTTGGCACTTAATCAAATTCGGTGAAAAGTGTGTGTTGTGATTATAACACCTCTGCCTACCCCTTTGGGGAATACAGGCGTGAGCATATGTATGAGAATCAAAACAACCAAATGATTGTTGCACGATTACCAATCGTAAACCGTAAAATGACAGAGATCAATATCGTTTGGACCACCACGTCAATTTCACCAATTACACACAGGCATTCGTGCATATTTTATCATTTCTAGAACATGACTAAAACCGTCCTTTTACCAGTCAATTTACCTAGAACTTTGATGTTCACAATGTCCACTTCTATATCGATTCCTATCGATTGCTGACAAATTATTTGTCGCTAGATACTTGAGACTCGGAAGTCCTTTGAAGAATAGAATTATGTTATGACGTGGACTCTAACGCGATGTGTCGTGGTGGCCGTGTGGCTTGAGCTGTCGCCTGCCTCGCCAGTTCAAATCCCAACGGACCAATGAGTTTTTCTAAGAACATGTGCAGTGATTTCACCCCACGTGCTTTACGGTGAACAAAAACATCGCGGGGAAACCTGCATTGTCTGAGAAGTAATTCAAAGACGTATAGTGCCTGAGACGGCGATGGACTCACCATCTATCACGTTGGCACTTAATCATGTTCGGTGAAAAGTGGGTGTTGTGATAATAACACCTCTGCCTACCCCTTCGGGGAATATGTCAGGTTGATATTTAACCATCATCGGTGAAATGAGGGTATTGTTGTTAGGCTAGGCAGAGTACCCGGAATTCCCCCTGAGCACTGAGGATGGCCACAGGGGGGGGTTTAGTGCGGTAAAAATCCCACATGCCCCACCTGCCTCTCCCAGGGCGGTCGGGGACTCTTTGAAGGTTTCCCCCTCGTCAACAAAAAAAAAAGGCAGAGTACCCGGATGATTAACCTACATTGGAAGTAATGTAGGTACTTAGGCCGCTTTCAAAAACCTTCCAAAGTTTACAGATTCACTCCTTCTCCCCCCCAGCTATCTCTCAGGTTTGAGATAATGATAAGTTATTGCAATGAAAGTAGGGATAAAATTATAGATTTGTTTAACTTAAGTAACCTAAATGACAGATGGATAGATGCCTTGGCGAATTTAATTCTGTTCAGCTGTTTTTACGTAAGAATCATTGTAACTTTCCAAATAGTATTAGTATACGTATGCTTAGGTATACAGTCAGCATAAAATGATTAAACGTATCCACAGCGCCTACCGCGTGTAATTGTAAAAGTCACGTCTGGTAATTAGTTTAATACACGGTATTGCATGTGGGAATCGGCACATGTTGATACATTAATAACCAGATATAACGAAAGCCTAGCCTAGCTAGACTATGAGTATTCTATGAGACACGTGTGCGATTTTTGTGGGCATATTGGGCAAATGACCCTAAAAATCCTCAAAGAAAATATTGACAGATATATTCGCTAGAATGTGACGCGGTTTTACCCGCGTAGTACCCGTTCCCGTGGGAGTACGGGGCTAATCTATAAGCCTATATTACTTACTGATAATGTAGTCATACATTGCTGAAATAATTTTTCAAATCGGTCTTGTAGTTTTTTAGTTCATTCGTTACATACAAAACTCCTCTTTATAGAATTGCCTAGTATCAATGAGAACGGTTAGAACAATGCAGTATTAATTATTATGTTTTCTAATTTATAAATCTGAAGAGTCTGTTTGCTCCAGTAGCTCTTGTCTCAAGAACAACTGGTCCGATTTGAAAAAATTATTAATTATTAGACAGCCAATTTATCGAAGAAGGCTATATATATCATCACGTTAAGTAACTAATCCATGCGGATGAAATCGCAGGCAGAAGCTAGTTAGGAATACAAGGAAGGATTGGAACCCAGCCTGCTGCAAACCACGCATGCTCTGCTAATTGAGCTATCTGTGTCCTTCTCTCGTGCGCCGAAAATCAGGTGTTTGGGGGGATCGAACTGGCCTTCCGAAGATTGCAGAAAATAAATAAATCTAGGGTTCGAATCCAAAGGTTTGTTATAATGTTGCGTTAAAGAAGATGAACAATTTTTTATTTTTATATGATATGATATGGTCTCTCGCAGTTGGTAGGGGGGAGTTACCTCCACTGCTTAGCCGGACTAAAAGGGCGAGACCGAAGGGCCTCCAGCCGAGCTTAAACTTAAAAACTAAGCAACACAGCTAAGGGCGCCCCGGTGCGGAGCTCGGACCTCGACTTAGGGCATGAAGATGAACAAGCAATGGTAGACGTATTTATGTAACGCGTTACAAACTTCAATGGCGCGATCTGTTTTACTACTCACGCCATCTATTTACAAAGAATGAAACTAAAACTTTTTACAGTAGTCGTTCTGGGGGACTTGTCGCTAACGATTTTAAGAATTAAAAAACATAGGAAATAAATTTACCGAACATTGAATTGATGTCTTCATTACATCACCTAATAATTCACGCAGTCATATTATTTTTTCTGTTTCCGAAGTATCGTTCGATTGTATCCATAATATACGAGTCGTGGGAAGTAGCACCTGCTAGAGTTATTATGGCATGAGAATTTTATAGTCTCCAAGATTACATGGTAGTAGTAGAGGGTGATATAGTAAATACAAGTTCAACACCGATGTGGGTGGAGCCTTGGTAGGCAGGCGGGGCTTAAGACCTGCATTCAACCAGCCCTTATAATATTTTATAACCTGCTACAAGAATTGGCAGGTAACATTGTAGAATCTACATTTTGTCGTGGTCTATAATTTTCCGCTGTGTGTGTTTTTAACCGCTAACGCAAAAAAGGGTGTTTTAAGTTTGACGTTGATGTCTGTCCGTCTGTCTGTGGGTGAGATGGACCGATTTGAAATCCAGTTTCCTTGCGGTGGTTATACAGAATGTCGGAGAAAATGGAACAGTTGTCTTCTAGAAGTTGTAGGGTTTTATGAATATTTTACTATGTTGAGGTCGTAAAATATCTAGCTCCAACGATAACGTAGTTATAGGCTATGGTTGCTAAGGGCCGAAATGCTCGCGGTCTTAAGCGATTGAATGAACGCACGGCCGCGTTTACCTACATTACGTACACGGTAATTAAACTTGTTAAATTAAGAAGAAGGTTAATATTTTCGGAAAATGGTTTTATTGGATTATTTCAGGAACTATTAGGGGGAGGAAAAAAATAAAAACGTAGTAGATTTCAAGTGAATAACTCTGCGTTACCGCTGATGTTTTATGCGAAAGTAAGGTGGTCAACTTTGAACGTCATTTACTCGAAAACAGAGGAAGATATTTTTGATACAATAATTTTATTTGCTACCTAAAATTATACCCTATCTATCTGTATAGGTAGGGCACTCGACCTAATCAAATCGTATCTTTGTCAGCGGATTCAAACGGTCGAAGTAAATGGCGTCAAATCTTCCGGTTCTCCAGTACTAATGGGCGTCCCACAGGGTTCAATCCTAGGACCATTTCTGTTCTTAGTGTATATTAATGATTTACCAAATTTAGTCAAGAATACGTGTGACATTGTACTGTTCGCTGATGACACATCTCTTTTGTTTGAAGTCGACAGAGCCAAAACGAATTATGCAGATGTAAACAGTGCACTTGATCAGGTATTGAAATGGTTTAATGTAAATAACTTAGTCTTAAATGCACAAAAAACTAAATGTATTAAATTCACTTTACCAAACGTCAAACCTGTTGATACAAAGGTCATGGTAAATGGCGAAACTTTGGATATCGTAGAGTCAGTAGTATTTCTAGGTATAACCCTTGATAACAAACTTCAGTGGAGCCCACATATATCCAAGTTATCAGGAAAACTCAGCTCCGCGGCTTATGCAATTCGTAAAGTTAGACAGTATACAGACATAGAAACAGCTCGACTCGTATATTTTTGTTATTTTCATAGTGTTATGTCCTATGCTATTTTAATTTGGGGCAAAGCTGCTGATATAGAGGATATATTCACATTACAGAAAAGGGCTATACGATCAATTTATAATTTGGGACCCCGAGATTCGTTAAGGGAAAAATTTAAATCAATTGGAATTTTGACAGTGGCCTCACAGTATATTTTAGCTAACTTATTATTTGTGCATCAAAACATTGGATCGTTTCAAAAAAAATGTGATGTGCATAACATAAACACAAGGCACAAAAACAAAATTGTAGTGCCTGCGCATCGCTTACAGAAAGTACATGGCTCATTTTTAGGACAGTGCACACGCTTCTATAATAAATTACCAACAGAAATTGTAAACTTGCCCTTCAATAAATTTAAAGAGACCATCAAAGGAGTTTTGCTCAAAAAAGGATATTATACTGTAAGTGATTATATTTGTGATAAGGAACCCTGGGATGTATCTTTGTCGAAAAATTATTGTAAATAATCCCATTGGCACTGTACTTTTGCTACAATTAATTAATCTTAGTTTGATCTTTGCTTTGACTGGCTGGAATTTGCCTTGCTCACAAATATTTGTAATATTTTAGTTATTATATTTGACAATTGAGCATTTGTGCTGTGTCCCATGGGCTTATATTCATGAGATATAAATACTGTAACCAAAAACATTGTATAATATATATTTTTTTAAAAGAGTAATTGTTGAGTTTCTTGCCGGGTTCTTCTCAACAAAAGCTACCTTCCGAACCCGGTGGTAACATTTATAATCATGTATAATGTATTTTGTGTCCTTCTGACGATTTGAAAGTACTTTGTAAGAAGTCTAATCAAATAAAGATATTTTGAGTTTGAGTTTGAGTATATTCTGTATATTCTATCTTGGTTATTATCGGTCCAGCAGTTTAAGAGTATCAGCTCTTTTCCAAAATTATGTAACGCATTTTTTGAGTATGATTTCCCGATTAAGTGCTACACTCGTGCCAGTATAATCGTTTAATAACAATTAATTGATAGAGCTTAGAGATCTTAGAGCTTAGAGCTGTGGTGGCCTTCGGGGTTGAGTATTCATACAACTAAGGTGGCAAAGCATGATGGTAAGTGGTTACCGCAGCCTATGATCGCTCGCAATATCCCTGTTTATATCGCGCCGAACACTTCAAATAACACGCTTACATCAGAGAAGAAATTCAAAGAGCGTTAGTATAGTGCCTGAGACCACGATGGTCTCACCATCTTTCCCATTGACAGTGACTCTCTGCCTTCCTATTGGTGTCTGGGAAGGCGAGAGCGTACGCTCCACGACTTCAAATAAACTTGTCAATGCTGAGGCCTTACCATAAGATCTTAGTGCCAAGATACTGTCTGTGATATACACGAACAGTGGCTCGTGCTAAGTCTCCCATACCTGGCTCGTTGACTACACTCAATGCTCTCCTGGAGTCTAACCCTACTGTGAATGTGTTTGATGAAGGATGGAACAAACAGAGTGCATAGAGTTTTGCGAGAAACTATGAATATTTTTTTTGTATATTAAATATTAAAAAAATATTTGTGACTAGAAGTAAAAACCTCATAAAATATAATCTAATAACTAAAATGTATTACTAAAGATACATTGGTGACTATTACTAAAAGTATGTAATGGATTTTTTTTTATGTATTACCTGTGTCTAATTTAATGCCAATTACCAATATATTATGGCAATAAGGAGTTATAGTATGGCCCCAATAAAACTTTTTAAGCTGATGACGTACCTATCAATTAGGGTCATCGTCAATAACTAATAAACCAGGGGTGTGTCGGTCTGCTTCATAGAAACGTTATGAATTTTTAGTAAGACAGAGGTGAATGTTTGGGCGACCTACATAGGTTTTGTTGTTTGGATGATGATATTAATTTTATATAATTTCCAAGCTTTCATCACCATCCTCCTGCCCTTTTCCCATGTTATTTGTAGTCGGCGCAATGTGTTCTACCCTTCCATTTCTCTCATCAGCCGTCATATCTGTATTCACTCCTATTTTAGCCATATCATCTTTCACACAATCCATCCATCATTTCTTAGGTCTTCCTTTCCCGTTGTAACCATCCACATTCATAAACAAAACTTTTTTGGCAACATTATCCTCATCCCACCGCATATAATTTACAAGCTTTATGAACTTGAAATATTTATTATGTTCGTCCTGGTGGAATCCTGCAACTTTATTTTAAATCAGTTACCATATTTAACTGATTGAGATGAAATTTGGTATGCATGCTTATTTTAGATGACAATGCATGCAGAGCTATGTGTCAATTTATTTTCCAATATGGTGGATAATCCAAGATGGCGGACTAGGTAATTTTTTTGCACTACTACAGTATGGATTTGAAATGAAAAGACTTGCTGAGGAGAACAAGAAAATCATATTTCATCCTTAATTGTTGAGACATTTTCTTAAAAGTTAATAAAAAAAATGTATCTTATTTAACTTATTGATACTCAAAATGGTTAGCAAACAAGTATAATGTTTAATTCAATTCATTGCTCAACTACAGAACCCTGCGATATAATATGTACATTGTTGTAATATTTATGTATTTATCGACCTTACGAAAGAGACAATCGGGTATTTTCGCTTCGTATAGCGTAATCTCTGTCGCATCTGTCTATTTGACATCGATTCCCGAGTCGGGTCAAAAATACAGTTTGTCAAGATATTAAAAATGTCCGGAGTTTGGAAGTTGGCGGTGTTTCCACCCCTGCGCCTGGGAAAGCACTTTGCACCTTTGGTCCTACGCCTGATCTCTCTCCGGTCGGATTGCCGTACCATTGGATTATGAAAGTGAGGGAATAAAGAGTGCATGTGTGTCGCACACACTTGTGCAATATAATATCTCCTACGCAAATGGCTGTTCCTCTTAATTCGGTAGGAGCTCATTATTATTATTTGACATCTGTCAGTAGCCAAATCACATAGGTAGTGTGCGACAGAGATAACGCTCTACGCCGCCAAAAATAGCCGAATGTCTCTTTCCCGGGGTCGATGTGCACTGTTGGTACTCTAAGGCAGGCAACAAGAACCTCTATAGTTACACTACAACCCTGTCATTAGCATATTATAGTTTTAAGTTAAGCTAGTCCATATCATAAATGTATAATTTGGTGGCCCTATTAAACTTTGTAAAATTGTAGCCTGTAAATGTCTGTAATTACAATTTAAACCAATTATTCGGTATTTGACTGCGTAACTACATGATTGATAGGCAGGTCCAACCTATTTGTGTCATACACTTAATGAACCAAATTAAAAGATTTTTACAATTCTAGATCGGTATCAGTAAATATTTCCTAGGAAAAAAATGACAGGAGCTAGTTATACCAGTGACTCAATTTGCAAAGTACAGTTTACGTAGAACATTTTATTAGAAAAATACATACCGATAGAAGGAAATGCGTTTAAAAATTCAAAATATCTTTATTTGATTAGACTTCTTACAAAGTACTTTCAAATCGTCAGAAGGACACAAAATACATTATACATGATTATAAATGTTACCACCGGGTTCGGAAGGTAGCTTTTGTTGAGAAGAACCCGGCAAGAAACTCAACAACTACTCTTTTAAAACATAGATATTATACAATATTTTTGGTACAGTATTTATATCTCATGAATATAAGCCCATGGATACAGTTCAAATGCTCAATTGTCAAATATAATAACTAAAATATTACAAATATTTGTGAGCATGGCAAATTCCAGCCAGTCAAAGCAAATTCAATTAGAAAAAAAAATCAATTAGATTTCTAGATTATTGACGTTTGAATTGACAGAAGACGCTAAATAATGGTGCTTAGTAAAATGTTCTGTTTCTGGGGTGAGTAAGGTCACCAGGGGCCGGTAGACATAGTAACATTTTCCTCACGCTTCGCTCATAGAAGCTATACAAAATGCACGGGAATGACATATCGCACCCTCAGAACGATAGGGGCTCAATTCAAAGTAATTATTTTTTGGAAATCGCAATCGCCATCCTTTAATTTATAACTTAGGCCGTAATTATTTCACCATACATTGTATTTTATATTTTTAAAGTATAGTTTAGGTTGTGCATTGTGGATAAGTGTTAAAAAAATCATTTTGAAGACCGTCTTGTTAGGTAGCTTTATCCACAACTTACATTATTTTTACTCTGTAATATCATTAATGTATACTCTATGAATGTGAACGAATTCATCCACAAATTATTTTTAGTCTGTAATACCATAAATATATACTCTATTGATGTAAAACTTAAAAATGTAGAATAGGACGACACAGGGTAATATGATTATATAAAGGAGAGGAACGGATACAAGATGGCGTAACGTGAATTAACTTGGATATTGGAATAGACAAGTTTAGTGGCAAATTATCGGAATTTTATTCGAAATAACTCCTCTTCATTAAAGCCTTTCCCAATATAATTATTTTCGCACATTTTTGAGTTAAGCCCCGATCGTTCTGAGGGTGCGATATGTTACGTGAAAGATTTATGTAATTTCCATACATTTTGTATCGTGTATGTTAAGTAGCGCGAGAGCATGTTACTTTGTACAGGCCTGTGATTCATAGAGGAGAGGAGTTGGAGTGCATAGCGTCCATTCCTATGAACTAGCCATAGTTATAATTGTTGAAAACAAAATAAATATGCTCTCGCCATCCCAGAAGGGTCACCGAAGGGGGAAACAAGTAATATGATCAAGTGCCAACGTGACAGAGGGTGAGTCCATCGCCGTCTCAGGCACATAAGTCTTTGAATTACTTCTCAGACATATGCAGGTTTCCTCACGATGTTTTCCTTCACCGTAAAGCACGTGGTGTTAAATAACTGCACATAAGTTTTTTTTAGAAAAGCTCATTGGTACAGGCCCCGCTGGGATTCGAACTTGCGTCGCTTGCGTAGCAGGCGACTGCTCTTACCCTAAGGCCACCACGGCTTATATTCTTGAAAATATAGTTCACTTTCTCCTATATTTAATTACCCGTCCAGGTTTGATAAATATTGAATCCGAACTAACAAAGGTGACTTCATTAACGTAGAGCATTGTTTGTATGTTCCAAATTAATTTTTCATTGTACAGCAGCTTGTTAGCGCGTATTAAAAGTCCATTAGTATACTCCCATTTACAAACAATGCCTAGGATAACCCTTGGTTTAAAAGTAGTTCTGATATGTATGCGAATCAACTAATTAAATACACGTTATCAGTTTACAACAACTCCATTTTATTCACCGACAATCGTTGTCATTCTTGACAGTTATATTTTTAATTATTAACAAGCAACATGCAAACAGGTTACACATACATCATCCCTTCCTCCTTAATCTGAAAACCTGAAGACGTGTATTTAATTCGCATCCATGCAAAGAGGTTTCATATACATCATTTTCCATCTCTTTTTGTTGTACGGATTTCAAAAGGGATGGACATAGTATAAGTCCGAGTTTAGTCTAGTCTTTTCAAACCATGTTTTGTAATAAGGGGTACTGTTTTCGGTGTATAGCGTTCGCATGTTTACGGGTTGTTTGGAGTATGTAGATTTTTTTTACACCGCCTCGGTTATCTGTGGTCGTGCAAAGTATTACTGGGTTTTTCCATTTGTAATTTGTGTTTATCTTCCGTTTCTTTCTATCAGCCGTCGTATCTGTATTCACTCCCTTTCACACAACACTTCAGAATGCCTCGTGCGAGTTTTCTTAAAACCGCCGTAGCAAGTCATCGTGTGGACGACAGATGGCGCTGTTTCAATCCTACACACATCTGATTTTACTTCGACGCGGTGACTTGTGACAGCGGCATTGAAAAACTCGCACTAGGCACTCTGGTCCAATCACGAAGTTAGAGGGATGACCTTGATTGGGCAGTAGTCTAAGCACTATCTATCTATCTACACAGTAGCCCCACTATATTCTCTGAGCGCACCTGTAATAATATTTAGCAGCGAACCAATATCCATCGGACTTTATTCAAAATAAATTTCTTACTCAGGTCAACGGCGAACGAAACCCTGAAGAGGTATACAAAGACTTTCGCGCGGCAGTCCTTCAGATCCTGGGCAGTACTGGAGACCAGTCTACCATGAACGGTGTCAGTGGGGTCGGGGTTGGGGCTGGGGGTATACCTGGGGAGATTGTAGGGGTTGAGCCCGCGCCTGGAGAAGTGATAAGAGACGTTACCAGAGAAGGTTTAAGGAGGGAAGATAGCTTGGAAAGAAGAGAAGTAGAAGCAGTGCCTCTTCCTGGGGCAGGGTTGCCTCATCCCGGGGCAGTGCCTCATCCTGGAATGGGGCTACCTCTGCCTGGGGCTGGGTTGCCTCTGCCTGCCCCTATACCGATCAATATGGAACGCATGGAGATTGAAAGACCTAAGGTTGGTTTCGGAGTTCTATTTATTAAATTTTAAGAATAATTTTCCTGGTTCTTTGTTACAGATAATTTAAGGTCGAAGAGACTTGAAAGTGAGTGTACATACACACATATATAGGGTGTTCCAAGAGCCAACGCCAAAGGGTGATAGACCAATTTAAATTATAATAGTAAATCGGAAATATATAAGAAGAAAAACAGCGAACCAAAATATTTTTCAGATCGTTTGCTCTTTCGAACGTGAGGCTTGACTGAAAGGCTAGACAAAGTTACATTCTCTCGCGTTTGCGCTGATAAAAATGATACAAAAAGTAGGGATATCATAATATAAACCAGTTACGTGACAACATTCCCGTACATTTTGTATAGTGTCTACTAACGAAGCGTGAGGATAATGTTACTTTGTCTATAGGCCTGTTGATTGCTGTTGACACTCTTGAAGTTTCTAAAATTTACTCCTTTATTTACTGGCAAAGTAATGTCCTTTCCTTTCCTTTATTTATTTAATGGCGATGAGCTTAAGTAAAACTATTCCGCCAATGTCAAGTGACTGTTGAGATAAATATCTTGTAAATTGTTAAAAATATGTTGAAGAACCCATTGGATTCCTCGCTGTCATCGTAGAAACCCAGTAATGTCTATTTGTCGATCTAATTTAGAAAAATGTCTGTAGAACAAATGACGTATTTACGCGATCGGCCATGACGTGACACCCCTTACTGAGTGCCTAGTGCGAGTTTTCTTAAAATCGCCGTCACAAGTCATCGCGTTGACGTAAACGCTGATTTGTACGGGATCGCAATAGTGCCGACAGACGGCGCTGTTTCGATCCTACACAAATCTGCGTTTACATCAACGCGGTGACTTGTGACGGCTGCAATGAAAAACTCGTTCTAGGCCCGGCATTACGCCGTAGGGCCGCTTATAATCTCGTTGATGGCCGCTTCTGTGTGTCATTTCGAACGATTTCTTCCTAAGTTCCGTTCTGCTTGTAATAAGTTTAAATTTACACTGTGCCTATAGATAGGTAGCCATTGTCAGTGAAAGCAGTCCTCATTGTTAAATCTAAAAACCGTTTACGTGCGAATAAAAATAGCATCAACGAAGACATGAAGGTGAATTAACAAAAATGGGACAATGAGCGTTGATTGTAGGACAGGCGAGGTCAGCCCAGGACTGTGACCTTGACACATTGGCACCATTCAATAGTCTCCACGTATTTAGTTAACGGAGAAGGTGACAAGAGAAATATATAGGGTTGTTTATTTCTGTGTGTGAGGCCTCTGTTGCTCAAGCGATGCAAGTTCGAATCCCAGCGGTCTGACCTAATGAGTTTTTCTAAAACATCGTGAGGAAACCTGCATGTCTGAGAATTAATTCAAAGACGTATAGTATAGCGCCTGAGGCGGCGATGGATTAACCCTCTGTCACGTTGGAGCTTAATCATATTCGGTGAAATGTGGGTGTTGTTATTACAAGATCTCTGCTTACCCCATCGGGAACCTTTCTACCTGCCGCCGTCACAGGTCACCGCGTCGATCGAAACAGCGCCGTCTGTCGGCCTAAAATTGACACTATTGTGAGATACAAATCCATCGCCGTCTCAGGCACTATACATACGTCTTTTGAATTACTTCTCAGACATATGCAGGTTTCCTCACGATGTTTTCCTTTACCGTAAAGCATGTGGTGTGAAATCACAGTACATAAGTATTAAGAAAAACTCATTGGTACAGGCCCCGCTGGGATTCGAATTTTCGTCGCTTGCGTAGCAGGCGAGTGCTAAAGCTTAAGGCCACCACGGTTCATGTTTAAAGTATTTTTTAATTTTGCAGACGGCGGTGATAAGAGTCCGTGGTGCGATGACAACACCCCCGCTGCTGTGGGTGGTGGGGGGGCCTGGGAGTAACAAGGCTGCGCTCTGCCAAAGAGCGGTGGAGCACAAACCTGGGTGGACGCATTTCAGGTAAAAAGGTTTTTGAGAGGGTATCTCCCCCACGTTCGACTGTATCTCCATCTTGAAATTCATAATTTTCAAATTTTTTGTATTCCCTACCCAAAGGGTAAATAACGGGACCCCGAGCATCGCTGTTCGCTCGTCCGTCTACATGTATGTCTATCTGATAGATATACAGGTGAAATTTTGACACATTTTAAAAAACATATTTAAATATAAATTTAATGGTTTTTAATTTTCTTTAAAGATAACGTTACGGAGGCTACGGAACTCTTCATGCGCGTGTAGTGTACTAAGATCCTTCTATATTGACTGTGAAATATCTGTGATATCCCAGTTTGGGCCAACGTCTCCGCGCGCTCGCTGAAACGGGAGGCGGTCCGGCCTCGGATGGTGCTTTGAGTCGAGCGGCCGTGGGAGGAGGGGAGCTAGCTCCCGGGGAGCTCACTACCAAACTGGTCCGAGCGGCGACTGACGAAGCTGCACGAAGTGGCCACGGACTGCTGCTCGACGGGTACCCACGTGACTTGGAGCAAATGACACAGTTTGAAAAACTTGTGAGTTTATACTATTAGAGTGTAGTCTACTAGTCTGGCGAACATTAGTGGCACAGAGCAACGGTTGGTGGTAACATAATTTTTTTTTGCATCATTATGCTACTATTCACATTTAAGTACTCTATGTAGCAAGTAAGCAACCCAAAGCCTAGCCAGTAATGGGTGACCGCTCGAGTTCCCTCCGTGCCTCGGAGAGCACGTTAAGCCGTCGGTCCCGGTTGCCAATTTATCATCTTTGGCAAATGTTACAAGTCGGTCGGACGCCTGACGTAGTCTGACAACTGGTTTAACCCATATCACAGATTTTCCTCGTTAAGGGGGTTGCGAAGGTCAGATGGCAGTCGCTTTGAATAAAAATCAGGTGATCAGCCGCATCGCGTTGAATCAAGCGCCGATCCCAACAATGTCCCATACATTCACAATCTGTGATCTGGGTTAAACCAGTTGTCAGACTATTTCAGGCGTGCGACCGACTTGTAACGACTGCCAAATATGATAAATTGGCAACCGGGACCGACGGCTTAACCCATCCAATTACTGGCTAGGCTTAGGGTTGCTTAACTTCGATGATCGAATGATATGCGCAATAGCAACTGTGCCACGAGCTCCTCTTATTACTTATATACACAGACAGTAAAATTTTGTTTGAATAAAATCAAGTTATATAATGCTCCTTACACGTTTTGTACTTTTGCAGAGTAAATCATCTCCTCGCATGGTGTTGCTGGATTGCTCGAAGCTGCAGTTGGGCCGCGGCCGGCGCGACGACTCGGTGGCCGCCTTCCGCAGGAGGCTCGAGGTGTTCAGGGAACTCACTCTCCCCATGCTCAAGCACTTGGACCAGGACCATCGGCTTGTTATTGTAAGTTGCTTTAAACCTTACATTTATCTAATATCTTAAAACCATATACTCACGCCTGTATTCCCCGAAGTGGTAGGCAGAGCCCACTTTTCACCGAAGATGATTAAGTGCCAACGTGACAGATGGTGAATCTATCGCCGTCTCAGGCACTATACATACATCTTTGAATGACTTGTCAGACATATGCAGGTTTCCTCACGATGTTTTCCTTCACCGTAAAGCACGTGGTGTGAAATCACTGTACATAAGTTTTTTAGAAATATTCATTGGTACAGGCCTTAAAACCACCAATTCTTATATACAGTGTCGGGGAAAATAGGATAGCTGTCAAAATATGTGATAGGGTATAATTTTAAGAAGCAAATAAAATTATTACGACAAAAATATCTTCGTCCGTTTTCGAGTACTTGTCGTTCAAAGTTGACCATATCAAGACCTTATTTTTGCATAAATATCAGCGGTAGCGTACAGTTATACACGTGAAATCTAACTACTTTTTTTTTATTTCTCTCACTAATAGTTCCTAAAATAATCCCATAAAACCATTTTTCGAAAATTATAAACGCGGCCGCAATTTTATTCCGCGAGCTCTTCGGCCCTTAGCAACCATAGCCTATAACTACGTTATCGTTGGAGCTAGATATTTTACAAATTCAACATAGTGATATACTCATAAGACCCTACAAATTCTAGAAGACAACTGTTCCTTTTTCTCCGCTACCCTGTATATTTACTACGCAAGACAGAATCTCAGCAGGGCCGGTACCAATGAGTTTTACTATGAAACTTGACTAGTAATTTCACCCTACGTGAGTTACGGTGAAGGAAAACATCGTGAGGAAATCTGTATATGTCTGAGGAGTAATTCAAAGACATATGCCTGAGACGGCGATGGCCTCACCCTGTGTCACGCTGGCACATCTTTGGTAAAATGTGGGTGTTGTTGTTACAGCAACTCTGCTTATCCCTTCGGGGACCATTCGGGGGTGATGTGAGCATATTTATAGACACTAAATGCATGAAATATAAAATGAATATACGTTACCTACTTATATAAAAAAACAAATCTCTAACTTTTTCTCTGTTCGTCTGTCTGTTTGTTTCTGCGTGTCAGAAAGGATGTGTTTTTACGAGGAGTGACCTACCCTGAAATGTGTATCGAATATTTATTTATTTATTCACACATCAGCAATATTTGAAAAGAGAGCTCAAAGTCCTGACTCCTTGTTCCAGGTGGACGGTGATACCGATTCCCCGGACGTGCAGGCGGAGTTCACGCGAGTTCTGCTCGAGGAGATGGAGAAAGCTGAGCTAATCGCCACCGTCCCCTCTGACAACACTGCACAACCAGCACCCAACGCTGGTGAGTTTACACCCCTAATCATATATTTTGTTAATAGGGCTAACGTCGATATCCACGCTTCCACGAGTCCTTTCACACGCAAAGTGTTTTTGGGTGTTTTCATGTGTTATATATATGTATGTATTCCCAGAAGGAGTGCGCAGACTTGTACTCAGAGTACAGCCACATTTCGCCTGTTATGTTTAAGTCCCATGACACCCATGTAATAGGGGTACCAATCCAGACTCCCAATTACACTTCGATTTTGATAATTTGATAATACTTAACAATAATCTACTATATAAAAATAAGTCGGGTATTCCTTCCTGACGCTATAACTCCAGAACGCACGAACCGATTTGGCTAATTTTGGTCTTGAATTATTAGTGGAAGACCAGGGAAGGTTTGTACGTAGAGAAAATTTAAAAAAAAGTCTTGAAAAAGTGTAAAATCAACATCTTTCTACACTCCCATATACAAACAATTTGTACTAATACTTAAAAGCCAATTTGAACCTTAATACCATACTGTAAAGTTCCAGTAGGTATTAGTGACGAGATTTCGGGAAGGAAAAACAATCGAAGACAAAAGAAGTGACGATAGTTCTGTCAAACACATTCAATGTCATCATATGTCATTTCATTTGAGCAGCGATAATTATTGCTCTGTGTTTATTTATTATATTTAAAATAGCAATTTAAAAATTTTTTTTATTTAAATAAATTAACTTATAATATTTTTTTATTACTATGCATTATACGTAGCGAAGCACGTACCGGGCCGCTAGTATTTCTTATAATATTGTTGCTTATATCCTATTACCTTTTAACCGTCGAATCATCTCACAGAAATATCAACAATGCAACAATTCGCACACGCCATGTCCCGCATGGGTGGGTCTCTGGCCAACGGACACCTGAACGGGGCCCTGCCCAACGGGGCCGCACCCAACGGGTCTCTGCCTAACGGGGTGCTTCACAACGGTGGACTACCCAATGGGATCGGTGGACTTGCTAATAATAAGGTACTTAGGATGCCAACACATTTGAATTATTTTAACGGTAGGTAATATGTGACGGGAGGTCCAGATTTGGTACCTTAGTATTTTTTTTGACACTCGTTTGTTTAACTATTTTGCTGAACCGATTTAGTTGAAATTTGGAATAACTATTGCCTTAACCCTAAGGTAAAAAGTAAATCCGTTCTCATCCGACACCCATATAAACAAAATGGCTTGATTTATAACTAGTCGGCGCTGATGTGTGATAATGGCTGAATAATAAATTTTATGAGGTGTAAGAAATGCGTAATGGGATTTCCCGTTCGACATCCAGAGCTGTCCGACTGGGACTCCAACTTACAGAAGATACATACATACATATGCTCACACCTGTATTCCCCGAAGGGGTAGGCAGAGGTATTGTAATCACAACACCCACTTTTCAACGAAGATGATTATGTGCCAACGTGACAGATGGTGAGTCTATCGCCGTCTCAGACACTATACATACGTCTTTGAATTACTTCTCAGTCAAATGCAGGTTTCCTCACGATGTTTCCCTTCACCGTAAAGCACATGGTGTGAAATCATTAATTAAATAAATAAATCACGTATAAATGTATATGAAGCATAACAAGTTCGAATCCCAGCGGGGTCTGTACCTTACAATAATTTTTCAAAAAAACTTATTCAGAGTCTAACCTCTCTAGAAACCTGCATATGTCAAAAAAGTATGACACCTCTGCCTACTCCTTTGGGAAAAACAGGGGCGAGGATATGTATGTATGTGCGTTGGTGACACTGATGTTGGTTATGTTCGTAGGTGGCAGTAGCTTACCATCAGGCGGACTGTGCGCTTGTTGACATCTTTACAACACATATAAAAGAAATGTATGAAATATTTCAGATAAAGCCTATAGTGAGCAACGCGGCCAAGATCCCCACGGTGTCACAAATGACACACGATGACGTCAGAAGGATGTACGAACAGAGCTCCGGGGACATCACTATAAACACACACATGTAGATTATATACTTAATATAAGGTGGTATTAGTGTGAGGTTGTTGGGGAAATGGCAACACTTGCCACGGTTGATTTTAAATAACGACGAAATATATATAAAAATAAATGTATGTTATAAATAGCCGTGGTGGCCTTGGGGTTTGAGCAGTCGCCTGCTACGCAAGCGACGCAAGTTCGAATCCCAGCAGAGTCTTTACCTGAATTTTCCTTAAAAACTTATATACAGTGATTTCACACCACGTGCTTTACGGTGAAGAAAAACATCGTGGAGGAAACCTGCATATTTCTGAGAAGTAATTCAAAGACATATGTATAGAGCCTGAGACGGCGATGGACTCACCATCTGTCACGTTGGCACTTAATCAAAATCGGTGAAAAGTGGGTGTTGTGTTAACAACACCTCTGCCTACCCCTTCGGGGAATACAGGCGTGAGCGTATGTATGTAATAAATTACTTTGGTATATAAACAATCTATTTTGTACCTACTATGGCAACCGAGATCAAAGTCAATGATTGACAGTCTGCCTCGGAAGTGACGCAAGTTCAGATCTGACTACCCCTTCAAGAACCCTTCTGACAAAGCGTGAGCGTGCATATTTATTATTATTACTATATAAATAGAGAAGGAGTGTCGGTAGAGGGCGTCCAAGGACTACTATGACCAAATTAATAGTATTTTTCAGAAAGGTCAAATTCGGAGCACTCGTAACCGAAGAAAGTGTATGAAGATATGCATTAATGTGGATGAAGCGAAAGAAGTATGTAAGGATCGTAGCATGTGGCAAACGGTGGTCTCTGCCTACCCCCATGGGATACAGGTGTGAGCATATGTATGTATGTATGTATGTATAAATAGAGACGGAAATGTGCCTCTAGCTTAGCCTAAATTCTCCGAAGGGGTAGGCAAAATAGAAGTGTACTTATAGTACAACCACGTTGCACCAGGTGTATTTAAGTCCCATGTAATAGGAACGAAATTTATAGAGCGAATGTGAGCGGAAGTGTCGGTAGAGGGCTTTCAAGGAAGAACTACTATTTTATAAACCCCAAAAAATAAATTGCCACATATTTTTTTGGGGTGGTCACCCATATCATTTAGGAGTATGAAAAATTTATTTTGCGCGATTCTCAGACCTACCCGATCTGCACACAAAATTTCATACAAATCGGTCCAGCCGTTTCGGAGGAGTACGGTAACTAGCATTGTGACATGGAAATTTTATATATTAGATGACCGCACGGTCATAATTTGAAATTACGACTGTAAATTCATCGGAACGCAGGTTCTTTTTTATCTAAAATTAACCCCTATTTGAATACGTGGTGTTACATTTCCCCAACAATTAGGTTTGAAACCCTCAAAGCGACCCTTGAAGGAGACAACGAGAAAAGTGCCGAATAAATTAATATAATTAGGTTAGATTAGTTAAGTAGATATATGAACACTTAAAACTGGGAAACAATTTTTATAGCGAATTAATTTTAAATACTTTGTAGTAATATAATGTGTAGTTAAAAAACATCGATTAGGTTACCTAACCTTCTCGCAGATAGTCCAGTCCAAATCCCAGTAAGCAGGGTGTCGGGGAAAATAGGACAGCTGTTAAAATATGTGATAGGGTATAATTTTAGGAAGCAAACAAAATTATTATGACAAAAATATCTTCTTCCGTTTTCGAGTAATTTACGTTCAAAGTTGACCATATCAAGACCTTATTTTCGCATAAAAATTAGCGGTAACGAAGAGTTATTCACGTGAAATCTAACTACGTTTTAATTTTTTTTTCTCCTCTAATAGTTCCTGAAATAATCCCATAAAACCATTTTTCGATACCATTAACCTTTTTAATTTAAAAAGTTTAATGACCGCGTACGTAATGTAGGTAAACGCGGCCTTCATTCAATCGCTTTAGGCCGCGAGCTCTTCGGCCCTTAACAACCATAGCCTATAACTACGTTATCGTTGGAGCTAGATATTTTACGACTTCAACATAGTGATATATTCATAAAATCCTACAACTTCTAGAAGATAACTGTTCCTTTTTCTCCGACACCCTTGTATATAAATAATAATACAATAGAAGTTTTTTATAAAAATAATATTTTACTACTATATTTGAAGACGAATACTAGGTATTATTTCTATAGTATTACATTTATGAAAATCCGGACTCCGGAAAATATCATGTCTCAAAATAAATAAATACCTTTATATTAAATTCACGTGAGACACACAAAAATAATATAATATGGTTAATTTTTGGTATATAATATCCTGGTACAAATAATTGAATTATATCTATTTTATCTATGGAATAATTAATATATTGGAGTGGATCACAAAATTCAAGGAATGAATATTTATATAAGTATGAATATATTTTTAATAATTAGCTACTATTAATTAAATTAGTAATAACGTCTTTTATAAACAAAAACGCACAGATTTTAAGATATAATAATATATAAAGTGCCTTAGAGTAAGCGAAATATTTAGAATAAATATTTGGAATATACATTACGTACTAAACATAAGCAATGTATTTTTAGTATACTTTAAATTATTATATATATGTACTAGCAATGTCCTGCGGTTTCACCCGCGTAGCCCAAATATCATGTGCGGCCCGTGGAACCCTAATATATTTTTTTTAATTATAAGTAGCTCCTTGTTGAGGAGCTCGTGGCAAAGTTGCTATTGCGCATATCATTCGATCAGCGAAGTTAAGCAACCCTAAGCCTAGCCAGTAATTGGATGGGTGATCGCCCGAGTTCCCTCCGTGCCTCGGATAGCACGTTAAGCCGTCGGTCCCGGTTGCCAATTTATCTTCTTTGGCAATCGTTACAGGTCAGTCGGAGGCCTAAAATAGTCTGACAACTGGTTTAACCCAGATCACAGATTTTCCTCGTTAAAGGGGTTGCGAAGGTCAGATGGCAGTCGCTTCGTATAAAAATCAGGTGATCAGCCACATCGGGTTGAATCAAGTGCTGACCCCAACAATGTAACAATAAGGCCAGGGAGATGATGATGATAAGTAGCTCCTTGTAACATCAGCTATCTGCCAATCACGTTTAAATCGGTCCAGGCGTTTCGGAGATTTCAACAGACGGACAGAGATTTTCTTTATAATAGTTTTATTATATCAGTACCGTATATAGTTACTTTCATATGCATTTAGTGAAATACTGTAATTTGTAATTACAAACAGACACTTAAATTTGACTTATCTGTATGTATGTATGTATCTACACTACTATTATAAAGAGGAAAGATTTTTATTTTTGTGTGTTAGTTTGTAATGGATAAACTCAGAAACTACTGTGACGATTTCAAAAATTCTTTCACCATTGTAAAGCTACATCATCAGCCATTAACATGGGTATATTTTATCTCCGTACTCCCACGGGAACGGCAACAACGCGGGTGAAACCGCGTGAGGTCCGCTAGTAGATAAAGATGTAAGTTTAATTAAGGCAGGTCGTAATTATATATACGCATAATTTTAGCGAAAGTAGTTTGTAGCAATACATACATAGTTGAAAACACGTAGTTAGTTAAAACACATTTCAGGGGCCAATTTAGATTTAGATACAAGCTATACATTTAGTAATAGATATTTTCACATGAATGTAGATAATATTATAATGAAATATGCACTAATTTTGTATGGAAACTTTTTCACGTGATGTTATATAAATATTTAAAAGTACTTACGTGTTAAGTATGGGTGCCGTCATGAGTTAAGAGCGCTGACCTTGAATGCGACGCGAGGAGCTCGTGACACAGTTGCTATTGCGCATGTCATTCGATCAGCGAAGTTAAGCAACCCCAACCCAAGTCAGTAAGGGATGGGTGTCCGCCCGAGTTCCCTCCCATCTCCTCCCGATAAGCCGTCGGTCCCGGTTGCCAATTTATCATCTTTGGCAATCGTTTCAGGTCAATCGGAGGCTTTAGAGGGTCGAAGAATTGATTTAACCCAGATTACCAATTTTACTCATGAACAATCAAGTGACCAGCCCCATCGGGTTGAATCAAGAGCTGACCCTAAGAATGTATTGGATAAGGCCAGGGAGATGATGATGTATGGAGCGACGCGAACGAATTCGCAGTTAACCCCACAATGCCACTGAGCGCTCATAAATTCAAAATATCTTTATTTGATTAGACTTCTTACAAAGTACTTTCAAATCGTCAGAAGGACACAAAATACATTATACATGATTATAAATGTTACCACCGGGTTCGGAAGGTTGCTTTTTTGAGAAGAACCTGGCAAGAAACTCAACAATTACTCTTTTAAAAAAAATTATACAATGTTATTGGTTACAGCATTTATATCTCATGAATATAAGCCCATGGACACAGTTTAAATGCTCAATTGTCAAATATAATAACTAAAATACTACAAATATTTGTGAGCATGGAAAATTCCAGCCATAAGTCGTGAAGGCACTTTACCTGTATCTTATTATTCATAGTAACGACCCGTAATGGCTGTATAATAAATAAAATATCGATGCCAACGGTCATTACCAAAGAGTTTTTCTAAAAACTTAAGTGCAGTGATATGACACCACGAGCTTTGCGATGAAGGAAACTTCGTGAGAAAACCTGCTTATGTCTAAGAAGTAAATCAACACGACAGACACGGCGATAGACTCACCATCTGTCACGGTATCGGAGAACATTGGGTGTTTTAACCTCTGCCTACTCCTTCAGGACTTCTGGGCGTGAAGGCATTATACATAGATTACCTTAAGTTTATAACAATTGTGTGGAACAAGATGATTGCCGCATTGTAAGCAACTCCCCACATTTTTTATGTTTAAATGGGTTACCGCTTACCATCTGGCCGTACCACAGTATAACAGTTGTATTATAAGCTTTACAAGCAGTTAATAACCGAGGAATTAACAATTAAAAATGACACACGCACAGACGCAGAATATGTATAGCGTCAGGTATCCTATCTCGTATACGTCAATTACGTATTCTAAAGATATAAATCTTTTCGTTCAATGGAACAAACGTTCTTATTTCAGAGCAATAGTAGAAATGTACGGGAATGACATATGTCACGTGACTGATTATGTCATTTACATACATTTTGTATTGTTTCTATAAGCGCAAGCGTGAGAGAATGTTCTTTGGCTAGGCTTACAGTAGGCCTTGATTTGTACTTAGTAAAGCTTATATTCATACTGTGCTCAAATATTAATTGGGTAACCGCTTACCATCTGGCCTTGCCACTGTATGGAAAAGGACTGTATACGTCAAACTTGGAATTGTTGAATGAAGATTATTAAAACAATTGGAATTATAAAAAATATCAATTTTAATTTATGTATGTGTAACGGATAATAGCGAACTAAATAAATGCATTAATGAGTCCAAATTATATGTACTTACACATATATATATATATATATATATATATATATATATATATATATATATATGTATATTAGTAATGAACACATACATGTATGTAGCAACCTCATTTTATTTACGAATAAAAAAGAAACGTGCACAATGTTTTTTTTAATCTTAGTGTCTTTTTCACAGCTTTCCTCTTTCCTAAAGAATATCCTATATTCCATAGATTATTTAAAAAAGTATATTAATATCATACCTGAATACCAGGGATATATAAATATTATGGAGGGTAGAAGTAAGGAGGACCATATCAGTTTATTAAAAAGTGTCCGTTGAAAGGGAGCAAATTAAGGTGACAATATAGTAGCAACTGGAAGAATTTTAAATATAGCGCCATAATTAATTTGAGTAGGATACTAAATTAAAAAAGTAAAGAAATATTTCCGGTTTTTTACAGTTAGTAAATAGATTTTAAATACTACATATTTAACTACGGAAGTCAAGAGAAATATTACATTTCTCAACCCAGCACACTTCACTCTGTTTATAAAAAGTTCGTATCATTTCCACTTGATACACTAGCGCTATCTTGTTCGAACAATAATTTGCTGTTTACAAGTGAACAATTTTTTTTTTGCTACTCATATCTATTACTTTTAAACGAGCAACCCTTGTATATACATATTATTTATTCTAATTCTATATATATATATATATATGTATATAGAATTAGAATAAATATTAAGATATATATATATAATAATACCTTTCAACTAGCAAAAAATAAATGTATTTTATAATCTGAATCACTGAAACGGGTCCAACGATTTTCATAAAATGTAGTATGCAGTGGGTTTCGGGGGCGACAAATCGATCTAGATAGATTTAATTTATAGAGAATGACAAAAATAGCAAAGCTCTACTATTTTTTAATCTGTGAAAGCTAAAATTTTCCCGCCCTACGAGCATGTTCCCGCGCTGTCAGCGCGCTGAGGTCGATTATTGGCTGTTTGGCACAGTTTCCGTGGCCTTGACCGATCGCGCGCCCGCAGTTGGTCCGCATCGGCCGGCGCGGTACGACGCGTTTTCATATCAAAAATCTGACGGATCATATTACGCGCGCCTTTTAAATAAAATGGTGAGTTTTATCAGTTAATGCATATTAATTATTGCACTTTAAGCGTGGATTGTGTGATTATTATGCTGATAGTGTTGTGTAACAGCCCTCACAACGATTTTCACGAATATTTCAAACGTTTTCAGTCAGTATTCATACGCGTTACGTCACGATCGCAGTAATAATAGAATTTGAAGAAAGTGAGAATTTATAACGAGAGACTGGTATTGTATTTTTATTTTAAGAACGGCTTAGGATTTTGTAGTTAAACAAATCTGATAAACTACTTAATTAATATCAGTAACAAATGTATAAAGATATCATCAGTATAAGTAATCACTAGTATCTCTGTATAAGTTAGACTGTCATTTCCTACTTTCAAATTATTAATTTTGTATTATTCATTTTATACTCTGTGTTCACACGTAGGTACATATGCTCACTCCTGTATTACACAGTATCCTGTATTACAGTAGGCACAGGTGTTGTCATAAGAACACACACTTTTCACCGAAGATGATTACCTACGTGCCAACGTGACAGATGGTGAGTCTATCGCCGTCTCAGGCACTATACATACGTCTTTGAATTAATTCTCAGGACATATGCAGGTTTCCTCGCGATGTTTTCCTTCATCAAGGCCTTCCAAGGCCACCACGGCTTTATAAAAAAACATAATTTCATTTTACGGTTTCTAAATAAGTGAGTTTATGCTCGAATCCTTGGCTACGGAACTAGGTAGGCAGTAGGCAAAAAGAGAACTGTCCGATGTCACGCTAATCTATCGACTAATATAATGTATTTGCATATCCAAGACGTAACCGATAACACGATAATTATACCAACAACAGTCATTATACGCTTCACACAAACACGTCAATTTTAAACTTACCAAGTGCGAGTCGGACTTGCGCACGAAAGGTTCCGTACCATTGTATATTAAAATAATAATACTATTATCTATAAGTATAATGTTACAAAGAAATGATCGTTATTTTATGGAAAAATCCTTGTATTCATGAGTTTTGTGATGGTGAGAAATAGCTACTGGACACGGAACTACACGCCATATTCCGGGACTTCTGAGAATTCCCAGTCGTTAACTAATACCTAAAGTTCCTAGTCGGCGCTACTCCTATCAACTATCATGTATCAATACCACCTTGACTCCTAACAATGCTGCAGTTAATCTTACATAATACAGAGAATTTGTTTAGTCAATAGTATATCTATAGATAAATAAAATTGAAGTGTCTGTTTGTAATTCCAAACTTAAAACCCAATTTTTCAAAAAAAAAAACTGTCTGTCTGTTGTTCCGGATAATCTCTGAAATGGCTGAACCGATTTTAGCGGGAATTTCACTGGCAGAGAATGAAATTAAATCTACGCGGGTGAAACTGCAGGACAGCTAGTCCAAGTATAAACACAATTATCAGCATGTCAATTTGTATCAACTTCGTCGATGCTTGATATAGAACAGTCACGGAATTTGCGTTCGAATGTTTGTTACTATAAAATTGCTATATTTATAACCAATTCACCAGTTTCACCAGGTGATGATCATTCACGTCTTACTAAATTATCGGTAGAATCGTGATATTATGATATCTGCTAGATAAGCGCTTGTTGTTTAACGTAGTTTATTCGTAGTAGTTAGCCATCTTATCACAAGATGGCGTTGTATTGTTTTACATCTCGATGGTAAGATTCTCTTTTAGTTGTATATATAGTTCGGTGTCAAACGTCAATAGTGTATTCCACTCAGATCCATCTCCCTAGCTCATCCCCCAGCAACGCCCTAAGCTGAGGTCCGAATCCCGCACCGGGGTGCCCTTAGCTGTGTTGCTTAGTTTTTAAGTTTAAGCTCGGCTGGAGGCCCTTGGGTCCTTTAGTCCCCCTACCAACTGCGAGAAAAACTGAAAAAAATAAAACGTCTTTAGTGTCGTCAAGGGAACAAATCAATACAGTTATCGAATCATTAAATACCAGGACTGCCCAAGTTACGGTGTTTCATTCAACCAACCAAGGTCTGCTCCGACTGATCCTGGCTCCCAGGCCTAATTTGTCTTACACTTATTAAAGAAAGCCGTGGTGGCCCTGAAGTTTGAGCAGTCGCCTGCTACGCAAGCGACGCAAGTTCGAATCCCAGCGGGGTCTGTACCAATGAGTTTTTCTCACGCCTGTATTCCCTGTATTCACCGAAGGGGTAGGCAGAGGTGTTGTAATCACAACACACACTTTTCACCGAAGATGATTAAGTGCCAATGTGACAGATGGTGAGTCCATCGCCGTCTCAGACACTTTACATACGTCATTGAATTACATCTCAGAAATATGCAGGTTTCCTCACGATGTTTTCCTTCACCGAAAAGTACATGGTATAAAATTACTGTACATAAGTTTCTTTTAGAAAAACTCATTGGTACAGGCCCCGCTGGGATTCGAACTTGCGTCGCTTGCATAGCAGGCGACTGCTCAATCCTCAAGGCCATCAAAGCAAGGCTCACAAAAATTTCAAAAGCTCTTGTTAAAATTTATATAAAGACTAGCTGTACCGCGCGATTTCACCCGCATGGACCCTGTTTATTTTGTTTAATAAAATTAAGAATATGTCTTTCCTTGTAACATTAGCTATCTGTCAGTGAAAGTTCCAATAAAATCGGTCCAGTCTTTTGAGAGACTAGCTGGAACAAACAGACAATTCTAATTGCTTTTTATGTACCGTATTGACTTTCAAATTCATTTTATAAAAAGCTGTTTCCTTGTTCAAACAGACATACATTTTATATATCTGTATAGATATAGGTAAATCAGTGCGTAACTATCATATTCAAGGATGGAAATATGGTCGGAAAAGTCACTGCAAAAGTAGTTAAGTTGGTATTAATTTCCAACAATAAAAATTTCACATTTGTGATATCACTTTCATAATATTTGTCCATAAACACTGATAAGTAATTGCATTGATTATTTCTATCTAATCGATGTGAAATCATCGGCTTGACTGATTAATAGCCATTTACCCAATGATATTGTGTAACACTTAGGTTAGGCGAGAGACGAATAAAAACGTGCGCAGTATTTATCTCCCGTATTTTCAATGAGCGCTCATAACTTGTGCCGACACCTGCCGCGTTATTCTGTAATATTTCTTCACGACGCACTCAACGCCGAGTGTCGTTTTCAAATAAGCGAAATTAAACTTTACTGTCCATGTTTTATGTATCAATTTACTACTATTGAAACTGGCACTCGACGTCGAGTTCGTCGCTGATAAACTTTACTGAGATGTTCTCTCAGTGGCGCGGCTGTGTCCAGCACATACATACGTATGCTCACGCCTATATTCTCCGAAGGGGTAGGCAGAGGTGTTGTAATCACAACACCCACATTTTACCGAAGATGATTAAGTGCCAACGTGACAGATGGTGAGTCCATCGCCGTCTCAGACACTTTACTGTGTCCAGCAGTTTTCGAGTAATCGGCGTAATGATAAAAATTACATGTCAAACACAGAACCTCCTCATACTTTTGAAGTCGGTTCAAAATACAATCGACCGCAACCTTCCGAAGTCGTCGACCGCAACGTCACTGTATACAAAACCCACGCAACGCAATATGTGTAAAAAACAAGAATATATAATCCTCCAAAATGATCCAGTTGCCACGTGTCCATGGCTGGCTATTCCCGCCAATGACGGTGCCAGTTGGCACTAAAAACACCACTTTCAGATCAGTTGAAAGTCTTAAAAGCATGAAAACCTGTCTGAATAAATGTGAGAGTGTACATTTCAAGTTGCAATATGTATTAGTGATAGTGATTGCACTGTGCTACGAACTGAGAAAAATAAACATTGGATCTATATTTCAGGTTTGGGTCACTTAATATTTATTGCAAATATATTTAGTATAAATATCTGGTGACTATTACAACAAAACCTTAAAAAAATATTATCTTATAACTAAAATATATTATAAAAAGGAGTCCCTGTAGGCAAGGTTCCGATCCTACTGGCAGCATTCCCCCTTTAAAAGGCAAGACAAATTCTTTGACCGAGGTAGCCAGCTCTTCGGACTCCCGTGATGTCGACTAACTATATGTTATTTCTTTAAAAAGCCTTATAGCGCTAGGATCCCACGGACCAAGGGTCTCGACACAGATTGGGACAAAATCATATTCAGCCGCTCCGCTTAATTACGCAGTAGCAATATTCTACAACATAGTGTCGCGTGTGATAGTGTTAGGTGATTGTCAAAATATTAGTAGATATTTTACTCTACTGAATAAACAGATTTACAGAGGAATTTTAAAGTAGTAAAAAATATACTCTAGCATTTTGTTTTTTTAAATAAATATCAAGGCACTCTGCCAAGAAAATTGGCGCCCACCTGGGGCTGTCGGCAATTTTTTTTTGTTATTCTCAAAACGCTAGTTTTTCAACCGGTGGCCCTACCATGACCACTTATTGCCATGATAGTTTAACTCTTATTATGAGACAGATGTATATGACGTGTATAAATCTGTCACTATCACACAATGGAACTATGATGAATGAATCATGACGCCGAGCCCAGAATGCAAAAAAATACTTAGTGGGAACATAATGTAAAAATAAATATGTGTGCAAGAACACAAAATTATTCGAGATTACTTCTGTAACATGGTTGTATGTCATGTTTAATTGTCCAAAACCAACCGTGTCTTCAACGTGCCACTAAGATATTGTCTCTAACCTCGAGATCGTCGGTCACTGTCAACGGACAAAAATAAACTCACCTTGGTTTGGAGTTGAATTGAAACTAATTATAATTACCGCAGTTACTAAATCTATGTACCAATGAGTTTTTCTAAAAAACTTATGTACAGTGATTTCACACCACGTGCTTTACGGTGAAGGAAAACATCGTGTGGAAACCTGCATATTTCTGAGAAGTAATTGAAAGACGTATATATAGTGCCTGAGACGGCGATAGACTCACCATCTGTCACGTTGGCACTTAATCAAATTCGGTGAAAAGTGGGTGATGTGATAATAACACCTCTGCCTACCCCTTCGGGGAATACAGGCGTGAGCATATGTATGTATGTACTAAATCTATACATCTATACAGATAAATACATTGAAGTGACTGTTTGTAATTACAAAATTACAGCTTTTCACTATAGGTATGCATAAGAAAGTATACTCGGTGCTAACATAGAAAACCCACTTTTAAAAATTTCTTTTTCCGTTTGTCTATTTGTTCCGGCTAATCTCCGAAACGGGTGGGCCGATTTTGACGGAATTTTCACTGGCAAATAGCTAATGTTACAAGGCTACTATTAATTAAAAAAAACATATCTGGGCTAAACCAGATGGCAGACTTTCTTAGACTTTACATGCTCTCCTAGACACGGAGGGAACTTTCGCTGTCACCCATCCCACTAAAATGGCTTGGGTTACATAATTTCGCTGATCGAATGATATGCGCATATGTACTGTGGCACGAGCCTCGTTGGGAATTCTTACGTAATTTTTGGTAATAGAAAAAATATACTTTACTTATTTGAATGCTTATAAAATCGATAACAATGCAATAAGTTTATCAACATTATTAACTATAGATAGAGGAGTAAAAATAGTTCGGACCAGACTTATGACGTCATGTTTACATACAGTGGTTTTAGCCTTTGGCAGAGCAGCGGCGATGCTCGATGTCTAGTGCATGAATCCAGAAGGTCATAGGTTCGGTGCCAACAATGCTTTATTGTAGCTTTTTATTTTGATCATAGGGAAGTAGAGGCGAGGATGACGTGTCATGTTAGTGAACATTGATAGTTTACTGAAATATTTTTCAAGGTCAAAGTCAAAAATATCTTTATTCGATTAGACTTTTCACAAGGTTTTACTCAAGCTCATCGCTATTAAATAAATAAAAGAAAGACATATTTTTAACAAAGTACTTTCATATCGTCAGAATGACATAATTATACAGGATTATACATTATACCGCCTGGTTATATGGTACAGATCGATGGTGCCGTATTACTTACAACCCTCTAGTTCTAGTGTGAGAGGTAGGGTCTAGGGTATAATGGGATTGGTGGGATTTTGGAAAGTTTTCCTTTTTATAATATTAGTGTAGATTTTGCACAATATAAGCTCGCAGTGACACCATCAATGCGGATAATCGATCGACCAAGAACTGTTCAATCATTACTTATTCACCACCCTACGTTTCCGTACACTGCAAATAACAAGCATTGCCTACAATAAGAATCAGTAGTATTCTTGCATAATCTATATCTATATATACATCTATACAGATAAATAAAAGTGTCTATTTGTAATTGGAAATAAGCAGCTTTACACAAAATGCATATGAAAGTATATTACGGTATTTACATCAAAAAAACTTAATGTAAATACGCTATTACTGTCCGTTAAGTAAAACTAATTCCTGCTAGGGTTTTGCCCTCATAAATTACTCATTGTTCGTCAATGACACTGCTCTTATTGCAATGATAGTTCAGCCGTGCGACAGTGACAGATTTATACACGTCAAATACATCTGTCTCATTCTTATTATAAAACTATCACGGCAATAAGAGGTCATGGTCAGGCCCCTGAACTGTGAAAAAGAAACTTGATTTATTTTGTTTGATTACTCATACTTGTAAAAACGAGGAGCTCGTGGCACAGTTGCTATTGCGCATATCATTAGATCTGCCAAGTTAAGCAACCCTATCCCTAGCCAGTAATTGGATGGGTGACCGCCCGAGTTCCCTCCGTGCCTCGGAGAGCACGTTAAGCCGTCGGTCCCGGTTGCCAATTTATCACCTTTGGCAATCGTTACAGGCCAGTCGGAGGCCTAAAATAGTCTGACAACTGGTTTAATCCAGATCACAGATTTTCCTCGTTAAAGGGGTTGCGAAGGTCAGATGGCAGTCGCTTCGTATAAAATCAGGTGATCAGCCGTATCGGGTTGAATCAATGAACTCATACTTGTAAAAATATTTTCGGAAATATTTATTACTGAGTTTCTTGCCGGGTTCTTCTCAGTAAAAGCAACCTTCCGATCCCGGCAGTAGCGTATATAATCCTGTATGTTTATGTCGTACTTTAAAACGTTATTTTGAAGGTATTTTGTCATTATTGTGAAAACATTTCGAATTTCATAAGTGCCTTACCAGGACCCAAACTAAATAAATATTTTACATTTTCATTTTGTTAAACGTCTTATCATAGACATTTTTGAATTTGAACGGAATTTAGCCTTCCACTTCTGATGGATTTTGGACCTTACATTTGGTCAACATTGGCGAAGAAATCTTAACCTACTAACTTAACCTTTATACTCGGAAGTACCTACTGGCTGTCAAGTAATGCAAAACGATGTCATGAATTTGTCAACGTAACGTCAACACCACACACACGGCAAAATTTAAAATTATTTCCATGGAAGATAAAACATGTTATCCGTGCGAGGAGCCCGTGATAGACAAGCAGCCCCCTTGCCCACTGTCCTGTGGGTCACCCAAATGTAAAGCTTATATGAGGAAGGTTAGGGTTCATATTCGAAGCTTTAACGTATGTAGATTGGCTACCGTCACTTGATACTTAATTAGCTTAGATAGCTACAATCAAATCGTGCGGTTCAAAGCCCGCATTGCTCACCAGTGATGGCCTCAGGCGGTGGCGAACAGGGCAATCGCCCGGGGCCTTGCGTCAGGAAATTAAAAAAATACTGATAATTTAACTATATTCATTTATAATATGCATAACGAATACCTACTAAACAACCTAGACCTAATTTCGCATCACATTTCGTAGGATAAAGGGCCTCGCAATCTTAAATTTAGGCGGGTCTATGGGGCAATGAAACAGGAGGCCGGCTCAATTTGTCGAAGGTCTCATACACACATGTGTGGTAAGCAGAGGTGTTGTAATAACAACACCCACTTTTCACCGAAGATGATTAAGTGACAACGTGACTGATTAGAAGTCTATCTCCATCCCAAGCACTGAAATACGTAGGACTGAAACTATCTAATCTACTAATCAGAGATATTACCTCAGACCAAATAATTGTTTGGTCTGAAACAGGTAGGTACCTAATTATCCCATCTGCAACTTCGATCCCTGGATTATGTAATGTAGACGTAATAATATCAAAAACAAACATATCTTTACTTGATTAACAATCTTAAAAAGTACTTTCAAATCGTCAGAATGGCAAAACAGTCTTTCATATTATAAATGCTACAGCCAGGTTCGGAAGGTTGCTTCGTGGACAAAAAACTTTCTTAAACATAAAACTATTACTGATTATTCCAGGCTCCAATAGATACAAGCAAGAAACCAATAATATGGATCCTGGGCGGGCCTGGATCAGGCAAGGGCACGCAATGTGAGAAGATCATCGCCAAGTACGGGTTCACCCATCTGTCCACCGGCGACCTGCTGCGGGCAGAGGTCAAGAGTGGCTCTGAGAGGGCCAAGTGCCTCACCTCCATCATGGAGCGAGGTAAGATTCAATTTCAATTGATCGCTTTAAACTCTTAATCCAGCACTTGCAGGTGAACAGTAAGACTATAAGTTAACAATATGGACCCTGTTGGGCACAGCAATTTTTGAGAGAGGGTTATTTAAATTTTATATTATTATCTAATATATAATATTCTCGTGTCACAGTTTTCGTTGCCATACTCCTCCGAAGCGGCTTGACCGATTTTGTTGAAATTTTTTGTGCTTATCCGGTATCTATGAGAATCGGCCAACATCTATTTTTCATCCCCCTAAATGTTAGGGGGATGAAAAATAGAAAAAAATATATGGCAATACAACGTTTGCCGGGCACAGCTAGTATAATATAAGAGCCGTGGTGGCCTCGGGGTTTGAGCAGTCGCCTGCTACGCAAGCGACGCAAGTTCGAATCCCAGCGGGGCCTGTACCAATGAGTTTTTCTGAGAAGAACCTGGCAAGAAACTCAGTAATAACGCTTTTAAAAAAAAATTACAGCTTTGAGTAATACAATATAAATCCTAAAAAATATATATAAGCCCATGGACACAGTTCCAGTGCACAAAAGTCGATATAAAAAAAAATTAAACTAAAAATAAGAACTACGAATAATTGTATAGCTTGAGATGACCAGCGCCCACTAGCAGCACCTGTTCACAAGTATGACGAGAAATCAGCTAGTTAGTATAGAAAAATATATGTATAGTGCTTGAGACAGCGATGAACTCACCATCTGTCATGTTAGCATTTAAGTATCTTCTGTGAAAAGTGGGTTACAACACTTTTTTTTATTTATCTGCTTTCATTCTTGCTACGGAGTGTGTAATATTTTGAGCTGTTCTATCGATATCCATATTCATGTTGTAAATATAATTCATATCTCTCTTAAGTATTATTCTGCTCGACTAATAATTGCACAGAAATGAAGGTGTCACGATATGAATCAAAGTGTAAATTGCTATTTAATTGCAAGAGTATCTACATATGCTCACGCCTGTATTCCCCGAAGGGGTAGGCAGAGGTGTTGTAATCACAACACCCACTTTTCACCGAAGATGATTAAGTGCCAACGTGACAGATGGTGAGTCCATCGCCGTCTCAGACACTTTACATACGTCATTGAATTACTTCTTAGATATATGCAGGTTTCCTCACGATGTTTTCCTTCACCGTAAAGCACGTGGTGTGAAATCACTGCACATAAGTTTTTTAGAAAAACTCATTAGTACAGGCCCCGCTGGGATTCGGACTTGCGGCACTTGCGTCGCTTACGTAGCAGGCAACTGCTCAAACCTCAAGGCCACCACGGCTATCCAACATAACATAAGAAGAGTATCTAACATCAATATTAAGTTTGACATACGTGTTCATAATACTGCGATCTTTGAATCCCCTCGACTGTTGGTCACGAGGACAAAATCCTCGCTTGTGTATACCCCACTCTTGGAGCTCGATATAAAACCAGTTCCAGGTGTTATTCATGCTGTATGTCTTTCAAGTCACGTAAAGTAATTATTGTGTGCTCCAACTCGCACTATTTGTGTATAAGAAAAAGTCCTGTATCTTTTATTATACGAAAGTTACGGTTACAATTAAATATAAGCGCACGTCTGTGTCCTCATTATGATACTGCAGGCGACTGCCTGAAGGGTACTAGGAGACAGTCGCTTGCGCATTGTATTAAGTTTGATTACGTCGTTAGTCAAAGTCAAAGTCAAAAGTATCTTTATTCGATTAGACTTTTTTCAAAGTAAAGACATAATTATACAGGTTTATACATGCTACCGCCAGGTTCGAAAGGTTGCTTTTACTGAGAAGAACCTGGCAAGAAACTCAGTAATTACTCTTTTCAAAAATATTATACAATTTAAAGAATACAAAATAAATAATTTAAGAAACGTAAGCCCATGGACAATGTTCCAATGCACAAATGTCGATAAACATTAACATAACTAAAAATCTAGTACATCTACTTATAACTAAATGCGTAGCTTGAGATGACCAGCCCCCACAAGCGATTATAATTGTTATAATACGTCCTTTCATGCTAAGAAAGATAAAGTTTATAAGTTAACACGGTTAATCATTATTTCGTATTCCACCTTTGCTGTATAGAAAAGTGATCACAAGCTTAAATGTCCAGTCCATAAGCAGTAGTAGTCCCCTTCGTTTCCAGGTGAGCTGGTCCCCAACGACATAGTGCTGGACCTGCTGCGGGAGGCCATCGAGGCTCGCGCCGAGCAGTCCAAGGGCTTCCTCATCGACGGCTACCCGCGAGAGAAGTCGCAGGGCATTGCCTTCGAGAAAGCCATTGCTCCCGTAACTGTGAGTATCAGGTTTTAGAAGACCGATGGAGCTGACAAGTTCTAAGGCGCTCAAGGCAAATTTACTGCAGACTCCAGATGGAATATTGTCCTTTTCTACTACAAAGGTCCTGGTAGCAATAAAGCGTGCTATCTGATGATGAACGCGACGAACATCAGGGATTCGCTTGTTACCTACTTATAAGGCACTCATTTTAAAGCATTGTACTCAGATGGTAGCGTTCACTAAGTTAGATGGTAACCTAACTTACGTGAGTTTGTATGAACATCAAACATAGGTCAAACAAGGCTGAAGCTTAAGAGACTGCAGTATTAGCATAGACTGGAATAATACTCTACTTTGTTTACTTTTGGTTGACATTGTTACCCCCTATCATGCGATAGCGAAGAAACCGTGGTGGCCGTGAGGGTTGAGCACTTGCCTACTACGCAAGCGACGCAAGTCAGATTCCCAGCGGGGCCTGCACCAATGAGTTTTTCTAAAAACCTATTTGCTATTCACACCACGTTCTTTACGGTGAAGGAAACCTGCATATGTCTAATAAGTAATTTATATCCAGTATAGTGCCTGATACGGCGATAGACTCGCCATCTGTCTTACTTAATCATCTTCGGGGAATACGGGCATGAGTATGTGTATGTAGTATGTATGAGTATATGTATGTATCATGCGATAAGAGTAGTCAGCAAGGATTTGATGTTTAAACTGCAGGTGATAATCTACTTCGAGGCATCATCAGAGACGCTGACGAAGCGTCTCCTGGGCCGCGCTGAGAGCTCGGGCCGTGCTGACGACAACGAGGAGACCATCAAACTGCGGCTCAAGACCTTCCTCGACAACAATGACCAGGTGCTGGAACAGTACCCTGCTAAGCTCAAGAGGGTAAGTGATTACATCTCTACCAGTATACATATAAGCTTATAAAACAGTATGGAATCTAGACCATTTTTTTAAAGTTTAGCTTGTTTATAATTTACTCATTATCTGCCAATGTAAAGTAGATTTTGTTGATTTTAAATATAGGAAGCAACGTGACACTCTAACTGACATTACGTCGACGTAATGTCAGTAATTATCTCATGTGCGCGTCTCTGTGAATGTATAATTTCTAATGACTTGTGCCTAGATTCCATACTGCTTGTAGTAAGTTCATATAATGTATACTATGTCTCTCTCTACATACAGCAGTTGCAGTTTTCAGCAGTTTGTAACAACAACACCCACATTTCACCGAATATGATTAAGTGCCAACGTGACTGATGGTGAGTCCATCGCCGTCTCAGGCAATAGGTTACATACGTCTTTGAATTACTTCTGACATATGGAGGTTCTCCTCTCGATGTTTTCCTTCACCGTCAAGCACGTGGTGTGAATTCACTTTTTAGAAAAATGTCGCTAGCGTAGCAGCCGACTGCGCAAACCCCGAGGCCACCACGGCTCTACTAGTGCTAATGTGATTGTAGATAAACGCCGAAGCAGCCGTGGACGCGATCTTCGGCGAGGTGCAGGCGATCCTCGACCCGCTAGTAGCAGCAGCCGCGAAATGAGACCCACAACTTTAATAGACAATCTGTAAATACTACCCTTACTGTAATTTTAATTTATTTTCATTAAAAATATGGTTTACTTTTAATTTTGTAGTACCTAATAATTTCGAATTATTCCCTTGTCGTCTATTCCCTCCACGTCGAGTCCCGCTATGTACTGTTACGAACATAACTGCTAAGTAGATCGTAATATTATATTATTTGTCATAATTCCGTTTGATTTGGATTTAAAAATATACCTAATTTGAGAACTTTTTAGGATTTAATTGTGGCAAAATATTAATATTAATAATAAATAGGTAACTAAAAACTAATTACAAGTAGAAAACTTGGCCCAAATCGGTGTCTCTCGGGATCGTGCCAAGAAGGCTGGCAGCATTGCCACGTTGAATAGCAATGCTGATTCTCTGAGCGAGAAAAGCCCCAGCCCGCTTGTCACGAGAAGCTTCTAGCAGACGACGTGCAACCTCTTTGAAAAGTTGATGAGCATCTGGACCCCAAGGTCCCAGAGTTTCAACCGCAAACGCAGAAAATATGTATCCTTGACCAATGCAAGCATATTTCCGGCGCTTGTGGCAAATAAGTTCACTTGCGCGAGCAAAGTGACAGTGGAATAACACATAATTTGAAATGAAATTTTATTAAACAACATTTTTTGACGCAATTATAATCTTACATAGAAATCATACGCTTATCTTCTACAACTTAAAACAAATTGTCACTTATGATAAAACATTCCGTGTCGACGAATATTTCAACTTAACCATACATAAAAAACGTTATAATTTAACGTTTCTATAATCTTCTACATTTCAAAAATATACCTCCTTACTGAATAAAAATAGATATAATCGATTTAACAATTAAACTGAGCATTACCAGTAGAAAGCTTTGTAGCCTAGAAAAATCGACGAATATCATTGAAAAAACTATCAATAATGGAACTTCTCAATTCCCACCCTGCCAAGTCCCAATACTTGAATATCAGCACCATATTTTATGCTATCATATAAATATGACTATATTTGGAGACAAACAAAAAGTGCCAACTTTCGCATTCCTACGCCTCCTCGATCTTAGCAAAAGGCACAAAGAAAGTCTTGAAACTTATTATATTCTAAACTGGCAACACAGACTCCTCCTGCTCTTTCTCCCGCTGTCGGACCGCGACCGCCGTCTCCACGAGGAGATAGAGACATTTGAACTTATCCTGGTCACTCTCAGACATGCGCGGCACCACCTGGATTCACCACAATTTTATTAAAATTTTCAAACAAAAAAATTCTAATCGCTATCAGGTGTACGATCAGGTGATGCCGGCATTAAAACAACCGTTAATTTTAAACTAAATACGAAAGAAAAGTCATTTATCTTTTAAAGTTTATTGAAACAATTAACGTGGCTGTTATATCATTAAAAAGGAACAAAAACACAGTAAACCTTTGCGGAAGAGGTAATTACTTGATTTTAAGTGTTTTAACACCGACGTCGCCTCTTCAAACATTGATTAAGTAGTTAGATAAAAACTAAATACAGCGAACATATGATGCAATTGAATATCTAGATAACCACAGTATCAATATAAAGCTTACAAACAGTACGGAACTTAGGAACAAATCGTTCGAAATAACACACTCACAGACGCGCGCATCTATGAGATAATAGGTCAATGGCGACCCGGCGCAATGTCAAGGGTGTCATATCGTGGCCCATCGCCTGCACTCGGCTTATTCCCATACATTTTGAAAATTAAAGTTTCATACATTTCTTAGATGTCGTGAAATGAATTTGTATACCAATAGAGGTGGTGATAAATAAATCATGGAATTCTGTGAATAAGCCGACAAATCGACATTACTTTGACAGTTCATAAATTTAAAACACTAAGAGTGACAGCCCTCGTGCTAATTGAAGCAAACGTTTTTATATCAAAAAATTCCTCCAGTTTCCATACTGCTCAGTAAGCTTACATGAACATATGTAATACTTAGATTAATTGCAATACATGTTATCGCTACATATTGACACTTCATCTAGAAACTAAATAAACCGAGTGTACGATATCGGTCTTAACTAAATTGTTATAAATCGTTAACCTAGATTACACGTCATATTATCAATCATTGAGTAATTACTATGAATCTTATTAATTAACCATATTGTCAAAAACTAAGTCCTATTAATTAATGACTTTTCGCATCCTCGTAGAAAATTGCCAAAATTTATGTAACATTTATCTCAAAATATTTTACAAATATTCCTAAGGCTAACTAAAACCTCTTAGCATTTTCCGCTATTATGGAAAAACATAACTGGAAATTGCGAGAGCCTTTGGACGCGACGTCTAGTGTCAGTCAGGTGTGACACCATACATATCAATGGTGGGTAAATTTTTTTTCTTCTACATAACATTTAACACTTCTAAGGAAAAATATAAATGGATATGTCAAGACAATCTTTACAAGTTGTCGTCGTCCCGTGACGAAAGTCTTTGAACGTGACGTCATAGTGTCAATAGTTAGGTGTGACACCACATGTCAGTGGTGGCGACCTCCAGCTCGACGGCGACTGGTGGGGGGGGCGGCGGCGGCTGCGGGGGGGGACTAACCTGCATGCGGCGCGGCCTAGGAGGGGTGGGCAGCTGCGGCATGTGGGCCAGCTGTGGGTGACCCATGCTCTGACCCACGCCGTGCCCCATGTGGGGCATGCCCCATCCCTCAGAGTTCGTAGGCTCGTGCTGCTCCACCAACTCTTCTGATGTTGTAACCGTTACTACCGATGCTGTTCTGCAGGGTAATACATGACGTTGAATCCTTCATTGACACTGCATTTCTACATAATGCTCACGCCAGTATTCTCCGAGGGGGTAGCCAGCGGTTCTTATAGTACACCCACTTTTCGAAAGTCATTGACTAGACAGATTGTATAGACACATAAAAACGCAACCTTAGTGAAAAAATCTTAGTGAACAACTCTGAACTAAATATGCAAATTTGTCAAATGCTCCTAGGTGTAGTTGTAGGCAAAATAGTGACCATTACGTGACGTATCACTTAGCTACTGGGCAGTTGAAGAAAAATTCATTACTATCACAGCCTCTTCCTTCCCTTATCCCGTTATATTTGGGGTTTCCGCCTTCATAACATGGCCATTTCATCATATCAATAAACTCACCCTCTAGAAGCCGGGTGCAGATCGTGATCTTCTGGTCCGTAGCGGATGACGGACTGCCAGACAGAGGGGTCGTATTTGACCTCCTCTTCACTGATAGCGCTGGAATAGCCCTCCTCAACCAGCTCGTCGCCATCACTGCGGTAAACCAGCAACCCATCGCCGTATCCTCGGCTGTCGGGGCCGTTCTAGAGATGGAAAAAAAAATCTTTACTTAGAAACATTGTAGGACTTTGATGAGGCACTTTTAAGGCACAACGTGCTGATTATATCATCATTCACTTGCCCTTATCCCAAGTTAATTGTGGTCGGCGCAATGGGTTCCCTTCCATTTCTCTCTATCAGTCGTCATATGTATTCACTTCACAATCATATCATCTTTCGCACTCCTATCCATCGTTTCTTGAACTTTTTCATGTAAAGATTAAAGGATCTCTGGATCTTGACGAGACCTTTGCCAAACCTCAAATGGATAAATTCTCCATTCGAATCCCTCTCACACGGAGTGGACATAGAGAAAAGAGCGCTATTGAACTCCAGACTTACCTACATATTTCACCTCATTTATAATAATTATTCACGCAATCCTCCTTTCACATGAGTCTATAAATAATCTACCAAACAGCAACCTTCACTACAAAGGCTCTTAAAAAAGGGTTCACGCACTTTTCTGATGGAATATACCCATGTATTTCCAAATCCGTTTCCGATATCCTCAGTTTCCAGGATAAAACTGCTTTTAATCTACCTATAGACTTATTACGCAGAAACACGTGTTGAAAGGTTACCTCAACCACAATTCCGTCCCAAGCAGTCACAGTGACGTTGTTCGGCGGTCCTAGGCCGGAGGTGGAGGCCCCTCCGAGGCCGATCATGGGCCCCACGCCGCTCATGGCGCCGGGCTGTTTGCGACCTCGTCTCGAGATGGTGTAGTGCAGGGGGTCGTGGCCTTCGCGCCGGATCATCTCGGGCAGAATGCGGCGGCGAGCGTTTATGAACCAGTTGCATACCTAGAATATTGCGGAAAGTGTTCTACTGTTACAAAAGAGGATAGATTAACAATCTGCCATTGTTTCGATGGTCCCCATCTTCAGTCAGTTCAATAAAAAGAAGTTCAAGTAAATAGGTACTATCTACAAATAGCTTGGATATCCAGAACAGATGTCAAACTTTTACTAAGGTATTATCCGTCCAGTACGCACGAATATGGAGCAATTAACACCTTTAAAAACTAATGTTAAAGAAGAAGATATGCACTGACCTGCAACACAGTCAAATTAGCCTCCTGACTCAACGCCAGTTTCTCAGCATCACTCGGATACGCATTGTACCGGTGATCGTACAGCCACCGCTTCAAGATCTTGACGGAGTGTTTGGGGAGGTTGCCTCTGCGTTTACGCACGGAGCCCACTATGACCGGCTGGGGGGGCGGGGGGCGAGCGTGCAGCATGCCATGGCCGTGGGTCACGTGGCTCATGTGGGTCACGTGGGTCATATGGGTCGGATGTGCTCCGTTGCGGTCCACGTCCCAATCCGTGCCGCTCTCGTTCTCGTCAGTGGATGAAGTTGACGGGAAACGGTCGCGCGCTGAACAAGTTTTATAAAGTAAGTACGTATTTTTGTAAGCACAGTTTGTTATGAAATATGTGAAATGGGTGGGATGAGATTGATTAAGATTGGTAACCTTATTAATATAGATTTAGTTTACGAGTAAGAAACGAATTGAGTAAATTCGGCTACCTACTCATTTTGTTTAACTAAAAACAAATTAAGAATGACGATAATCCCAATTTAATATTTTTCTTTAACAAAATATATAAATATATTACAGGCTCTCCGCCTAGTTTAGCCATCTGCGGCAATACCACATTATTCAATATTATTGTAATAATTACCCATTGGAATATTTACTTATCTTTGACTATGTGTGTTAACTGTACTTACGTTCTGTGGCAAAATAAATATTATTATTATTATTATTATTTTCATTTAATTTTTTATTCTCTCGTAAGATACGAGGTTGAGTTATTATTATTATTATTATTAAAATGATGTTGAAATTAAGAAGGAGGTTCTATGGTCAACGCGTAGGTACCTATATTTAATTTTAATAAAATTTAGGTGAATTTTCCGAAATTAATCCTATTTTAATTTCGGAATATTCACCTAGAATAGTTTTCAGTTTTACATACTTAAAAAAAAGGAAGAGCTCTACTTTTTTTTTAATATTCAAAAGTTCTACCTCTACCTACTACTTTACTACCCGTACCTACTACTTACCTCATGACCATACACATATATTATGCAATGAAAATATTTTTATGAGAAACTGAATTAGTCGTTAAATACTGTGCTAAAGACTCTATCAAAATAAAAGGTAGGTACTTACGCAATTTGATTTTCATAACTCTGATCACTGACCTACGCAGCGTGCTGAATTTACCAATGGTCACCCAAGACTTATTCCCGCCCAACAAACTTCACGCTTTGACATCAACTGCCAATAATATTGAAATTTCTCATTGACATCAGGGCAAAAGTTGAAGAAATGTAATGTTTAACAAACGGACAGCAAAACGACCCTATTACCAAGGGGTCTTTTTCCAAAATGAACGAATATTTTGGATTTTTGTTTTAAAAATCGATGCGCTTTTGTGACAATTGACAACGACATGCACTGTCGCTTGTCATTATGATAAAATTTTTGAAATTTGGAAAAAAAGAATTCATTTGCGGCCAGTTGAAGACAAACGTAAAAGAGTTAAAAACTTTTTGATGCATATTGAAAAATGGCTGTGTTGAAAAACGTATTTTATGGTTTGAAATAATATTATATTTGATAAGGGATTTGACAGCGAGGAATCCAATGGGTTCCTCCACATATTTTTAACAATTTACAAGATATTTTTCTTAACAATCACTTGACATTGGCGGAATAGTTTTACTTAAGCTCATCGCCATTAAATAAATAAAGGAAAGGAAATATTATATTTTTAAATTTATTACGACTAACATAATTTTTAAATTAAGAACTTATTTGTATCTACCTAGGTAGTAAGATGCAGTAATGTGTGGTAAGTAGTTTACGCTTTTCAGAAGGGTTTCGGACGAGATAGGCAGAACACACATTGTGGGTTGTAACACAAAAGTTGTGTATTACTTGACACAACACCCACTTTTCGCCGATGACAGATGAGGAATCCATCGCAATCAGCAAGTGTAAGTGACGACTGCAATCGTTAAGCTAAAAAACGCTTACTAGTGGGTTTTGGAATTAAGTCGTTGTTCAGCAGGTGACTCAAAAAATTCAATTTCTAAAATAAAACTCAAACCACTCTGCAACCGGGTTGTTAACGGACACCATAAATCAAAGTAAACATATGTTCACCTTTTCCAGAATCGTTAAGTGAAATCGCTGCATCTAAGTTTTAAGATAAACTCATTGTGGTATAGACTATATTACCGGGATTTGAACTTGTGTCGCTTGCATACTATTAAAACAATGCGGCCACCACACCTCTTGAAATGAAAAATTTAAACACGGCAATTGGTAGAAACATTAACATGTATTATAGCAAAATTTTAAACAATTATAGACTACAAATCACAAGGTGACGTTGAGCTCTCCTGTGGGGGCCTCTGGTGAACTGGGGGCCGGGACGGGGGCCACTGCGGGGGCTGACACCGCCGTCGGCGGCTGTGGGGACTCTGACCGCTTTTGACTCTTCTCTATGGTATCGGAGAGGATCTCTTTGAGCGTTGAAGCCAGGGCTTTTGGGTTGCCGGTACTGTCCAACTGTAAAATAAAACAAAACATTGCGTAGTGATTTCTAACATTGCCCACATTATTGATCAGCGAAGAAAATCAACTTCAGACAAATCACGCTGATCTAGGTCCGTGCCTCGGAAAGCACGTTAGTCCTTCAGTCCTGGTTGCCATCTGAAGTTCTTCAAATTTTTTTTTAAGACGACGACATCTCAGTCTACTTGGCATCACATCGGACGGGTGCTGAGTCTGCTGAGCCCAATATTTACTTACGGGATAGGGACAGGATGATGGGTTGGATTATATTAATAAAATAGATCCTACTATTATTATAAACGTGAAAGTTGAGTATGGATGTCATCATCTCCCTGGCCTTATCCCATACACTGTTGGGGTCGGCACTCCGACTGACCTGTAAAGACTGGCAAAGATGATAAATTGGCAACCGGGACCGACGGCTTAACGTGCTTTCCGAGGCACGGAGGGAACTCGGGCGGTCACCCTTCTAATTACAGACTAGAGGTAAGGTTGCTTAACTTCGCTGATCGAATCATATGCGCAATAGCAACTGTGCCACGAGCTTCCCTCCTCCTCAAAGTTGAGTATGGATGTATGGATGTTTACAAAGATATTGAATGAATGAAGTCAAATCCTGCACAGACGGAGTCAAGGGCATCCCCTAGTAATTATATAAATTGTTCTGTGTGTGTGATAAATAGTGTAACTCACTGTGATGACGTGTCCGCCGAACCGTTTGTGCACGTTTTTGACTTTGTGCGCAGCCTCCCTGACTATCTGTCGCGCCGCGTTGATCTCTGAATCGGGCCGGCCAAGCTCCGACAGCTTGTTCTGAAGGCGGGTCGTCGCTACCTGACAACACCATAAACTCAAAACATTTCTCTACACTCCAAAAAAGGATTCTGAATGTTACCAAGTTGGTGCAGTTTTCTCTTCAGTTTTCTATGGAGACGTAAAACTGCGTAAATAGTCAGATATTGCCGATTTTCCTAGTAAAATACGAAGGTCACATAGCAGTCGCATCGTTTAAAAATCAGGTGATCAGCCGCATCGGGTAGATTCAATTGCCGACCCCAAATATGTATGGCCAGAGAGATGATGATGATGAGACGTAGTCAGGCCTTTCCATCACATTGGGACCTAAGATTCACCTGATAACATTTCCCAAGAACTAACCTCATTATCAACCTCGAGCGCAACGATCTTCTCCGGCCACTTGACCTGTCTGTTGAAGATATTAGACATGCGAGGGTTCTTCGGGAAGCCCACCAGGATGAAGCCGGTCGCGTCTGAATGCGTCAGCATCTCCTCCTTTATCAGGTCCACAGTCAGTTGCTGGAACAAACACAGGTGTCAACGCGACATATTAAATGCGTTTTCAGACAATTACATCTATATCTATACAGATAAATAAATATGAAGTGTCTGTTGGTAATTCCAAAATATCAGCTTTTCACTGAATGCATATGAAAGTATATATGCGATAGGTGCTGATATAAACCACCCAATAGCCAGGGTCTAAGAATTTGGCTATGGTATCCCCTGCCTGTCGCAAGAGGCGACTAAAAGGGCCTGCTGGCGGTGGTCGGGGCTTTGACCACCGAACCGCGGGCACAGAAAGGTGGCAACGCGATGTGGCTCGCGCTGCCTTGCACAGCGAGGTCTCCAGGGGTAGCGATACAGCAGCCCCGGGGATGCGCCCCGGCAAAGTGAGGGGGACACCGATGCGTTCTATCAAGAGTACCCGGAGTCCCCCCTGAGCACTAAGGATGGCCACCGGGGGGTTTTAGTGCGGTAAAAATCCCACATACCCCGACCTGCCTCTCCCAGGGCGGTCGGGGACCTTTTGAAGATTTCCCCGTCGTCAATAAAAAAAATAAAAGGTACTGACATGAAAAAAACTATTTATATAAAAAAAGAGAAGAGATTTTAACGGTACTTTAAATGGCAGATAGCTTACTTTTCAAGGGTAGGGTTCCGCAGGTCACCCATGAAATTAGCTGTACGCGGGCAAAACCACGGGGCACAGCTAGTACTACTTATAAGCAAACTTACAATAATTATATATATACGATTTACGGAAACCCTAACTACACTCTACGCAATTAACAAGTGCCACAAACCTCTGGTATATCTTCTTGAACGTTCAACTTATCAGCAATAAGGCGCCCCCTGGCGGTGTCCTTCAACCCCTCGGCGCGCACCAGCTCGCCGGGCCGTATCATTGAGTAGCCAGTTATGTTGGAGATGGTCTGCGCTACCGTCTGGTTGCCCGCCCCGGGCACTCCGTTCACGAAGATCACTGGCAGGTGACGGATTGGCGTCATGTCGTATGCTACGTCTTCCTGGAGATAATTACACGTTTCTTTAAAGGCCTATTCAGACCTGAGCATTATTCACTACCGCTATGGGTACCTACCACGCGTTGGGATTGCGTGATGCAGTAATTCCTGAGATTAGGGGGTTGATCCAAACAAACTCTGCAGCTTTATACTAATAGGTTGTATAGATTTTATGAGAAGTTATTCCTATGTGTGCTTGTGGTATAATAAAAGGTCAAAAGAGTATTAAACGTAGTATATGAAAGACATTTAAGGTAACGTCCAATGTCTTTGGACTGTTCAGCGAAGCTGTCACCAGATCCCCTAGTGGTCTACTGAGGGTACTCCACTCACCTCCTCCATTCCTCTGGAGAAGAAACAACCCATTGTACTAACAAAATCACTCACAACAATTGTATATCTAATTATATTACTCAATAAACTCTGTTAAATAAAACGACATATCCAAATATTTGACACTTGTTTGAATGCGCGTCTAGATTTATTGACGTTTTTGAATTATTGTCATTTGCGGACAGTCTCAATCTTGAACAAAACCTGTTTACAGAGGATATCATTCCCAAACCAAAAGTTATCATTACAAAGCTCCATTGCTGGAATTAGCATCTCTGCAGCTGAATTCCCAGGCAGAAGGAATTAAATATTATATTAATAACAACTTTACCTATCGCTGCTCAGGCACATTCCTTATTATAGGTAATATTTTGTTCAAAGATACAGGTGTGGTCACAAGTTTTGAGGGCTCAGCGATATTAGTGGGGAGAATTGCGCATGTAGCATGTATTTCACATCCAAGCCACTCAAAACTCGTGACGCGAGATACCTACTTATACCCCTCTATTACCACATACATCATGCTCTACCACAATGTAGTATTCTCGATTATGTTACACACCACACGTCCTGATATGCTGAGTTATAAAATTGTAGTAAGTACCAAATCGTAAATTTCAATTTCATATATTTTTCTTCTTTCTCACGCTTTCAATCATCAGGTTTTGTCACCGGACGACCATTATCATCAGCAATCATCCTGTCAGGAGGGAGATTGCATTTACGATGCTAATATCACCGGTATTATCATGTGAATTGTTACTGAAAAAAATCACCGGTATTGTGAATGATCACTGTGTCTGTGCATAACACTGGGATTACACTACCAATTTTAGATACAAACGAAATATTATTCCTTTTTAATACTATTAAGAACGCCTACTCTTTGTTTGAAGCAACTTATTATTAACACACCCACGAAAATGTCTACTAAAATAATCCTGTCAGGCGCTTACTTAATAATTACGTTGATTCGATCACACACTATATTAATCACAATATTCACCGTTATTACTGCAACTGCTAACCAAAAGTGTTCAAACGATTCGCCTCCGAGTGTCCCTAAGTACTATTTATTGGAAAAGTGTTATCGATCGAAGCTTGGGATCGTTGCAAAAGCCAATTTTACCTCGTTGACTAGTTGTCAAAGACTTGGGATCGAAAAGAGAGGATTGGCTATCAATTTCAGTCCTCCTGAGGCTGTGGAAGGTGAAGGTATAGAATACACGTGTGAAGTGCTAAAATGTGCTGAAGCCAGCGGTGGATTATCCCTTATAAATGATACTAGATACGACTATTACAGTATTTATGCTAAGCCCTTGCGTAAGTCCGTTTTCAGTACCTAGTAAAGTATCAAAAATGTGTAGTTTTCTTCATAAAATACTTATCAGTGAGCTTTGACTGTGTTGTAACATCTCTGCATGAAGGTAGAATTACGCATCCATATTTATACTTTTATACTCAACGACTCTACGGTACCTACATGCCTACCAAACACTATCATAGCACATGATACAATTTTACTTCCGTAGGTACATTACGTAAGTACTTAGTATATTTCTTTATTCTTCTTTCTCTTCTCTCTCAGCTCACGTAAACTCCACCTGCGTCCCAACCACAGGCATGTTCTATCTCCTGACAGACATGCTGAACTACACACAGGCGCACAACGCTTGTAGGAACATGAGTGGAGTGCTCGCTGACGTCACTAGCGAGCAACGCACGGATGCGCTTGCGCTGCTGCTAGCCGGCGCTAATGTAGACGCCGCGCTGGTTGGACTGCGAAGGCGGAATAGTAGTGACGTTGTTATTGTCGGTGAGTTAGCTTAACGCAATAAACAGAGCAGAGAAAGAATATTCTCCCTCCCAGTTGGACAGTAGGTAGAATACAAAAAAAATCTGAAAAAATAGGATCTAGGTGTTCTTAGGCCCATGCTAGGAATACTAAATATGTTTTAATATTTGCAGGAGGAGACAGCTTAAGCTGCACAACGTATAGAGCATGGGCCCCAGGCCATCCCAAAAGAAATTATTATGACTTTGACTGCGTTTTGTTAACACGACATAGAAGCTGGCAGACGGTTTCATGCAAGAAACAGTTTCCAGCTATTTGTGAACTGATACCAGGTGGTCCATACAAGACGAGATCGATATTTGCTTCAAGGCAGAAACCTATTATTAACGGTAGGTATATTATTCACGTATTTCGCGTAAATTTAATGGGCCTAAAGTATTTGATACATACAAGCTATTATTATTTTCAGAGACAACAAACACGCCTGACCCAAATGAAATGTGATTTTTTTTTATTAAGTATAGTGTGATTGCATTTAATCACAGACTTCTGCTACTTTGGTTTTATTCTTTACAGAATATTATATTTTTTATCTAATCTCAATTCTTTCGATTTTTTTTGGATGTAACGAAACGTAGCTGTCAATGTGACAGCATTTTTTCTTTATCTATGGTCCAAGTACTACCCGCCCAGCCTCTCCCCCCTCCCAGTCCCCTTTGGCCCTCACTCGAATGAGTGTGAACTGTATTCAGTGTTTTTGTTTATTTATAATCGGAACGAGGATTGGAAATTAGCGTGATCAATTTACAAAATCAAAAAATGGGGCAAGGCAAAAGCCAATTTACGGAGGAAGAGCTTCAAGATTATGAGGTATTTCTTAAAAAAACAGCGCATATAATATTTTTTACATTGTGTTTACCAATCTCTTCTATGAGTAATGCTTATTCTCTTTACAGGATCTTACTTATTTTACAAAGAAAGAAGTATTATAGTGAGTACCTTTATCTTTTTTAATGTGTATCCAAGAATTTTTATACATGGTAGGTAGTAGCTTATCGGGTTATTATTACGATTTTTTTTCATTAATCTATACATATACATACATACAGATAAATAAAAAATTTCATTAAATGTATATGGAAGTATATACGGTCTGTCTGTTTGTTCCGGATAATCTCCGCAACAGCTGGACCGATTTTAACGGGACTTTCACTGGCAGGTAGCTAATGTTACAAGAAGTAACTTCATCATCATAATTTCAAGAGTTGTGATTCTTGTCGATGCAATTTCTTCCATTCGTCTCTATCCAGTGCCATCTCTTTGACCTCCCAAGGTGTAACTTAGGCTACTTTTATTTAAAAAAAACATTTAGGGTTCCACGGGAATCTAATTAAATCTAAGGTGAAACCACAGGGCACAGCTAGTTTTCAATGAGTGTTTATAATGAGCGCGTTACAAGTATAATTATGATTCTTCATGTTACCTTGAAAATATATTTATGTCACATGTTTTATTTCCAGCGCACACCAAAAATTCAAAGCCCTAGCCCCAGAGAAGGTAGGTCACAACAAAAATGCCAAACTTCCAATGGCGAAAATCCTCCAGTACCCAGAACTGCGCGTGAACCCCTTCAGGGATAGAATATGCAAGGTGTTCAGCTCCAGCAATGATGGAGACTGCACTTTTGAAGACTTCCTGGACATGATGTCAGTGTTCTGCGAGATGGCGCCCAAGGCTGTTAAGGCTGAACATGCCTTTAGGATATTTGGTAAGTATCATAGACAACACATACAAACATTCACACCTGTATTCCCGAAGGGGGTAGGCAGAGGTGTTGTAATCACAACACCCATATTTCACCAAAGATGATTAAGTGCCAATGTGACAGATGGTGAGTCTATCGCTGTCTCAGGCACTATACATACGTCTTTGAACTACTTCTCAGACATATGCAGGTTTCCTTTATTTTCCTTCACCATAAAGCATGTGGTGTGAAATCACTGTACATACGTTTTTAGAAAAGCTCATTGCTACAGGCCCTGCTGGGATTCGAACTTGAGTCGCTTGCATAGCAGGCAGCTTCTTAAACCCCACAGCCACCTTCGATTCTTTTTGTAAGTTGATAGGATATTTAGGAAATATAGATAACATGTTAAATCCAATTCATACATACATACATATGCTCACGCCTGTATTCCCCGAAGGAGTAGGCAGAGGTGTTGTTATCACAACACCCACTTTTCACCGAATTTGATTAAGTGCCAACGTGACAAATGTTGTCTATAGTCTATCGCCGTCTCAGGCACTACACATACGTCTTTGAATTACTTCTCAGATATATGCAGGTTTCCTCACCATGTTTTCCTTCACTGTTAAGCACGTGGTGTGAAATTGGAAAAGCTCATTGGTACACGCCGCACTGGGATTCGATCTTGAGTTGTTTGCATAGCAGGCAACTGCTCAAACCCCAAGGCCACCACGGCTCAATCCAATTCAAATATCATTATAAAAGCAGGTCACATAATTGTTTGCTAGTTAGGTATAAAAAATATATGCATTTTATTTTCCTTGTTTCTTCAAATGATATCATACATATTGTACTAAGTTGTGGGATAATGATGGAGAAAACCAATAATACAAGCATATATTTACCATAATACTCAGTTACTTTGCTTAAATAAGATTTAACGTTTACTCACAGTTCTTAGCACAAATTTATATAAAAATTGCCAGAATACTAACTTCCTTTACTTTACATAGAATATGCATTTATGAAATTTTTTCTCAATGGGCACTATTTAAATGGCAATGTTACTCAGGAATTTAATAAACTGAATCATTTTATTAATTAATTAATATCATCATCATCATCATCCTCCTGCCCTTATCCTGTTCCATTCTCTTCCATTTCTCTCTATCAGCCGTCATATCTGTATTCACCATAAATTAATTAGTATATATATTAATTATTATGTATTATTGATTACTAGCTGTGCCCTGGGGTTCACCCGCGTTCAAGATAGACCCACGGAATCCTAATGTTTATTAAAAATCTAAGTAGCATAAGTTACTCCTTGTAACAGTAGCTATCCGCCAATGAAAGTCCCGTTAGAATTGCTCCAGCCGTTTCCGAGATAAGCCGGAACAGACAGACAGACAGAGAAAAATGGTTTATCTATGTCAGGACCGTGTATACTTTCATATGCATTTAGTGAAAATCGGTTATTTTGATATTACAAACAGACACTTCAATTTTATTTATCTGTATAGATTTAAACATACCCACCATATAATGTTTGGTGAGACCTTTGCCTTCCTTAACCGAATACTAGATACCATTCAATTTCAGAATACAGCCTTAGATCTAGGAATAATTTACAGAGAGCCCTACTTATACATACAAAATTGTAGTTGTATGGTGTCTGATAATCCAGAATTTTAAATTTTAATTAATAATAGAAATATAATGATTTCAGATTTCGATGGTGATGACATGATTGGTGTGTCAGACTTGCGGGAAGTGATTGAACGCCTGTGCGGGCCTGAGTTGAAGCTGAGTGACTCTGAGATCCAGCAACTGGTGCAGAATGTTCTAGAAGAGGCTGACTTAGATGACGATGGAGCGCTCTCCTTCGCTGAGTTTGAACACATCATTGATAAGAGCTCTGATTTTTGCCAGTAAGTTAACCTATGTATATAAAAAAGGGTCCCCGAAGGCGTAAGCAGTGGTGTTGTTACAATACCCACATTTCACTGTATATGATTAACTGCCAATGTGACAGAGGGTGAGTCCATCGCCGTCTCAGGCACCTTTGGGAACTAAATTGTATAGACATGTATATACAGAAATGTTAACTCCATTTATTTTCCTATAAATAATTTATATTGGGATTTCTATATTTATTTTAGTAACAGTTTTGAACAGTGATATTTAAGTATTATGTTTCTACTTTCAGGGCATTCAGAATAAGGCTGTGAACATGAACAAACGAACATTCTCAATTATATCTCTATACTGTCTCAAAATAGAATAAGGAAGTACCCTCTTTATTATAATATACTATATATTACTATACTTAGAAGAGAAACTCGTGGCACAGTTGCTATTGCACATATCATTAAGCCAGTAGTTGGCGTGACCGCCCGAGTTCCCTCCGTGTTTCGGAGAGCACGTTAAGCCGTCGGTCCCGGTTGCCAATATACCATCTTTGGCAATCGTCACAGGTCAGTCGGAGGCCTATGAAAGTCTGACAACTGGTTTAAGATGTTTAATAGTGGATAGGAATCTCAACTAGGAAAATATTATCACAACGTGCACAAATTGACTAATTATTAAGTACTAGCAGATGCCCGCGGTTTTACCCGGATAGAGTTAATTTCATGGGCTTTTTATATAAAAGTGAATTCTTGTAATATTAGCTATTTACCAGTTAAGGTCGGGTAAAATCTTCGTAGATTAGCCGAAACAAACAGACAGACAGAGGAAAATCTTAAAAATTAGTTTTTCTATTTAATTGCCGTGTGTACTTTCATATGCATTTAATTACATTTAATTAATTACAGACACTTCAATTTTTATCCGTATATGCATTATTATTGCGATAAAAAGATTTTTATGCATGACACACATGTTTGCATTCTAAATTCTTAAAAATTTAAATTTTTTAGGAATATATAGCATCTAATTTGCTAGAACATAATGTTTAGTATATCTAGAAATCATCACTTACTGGCACAGTTCCGCCTAATTGGTATTGTTAACCAACTTCAAAAATTGAGGTTCTCAATTCGATAATTTTCTTTTGCTATCGCAACTTTCGTCTGGGTGATTTTTTTTTTATTTTCTCATATAATGTATTTATCCATGATGATAAACTACATGTGTGCCAAATTACATCTCAATCCGTTCAGCCCTTTTTGGGTAATTAGTACCGTAATTTTGAATAAAAAAAATCACTTTTATGAATAGTATTATGAATAAAATTATATGCATGTATTTGTTATTTGTAAGCTGTAACGTCACTGTAATGTATATGTTCGATTTTTTACTGTATCAAGATGTAAGGTACACATGCATGTGTAATATACATGCAAAGCTGCTCCCACATTGTATAAAAATATTTCCTAACACTTTCTGTGAATATTTTTAATGTTAGAAAATAACAAATTATTATTCCCAAATAATTGTCAATGTAAGTGAATAATTTGCTCAGCAGTGTTAGAGCACCTTAATGTACTACTAAATTCTGTACCTGTTTCCCCCCATTGTATGAGAGATAGACATTCATTCGGGTTAAAACAGGCTATGAGCGCCTACCGGAAATAGTGGGGGTGACTGAGCATGTATTTCATTCGCGTCGTGCCTTACATACAGACAGACTAATAAAATGACTACTGCATTGAAGATCTGTGCCCGTAACTCGTGTCGGCAAATATTAGTTTTTAATATCATTTACAATGTCTAAATCCAATGAGTTTAATAGAAAAAATATATCTTCCATTTTATTATAGTTTTAGGAATAGATGAAAGTTTCTGACATGCATAATCTTTGGTAGAAATTTAATATTGAACTTCTTGGCACGATCCCGAGAGACGCCGATTTGGGCCAATTTTTCTACTTGTAATTAGTTTTTAGTTACTTAATAAAATCTATATGTAATTATTATTATTTAATCTGTATTGTAATAATATTAAGAATATTTAATTAATTATATATAAAAAGAACAGTTCTTAAAACTAATTACAAGTAGTAAACTTGGCCCAAATCAGTCTCTCGGGATCGTACCAAGAAGGCTGGCAACATTGCCACGTTGAATAGCAATGCTGATTCTCTGAGCGAGAAAAGCCCCAGCCCGCTTGTCACGAGAGGCTTCTACCAGACGACGTGCAACCTTTTTGTAAAGTTGATGAGCCGGACCTCAAGGCCCCAGTTTCAACCGCAAATGCAGAAAATATGTTTAATTATTAGTTCAATGCATTTATCTATGTAATGTGATGTAAATGTCAAGTGTCTTCCTTTATATATTTTAATGAATTTTATTTTATTTAGATAGTAAAAATGTTAGTCTCGACTTTTTGAATCTAATTATTTACACTTTTTATTGTAATTGTGATCATTTCAATGTTTATTTCTTAGGTCAATTTGTAAGGCTGCCAAATATAGTATTTAATACCATTTGTTTTTTTTTCATATTAACGTTGACTGCAAAGGCGCCATCCATAAATTACGTCACACGTTAAGGGGCAGGGAGGGGGTCAACGAAGTGTGACATTGTATGACCACAGGGTGGGAGGTGTTCTTTATTTCTTGACATGACATTTTAAAATCTATTATCTATTAATTTTGTATAAAATTAATTTAAATGGAAATAAAACTGATTTAAGAACCACTGTGTGAAATATGTGACATCACACTAAGGAGGGGAGGTCTCACAAATGTGACCAACTGTGACAAGGACGGGGGAGGGACAAAAAGTCATGAAATTCGTGTGACGTAATTTTTATCCCTCAACAACACATCTGTGCATCCAACAGTGAGGGAATTTACAAAGATGCAAAGTTAGCAGTGAATGTGTTAACTCTTGGACCAGCAATAGAACAAGCTTACAGCTATGTCTATGTGAAACTAATCCTACTATACGGTTTGGTGCAAAAATAATAAAACAAAAATAATAAGTTATAAAAATATTTATTCAACATAGAATACATTTGGAAATAAAAACTCTTTAAAAAAAGATTACTTATTCTACTTATACAATTTAAGGTGATCAGTTCTGTAAGTATCCTGGTAACTTCATACGCATGAATATCCAAGTGGTAAAGAATGATACGAGGATACAAAGAAATGCTACAGAAATTAGTAGGATTCTATTAAGTTTGGGAGTGGTAGGGTTGTGTGTGCGATCCAAGATGATGAAACCCAGCCCGCCGAGGGAGAAGAGGAAGCTCGAAGCCAACCCTTCCATGATGTATTGGCCGTTAACACGGTTCGGCATGAACGCCACCGGTCTACTGTGGCCGTGCTCGTCTGTCGTCGACCCCACGCTCGGAGGCTCCACGATCACGTCATAAATAATCCCTACAACAAATAAATACACTTTCAGTACACACAAATCGCAATCTAATAAGAATATTACAAAAACACGAAACTAACCTCCCGTCACCAGAAAGTATGATAGCAATACCAGTGAGAACGTTGTCATCGCTGACGGAGCTTGCAGCCATGTCGGCTTTTTTATTTTGATATTTGGTATTTCAAGAACTGTGAATGGCAAGGCGAATAATGCTTCCATATTTTGATTTATACTATAAAACAGCCAACAACGAAAAAATTGCCGGAGCTTTGTTGGTTTCGTTTCGTCCGCAATATCGGTTAGTTGACTGACGCGACGTGACGTTGGTCGTTCGTTGACATTACTGACATTGACAGTTCAGTTCGTTTAAAAACAACAAACAAAGCTGTTCTAGTGATGTATGTAAGTTGTACAGTAGGTGGTGTAGTGATCTTGATTATTTCATCTAAAATAATTTATTGATTTCATGTTCAGTATGGCCTTTACCGTCTTCTGTTCACAAAACAAACCACAGGTTACATAGACAAACCATAAGCCCATAGTTTCTCGAAAAACGTTGTTTTTTTATTGATATAATATAGATAGATTATGTCTAAAATACCACCCAAAAAAAATAGGCAATCTGACATAATATTTTGTAAATGATATGATTTTATTGATAAATTTCCTTCATCAATACTACTGCACTACAAATTATAAACTCATCATCAGAAAACGGAACGACATGATGCATTTTTTCTTCGTATAACTATTGAAAGGAAATTTCAAAATTGACTTTGAACTGCTGCAAAAAAAACTTGATCGCGACAAGTATTATTATTTATTTATTTGAAATGGAACATTCAATATTTATATTACGTTCTTTGAAAAACGTTCTACAAAATATTATTTTAATTGAAATACATTACTAACATTTTAAGAACTCTGCGTAGAACCGATCACAATCTTTGATAGAAATACGGACCAATGATAATGTTAACATTGTCTTAAATGTCACACTGCTATTGGCTGATTACAGGCAATCGATTAAACATTCAAAAATCCACCAATAGAATTTTCGAATGATCGACCGACGACAGCTATAGTAAGTTATTGCACTGGAAAACAAAAAAATTGGCATATGTCAAATTCAACAATTCGATTTTATGAAAATTGAACAAAAGTTCGTTCCCCATTTTTATCGCTTGTAGACGACAGCTGGTCCCTTTCCCTTTTTGTAAAGTAATAATAAAATGATTACGGTGTGATAGTGTTATTTGTGAGATTTAATATCTAAATTGTATTTTGTATAGTTTGCTTTGGTGCACTGTGAAGATGTGTTAATTTTGCGCACAAAATGAAATTTACTGTGGATTTATCACTGATATTACGATGAAGGGTGGACTGTATGTCATTTACACGTCGTTGCTGACTATATCAGTGCTCTCCAGGTATGTGCCATTATATTTTTCGAATTAGAAATGTTCAATCGTTATCGCTATAATTTATCGGGAAAATCTTATTTGTCATAGCTGTGCCCTCTTCATTCTGGTGGTATCAGAAGCTCTGCATGCTGAGGGTAGCGCTGACTTGTCAGGGTTGCGCAACGTCAGTCAGAAAGTGACTGAAAGCAACGAGGATGTGGTTCCGACGAGTGTCCATCCCGAGCCTCCTGCCGACCCTGCTACCGAGCAGACCCCGAGCCCAGCACCCGAGGAGCCCCAGATGACATTCGTGGAAGCATTATCGCTGAATTCGGTGACTACAGACGGGTGAGTTACTTTTTTTTTTTTTTGTTGATGAGGGGGAAACCTTAAAAAGGTCCCCGACCGCCCTGGGAGAGGCAGATCGGGGTATGTGGGATTTTTAACGCACTAAATCCCCCCCGGTGGCCATCCTCAGTGCTCAGGGGGGACTCCGGGTACTCTGATAGAACGCACCGGTGTCCCCCCACACTTTGCCGGGGCACATCCCCGGGGCGGCTGTAAGGCCGCCCCTAGAGACCTCGCTGTGCAAGGCCACCTTCCCGGGCCCCTTTTAGTCGCCTCTTACGACAGGCAGGGGATACCATAGCCATATTCTTAGACCCTGGCTATTGGGTGGACGGGTGAGTTACCTATTGTAAGTCAGTGAAAGTGTATGCAATTGTCTGCTTCAGTGGCCTTAGGTTTTTTTGTTGTGCAGTCGGTGAGGTGTTGCACAGTCGCCTAATAGCCAGAGTATTTGTGAATTGAGATATTATTAGAGCTCTGAAGTCATTGCATGCTTATAACTGTGTACATGGATAAATAGTCTCGGAAAAATATTTGTTCTTATATTTTGCACTTGGACATTTGAATAATGCTGTCATAATGTCAGGTAAAAAACAGTGCAAATTTGCTTTGAAGATATTACTATTGGCACAAATGGTATGATTATTAAAATGCTGAATATTGAATATAAATTAGTGGTCTCTGCCTACCCCCATGGGATACAGGCCTGAGCATTTGTGTGTATGTAAATTATATGTATAGGATGTTTTAAAAATATTTAGTGTAAGCTGAATGTGTCTTTTGGAAAATAGACAAAATGTATGGAAAGTATATGTAGAAGTCATATTGATAGTGCAGATTGAATATGTGAATCACTTGTGCTACTTAAATTAAATCAAATATACTTCAAATTGATCAATAGTCAAGTATATTTAAGACATATTATTTAAGACATGTTCTTTAGTAATGTTTGCTACATCAGTCTTCCTTCCACGCATCAATAATTATATATAAGTTGCAAAATTATTATTTTTAAATTTTTGTGTAATTGAAGTATTCCCCTTATTTGCACAAGCACCTACATACATACACTCTAGATGACATAAATGTGTATGATTAAAATTTATAATGAACCAATGGTCTGATGACGTACAACTGCAGGTGTCTAACAATATCTAATTACCAGCTAATTACCTTGAGAATATTGCTGCACTAATCAAACAATTAATTATGAATGAGGCAATTATACTGTGGTAGGTGCTAATTGAATTTCATACCTAATTGAAGCAAACATTGGTTTTATGGTGAATATATCTTTGTATTTCTATGTATGTAGTACACTTATATAATTCAAAATATCTTTATTTGATCAGATTTTTATACCGTCAGAACGATACAATTACATAGGATTATACATGCTACGGCCAGGTTTGGAAGGTTGTTTGAGAAGAACTTGCCAAGAATCTCAGTAATTATTCTTGTAAAAAAAATATTTTACAATTTACATATTTAATATTTTACAATGAGTAATAAAATATAAATCATAATAACTAATTAAGCAACATTCCACATTCAACAACATTCCAAAGTTGGACACAGGAAGGATTGTGCTCACTGTTGCTGCGGCCTATAGCAGGTCGCCAGCTATCTTTCTTGCAATGATTCTTCAGCTGTGCGACAGTGACATGTATACACATCATATACATCCGTCTCATTAGTAAGTCAAACTATCAAGGCACTAAGAGATCATGGTAGTACACCAGGAATCTGTCACAAGGATGTCACCATGAGATCTTCTTAGTCGTAATCTCATGACTGAGGGACGTGATCATGGCTTGACGTCTGCATTAATATTGTTTTCCTAGCTTCTCTGTTTTGTGCCATCTGAATGGTAGCCTGAAGAGTAGTCCTCGTTGCAGCCTGGGTCACATCCGTCCATCGTGTTGGCGAACGACCCCTGCTCCTCTTGCCCTCTACTCGTCCCGTAATCATCAGCCTTTCTAGGCTGTCCGGATCGCGTCGTGCTGTGTGCCCGAAGAACTTGATCACCATGAGATAGCTATTCCCTTATTTCTAAGTGATAGGATTATCCGAGCCCCTAATTCAAATTCAAAATATGTTTATTTGATTAGACTTCTTACAAAGTAATTTCATTCTACAGGATTATAAATGTTACAGCAGGCTTTGGAATGTTGCTTTTTCTGAGAAGAACCTTATTCTGTCAAGTTCCATGCTACCAATTTGGTAGAAGTTATTATTTCCTTTCAGTGTAGGTTCTTCAGAATTTTCAGTTTAAAATGTTATACAAATATGTGTGTGTCTGTCTGTTATCTGAAACTAGTTGACCTACTTCGTGGTCTGACATAGAAGGCGATTATAGTAACTGATATCTGCTTTCATTAAGTATTATATGTATATATATATATTTATAGTTCCAAATCCTAGTGAAATGTTTATAGAGCGAATGTGTCGGTAGAGGGCGTCCAAGGAAGAGCTTAGATAATTATTGTTTCACAGAGCCGTGGTGGCCTCGGGGTTAGAGCAGTCGCATGCTATGCAAGTTCGAATCCCAGCGGGGCCTGTACCAATGAGTTTTTCTAAAAAGCTTATGTAGTTTGGCGTATTTTACCAAACAATAATAAAAGTATGATAAACGTTTAAATATATTTACTTCTTCTTTTAGTTTCTTAACAACACAATAAAATTATAAAAATACTACTCCTGTTTTTCGTCGTTCACGTCTTCCATCGTCTTTCTTATCTGTCATTCTCTCTTCTTTTTAATTTTCAACTTCCATTTTTAACTTTTTAAACATTGCCTTTCACTATCGCATACAAACTCATTTCATCAATTCCACACTTATGTACAGTGATTTCACACCACGTGCTTTACGGTGAAGGAAAACATCGTGAGGAAACCTGCATATTTCTGAGAAGTAATTCAAAGACGTATGTATAGTGCCTGAGACGGCGATAGACTCACCATCTGTTACGTTGGTACTTAATCAAATTCGGTGAAAAGTGGGTGTTGTGATAACAACACCTCTGCCTACCCCTTCCGGGAATACAGGCGTGAGCATATGAATGTATTTTTTCACAGTTCATGCAATTTATTAATTTCTAAGGACAATTCAGATAAAAAATCTACCACCTACACGTTCCTACCACGTTCTTGCCACCATCAAAAAATTTGCCAACTCCAATCGATTTTTTATCGCTATCAATGATCAGTAAGTGTGTCAATGGATGGTTTGATGGTGACGTCATATCGTGTGACCACATGACCCCCCCATACACCATTCAACATTGCTTTCAATGGCAGTAACCGTGCCCGCATATTATGCACAGATGTAATCTTTGTGTGACCTTCATTTTATGTTGTGTATTTAATACAGATAAATAAAATTGAAACGTCTGTTTGTAATTCCAAATTAACAGCTTTTCACTAAATGCAAATGTATATACTAAAAAAAAACCGCATAAACATAAATTTTAAATTTTCTTTGTATGGCCGTCTGTTCAGGCTAATCTCATTTAGCGGGACTTTCACTCGCAGATAGCTGATGTTATACGGAGTAACATGGGCTTTTATTTAAAAAATATGATTTCGCGAAATAATGAACATTATTAGTATTATTAGTGTGATCATTATCATCATCACCCCTGCCCTTATCCCATACATTGTTGGGGTCGGCACTTGATTCAACCCGATGTGGCTGATCACTTGATTTTTATACGAAGCAACTGCCATCTGACCTTCGCAAGCCCTTTCACGAGCAAAATCTGTGATCTGGGTTAAAACAGTTGTTAAACTTTCTTAGGCCTCCGACTGACCTGTAACGATTGCCAAAGATGATAAATTGGCAACCGGGACCGATGGCTTAGCGTGGTCTCCGAGGCACGGAGGGTACCCATCCAGGCTAGGGTTAGAGTTGCTTAACTTCGCTCGTCGAATGATATGCGCAATAGCAACTGTGCCACGATCTCCTCTTTAATAAGTGTGTTTATGATCTTCAACTGAAATTGATTTACATGAAGCAATTGAACTTTAAAATTTCACGCGAACGAGAAATCGGTAAGCTTTGAATGTAGTTCCGAGAATATTTCCTAATTAAGATGTCGGGGTGCATTGGGGCCCAGAATCGGCTTATCCCAGTTTAAATTGTGTGGCTATTGTGCCATGTATGGGTAATCTGTGAATAGATGAAAGCTGTTCTCTGTGTAAGAGTAGGTAAACTGATATGGTAAGGTACGGAATGACCAACACCATACTAACGTAGCCGGTAGCAATAATAATAAGTAACTCAGAATTGTCATCATAGTTAAATACTGTAAGTATACACTGATAACCAGGGCCCCTACCATGAGCTTATTGCCATGATATATCGAATCAAATAATTTTATTCAATACTGGCTGTGCCCTGCCGTTTCGCCTGCGACTTATTCATTCCCGAAGAACCCAAATTGTTTTAAATAAAAGTAGCCTAAGTTACACCTTGTAACATTAGCAATCCGCCAGTGAAAGTCCCGTTAAAATCGGCCCAGCCGCTTCGGAGATTAGCTGGAACAAACAGACAGACAGACGGACGGACAAAGCAACAATTTTAAATTTGGTTTTTCTATGTATAACAGTACCGTGTATACTTTCATATGCGTTTAGTGAAAAGCTGTAATTTAGAAATTACAAACAGACACTTAAATTGTATTTATCTGTATAGATAATACATGCATGATATAGTAGTGAAACCCTGATCATTTTCTATGTTTCTAACGTGATGTTGTAAATTAACACATTGTTTTGTCCTTACATTGCATACGCTGAACCCTACGACCGTATTGTGCACCTTTGGTCTACAAAAGTCCTCGATGGTACATGCCCAACTTTTATACAAAGATATTCTGTAGTATATTTAGTATAAGAATTGCACAAACAAGATAAAATAGTGTATAACTATAGGCTTAAAGCTCATGATGAGGTCGTCTAGTTAGATAATAATCGTAATTTGGAAACGCCCAATAAATTTTCATCCCAAGTTTGCAGTCTTTCGAGTGTTAAAGTTAACGCTAACAACATTTCTCGAAATAAAAGATCATCCGAATACTCGCTAAGTACCATTGCCAATTGTATAGAAAATGACGTGTGTCCAATTGGAAAATTTCGTCATTTCCCATTGTTATTATCTTCTACCGTGTGATTTTCATATTACATACCTCTTATTTTTACTGATGTGTCCAATTTGACTGGAACGACCTTAAGCTTAACCTTTCCTGCTACACGGAGCAGTAAACATATCTCTAAATTTATCAGTTCGAAATTTATATCTCTCCAAACACTTTGACACCCAATAATTTCCAAATTAATATTCCTGGCATATTCGCAATCTCAATCATTACCGCTAAGCCAAATGTCCATATTGATCCAAATATAAGTATTGAAATGGCCCCGTGTTTATACACAAGCCTCAAAAACTATAAAGAGGTACAAAATAGCATTCTTATAGCCGTCTCTCAAATTGTTTGGCAAATATTGGGCATAGCATATAACTCTTTAGAAGCGTGTAACCTTGGTGTAATCTATCAATTTCAATAAGCTCTATTTTCTCGCGTTCTGGCATTGATCGAACTAATTGTGTCTTTAATCGCCGGAATATCGAATATTCAAGGTCAATGTGGCGTGATCAATAAACATTTTCCTTAAAATGGTTTGTGAAATTGTTGGATCTTTGGAAACTTTAAACATAGTTTAAATCAAGTCTAGTCCAGGTTTGACTAAGACTATGTCCATCTCTTTTGACATCTTTTTGTCAGACATCCATTGATAACTACTTTTAATCCTGATTTATAAAGTTCATAGGGTTAAGTGATTTATTTTGTATTCTTAAAATTGTATAAATTTTGAAAAGAGTAATTACTAAGTTTATTGCCAGGTTCATCTCAGTAAAAGCAACCTTACGAACCTGGCGGTAGCATGTATAATCTACTGCATAATTATGTCATTCTGACGATTTGAAAATACTTTGTAAAAAGTCTAATCGAATATAGATATTTTTGACTTTGAGAGTGGAACTTGCACAGGCTGATACAGCAAATTTTGAGTGCCAAATTGAGGTCACAAATCTGAAACCGACACGTGCTCTGTAAATAAATATAAGACAGGTGCACCCCTTACATTGAAAAGTCACGTTTGTCATATTTGCAAGACGCGTGACTTTGGCACTCGCTAAGGTTACCACCTGTCATGTGTTGTATTCATACCTAGCTTTGCCACACGGTTTCTTAATTTTATGGGTGACCCGCGGAACCGTAATGTTTTTTATAATAAAAGTAGCCTAAGTTATTCTTTACAACATTAACTGTCTACCAGTGAAAGTCCCGCTAAAATCGGTCCAGCCGTTTCGTAGATTAACCGAAACAAACAGACAGATAGACAGAGAAGAAATTTAAAAATTGTTTTTTTCAATTTCTTTCGAAAAGCTGTTATTTTGGAATTACAAACAGACTCTTCAATTTTATTTATCTGTATAGATTAGCTCGGATTTTGTCTTATAATTTTCGTCTATCTATCTACTATGATAGTTGGGATGTGGAATGCGTATCTTTATTTAAATTTAATTAGCCTATCAATAAGAGCTCAGGTAGAATTAGGGGCGAGGCGAGGATTACTTTGTGTCATTGGCGCGTGATATACTTTCATCCAATTAAAGAAGCTGAGGAATAGTTCTAGCTAGTATATCATCTATGGAATCTATGGCATTTTTTTAAAATTCGTCGAAGGCTTTTTTCGTTTTTTTCTTAGGCGAAGCATGTGAAGACATATCACGTGCACCCCCCCACTTAGCGACTTGGAGGAACACCGTGGAGTTTAGTCGGTGTGAGGTTGGTGTATCCATAACGGATTCTCTTTTCAACCGTTTTTGAGATTTTTCAAAATGTGGGTTATTTACTCAAATCCATTGGTGGTTTGACAGTCAGTACTGTAGATGTATAAAGTCGAAGTATGAATGAAATGTTTCTTTCGAACGAATTAGTGAATGATCTTAATCTTATTACGATTACGCTTAAGATTAAATCTTAAGCATGTACAATCTGGATTAAATGGACCAAAATAGTATAAGTATTTTGTTTCAATCGGAAAAAAAATTGCGTGATATTTGCCTCTCTCCAACGTAAGATTAGATGAGATTTGACTCGACCCCCATCTCATTAAACATCTCACGTATTTTTGATCGCCCCCTTATTATATCGTCTTGAATTATTTTAGAATCTACACTTGTCGCAGATTTGTCGCTGCGTAGCGTTACGTACCGTTGTGATAATGTCGTCGTCGCCACACCCACTTTACACGTTCCGTTATCTTAGACTATTTTTGTAGCGTTCTGGTATTTTAACATTGAATTTGTCGCTCAAGCTGCCACTTGTGTGTGTTCATTGGATAGTAGTTTGTTTGCCAGTGTTTGAATAATGCTATTTACTAGTCATTAAGATTAGATCTATCTCAATTCCACAACAGATTGTATGAATAGTAGAACCACTTTAGATTTCGGTTGTAATGCAATTAGAAAGTTCTGTGGCATTTTTGGATGTAGCACTATTTTCGGGGTTTCAAAATCTATCTTTTGTAGTTGCTATGTATTAAAAACCAATGTGATTTGCACGCGTGGCTTCGAATCCCATCATCGCCACTGATATGTGTTAATAAAACGAGAACATTAGCATTACTGCTCTTTTATTGCATGCTCTGACAAAACCGTTGCTGACACTCTGCCTGACAGCGCCGCGCTATTCATAAATGGACAAATACATGTTATTAATACATCAAATTTGAGAATATATTGGTATTCAAGCGTAAAATAATCCATTTAAAGGATTCTGAATTTTAATGCGCGTTACGTTTGCTCATTGTTATGTGCGTTACCATTTGCTCCAATTGCAAGTCGATCTCTCCCGGAAATCACTTGCCGTCTAAACTGTCGCATTTCTTAGCTCACGTACCTATCTGGTGGAACCAGCTTGTGTCCAGTTTGAAAGTACCCGTGCTCTGTTGTAGCGGCGTTGTAAGGCTGCAATCGGTCATTCAACTGTTTGTGGACGTGTGAATCGGTACCATTGTCCCAACATCGGTTCGAGGTTGTATCGAGATTTTGAATAATAATCTGCTTTATTATTATCTCGCTGATTCTCAAAGCGGTCCATAGATTTACATCTGTTACCTTTCCTTATAATTTCATCATGCTCCTACCCATACCCCATGTTATTTGTGTTCGCAATGTGTTTTTCCATTCCATTTCGCTCTATCAGCCGTCATCTGTATGTCCTTTAGACGTATCATCTTTGACACAATCCATCCATCGTTTCTTTTAGATCTTCCTCTCCCCTTGTATTCATCCATATTTAAAAACAAACAGTTTTAGAAAATTAATTTGAATATTTTATGTGAGGCTTTGTTTCTTTGTGCTGTTGTTATGTGTGCCAATAATGTATGAAGATCTCACGTATTTTTAATTTGCATTCAAGGTGTTTGAACATTTGTTACGGGCGTAAACACAAGTATGTTTGCCAAAACAATATTTCCAATCGGCTCTCTCGGGCAATTACGATTAAGAATACTTATCTTGATATTTCTATGGCATAGCAACGTACGCCCACGATGTATAGTAAGAATAGAATTGTATTTCTGTTCAAAATCTACGGATCTCACACGTCTATCACTGCTTTCGTTTTTATAACGAAGACTTGCAAGCCTAGACAAAGTAACATTCTCTAGCGTTTGCGCTAATAGAAGAGATACAAGATGTATGGAAATGACATAGCTCAGTGACATAGATCAGACATTGTCATTCCCGTACATTTTATATCGCTTCTACTATACCAGGCTGAACCCGGCTTTTATACAATGGGAGGGTGAAAGGAAGGTATCCTAGAATCATCTCACCTCTCCCCTCCTTTAATTATGCAAGAACACCACCTGAGGTTCTTTGGCTAATCTTCTGTAAGGTCACCAATCGGGCAGAGATTCCCCCCCCCCCCCTCTTAAAATACTACATTTTAACCCTAATCGACGTTTCCTGTGGGTTATCTCAACTGTAAAATAAAATCCCAGCTAGTATAGGATATTTTATCATTCTGGGGAAAGTTCTTGGGTTTTAAATGTCTTAATTCGTAACAAGTGTTTAACGAGCTCGTAAAGTGGAAATTGTTTGCAACTATGGGTTTCAATTTCACAATTACATTTCAATTGACACGCGTTGTTAAATTAACGACTACTTTACCTAATACGTCAGCTACAATATTATTACAATAAAAATTTTGTTTGATGCTAAGCAAACGATTAATCTTAATTAACCGTATCTTAAACTCTGTGAAACACGATACTCTGCAAATAAATTGATGCTAACCTCTAAACCTAAAATATTTCTAATCCTAATCATTTGTGGATTGTATGTCTTTAATTATCATATAACGGAATTTTATATTGCCTATTCGTAAAAGGCGATAGGTTCGGCTATCGTAAAGCATTGCTTAAGGTATATGCTTTCGTGGTCTCAAAGAATTGATGTAAGCTCAATGCTTATGGAAATCGTTTGGAATGAGAATTCGTTCTATTGGTAAAAAGTTTTTTTTTTTTATTTTTAAATATGAAAGGAAGTCAAGTGTGCAGATAATTTAATTACCATTGGTCTTTTCAACTCTTTCTGGCAGAAGGAGAAGGGATCATGCATCTAATAGCTTGAACTGTGCAATGGGATATCTTATATCCCATAGTTCACACTATTATATTTTAAATCGAGAATTTGTCGAGTGAGAACCAATGGGTAGATTTCGTCTGCCGAATGATTAACAGCTGATTGTCGGATGTCGATACAGGGAAAGTGATTATTCCGATGTTGTAGACGTTACTATTATCTAATCTAACCTATTTTGCGTGGATTTGTATGGTATGATTTTCAGTAATTATGACTTAAGGTGCTGACTTAACGCGTTCACTGCTAACGACGCGTCTGTGCGTCCAAATGTTAAAGAATTTACAAAGAAGATGAAATGTTAGCAGTGAATGTGTTAAGTCATCATAAGACTTGTTTTAGTAGTAAATAAATATTTTGCGTTCTGATTGCAATCAAATATTAATGAAGTAAGAGTTAATTCCGTCATAATAATTCCAACTATTTCGGCTAATCACAGAACTATAAAGTATTATTCTATTCTAAATAAACAGACGGACAGAAATTACCATTTTGACATTGAAAACAGACATTGCATTGTTATTTAAATACTGACAAGTCCCGTCACGATTTAAGAGCGCTAGCCTTGAGTAATATTTTTTAGACCTGAGTCATTTTTACTGAGCTGTCAAAACACGCAACGGCACGTGTATGTATGTAAAGTACTAAGTACATAATGTTTAATAATATTTCGAATAGAAATCAGAATTACGATTATTTCAATGCAAACGGTAATGATAATACCATTTTACGCATATAACTATAGAACATGAACTCGCCAGTATAAAATGATTAAGTTATTTATGATTGTCTTAGGGAAAGCTTTCGAGTTGTGTGTTAAATCCCTTACAAACATTACCGTCTGTCTCGGGATAGTTCGAGTTTCTCGTATCAAACACGATTTTGAAAGCGAGTTTTCACTATTTTGCCTTTATAAATCTACCAGATTACTTTGTCTTGTAATTGCCGGCTCGTTCTATTCACACCTACGCGAGTGGTTCCTCACTTTACTTGCGTTATTTCATGATGGTGCTACTGTTAATTTTTTTAGACGTTAATTGTAATGGGTCAGGACCCACTCGGCCCCTGCAACTCGCATGAACTATGAACACTTGTCTCCTTAAAGTTTTGAGGTGTCCACTCGTCCCCTGGTCCTAAAGTATTAGGGCGTCAGAAGCTTAAAACCTCTTTAAGCTTCTGACGCCCTAATACTTTTCAGCTAAATGTTTTTTTTACATGTCCGTGTAATAACGTAAGATTTTTTACCAGGCTACGTGCTTTATATATAAGTGCTTTACGGTGAAGGATAACATCGTGAGGAAACCTGTATTTTTCTGAGATGTAATTCAAAGACGTATACGTGGCTGAGGCGGTGATAAACTCACCATCTGTCACGTTGGCACTTAATCATCTTCGATGAAAAGTGAGTGTTGTGATTACTACACCTCTGCCTACCCCTTCGGGGAATACAGGCGTGAGCATATGTTGACTGTTCTCCTTTCGGGTGACCAAAGGGCCTATATAGGGGCCGAATCTACAATTTTGATGCTAAGGGACGAATATTTTGGGCCCAATGGGTCCTGACAATTTTTTTGATGTTCACCGCTTTTACTACGAACAACATCGCCAAGATAGTACTTGGATTATAAGTAGTTCCATCTCTTTGCAAGATTGCAAAAGCGATGGATATAGTCCGAGTTTGTTCTAGTCTTAGGCCAAGCCATGTTTTGTAATAAAGGGGTTTGAATTTGTATTACGGCACTAAAATCGTCGGGTATCGCACATTGGCCTCGCCTAGTGTACGAAGAGCCTTAATTGATTCAGAAACTTCTCTAGTAGTAAGTAACAAACATCAAGATTATGTGGGTACCATTTCACAGGTATTTACGTTAAAGAATATCCAATGAGATCTATCGGATCAGACAACCTGTAGCCAATCTAAATCGACAATTGTAGCCAGTACTGCTCAGATAACCATCTTACCAGCCAATGGTCACTTACATACAGGGTTGGCAATGGGTCTCCATCCAATGCTAGCTTGTTTTCCACCGTACACCGAAATTAAAAACAGTACCCTATCACGGGATTGCAACCGTTTTCGTAATCTACACTCGCTAGCGTCTCCGCCGAATATCAGTACAGTGCCTCCTAGCTGTGACGTGAAGAACTAAAATATCTCGTACAAATATTGCGGGTGAGCTAGCGAGTATAGATTATTAAATCGTTCTAAAACTCAGGGACCACGATCCCAGTTGTCTGATTAGGTTTTATAAATTTTTTCATCACCCGTAAATATTAAATCTCGATTTTGAGATTTCTACTTTTATATTTTGTATCGTCTGTAAACTCACGCTTTCCCAGAAGGCTTCTAGTAGGGGTAGGCAGAGGTGTTACACCACCTACTTTTTACACAAGATGATTAAGTGTCAACGTGACAGATGGTTAGTGCATCGCCGTCTCTGGCACTATACATACATGCGCCTGAATTTTTTCCTATATATGAAGTTTTCCTCACGACGCTTATCTTTCCGGTACACGGTTCAGTTTGTTTCTTTGTGAACACTAAAATTAAATACGGGCTGTTAGTCTGTGTGTTTTGATAAAGTTATCTGAAACAAGCGATAACTAAATGGGTGACTTTTATCACGAATTTATTTTTTCAAATCAACGTGTCTAAGATACTATACTAAGAGCCATGATGGCCTCGGGGTTTGAGCAGTCGCCTGCTACGCAAGCGACGCAAGTTCGAATCCCAGCGGGGCCTGTACCAATGTGTTTTTCTAAAAAACTTATGTACAGTGATTTCACACCACGTGCTTTACGGTGAAGGAAAACATCGTGAGGAAACCTGCATATTTCTGAGAAGTAATTCAATGACGTATGTAAAGTGTCTGAGACGGCGATGGACTCAAGTTACTACTTGTAATATCGACAACCTGCTCGTGAAAGTCCCGTAAAAATCGGTCCATCCAGTTCAGAGATTTGCCGGGACAAACAGACAGACATACTGATAAACTGACAGACAGAGAAAGAAACCAAATTTGTTTTTTTTATATCTAAATACCGAGTGTACTTTCATAACCATTTAGCGAAAAGCTGTAAATTTGGAATTACAAACAGACACTTCAATGTTATTTATCTGCATAAATAAACGATGTTAAGAGAAATTAAATACAAATGACGTCGTAAATATTGGAGCTGAAATTGGAATTTAGAAATGTCCGCCAGCCCTATTTGATTGTATTCAATAGTACAAGTAAGCTTACCAAGGCCGCAGATAAATGGGGCTTTCACCCTGTCACTCTGGATATCGCCTACGCGCATTCGTGCTAAATGCCTCTAAATAATATACCTATAACACAACCTACGCACTAAATTATGATTTATTTTAACCATTATTGTTTTAATCCTGCGGCTGTATGGTTTACTTTCCATCTTCAATGTTTCTAATCAGTACCCCTATCACGGGTTTGCCACCGTTTTCGTAATCTATACTCGCTAGCGTCACTCGCAATATTTATAAGTACATAACATGTCATATCACCATCTAATCCCAAACTAAGCAGATTGTACTATGGGTACCAGATAACGGTATAACAATAATACAATACATACCTTAAAGACTAACATACATACAACATGTATAATAGAATAATAACAATAATAATATAATATAATTAGGGTTTGGCGATCCTGCGCGCATCCCTATGACCCCGATAAACTATTCCTGTCGGTCAGAAATCCGACTGGAAGTGGACATGTAACGATACGTTGCAGACACCTTGAGGATGTAGGACTTGAAATTCGTTTCCCTCGTCGACTCAAGTATGATATATTTTAGTTCTTCACGTCACCGCGACGCTAGCGAGAATACGATAACGGTGGCAAACCCGTGATAGGGAGACCATGTAACATTATCCTCGTGCTTCGCCTGTAGAAGGGATACAAAATGTACGAGAATGACATACGTCAAAGAAAGAAATCTCAGAAGGCTAGTTTCCGAACCGATGGCCGATTCTTCGACATTCATAAGTGCATTACCAGGGCCTAAACTGAATAAATCATTTTCCTTTATGGTGCAACCGAGCTAATCTTATCCTATAACCAACATAGCATTCCAATAGTCATTAAATGGTTCCAGTAAATCTCATTGATGCAAACTATGCTTACTATGCTTTGAAAGCTCAATCCATTCCTAATGAGAGTATTAATACCTTTGCTGTATGATGCCTGGTACTTAATGGAGTAATTAGCGAGTGAATTACGTAGCTTTGCTCGCGTTAAGAAGTATTATTATTAATTAGGTACAGTTTATGCGGCTTTACTTTTGTTTAGCGTGTAGCTTTATGCATACAAAGTCTCAGCCCGATCGGTTTAAAGTTGACAAAGTTTCATACAAATTTTCATTCCCTATTTTATCTCCTTAATCAAAATCCTTTCTTAGCGGATGCCTACGTCATAACATCTACCTGCATGCCAAATGTCAGCCCGATCCGTCCAGTGGTTTGTGCTGTGCGTTGATAGATCACTATGTCAGTCAGTCAGTCACCTTTGAGTTATATATATTTAGATTACTACACTAACGGACGTCACGCGGTTTCACCCTTGTAGTTCCCGTTCCGGGGGGTATGGGGATAAAATAAAGCCTATGTTACTATGTCAGTGATGATGTAGCTTTCCAATGGTGAAAGAATTTTTGAAATCGGCACAGTAGTTTTTGAGTTTATTCATTACAAATATTTCCTCTTTATAATAATAGTGTAGATTTTGAAATTCAACGCGTTCACATTACGAATATAAACTAATATAATTAACTATTGTTATTTTATGCCATACTTTAATTAGTCATTAGCGTGTTTAGGTTCGTATACTGCAGTAGCTTATGAACAGGCCAACTTGATAGTGTTATAGAAAAAAAAATTAACGGAATCTGGCACAAAGTCTGGTTATTGGATGGGCCAGTCTAATAAGCCAAACCACAATTAATATCAGTATTTTACTGATATTAAATGTCGCTTTCCAACATAAGAAGTTGAACTTTATCGTTTATGTATTATGTATCAATTTCCTATGATTGAAACTGACTGACACTCAACATCTAGTCCGTCGCTGAGTTCCTTACAGCCGCGTAATTCTGTAAGGTTCCTCAGCATCGAAGTCGACGTCGAGCGTTGGTTTCAATATAATGATACATAATAATACGATAAGAGTCGTGGTGGCCTCGGGGTTAGAACAGTCGCCTGCTACGCAAGCGACGCAAGTTCGAACCCGAGCGGGGCCTGTACCAATGAGTTTTTCTAAAAAAAACTTATGTACAGTAATTTCACACTACGTGCTTTACGGTGAAAGAAAAAATCGTGAGGAAACCTGCATATTTCTGAGAAGTAATTCAAAGACGTATGTATAGTGCCTGAGACGGCGATAAACTCACCATCTGTCACGTTGACACTTAATCAAATTCGGTGAAGAGTGGGTGTTGTGATAACAACACCTCTGCCTACCCCTTCGGGGAATACAGGCGTGAGCATATGTATGTATGTAATAATACGATAAAGCTCAATTTTCTATCTTTGTAACCACACATAATAACTCAGCTCTACAATGCATCAGTATTGAATCTGTACCTTATAACCGTTAAGTTTCCATCTGAACAAAACATTTTTACGATCCAATTTGAATTATGAGGCCGGGTATATAAATCTCTCCGTGGTGAAATTACCTCGCACAGCAAAGTGCAATGTTTGCTGTGACACTGTCCCCCGATCCGATCATACGATAAGTAGATATATGAAAGTTCTAGCTTTCACATAGGAAGCTTTTAGTGCTTAAAGCATCATCTATTTCATCATTATCTAATCTTTTCTTATGAAGAATAAATGTACGTGTCTGTTTCTTCGTAATTTAAAATTAATAGCCTTTTACTAGATGTAGGTATATGAAAGTATATACGGTAATTATTTAAAGATATAACTTTATTTTCAATGCCGTGGTGGCCTCGGGGTTAGAGCAGTCGCCTGCTACGCAAGCGACGCAAGTTCGAATCCCAGCGGGGCCTGTACCAATGAGTTTTTCTAAAAGACTTACGTACAGTGATTTCACACCACGTGCTTTACGGTGAAGGAAAACATCGTGAGGAAACCTGCATATGTCTGAGAAGTAATTCAAAAGACGTATGTATAGTGCCTAAGACAGCGATTGACTCACCATCTGTCACGTTGGCACATAATCAAATTCGGTGAAAAGTGGGTGTTGTGATTACAACACCTCTGCCTTCCCCTTCAGGGAATACAGGAGTGAGCATATGTATAACTTTATTTTCGTCTGTTCGACAGGTTCGATTTTATTAATTCATTATTTACTGAACACGAATTACACCAATTGTGAACTTTAAACCTTACTGTAACACACGGTACTTAAGGGATTGTATTTCAAAACCCTTTCTAAGTACGAAATAGCCCAGTTAAATTTACCATACACAGAAACAATCCCAATTTTTTAAACTTCCATTTAAATACTCAACAAATCCTTTCTTATCACACATCTTCACTTGTCTTCAGTTATGAGTGCTTAGCAAAATTAGTGGGAATAACTGCGCGCATATTAATTCACGTCGCTCTATACAAGCCCCAAAAAGATGAGATATGCCGTTCTGATCCCTATTTATGATCCACTTGGGGATCAATTTTAATTAATAACTATTTGCTATGCCGCTCTGATCCACCCTACCATGCTGTGATAGTCTCGTGAGATTACTGCATATTCAAAGTCAACGGTAATGGGACCTACTTACTTACAACATCCTAACTCGTGACGGCTCCTACCACCAGCATAATGAATACATCCTACAATATTCAGGCACTTGGACCAGCAGCTGAGGCTCTGCAGTATCATGAGTCAGGACTTTGATTTCTCGCTTCAGTCTAAATAGCTAAACGCTTCCAAAAGCGCAATGCTCTACAACATAACCGATTACAACCTACAGTTAATCGGATTACGTAATGAAAGTTAATCATTAAAAAAGAAAAATTATCTACAGCCTGTCGAGTAATTGAACAAAGCCTTTATTGATCCGATCCATGTAACTGAATGTACCGCTGAGAATTGGCCTGAATTAGATGTAATGGTTTTAATAACTGAGCAGTTATATCATTTGTTACCTAACACCCTTCAGGCATATTTGAAACATAATGTCTGGTGTAGACAGGTACTATTCATCGAAAGGTTATAAGTTGAAATCTGTCAGCTATTGTTTCTGGTACAGGTGTGGTGCTTGTATTGTAATCATCAAATCAATTCATTATCGAGAACAGTGCCATGTTATATTTTGTAACCAATTCAACCCTAGATTATTTGAAAAGCTTACCTTCTCCGAAACGTGATATCCCGTTCGAAATTTGGAGCTACCCGACAGTTCCTACGCCTGACAGAAGAACGCAGTCAGATTAGACAACCAATCCGTTTGTACGGTGAGTTATATGGTAGCACTTCATGGCGTTCTTGTATAATTCTGGATTTTACTTGCCGCCTTTGCATCAAATAATGCCTTTTGATCATTCATAATGATAGGCAAAATATGAATACGAATATAAATATGTGTGTCATGCATTGAAATCAAATAATATATTTTGATAATGGTCTTTATATATTTGTTCTACTTTGGGATTGGTATGTCACACAGGCTCACCAATCGCACTTAAATCTAGAATAGTTTCTGCTTCTTAATGTGCATCATCCCCATTTTCTTTCTGAGGAGTAAGTATAGTATGAAATCATTGTTTATGCTTTTATAATTTCCCCTTGCCATTGTCTCCTATCGCCATACTGTAGTTCTAATGCCGCAATATATTTAATGGCCGTACGTTCTCGAGCTATATGTTTCGATATTGAACCTACGGCTTGTATATTTATTACCTCCCATATAAAGTAATTATTGAAAAGTTTTATACCGCAATCGACTTCATTCAATCACGATACTTCCTTATCATTAATCTTCATTAAATACGCCATCTTGGCCCGGTCGTTATTTTCACTTTCTCTCGGTCAGATGGTATCTCAATAGTAAATAAAAATAATAGATTAGTGGTTCGCGCCTCTTGTTTGCTTCGTGCAAAATTTCTTGTTGCATAACAATGAAATGTAAGCTCAATGATACATTTGATGTTGTAAAAACGTAATGGAATGGAATGTATATAATAATAATGGATATAACAGATATCGAAGACCCAAGCGATACTAGACAATCCACCCCAATGATACTTATGGTCTTGACCCGTGACCTTCATTTATTACCAGCATCGGCTGAGAAAATAAACCAGCGTAATAATAAATAATTTTTGGACAATTTCACACAGCGACATCAATTCCCAAACTAAGCAAAGCTTGTACTATGGGTACCAGACAACGGAGTACATACTCATATAACTTTTTTTGTAAATTCATACATATAATACTTACATACAAAACCCTAAGACAAATGGCAAATACAAACGCTGATAACATTAAATAAAATGTTGGCCCTGTATGTAGTAGTTAATATTAACCACAAAAACAACGGTGATGTCAAGTGTTATTCCTCGAGATTTGTAAAAAGTGATTAGGTTTATTTTTAGATTTTCAAATAGGTCCTCGACATTTAAAGTGTCACGTCAACGGCTATTATAATTTTGAAGACGCAAAAGATTTACTCATTTCTCATGAACTTTGGTAGAGCAATTTAAATTTTCCTACAGGTTCTAATAATTAAAAAGATACCTTATAAATGTCTAATATTGCCTCGGTATTTGGCCACGGCTCGGAAGAAATTCCCTTGGCAAGTATTCTAAAGCCCCAACCATACATCATTCCAAACAAGAACACTATAATATTTAGTGATGTTGGAAACCGCTCATTAAATTCTGACATTTCTTGAAAGCTTGACGCTTCAGTCACATTACTAACGAGCTCGTGACTATGCAGACAAGCTTAATTCGCCTGTACCCCACTGTTGGACACTTCTGAAAGAGTAAAAGTTATTGGTTTACCTTTCTCTGGGGTTGTGTGCATTGTTTTTTTTGTCTGAAGAATAGCGTGTGTTGAAAGTTTCAAATAAGTTGTGAGATCAATGACCTGCGCCATAGTATGTATATGAGCTTACTACAAGCAATACGGAATCGTTAGAAATACTCATACATACATACTCACACAGTCGCGTGTACGAGATTTTAAGCGACCCCGGCGTAATGTCAGGGTATAACGTCGTGGCCGATCGCGTATACGTCATTTACGTGTTTCAGACATTATCCAAAACTTCAGATCGTCTGATCGATATAGCTTCCAAAGTATATTTATATAATATCCATAATGTGCCTCTGCATTCTAGACACTGAGGACTCAATGTGATATGAAAGACTGTTACTTGCGTCTTCCGTGTAACGCCATGGTCTGGAATTTGGCCGAAGAGAGTTTCAGCCAGTTTCGTAGTAAATATGGTTCAATTTCAGTATTTTTATTAATAAAACATTCGCGCCGATTACGCCGATGCCGCCACCGCCGCCGACGATTTTTTCATTAGCGCACGCACATATCTACTGCCTACCCCTTCGGGGAATACAGGCGTGAGCATACGCATGTACATTAAGGAATCCAGTGTTCGTTGACACTCGCTACGTTTTGGTATAAGAGAATGTTCCAAAATCTCGCAAATCAAATCATCAAACTAATTCCACGGATATGGCTAGTCCAGCGTGATTGAGAACCTACTTGTATAGTTTAGGTCAGATAAATTCCATGGCTTTGTCCATCCTTTTATAATCCCGTATCAGAAAACCAAATAGAATAAATCTAGTCTTACGCACACTTTACGCAAAGTCTATCAATAAGGGGACTTGCAATTTGAATATACCTTAAATTACTCATATGTAGTGTAGTCCAAAATTGACGATGAAATTCAGCATTCGTTCTGGAAATCCAAACACTTGAGTTACCCTTTTATAATGAATCCTTCACTATGCCCTTCGTGTTAAGAGTCAAAACATTAATTGAACCTAAGTCCTAAACCGTAACATTTAGTAAGCTTTAAGGACCTCGGGCTGGTCGATCGATTTTGCCAGTTCGCTTGGCATCGCGCCATCTAGCATTGCGGTCACTGCCATGTGCTTTATTGATTCAAATGGTTGTAACAGCTGATTATACCCATTCACTGTGTTTTCTGTGATCAGTCACATTATCTTTGTATTGTTCTTTTGTAGGGCAAAGAATGAGAAGTATTGATTGGAGTTCTTCAGACGGACACTAGAATTTTTAAAATTCTCATCTTGTTGCGGATTAGCTGTGGTTCAGCCGCATAGACATAATTTCATATGTGGCTTTATATTGCGGTACCCTAAGTTTATTCTAATAAAAGCACTCCTTGTAACCTCGACATCCAGTGAAAGTCCCGTAAAAATGTAGTCCAGACGTTTCGGATATCTGGACGAACACGCATGCACAAAATATTAAGATTTGGTTTTCTTATGTTAGTCCTGTACGTATTTTAATTTTTCATATGCATTTAGTGAAAAGCTGTAATTTTTGAATTACAAACAGACACTTCATGTAGCTCCATCTCTTTTTGTTTTACAGATTTATAAAGGGATGGACATAGTAATAGTCAGAGTTTAGTCGAGTCTTCGTTACCATGCTTTCCCAGACATCCGCAGCCCATAGATTTTTAAATATAAACTTTCATAGATTAATACCAAAGCAAAAGTCTTGGAGGTGGTGGTAATAAAATCATGGATGTCTCGGAATAAGCATTTTGTAATACATGGTTAAAGTTTCGCACATTATCTTGCGCATACGCACCCAACACGTGTCACGAAGCTTACAACGGATAAGTTAAGATACAAAACATACATTTGTAATACCTAAAACACGAGTTCTACCTCTGATAATACATGTGAAATATTTAATTAGTCAACCAAACACATTGTCATGATAAAGGGTAATCGCATTCCGTATTGCTCGAGAGATTAACGTCACGTTGGTATCTATTTCAGGAATGTAAATAAGATATTCTTTGACGCAGTCAAATGTTATCAATTGGATGATTGCCAGCGTTGACAATTTAGAAGTAAACTAGCTGTGCCCTGCGGTTTCACTCGCGTAGGCTTTTTCGGATGCCTATTTAAAAAAAAATAAAGTAACTCCTATTTTTTTTTTTAAATAATCGTTTAAGTTACTTCGTGTATCATCAGCTTTCTGCCAGTAAAAGTCCCGTTAGAATCCAGCCGTTTCAAAGAATAGCAGGAACAAAAAGTACAGAGATTTTTTTTAATTGTTTTTGCTATGTCAATACCGTATGTACCATACATATTAAATATACCGTATGAATTCAAATGCATTAAGTGAAATGCTGTTAATTTGGAATTACAAACAAACACTTCGATTTAATTTGTCTGTGTAGATAGAGTCCAATTTTTTCTCAATTTAATGGTACGAAATTATTTGCTGAAACTGGGATGGCAATAAAATTGCAAATTGTGTATCTAGTAGATATATTTACAATGTCTCTTACAAAATGGGGCTGCCAACTCATCGTGCGATTGTAATGTCGAGACAACTATTTATGCAAGTAGCAAAAATTATTGCCAAAATACTGCTCCATTATTGACATAAGTCAGTTTAGAACACCAAATATAGGTTTCGATATCCTTTAAAGACGTTTACTATTTACTAACTGTTAGATGTTGATTCATGTCATGCTTATGACGATACCTCTTTAGTTCCCACATTCTTAGTTAGTGATCGAATTTAAATCATCTCAGATTTGATAAATTTCCATAACTATCTGTAGCTCTGAACCTTTGAAGGTGTTTAATCCACGAACCACTTGGGGGTACCCAAGTATAGGTTTGAAAATGTCCAATCAACGACCTTGCGTTTTAGCGTGGCTCAAAAGGTGTTGATCGGCCATCTCTGGCATTCAACCACAACCCGCTTCCGAAAAAGTATCAACACAATATTTTAAAGCGACGACGTTTGAATGTCAAAGCTGATACTTGGGGCACAAGGCAGAAACTTGATAGTAGCACGCTGGTTTCAGATTAATTGTTAAGAAAACCCACATATGAATAATGGATGTCGTTTAAAACTACGTATAATTGTATAACGAACAACTAGATGCTAGGTGCTTAAGGAAACATGTTTTTTTTTTCAAATTTATTTCGTACTGCATCATGATTTGAACGACCCCCAAATCCGGACCTGGCTAAAGATAATTAAGACCCCTTACGAGGGCTGTGTTCCATTTACTTGTAATAAACTATGCAATTTACGTGCTAATAATATTTTACAGTAGTATTCATTAGTATCATTACGGCATTATCTGCTCGTAAAAGATTTATTGATTGATAATTTTCAGCAATCATGTGTGTCGAGAAAGTAATTTGTTATCGGCCATTTGGTCGTTTATTATTGTGCTAGATGGCGATATCAACAAATCATATGCCACCATTAATTGCTAGCAAGTCTTATCTTTTGATAATGGTAATTGTTGAGAATTTTCTACTGGAAGGATTTGTTCGCCTTCGAAAATTATTTTTAGGCATTTGGCATTTGTCTTTGAATCAGATAGTCTAATCCAATGGCCGTCACACTCTTCTGGTCCAGGGCCACTTAGGATAATGTGACTGCGGATCGCACATTCTTGGATGATTTAGTTGACCATCAGTTAATTTGTTAGTCTTTAAGGTATGTCTTGTATTATTGTTATACCGTTATCTGGTACCCATAGTACAGCTTTGGTTAGTTTGGGATTAGATGGCGATAAAACATGTTATGTACTTTATTAATAAATTGATTGGATTTGATTGATATACTAATTGATCACCGATTACTTTCTATGCTTTTTATTGCTGGAATTGAAGTGAAAAAATCTACTAAAATTGTTTGCCGTGCCTCAAGTGGCCCCCGAGCCGCACTATGACGACCACTGGTCTTATCTGAGACAAAGGAAATTAGCCTCGCGCTTCACTTTGCACTGACTTAAGTCATTCCAATACATTTTGAAATTAGCCTCGCGCTTCGCTTGTGCACTGACTTATGTCATTCCAATACATTTTGTATCGTTTCTATTAGCGCAAACGAAATAGTGAAAATCACCAGCACCTTCTTATGTATCATGTTTGAAGTATTCATTGTGTATTAACACGAGGAGAGTGTATTTAAATAATTAGAACCCAGATTCTTTGTTTGAATAACTCTTTCAACTCGTCCATTATTTTTATTTAATTATCTTTATTCTTATTCCATTTACTCACTTACATTCCAGTGCTCTTGAGTCATTACGATCCTTTTAACATGGTCTCTGGTTGCTAAGTTAATAGCTAGCTACCGAAACGGTGGTGATATTTGGACGTACATTTACGCCTTATGAGGGCCTGAAGCCCAATGCCTTGAGAGACCAATTTCCAATATTTTTCATCAAAGGCCGTGGTGGCCTAGGATTTTGAGCAGTTGCCTGCTACGCAACGACGCAAGATCGAATCCCAGCGGGGTCTGTACCAATGAGTTATTCTAAAAAGTTATGTACAGTGATGCCACACCACGTGCTTTACGGTGAAGGAAAACATCGTGAGGAAACCTGCATATTTCTGAGAAGTAATTCAAAGACGTATGTATAGTGCCTGAGACGGCGATAGACTCACCATCTGTCACGTTGGCACTTAATCAAATTCGGTGAAAAGCTGGTGTTGTGATAACGATACCTCTGCCTACCCCTTCGGGGAATACAGGCATGAGCAGGTGTATGTTTACTTCTTTGATTGATATTACTTTAACATTTGTGTTAAATTTACTTTTACTTAGTTAATGTTACTTTCATTAAAGGCCGTGGTGGCCTAGGAATTTGAGCAGTTGCCTGCAACGCAAGCGACGCAAGATCGAATCCCAGCGGGGTCTGTACCAATGAGTTGTTCTATAATGTTATGTACAGTGATTTCACACCACGTGCTTTAAGGTGAAGGAAAACGTATGAGAAGTAATTCAAAGACGTATGTATGGTGTCTGAGTCGGCGATAAGACTCACCATCTGTCTCGTTGGCACTTAATCACCCTTGGGGACTACAGGCGTATGTATGCATTTGTCATCAAAATTGCAGTCTGCAACATCGCCCACGCTTTCTCTTATACATATTCACAAATGGATGCAGATAAGCAATAATGTGTCAACCCGCATAAACTTGGTTTTGAGAAAATGGCGTCTTAAGATGATTGTATACGTGATTTAAGATTTGTTTTATGACATAAATCCATTTTTTACGTACTTTTATGTTTCAGATGACTTGAAACACTTTTTTAGAATGTTAAATACGTGATGCATTATCAAAATATATCAAAACCTTTGAATTTGACTTTTTGTGGGTTGACACATTATTGCTTATCAGCATCCAAATATTGACCCATTGCCAACTGTATCTTGTTTCTATGCCAAATAGGTGAATTTGTATTGTCCAATCATTTGGCAAACATTGTTGTGGACTTTAACGCCTTAATTATTTATTTATAACAGAGATAGGCGATCGTTGAACCGCGGCGAGTGCTAAGAACTGTCCAACAGGATGGGTTATTTTTAAATCGTTTGTATATTTAAATGTTTCTGTGTGTCTGTATCTAATTTAGCTTCCTTGTGTGCTTCATTGTCTGTCTTCTTTGTTTTAGTATTAAAATACTCTTAAATTAGTTTTTGTGCCGTGGTGGCCTCGGGGTTTGAGCAATTGCCTACCTACGCATGTTCGAACCCCAGCGGGGTCTGTACCAATGAGTTTTTCTAAAAAACTTATGCACAGTGATTTCACACCACGTGCTTTACGGTGAAGGAAAACATCGTGAGGAAACCTGCATATTTCTGGGAAGTAATTCAAAGACGTATGTATAGTGCCCGAGATGGCGATAGACTCACCGTCTGTCACGTTGGCACTCAATCAAATTTGGTGAAAAGTGGGTGTTGTGATTACAACACCTCTGCCTACCCCTTCGGGGAATACAGGCGTGAGCATATGTATGTTGTTTTTCGTCTTCTTTCAATTTGTGTTTTACTAAAGTGTTTATATCTATCATGTACCTTCTTACTTCAGACAGTTTCTGTTCTATCATTCCTGACATACATACTTGCCCGCTTATTACAAAGATTGGTTCAACTAAGACTAGACCTAACTCTGACTAAAAGTATGGTCCATCCCTTTTGAAATACGTATCACAGAAAGAGATGAAGTTACTAAAACAAGGACAATTTAGTCTTTGTTTTGCAATAAGGAGGTTACTGTTTTTGTTCCCACGTCATGGCACCTATTATTCCCTTTATTTATTTATTTAATGGGTTTGCTAACAGTTGCTACATCTTTACTTGTTTATGTGATACATTTTGTTTATAATTATCTTAATGCACAACTAATTATAAGTAATCATGTAATCAATATAATTCTATACAGTTTACACATAAATGTATGTTGAGGAAATATTGGATTATGGCTATTTTAAAGATCCCTTTGCGTAATATTATAATCTTATTATTAAATACCTTCGCCTGCAATTCAATCAGATGTTAATACTTTACAGTCAACGCAAGTAACAAGATTATCTGTCACGTGTAGTTCACCACGTGTGGAACCTCATGCCTCTGTATCATGGCTTGGATTCACTCCTGATACTACAAAATTTAGAAGTGACATTGCTCGGACGGTATATCTTCATTCCAGAATAGTAGATTCGTGTCTTAAAAAAAATTGGTAGATTTTGAGCATTGCAAGTCTAACTAACGTCGGAGTCCAGATATTTTGTAGAACTCTTTACCAATGAGTTTTAGCGTGACTGTGAAAAAAATGCTTAAATTTCAAGCACGTAGTGAGCACTAGATCACAAGGGATGAAAGAGGGAAGAGAGGCAGTGACCCTTGCCCAGTAGTGACATATCGAGCTCATAATAATAATTTGCAAAGGAGCGTACACTATTATAAACATGATGACGGTGGTGTCCTGTAAACTCAGTAAAATAGTAATATAGAATCAAATAGACTTTGCGCAGCTGGAACTGTAATATTGTCCGGTTTGTTAGAAAGTAGCGCACCATAAAACTTCAAATTTACCTATTAACAACGGTCCAGCAATTGATTAAAACTCGGGCATAATTTTCCCACAAGAATGAATTTATTATTACCATAATATTTATTGAATTCAATTTGCCTTGTAGACAGGTGAAATTACAATCCACTGGCGTTAATATATGAAACGCACTTGTGAAAATGTGAAATGGTAGTTAAACTAAACAAGTAAACTTACGGCGCTTTTCGTTTGTGGTTGTTGGTGAAATCAATATCGCTTGTCTTGTGCTGGATTCAGAAGAAATTCATACCTGATAAGTGCTTAGTACTTAGACTTTACTGTCTTAAGTTATAACAGCTTTTCATTATAAGGTAATTTCCATCCGTATTCTATGTTGCTATAACATGTTCTTGTATCTGCATATACATTGTATTCTTGACGGTTTATTAGATCTAACACGCTATTATCTGCTAATTGAATGTCAGCTATTTCATTGTTTGAATTTACGCGTAAATTTCTATTTTGAATTATACCAACTCATCGATGCTCCTTATAAGTTATACCTTCTCTAATATAAAGTAGCTGGTTTCTTTTTCACACAAAAGAATGGACTTGACTTGAAAAGCATGTGGCAAACGGTGGTCTATGCCTACCCCTATGGGATACAGGCGTGAGCATTTGTATGAATGTATGTATATTGAAAAAATAGGATAAAGTACAGTCGATGCATTGCTTACGAAAACCCTAACAACTAAGAAATAGATCAAAGTCAAAAATATCTTTATTCGATTAGACTTTTAACAAAGTACTTTCAAATCGTCAGAATGACATAATTATACAGGGTTATACATGATACCGCCAGTGATATGAGGAGCTCGTGGCACAGTTGCTATCGCGCATATAATCGATCAGTGAAGTTAAGCAACCCTAGCCAGTAATTGGATGGGTGACCCGGCACGGTCCCGAGTGCCGGGTCACCCATCCAATCCCGGGGGTTAGTTCAAGGGGTAATTAATATATTTGGCCTTATCCCATACATTGTTGGGGTCGGCACTTGATTCAACCCGATACAGCTGATCACCTGATTTTTATACGAAGCGACTGCCATCTGACCTTCGCAACCCATTTGACGAGGAAAATCTATGTTCTGGGTTAAACCAGTTGTCAGACTATTTTATGGCCTCTGACTGAGCTGTAACGATTGCCAAAGATGATAAATTGTTGTTTGTAGGATTCAATAGCTGAAATAAAATATTGCTGATTATTGTAGCAAGTGTTACTCCGTTACACGAAGTCCTTGTTTCGATTCCTGGGTCGGACAAAGTCTCAATAACAACCCCTGATGCTGGGTAAATGCCCATTTAGTGGAGATAACTTCGCCCCCTATTACATGGGACTTGAACATAACTTTAAAGGTTTAACGTGGGTGTACTATAAGAACACGTCTGCCTACCCCTTCAGGAAGCTCTGGCGTGGGCATACGCATCACAACAATAGGGGCCCAATTAAAAAATCTAATGTTTTTGGTAATTGCGATCATAGATCGGCTGGCAGTAATTATTTTACTAGTTTTGTGTACAATGAGACTTTTTTATAGTATAGTCTAGGTTGTGTTTTGTCGATAAATATTTTTTTTTCTCAATTTTCAAAATTTCGGTTAGAACATACATTTTTGGATCTGTCTTTGATCTTAATTCATTTTAGCAAAAAATGGAGTTGAACCCCTATCGTTCTGAGGGTGCGATATATATGTATGTTCGGTAAGGTAAAACATTGTTTAATTTATTGTATTTGACGCTGTATACCTGGCACGGTAAAACCATATAACCGCTTACGTAAACGATTGTTCTATGTAATTAATGATGCCATATTCAGGCAAGCACGTCTCCGATGAAAGATGTAGTGGAGGAACAACATTTTTAATTGATACAACATTCCCTTCCACAGCCATATCTTCAGAATTATCAACTCCGCTGTCACGATATTTCTCTCAAAAACGATTGGCTTTTAGCTCCGCACCGTATAACAATAGAAAACGATTACGCCCCTTAGTTGACTAAGTTTCTACTTCTATGCAAATAGCTTGTTGACCCAGTCACGTCTGACATCATGTCGTCTACATAAAATAGCTTAAATTTACTGCATTTTACATCAGTTATCATTTTATGTGAATTACTGAGAATAATGTCAAAATTATCCGATTTCAGGCCATTCACGCCTACGAGAGTCACGTCGGTGAACTCTTGTAAGATAAATGTTTAGTTTTCAGGTGTATTTGCGTAATAGCCTACGTCATTGTTGGCGACAAATAACGTGTAATTTCAAACGTTTACCGTTTCATAATACCGCTTGAATACACTCATTGGAACAACGGATAATCGGTTGTAATCAGGAAACATTTGTTCAAATATTATTTACGTCTCAAATGAATAACCTAACCTTTCCAATATATTCAGTTGCTTGTAGCTAGCTGATGTAATCAAATATGAAATTTACGTTATCGGATTGATCTAAAATATTTAACCGATGGTGTTTATATGGTGTTATTTATCCTGAATTTTCTTCGTAAATTCAGAATTGTTTCAATTAGAAATCTATTCGGCAGTTGAATATTATGTTCGTTGTAACTTATGAGATCTATTTTACATTCAATAGCGTCGAAAGAAATATGGAGTTTTATAAAATTACAGCGATGAAATAAACAACTTAAAAGCCAACCTTTTGGGTAGGCACTGAGGATTGAATACAGATGTGACGGCTCATAGAGAGAAATGGAAGAGAAGAACACATTGCGCGAACATGGGATGAGGGCAGGAGGATGATGATTTTGGGTAGGCACTAGGCACCTTTGAGTTGTAATTATGGGTCCTGGGTAAACTGATTGTATACTTTTGGTTCTGATAAAGCTCCAAGTAATTGTATCTGGTCGGATAAAGCGTTATTGGGGTTTTTCTGTAATTACCCCGGTAGTACGGAGTCTGAATTAGTGCCCGGTTAATCGCAAAAGGCTCACCTCCTATTACAGGGGCCTTAAAATAACTGGCGAAATGTGATTGGGCTATGCGTCTGCCTAGCTCTTTGGGGAACTCAAGCGGGAGCATACTATTATGTACTTTTTGTAATGTACGCCACAGCTGTCTAGTTCGGATTCGTACAAATTCTGCATAGTTTCAGTTCAGCTCTTAAATATTACGTCACACTCTTTACATATCTATAGTTTTAAATCAGTTCTAAGTTGCTATCGTTTCATACAATATTCGTTTGTTGTACCACAATCGCATATTTATCCGTCTCGGTAGTTTGAGTATGCTGCTTTAAGTAATCATACAGACTTTGTTTTAAATCGCTCTACATACCACAATAATGAATTCTGTCAAGGTCTTATCAATCATCGGCCACACGAAGGCCGTCCGCGACCCAGTAGCGGAAACAGCTGGCTCAGATACGAATTTGGTTGTGACCGTGCCTTACGAACCGCTATCGGTCAAGTAACTATAGACCTACGTGTCAATTTCCTGACAGACTGCGAGTTTCTCGAGCTCAACCTGTTTGCAAGCCTTCGGAAAAAATCTTATACTAACATCGCAATCTCATCTCTAAACCTTCCCGTTAGAGTACATTGTAAGGATTTTAAATCACAGACGCTCGGAAAACAATTTCGCTCTAGACTGTGTGCCTCAGTCTGTAATAAATAATTGAGCTTCAGTAAGGCGCGTGACTCCGCACACGTCGGACGTGTGTTGGGATTTTGTGTGACGCGGCGTTCGTGAATTTTGCGACGTTAACATTTTGTTTATCGATAACGTGGATTTAATTAGGAAGTGTTGCCGGTATTGAATGGATATTCTTTGTATTTACTTGTTGGAGTGTCTTATTATATTAATCGTGTGTTAACGGGGAATCCTTTGCGTGTGCTTGAAAAAACTTTGGTTTACTAGACTTCTTGGTCTGTCCACTTATTAGTGTAATTTTAAGCATACAATTTGCATGCAACTGTAAAGTTAACAAACTCGTTATTTCAGAAAATTCGCTACGCTAATGTAATATTCACATGATGTTAATGAATACTCCTAGGCCTAGTGAATTCTATTAAAGTTCATCTGTCTTCTTTGACATCATCATTTGGTTTAACTCCGGCGTATGCATTTCTTAATTCATTGACATTGGTCCAACCTTGTTCCAATTGTCTTGGTCTAATCACTGACATGTTATGATACAACCTTTATTATTATTAACAATTAGTGTGTATGTAAACTACTGGATCCTCTGACTGCAATACAGATCTTATCTTACGGATATGGATTGATATTTCGCATTCGCTCCGCAAAGCTTTGCTTCGCCTAAATTCTTGTTTGCCCTATAGTATGTACTTGTTTTTCACAAAAAATATTTTTCTCTTTAATTTATTCTTGTTTCGCTTTGATCGTATTTATAATACTTTAGTATTAAAAAGGGAATAGAAAAATGTTCGAGGCGAAACGAGAATATTTTTTAACGAATTTGGCATATATTGATTGATTATTCTCGAGCTTAGCCTGTTTTGATTCTAAGTAGGCAGGTATGCATATAGTGTTTTATTTGACATGATTTGGTTAGGTCTGGTTGATATATATTTTTTACATCGTCTCCGTCTCTTTTTTGTTCCAGAATTTAAGAAACGCATTTTAGCGTCCTGTTGACACTAGAATTGGACGTCTTGGTATCGATGTTGAAATTAAAAGGTTTAATTGTGTTTCAAGCATATTTCCACAATATTGTGTTTGAATACCGTTGTGGACCGAAATTTTCTAGGTCCAAGGTTATTTTGCGCGACTGCCCTCAAAAAAAAGTGTGGCGTGTTCTTACTTTTTTTAAATTACCCACGGTGGTACTCTGAAGACTGAAAGGTAAAATAAGCTAATTTATGTTAAAGATGACCGTCCTTTTTTTAAAATTATTTTAATTTATTTCAAATTTCAGTAAAATCGTTTCAACCGTAAAAATTTAACTATGTCTGATAAATATGTAAATGCTCTTCTCAGGCTCTCAATTTGACAACTCACTGACAGGTCACTTTTCCAAATGTTACCTAACTATCGTTCCGCCCTCTCTTAATTTCGGGATACTATTTTATTACACGAACCATCTTATAATAAGCTATGTTGGCCGTGGGGTTTGAGCAGTCGCCTGCTACTCAAGCGACGCAAGTTCGATTCCAGCGGGGCTTGTACCAATGCGTTTTTCCAAAATTTATGTGCAGTTATTTCGCACCACGTGCTTTATGGTGAAGGAAATAATCGTGAGGAAACCTGCATATGTCTGAAAAGTAATTCAAAGACGTATGTATTGTGCCTGAGACGGCGCTAGACTCACCTTATGTCACGTTGGCACTTAATTATATTCGGTGAAATGTGGGTGTTGTTGTTACAACACTTCTGCGTACCCCTTTGGGGATCCTTGGGATGGAGCGAGCATATTTATTTTTAAGTTATTCATTTTTTAATCATCTTAATAAACCGGGGTTGGACTCTATATGTAACCATACCAGGTTCTGTAACGTAGTGTGAAAGAACGATGGATTCAACACACAAAATAATTTTCTTCACTTCAATTTGTAATATTAAATATATCATCATCATCCTCCTGCCCTTTTCCCATGTCATTAGTGGTCGGCGCAATGTGTTCTTCTCTTCCATTTCTCTCTATCAGCCGACATTTCTGTATTCACTCCTATTTTAGCCATATCATCTTTCACACAATCCATCCATCGTTTCTTAGGTCTTTCTTTCCCCTTGTAAACATCCACATCCATAAACACAACTTTTTTGGCAACATTATCCTCATCCCTCCGCATAACATGCGTAATATTAAATATACATACATTGTCAATATCGGTGGTTCAACATAACACCCTTAATACATTGTTTTATTACAAAGTGTAACAATCACTGGAATACAACAATGCTAAAGGTTGACTCACGTTATTTTACAAACGTAATGTAAATGTTGTTAATTGATTATTCGCGGAAATGTAATGTTTGGCCAATTCATACGCGTGTGACAAATCTAATGTGTAATTCAAGACACGTATGTGTCCGCCCATTAGAAACCCATATTATAATAACGCTAATAGTATATATATATCACATTTTCACGGCTAAATCGTTGAACAAATTTCGCTGTAATTTAGTTTTATACAGATAGCTCGCAATTCGGGGAAAGTCGAATCTGCACAGTAGTCACGTATTACTATAAACGTCTTAGCTGAAAGAGTAACTGGGCGAATTAATATCTATTATTGAGTTGAAGGAAAATCTACTTTTATTACCACTAAAATAGACTGCAATCCATAGACGCTTGCAAATCTTGCAATGCCAGGAGTAGCACATGGGCGTCTCTATTCACAATACTCCCTTATTGGAGAACCCCATGCTCAGCACGTTTAGATAATTATGTGGTAATATGTATTATTAGTATGTGGTATTCTTAATGAAATATACATTTACGATATCATTATTTTCTCTTTGTCCACATCAGATGTATCTTCTTGCGTAATGTTAGTCAAATTTTCAAAATCTTTTACGTTCGGTGATAATATCCCATCAAAAAATCCTTTAAGATCTGGTTTTACTTCTAAACGACGTTGGCTAACAACTATACTTTTAGTGCAAGGTTAAATCTAAGGCCAAGGTACATTTTATACGGTTCTAATTGACGTTAAGTGACCAGCCGTGGCCAGTAATCCGTATTTTGTCCAGATAGAAAACGATGAAAAGTTGTTTCTGCAGCCCATTGGCACAATTTACATAGCTCGCCAACCGAATCAGGTGTTCTATACCTTTAATTGGGCTCGTGTTCAATCGTATAATGCTATAAATCTCTACCAAAACGGCAAGCCTTTGAAGTAAGTAATTAAAGAAATGTTCTGAATGCTAATATGACTAGCTTTCCTTTGCCTGAAATAATTTCTCTAGAAGTCTAGCTTGATCTTTTACGTTTTCAAGGAAAGATTCTAACCATCGGGACCGTTTTGGATTTGTCCCTAATCCATGTATCCCATGGAGCCAATGCTCTGGGATACTCTGGATCACTGTCAGTGACATATCTACTATGATCATTATATGCTTATTTTGCTTCATCTACATCCGTCCACATACTTCTTTCATGAAGATTATCATAAACATGATCATCTTTTTTTCTTCTGCATCATCTTCATGCATGAAATTTAAATTTCTGACTGACTGACTGACTGACATACAGGTATATCAACGCACAGCCTGCCGCTGGTTCTAAAAATATGAAATCTTGAGGGAGTGTTCAGACAAAGTCTTGGTATCCACTAAGAAAGGGTTTTCTAAAATTCCACCCTTATGAGGGTTAAATTGGGGTTGTAAGTTTGAATGTGATATATTTCTTCTATGCAGACGAAGCTGCGGAATCATGTTAAATTAAAAACACAATTGTAATTAAGGATTATATTGTATTGTAGAAAGATGTAGAAGCCTTTTGACACGTTCTTACAATAGGTCTTAATTATACTTTCAAATTAAAAGATAATGCAAAGTGAATACTGGAATGTTCTGCGTTGTTGTGGAACTGTTTGCCAATATACCTGTTTTGATAACAAGTTGTTTCGATACATTTGATAAAGCGTATAATGTTTTTCGGATGACAGACAAATTGTGGTCTTTAGGAAGAGTATTTTTTTAATTACAATATGAATGGTTACTACTTATGATTACCATTATCTTTATTGCTATCATCTGTATCTCAAAGTCAATTCTTCCTAGGTTGAATTGCCGATAGAGACAATATATATCCGTAAATTGATAAAAGTTATTTTTTTTATGTTGTAAACCGTGTGGTTTGAAGTTTGGTTACCTTGTATCAAATGTAATATCAACAAATAAGACTGCATACATATATAATATACATCTTTTACATTATGACGTGTACGAACACGTACACATTTCGTCGTTACGATAGCCAAATTATGACGTAGGTATTGACGAATTGAATATTTATCGTCTGAAGACTTCAATTATGATGTTGTATGCCAAGGCGGTTTTTTATTTAATAAAATACCCTTATGGCGTATAATTAAATAATAATTAATATTATTAGTGTCCTACTTTACGCTCCTGTGTTTTGTGATAAATTAATTGTTTTTTTAACTTTTGAAGCTTAGAAAGTTATATGGCATATAAAATACAGTAATTATTTGCTCGGCGCAGGAACTGTGAGGACGGTAGACCGGGTCGTTTGGCTTTTTAGTAAGGTTACCTTACCTAAGGGTACCTTTCGGAGCTCGTGGACCTTCTGGTACAGTATCTATTACTGCGCACATCATTCGATCAGCTAAGTTCGAACCCAAGTCTGCAGTTGTGGGCCACAGGTGACCGCTCTTTCTTTGAATTTTTATTAATAGATGAATATTTTAATTGTAGGAAAATTGACAATTACAGCGTTGATTTGGAGATAATCAGCTCAATGTGATAATAGTGTGACCGACCACGAATAGACGATTGCGATAATATAGTAGTAAGCACGTGTAGCCTTGATTTACGTTTTGATGTGACGCGATTTAAAGTGATTCATTTCATTTGATTGAAACATTTTCTTTAAGTCAGTTATTTCCTTTGCGACAACGTTTGACTTTTATAACAGGATCGGATACAATGTACGGGCAGTAGGATATGAATGGGGGCTTCTTGAAGATATTTACTTCAAGCTAGATTTTGCACCGCGCCTTTAGCCTGCGACATCAAAAATGTTTTCATCCCCGTATAAACTACCGCGATCTCTGGTTAGGCCTATTAGGATCTCTAGTCCTAGGACTCTAGTTATTTCAACCTAGAGTGCAGTTCAATTTCAAATTCACAGCACCTCCTCAGTCTTAAATTGCCATGTCTCTATTTATATAGAGAGTGCCTGAAGGCCTTGGTGTGTGTAGTTTCATGACTCGATACGGCATGTGGTTTAATATTTATAGATTCGGATTTGTGTACGGTGAAGCACTGCGGTTGAATTGTGTCTGTATCCGATTGGATGGTTGCTTTATCTTTCTTCGTATACTTACTTGCCTTGTATTTATTTCTCTACGTTTTTAATCTCGTATTTGGGGCTTTAAATTGAATTGGTGGTTTTCAGAAATGATTATTAGAATAAGGCTCATTAAGAATGAGTTAACTAATTATTTGTTCATTCACTGCTATAATGAAGTACCTTATTAGATTTAGATAGTTTCCGAAAAAAATATAATTGTCTCAATATGTGTACCATATCATGGTCCCACATCATACCTGAAATTATGGTCCTAACTTGGTCCTAAGCAGAATTAATTGTTTTCATTTTCTTTATTAAAATTATCTACACTGTTAATAACAGCATTTGAAGTGTTATTCTGTTCACTTAAAACTTTATTGGTAGGATCGCACGTTCTTTCTCGTAATCATAACTCTCTTGATTACTTTTTCATAACCCAAAAACGCTTTCTCTAATTAACAGACTAATATTAATTTTTCGCCTTTCAACATTAGCAGACACCGTAAACACTATGTTCTACGCTTTGCTTGTAAAATGTCCAACAGTAATTTAGGCGTCCCAAACAGATGCCTCATCCAGGTCAGCCATCAACACGCTTGTTGGTTTTGCATCATCCCAGATCGAGGGCACAGTATCAAATTTATTTTTATTCAGAATTTTGCGAATTTGGCACATTTCGTATTCTTCACTCAATTCGACACATTTAGCCCTTACTCTAAGCGCTTAAGATTAATATTATAAGTGTCTGATGCTGATTTGATATTCAATAGAACTCCTTCCATCGTAAATGTATTCATTCATAACTAACACGCATTGTCAGAGTATCTATTGGAACCAACAACAAGTTGTCGCACAGACAGCGTAGGTACTAACATTTGCATTGAATAGGTCCAAGGCACGGTTAACAGTACTTATGGATGTCATTCGTAAGTATCGTAACCCACATTATAATCGTACATAATGTTTCCAGTTAATTTTATTCCTATTTTCAATAAGATTTCTTCAAAAATCGGCGCATTTGAACTGAAAATTCTGTAATCTGCAGTTGCAGTCTTGCAAAACATGTTGTAAGACAATGGTCGGTACAATGTAATTCAATGTCTAACACTGGATTATTGCAATCTCGGTGCGGTGCGACTGCTTGCTTCATTAGGCATCGCCCACGGCGCGTCGTGGGCGCTATATGTAGGTCCAACTTACGACAGCAAAGGATTACCCGCTGCTCTTATAAGTAGTTTTGTTAGGCGTGGCCTTTCTTTTGAATACTTATTGACCCTAACTGTACTTTCTAATGTTATTGCATCAGCGGAAGTTACTTTTATTACATTATCTGTATCCAATGGTCCATCAATCGCTACATAATTGTCAATAATCAAATTAGTTATTGGTATTTTTCTAGTCCAAGGTCTCAATCAGTTGACCGACGTAATGTCTAGAGACATTTAAATCTTTCGTATGCATACCGGTCCAGTTAACTGCCATTTAGCATAGACGCAAATGGCTACCTTATTTAATTGGATTGATTACTGATAGGCTAGGCACTTGACATGTTACATCGTACTGGAAGAAAATTGCTTGCGAAACATCTACGAATGTATCTCAATTGCTAGATATATATTAGACTTTCATACAACATTCTACAAGTTTCGGGCTTTAGCAATGCGAATGTTGTGGAAACCATAGACATAGATTTGAATATAGATTAAAGATTGATCAAAATTCCTTAATTCCAGCCTACCTGCCTTAGACAATGTATGGAATGTTCTGTGCGTGAGCTAACTTGTTTTTGGTATCGACAAGTCGGATTAGATGAGTTTTTGCATAAATCCATTTGATACCACGAGTGTCCACGCCACGTCTTTTCCCTCTACGTTTTGTAATATGATAGTGACAAAACATAGCCCGCAAGATTTTCTTCATCAGCAATTTATGGGTATAATTAATAAGTGACTGCCACGTTGGTCTAGTGGTCGGAAACGCTGCTGCGGAACACTAGGATCTGGGTTGAATCCTCGGGTTGGGCAGAATGTTATTGAGTTACCCATCTGTAATTATAAAATAGCATCCCGGAGTATGGATAAGCGCCCTGTTAATGGAATGCCTGCTGAAATGTGGATGTACTATATGTTTCACTGCCTACCACTTCAGGGAATACAGGCGTAAGCATATTATGTATGTATATAATTAATATGTTGGAATGTTAAAATAGAAGGTCATCTGGTTCGCGATATCAATTTTAAGCAACCTAATATCGTTTGAAACACGATACATTAAGGTTTACTGCGTCCGCCATTTCCGTTATATTTTTTTGTTACGGTGAAGTGCCGTGAAGGATGCCTGACGATTATGTTGCGAGTTTTGTCTAAGGCGTCTATTTTTCATGTTATGGTTTATTTCCAAGAGCATACTTTGTTTTTACGGCCTCGTTGATCTAATGGTCGAAGAGTACAGACAAGATTTTGAGTTATATCCTCGGATCGGGTAAAGTTTAATTGGGAGTTTTCCCATTTCTCAGTAGCCCGGTGTCTGGAATAGTAGTTTCCGGTTAATGGTAATAGGCTCGTATGATCGTGTATATGTATATTTCGCTTTGTTTTTACTTGATTACAATTGGGAAAGCTTAACCCCTTGTGACATTATTCCAAAGACACGTGTTCTTTCTTGGACCTCACTTCTAACTTCTGATGAACCAAGTGAACCAAGTGAACCAAGCGTGATTGCTAAGCTTAATTAATTTATCTTCTTCTGTCGTTTGATCGTTAACTTTTATTACTCTTCGTTTCGCACAGAGTGAAATTACATTGTGAGCGTTGAATAGTTAGCGTGGGACCGGAACAAACAGTAATGTTTGTTTGGCCGTACAAGGTATTTGGAAGTCATTTGTTGACAATGTATCTCGCGACATTGATTGCATATGCCTGCATACTGAATAGTGAAGTAGTTGAAATCAATAAACTGTTGGTAGAAAACGCCGTGTTGAACGGCTGTTCCATGTTGTTTCTGTTTAACGTTGATAAATCTAGCCTTATGTCCTTCCTTACAGTTGAAGCTAACTATAGTTCGAAATCCATAAAAGCAGGTTTAGCAGTTGAAAATGTCAGATAGAGACATTTTCGCAAGTAACGTTAAAAAAGTGCTAGCATACATATTGCGCGTTTTTGCGGCAAAATTCAAGTTCCGCGACACGGTTACGAGTGCCTTAACAGGTATGGGTGAATGTTAATATGTACTTGTTTAGCATACAGGCACATACAGGTTGTCTGATGCACGACTGATCTGACTAATTATAAAACAGCCGCTAGTTAAGGTATACGCCTCAGATACCACGCAACCTGGATGTGCAACTATTATTACTGTCGCTTGTACCGATATCGTATGCTCTTGCGTCGTTTAAACGACATTGACTAATAGTTTCTCAATTTTGTTGGCTATTTCTATGAATTACGTTTTTGTTATATGTAACAGTTCTATTTAGACGATAATATGTTGAAACATAGGCGCGGATTTGGGAAATTATCTATCGTCTTGAAGTCTTCTTTCATTATTTTCGCTATGATTTTAGCAGGTCCAGAATTTCTATAATCATCTCTAATGAGATCAAAATTGTCTTTAGCATCGAATATACAATTTGAACCAACATTTATACATTTAAGTACTTCTGTATTCATTGACGTCTATCTGTATGTCTGGATTATGCTCTGAAATGACTTCCAATGCTATTTTCAGTATTATTGAGATCAATAATAGCAGCTATAAATGCATTGATATTAGATGTCTAGGAATAATCTTGGACCGTGCGAAGCCGTGGCGGGTCGGATACTATACGTTATGTCCTTTGTGGTCACAAAAATAAGCTTACAGGAGGTCGACCACCTTGCAATGGAGGATCTCGCTCTAATGCTACAACTGGAATTGTTGATTATAAGAGGGAAGGGCTTAACGTGAGCTCTGGCTAGAAATTCCCGTAGCAAAATAATGCTACCGCAGTGCTCCCTGAGAACAGAACCCCTATCACGGGTTTGCTATTGTTTACGCAATCTATAATCGCTAGCATCTCCGCCGAATATTAGTATGAGAAATAGTGCAGCGACACGCCGCGGTGACGTTAAGAACTAAAATATCTCATACATGTATTGCGAATAACGCTAGCGAGTATAGTTTACGAAAATGGTGGCAAACCAGTGATAGAGGTACTGAAGTCGCTGTGCATGCTACAGTGGGTGGGACTCTTACTTCACTTCAATCTTTTGTGACAATGGTTCCATTAGTTATAGGACTTAAAGGGTTAGCAATACGCAATAGACACTCTTCAGTCACTTTGCAGATAGGAGAGACGAGCGCGTGAGACGATTGTCGAACAATGTCTGCGAGCCGCCCTTTTTGTTACCTTTTATACAGCATCGAGGTGTAGCTGTAGACTAGCCCGCCTACAGCGGCCGTTGCACCTACAGGGGAAAGGTATGCAGCCTTATTGTGAATTGATGGCGGCACGGACAGGCTGCGGCTAACTAGTTCCGAAGCACTGTGCGTTGGGTGAAGCAAATTGTTTCTCCAATCATGATTCAACTGTCAATGTCAAATGAACCTCGCAATTATGGTTGCCACCGTTTTTTTTACGACTAAACTTTTCAAACTTCGAACGAAATGAAATCATGTTAAATAAAGTGCTATCGTGTACTTTAATGTTCTTATAAAATTAATGAGTACAAATTAATTTATTATAAAGTAGGACATTGGCAGCTTAATCATATTGCTAACAGACATGGATAATTAGATAAATTGTGAATTTTCCCACTTGGCAAGACTTATATATTGATGTTTGAATGCCAATAGAATATGTTTGGCAATCGTTACGGGTCCGTAGGAAGCCTAAGAAACCCTGCCAACTCCTTGAATTCGGATTACCCAGTTTCGTTAAAGGGGTTGCGTAGGTCTGGTGGCTGTCACTTTGAGTAGAATCAGCCACGCTGGGTGGTGGGTGGCTCAAGTGGCGACCCCGACAATACAAGGGATAACGTAAGGGAGAGAATAAGTTGGGATAACTAAATGGGGATAAATTGGGATTCTTTGTTATTTGGATTTGACAGTAAAATTTTATGAAATAGTTCTAATTTCGTCTGAATAGTTTTACGCCGGATTCGCAAGGTTGGTCGCAGATTTTTTTGTCTGCGTAACTGCAATTTAGATAGCTCAAAATAGTTTCATCAATCTTTCATAATCTGTGCTATATTTTTTTTTGAGCAAACCTTTTTAAAACTTTTTGTATTCTGAAATACATGTTGAATAACTCATCAGATTCTTGTTGAATGCTGCGGTTTTTGTGGTGCAATTGAGAATCGCATTTGCTACTTACAGTTGTATTACATCTTTACAAATAAAAGATATGCTTGTAATCTATACAGATAAATAAAATTGAGTGTATGTTTGTAATTCCGTAATAACAGCTTTTCACAAAATGCATATGGAAGTATACACGATAGTGACATAGAAAAACCAACTTTAATTTTTTTTTCTGTTACTGGATCGATTTTAACGGAACTTTCATTGGCGGGTAGGTAATATTACAAGGAGTAACTTATGCTTATTTTGTTTAAAAAAAAACATTAGGGTTCCGCGGGTCACAGCTAGTGTAAAAATAATATTTATTTAGTAAATGCACTAACGAAGGTATGGGTATTAAACTGTCTGTCTGTACCGATATTCATCGAAAGGAACTATTTCATTTGAGCCCTATGGCTTAGGAATAAGGGAACTTGATTTACACGCGAGTGAATTCACCAAGCCGTGGTGGCCTCGGGGTCAGAGCAGTCGCCTGCTACGCAAGCGACGCAAGTTCGAAACCCAGCGGGGCCTGTACCAATGAGCTGTTCTAAAAAAAAAAAACTTATGTACAGTGATTTCACACCACGTGCTTTACGGTGAAGGAAAACATCGTGAGGAAACCTGCATATTTCTGAGAAGTAATTCAAAGACGTATGTATAGTGCCTGAGACGGCGATAGACTCACCATCTGTCACGTTGGCACTTAATCAAATTCGGTAAAAAAAAAAAGTGGGTGTTTTGATAACAACACCTCTGCCTACCCCTTCGGGGAATACAGGCGTGAGCATATGTATGAATTCACCAATTTTAAAAATGGTAGGATTGCGTGGAACTTAGTAACAATTGATTATTCTGCTCATCATATACCTTAAGTGAAACATCATTATGTTTTCCTATCGTATACGAAGTGCTCACCCCGTCGATGGAAGTTATCAATCAATAAGAGAAGATAGAAATGGAAAGTTGTTGTGGATCGTCCGTTAGATCATCATTACTCTTGTCTAAGCACTTACATTTGTATAATCAAATAAAAGGTTGAACAAGCTGATCGTGAGTCGATAGAGAAATCGACAAATGGATTCAACAAATTTATAATCTTGAGTCTCGACTACCTACTGTAGAGTCTTGTTTGAAATATGATTATTTTACTTCAAAGATAGCGTGTAGTTTAGTCGCAAGTTGAGATGTTATAAAATTTTATTATTTATTTTCATCATCAACAATTGTTACATTATTGTTTGAAAAGTAAAATAACTCTCTTTGAAAGAAAATGTGGGTTAACCAAGAGTGTATTACCGCGTGGTACAAATAGTACATACATATCCCCACGCCTGTATTCCCCGAAGGGGTAGGCAGAGTGTTGTAATAACTATACCCACTTTTCACCGAATATGATTAAGTGTCAACGTGAGTAAGTCTTTGAATTATTTTTCAGACATTCAGGTTTTCTCACAATGTTTTCCTTCACTGTAAAGCACGTAGTGTAAAATCACTGTACATATGTTTTTAGAAAAACTCATTGGTTCAGGTCCCGTTGGGATTCGAACTTGCGTCGCTTGTGTAGCAGACGACTGCTGAAACGCCAAGGCCACCACGGATCTTTGGGACAAATAGTAGTAAATGTATTTAATTTCGCCAACGTGACAGATTGTAATTTATAAGCTAAGTTTGCCTCCAAGATCATTGTTCAAATACCACAAACATCACGTTTAAAATAATATGAATTAATTAAAATTATGGCTTTAAGTAAACTGGTGTGCCATATACTATACATATATACCCAGGTGTAACGGTCGGGCGGTGTCGTATACGTACGTATATTGAAGTAAGTCAATTATATTAATTTTAAATTACAAACAGACACTTCAATCTTATTTGCCTATAGATTATTGATTGCTGTGTCAATTACCACGTGGTCGCATTCCGAGCTTACATAGTTGATTACGTAGAGACGTGCCGACGATACATTGTACTGATTAATGAGTAATTACGTCAGTTATTGGTATTGCCATTGAGAATTAACAAGATCTTTAGCACGACTTAATTGGTTCAAATAACGGGCTTGCTTGAACCCTACCCTACCTAAATTAGTCATCGCTCCTTAATACAAGGATTTGTAGCATGTTCCAAAATGCCCTTTTTAACAGTCCTAGGGGTATAGTAAGTCCGAGAGGGTCACAACGAAGCATTTGAAGGTAGATCACCACCCCCACTTAGCTACCAGGAGGAACCCCGTGGAGTGTAGGGGCGAGACCAACATAATCCCTCAGCCCACCCCACGGCTTTTGGTGTATCCATAACAGATACACCACGTTAAGAAAAAACTGCTCGTGTAGATACTTTATTGCAGTCGGAGTCATAAGCTGACTATTGCACGCATTCAAGGTCAGAGCTCAAAACTCGTGATGGCACCTATGACCAGAGATTGCAGAGATGCGTAGCGAGGGATGTGTTAGTAATGAACCAATATAATCACTGAGATGAGGGAGGCTTCGTAAATGAAGCGATGGTTCTCAACAAACTTCTCTCTGACTCTCTACACAGTCGTTGGCTGGCAGGCTTATTGCAAAAACGATGTCTCGAATACGCGTCGAACTAAACCGTCAGATGATAAACAACGTTGTTTACTAATAAACGCTTATTCAAACGTATCAAGCACACGCAAATGATTTCACGTGTTGTAAACGCAGCTTAATGTTTTTGTCGTGTTGACTATTTGAGAGTAGATACGGATGGTCTGGGGTTGACCATGAGCTCTTATTGTCATGATAGTTTTACTCTTATTATGAGATAGATGAATATGACGTGTATAAGTCTGTCATTGTCACACAGCTGCATTAATATTGCAATAAGAGCTCATGGTTGGGCCCCTAGTCGGACTCTATCTAACGGGGCGGATCGTATCGTATCTCAAACACATCCTGCTGAACAGATAAAATATCATCCCGATGTCATAATCTGTCTGCACGCATTTTAACGATCAATTATAGACTCAACCCTTATTATAAAACATCACCTAAGATTATCCGTGCTTTTAAAAGTCTTTTAACGAAACGGATTTCAAACAGGATGGAAATATTTTAGTTTGGTATAGTCTTGGATTGTATTGTTATAAGGGGGGATGTAAGTCACATGGTTATTAACTAAATCTCATTTAGATTTATACATCGAGGCCTTACCAACAAGCTCTTAATGCCGTGATATAATACGTTGACTCGTATTGTGAGACTGAGATACAACTTGTACCAATTTACAGCTTCTCTTCAGAGGGGGCAGCCTCTTATTTCCCTCATCTATACATACATGCAGATAAATAAAATTGAACTGTCTGCTTGTAATTCCAAAATAACAGCTTTTCGCTAAATGCATACGATTTATTAAAAAAAAACTCTGTCTGTCGGTTTGTTCTGGGTAATCTCTGAAACGGCTGGACCGATTTTAACGGAACGTTCACTGGCTGGTAGCTAACGTTACAAGGAGTTACCTAGACTTTTATTTAAAAAAAATTTAGCGTTTTGCGGGAATCAAATTAAATCGCGGGTGAAGCGGGTGAAGCCGCAGGGCACTGCTAGTTTATAAATGTGACCATTGACAGATGTCACATACTCAGATTCTATGCTATCGATTATACTTTCTACCAAATAAATTATATTCTTAAGCTGCGTTTACAATGTTCTGATTACAAATATGTTCCATAGAAACAATAACTACCGTCTCCAGTTCCTATACTGAACAATTAGTGACACTCACGACTGTAAGTTCGACTTAAACTGACCAGAGACAATTGTGAACCTTATTAGTGCATTCCTCTACGTTAGTGTGTGCGTCATAAACTGTAGAGGGGCGTGTACAAGCGCAGTGATTGTGTCAAATAGTGTCGCATGCGCAGTGTGCGTAGCGTAACGTGAGCCGCGTGGCCGTGTCGGTGTCGTGTCGTGGTCGTGTCGTGATAGGTGTGTCGGTGCGTCGCCAATGCGGCGGCGGCGCTGGCACTATGTCGCCGCCGCGGGCTCTGCTTGCGGCGCTACTCATATGCCAACTGCTGTCCTACGGTGGCCACCAAGGACTCACCAAGATATTTTACACGTAAGGATTTTGAACCGTATTCTGCTGTTGTGACGTTCCAAATTGAATAGGATGATTGTTTCATATGATTGAAATGTACATGATGCCTGGCTGATTTTCTTGCCGGTTCTTCTCAGAAGGCTTGTTTCCGAACCGGTGGTAAATATTCGACGTTCATCAGTGCCTTACCGGGGCCCAAACTGAATAAATATTTTTCATTTCATTTCCATAGACGCCAGTGAGTGTCTTTGAGGTGATGGAAGTGGAAATGATTATAAAAATTAGGACATTAGTGTGATGTGATAAGCGATGCGTTGTGGATGACGCCCCACGTGCGTCATGGACAACTGACGTATGGAGTATGACGCACGAGTGGAGTCACGAAGTGACAGTGACAGAAGTTGTCAAAAAAACGCGCCGGAACGAATCGGATAAATAATATTATGTATCTATAGTTAATAAAATACAGGAGAATCATTCCCTTGTCGTCGATTCTCTTTACGTCGAGTCATGATAATGGTCAGTTATCACCAATTTATTGGTAATTAAGTTTAGTCCAACGAATTGTAATTAACTAAATAGCTAAATTGAAAACAGATTCAATTACAAATTGGATTGTTTGATAATGAAATGCCGTATTGGCCCTGAATCAGCAGATGGTCTCGCTTATCAATATTAAGTTAAAATGTTCTTAGTAATAGATTTACATTTACCAATTTCACGGGTAAAATATAGAATCTTATAGTAAAATACTGTCTCAATTCTCAAATACTCAATAAAGACATTCGTATCACGATGTCTGTTCGATTAAGGACTGGTGTGAATTTGTTTATTTGGGAAACAGGCCTTTGCACAGCAGTGGGACAAGGCTGTATTATTATAAGTATTATGTTAGATAGATTAGATTTAAAAAATAAAAAAGGCGCTGGTATGATTGATATAAATACTATAATAATGAGTAATCTATCTGATACTAATAAATAAAGCTGAAGAGTTAGTTGGTTTGCTTATTAAACGTGCAAATCTCAGGACAAATATGAAAAATTATTTTAGTGTAAGATTTTTAGATGTTGATAAAGAGCTTATAGGCTATGTACGTATCATCACGCTATGACGAATTGCGTGTTAAAGTTAGCGTTTGCCCAAAATAACTTCACGCAGACGAATTTGCGAGCAGAAGCTTCACAATATATAAAGCTGTAGAGCATGTTTCGATACTACTGATCTTTTCAGATATTATATACATATAGATTATTTCAGTGTATTTAGCTCATTAATTGAGGAAGGTTAAAAGCTAGTCTTCAGATAAACGTTTACATAGTAAGGCTATTAAGAGCAAAGTTCTGGTGAAACTGATTTTGAATGTGGCTGTTTCGGGGCATTGTCATATCATATATTGAATTAGTATACACAAAAATTATGATAACAGGGACCGACATACACTCGTCATATACATCTGTCCCTTACTTATACAGAATAAGACTCCGGGGTTCAATGAAGCACTGATTGCCACAATTGGTTGGTCATTTAGTAAACAGAGCTACTTGATTTGTAAACAATCAGCCGAAAGGCCCTTGTTATATGGGGACACATTTCCATGTGCTTGTGCATCCTTTTTGACACAGTAATAGGTAATACTAGCAGAATGTCGTGAGAAATTTGTTATGACATTTTAAATTGTGAATTTCAATACAATTGTAACTTTTCCTGACATTCAGGCGTAGAACTTAGATGCGACTTTTGTTGGCATCTGTATTGTTTTATAAAAGCTATTGGTACTCCTCTGTTCCGTTAAATATGTCCGTAATAGTGGGGTCGCCACTCTGCACTTAGATGGAACAATAAAAACTTTTAATATCTAATATTAATATTGATTATTGTTTTTCGTTTCAGGTTACCTGACACAGGTCAAGCACACATGCACATTTCTCTCGCGGAAAATGCAAAATTGGAATTGAAGAATCCAGAGTTACTGTTGTACGGAAACGAGTCGGAGGAACACAATGACACGATGACATTCGTCGCTGTTGACAGCGAGGCTTTGGAGGAGGCGCCGGCTGACGAGAGGGAAGCAGAAAGGCCCGTGTTCCAAGCCAAGTCCAAACAAGACATCAAACATACTGAGGATGCATTTCAAACGCAAACAATAGACGCGGAATTCATCGTAGAATCTCAAACGGATGAACAGAAGGAGCTAGAAACTGAAAACATTCCAGCGAAGCCGGAGACGCCGCAAGAAGATATACCCTCGTTCTCGGAGTGGGCGCAGAAACAACTCGCGGAGGCCGAGAGGAAAGACACTGTACTCAACCACTCAACTCAACCTAGTCATAGTAATACGAATTTTAGTTCTAAAAACACAAAATTGAGGTCGAAGAATTACGCGTCCCCTGCGTGCGGCGCGAAGGTGGTCGCAGTGAACCCCGAGGCGGGGTCGGCCAGCTCCATTCTGTCCCCGAACAGGGACGAGTACATGCTCAACACCTGCAACAGCCGGATCTGGTTCGTCGTGGAACTGTGCGAGGCTGTTCAGGCTCAGAAGGTAGAGATAGCCAACTTTGAACTCTTCTCCTCCACTCCTAAAGATATCGCCGTGTACTTCAGCGACAGATTCCCGACGAGGGACTGGGCCAGCGTCGGCCAGTTCACCGCCCAGGACATGAGGGACGTACAAAGCTTCGATCTGTTCCCGCACTTGTTCGGAAAATTTATCAAAGTTGAGATCACGTCCCATCACGGCTCTGAACATTACTGCCCCGTCTCGTTGTTCAAAGTGTACGGCACGTCGGAATTTGAAGTTTTGGAGAAAGAGAATGCTCAACACGCTGCTCATATAGATGAAGACGAGGATGACGAGATTATAGACGTGCCCGATATACCCACGGTGGAGACAGAGCCCTCGAAGAACCTGTTCGGTTCGGCAAGAGACGCGGTAATGTCTATCATGAAGAAGGCGGCGCAAGCTCTGGTGAAGACTGAAGTTCCTAAGAACGTGTCGTGCGAACACAACGACACGTCCACCGACAACATGTACAAACGGTGTTGCTCCCCCAGCCATATTATTGTATGTGATAATTGCAGTGAGACGCTTTACAATGAAGTGTATGAACTAATTAGCTGTAGCACGGACAAGTTAGTCACATTAGTGCGCCAAGTGTTCCTCCGCGAGACGTTGAAGTGTACTGGCATCTGCCAGCCCTTCGGTTTAGATTTTAAAAGTACAAAAAGTATAGAGTTTAGTGAAGAGCGCGTCGCTTACATGAACGCTCTGTTCCCCAGAAAGTATTTAGCCGCCTTATGTAATATTCTAGCTATTAAAGAGAAGAAGGTCGTCTTAAATACCAGCTTTGAAACTGAATCTAACGTTACCACTAACATAACAGTCGACGAGTCGCCGCAAGCGATACACAGCGAAACAAGCTCTGAACAAGACATCAAACTAGCTCCGGATAAAAGTAACACGTCAGATGAGAAAATAAATGAAACTGTCCAATCTGATGACAGAACAAACGAGGAAGTAGGTGAAACGATGACACCAGTAGAGTTACCGGAGGAGAATGAGAGTAAAGAAGATAAAACAGAAGAAACTAAAGAGGACAAATTGAGTCCTGAACTTGAAATAGCTGCCCCAGAAGTTGATAAACCAACAGAAGTAGTTACCGAACCCGAACATAAAGACTTGCCTAAAACCGACCATAAGAATGGCAAGCTAGAAGGTTTTGTTGAGAAACCGAAAGATACCGAGGAGTTGAATGACCCGATAATTCTGGAGAGCGACAGCTTCATGTCTGACCTCGACCAGATGGCTGTGGACCCCACTCCCGCGGGAATACCCTCGCAGAACCAGAACCCGACGTTCCAGAAGGAATCCGTGTTTCTAAGGCTCTCTAACAGGGTTAAGGTGAGTTACAATTTTCTTTAGATATTACTGAGAGAAACGATTACCTGAGTAAAAAAGTCTGACATGACGTATTAAGAGGTCAAAGATATGGCATTGTTTAGAGACCTAAAGAGAAAATTTCATCAGATTGTCTGACAAGAGATTGACACTTTTACTTTGATGAAGATAATTTTTATCAGTAATTTTTGTTTTCATTTGTGTTACCAGCTGGTTTAGTTTTATTATGCTATAACATTTTGGTAGGAGACAGAAAACCAGTTATCATGAAGATACCCCATAGATTTTTAAACAAGAAAGAAGAATTATTGTGATATAGAAATGTCTCGTGCCTAAGTCATAGTAACTATTTATTTTTACTACTTCAGGGTTTGATTAAAGTTACTAAAAACCAATAATTCTATTTCCAGACACTAGAACGCAACATGTCACTCTCCGGCCAGTACTTAGAAGAATTGAGCAGGCGATACAAGAAGCAGGTTGAAGAAATGCAGAAATCATTCGAAAAGACAGTCTTGCAGATGACAGAGGAGAGACGGAAGAGCACGGAGCGAGAGCAGAAGTACTTGGACCAGATGGGCAACTTGCAAGAGCAGATAGGACAGATCACGGGCGCATTGCAAATACTGCTGGAAGAAAGAGACAGCTGGTTCGGATGTATTACCTTCTTCAAATTCATAGGCCTACAAGCCATCATTATCGCCGCGTTCTATTATTTATCATTACTACGTAAACCAGCTACAGTTATAGCAACTATACCAAAAAAGACGAAGAAAAAAGACAAGCTGAGACGCAAGTCTGTGGAAGGAGTGAGTGGACACGAGACGCCGCTGGCTAAAAAGAGACGCCCGAGCGAAGAGGCCCTGCAGATAGAGAGACAGTCTGCCGAAGACATGAGCCTCGGGGAGGAGGACGGGGAGTGGCAGGTGGCGAGGAAGAACAGGAGACGGAAAACATCAATACTACACAGAGAGGCTGACACCAAGACCTGGTCACGGCAGGACAGTATTGTTAAGTTACAAGAAAACCCCATTCCTCTAGACGAAGAAGAGTTCTTCGCTCCGGTGACAGAGCCTAAAGAGTTCCCAGAAGACACAGTGCGTAAGAAAGAATTCCCAAAGACAAATGGTTCGTTCTTCAACAACTTGAAGACGAAGACTTTGAAGACGCGACGCCTATCCTCCCCGGCCTTTTTGAGGACTCTGAGCCGACAGAGCAGCAGGAGCACCCCCAGTCCGGTAGTAAGGAGTTTGGAGCCAGTTTTCAACGGGAATTTAAGCAAGAAAGCCGCTTCGGAGTCCCCCACCGGCAGCCTCTGGTCTGAATCCACGGAAATCTCACAGAATGGACAGCCAGAGAATGTTACTGGCAAGAAAAAGAAAAGTCTGAAAAACATACTGAAGAAAGTATTTTGAGGGCTGTATTTATTTATTATGTGTTTTACTAGGGCTTGGTGTTCTTCTGCGCATTTTGCATTTGGAACTACTGTTGTTCTGAAATCAGCTGTATACATCAATCAAATACATTTGTTTAATTGTATGTAAAACAGAATATCGTGTTATAAACTATATACAGTTTGAAATATGTAGAAATCGGCTTGAGTAATTAAGAACTTATGAACTAATGTAATTTATTTCATGCGAATATTATATAATGTACCTATTTTAAAATTTAAATTATTGTAAAGGTGCAACCACATGCAGCCGCCCGACGCTCGTTTCCAGCGACAAATGTGGTCACGTGACCCCATTTTAAATTCCCGTGATTCAAAAGGAACTTCGTCATGCAGCAGTTTCTATCACGTATCGCTACATATCACGTGACCACATATGTCGCTGGAAACGAGCGTCGAGCGGCTTACATCAGGCTGCACCTTAATATATTGTATTTGTTGTTATGTAGACCTCATAGGTGCCAATTGTGATAAATTAGGTAGCCTAGTTGTTAGCTACGTTTAGTTTGGGATGAGCGATGTTTGACAATATACAAGTGTGGACGGGAGCGAGTGCTAGTCTCGAGTTAAACAAAGATGCGGCATTAAATGCATTCAATTTAATTTATTTCTGTCTTTCATTTTAATACCTTGTGAGATGGCAACATTACGGCCTATAGAATAAAGAGGCTAGGAAGACGTAATATACTTCGTAAAACAATATACTTTGGAAGTGAGGTATTTCATGATAGGCAGAAAAAGTACTAGGGTGGCATAATTTTAACGGAGTTAGTTTTAATATTACAAGTTGCTTTCAATGAACACTCGATAAGTACTAGGAATACAGAAGTTGATAGACAGTGGGATAATTGATAATTTTCATTATGTATTCAATTAATGTTTAAAAAGTACCAGGGCGCCAGAGCTCGAAGGAGGTAGTAGATACAATACTTTGAGATCAACTGAACAATTTATTGATTGTTTTAAATTCTCATAAAACTGGAAATTAAAACGTGGAATTTTTTATAAATTTTGAGTTAGGGCGCATCGAGATTCGATTTAAAAATAAAGGTGAGAAAAATAATATATCATGTCATGGACATTTTGGTTGTAAGTATGACGATCTCTTTGCCTTACTAAGGATGTAAAGAACATTAAAAAGTATTTCTACAAATCGTCGAGTAACATTGGAAAAAATTACAAGCCTTGGCTTAAATTTTGAAGCAAGTTAAACTAAAACTAAAAAATATTGTAGGGTTCAAAGACAGAAAGGTATTCAACAAAACACTCCAAAAATATATAAACATTTTAATCATATAAAAAAATCTTCATTATATCTTAATTATTGATCTTAGCCGTTAACATATATAGGAAACGGATTGTTATAAATTAAACTATAGTTATAAATAAAACTTAATATTTCAGTTATTATATATATACTACTCGTAACTGAACATATTTTATTCGCTTCGCACCTCACAGACAGACAGAGACACACTCATAAAATAACTTGCGCATTCAAAGTCAGCGCTCAAAACTCGTGAGGCACAGGTTACAACACCTACATTTCCCCCTAGAGATGTATTTGGGTACATAGGCACTGAATAAGACTATTGCTGAGTATTCCAGTCTCTGGATGGTAAGAATTCACCATACATTCACCAACCTTATGATGAGTGGAATCGCTATGTCAGCAGCATATTATGCTAGAACATAGCCCAGCTTCGAGCTTTGGTTTTCAAAGCTATTAACCACTGTCAAAAAACATTACAATGTACTAGTGTAATTTAGCTCAATAAAAAAAAAAATTATATCCTAACGCCCAGAAGGGTACCCGAAGGGGTAAGCAGAGGTATCGTAACAACAACACCCACATTACACCGAATATGATTAAATGCCAACGTGACAGAGGGTGAGTCCATCGCCGTCTCAGGCACTATACATACGTCTTTGAATTACCTACTTCTCAGACATATGCAGGTTTCCTAACGGTGTTCTCCTTCACCATAAACAACGTGTTTTTTTAGAAAAACTCATTGGTACAGGTTCCGCTGGGATTTGAACTTGCGTCGCTGATTGTTCAAACCCCGAGGCCACCACGGCTCTTAATCTAAAATACTATGATATAATATTAACAGACTGCAGAAAATCTTTCAAATCAACACATCTGATGTTCACTAAATTCCTTTGCCTGGCTGCAGTGTTGAGCTTCTTCACAGCCTCCTCCAAGTCGTCAGCAGTGTAATTCCTGTCACAGTTGGTAGCGAACACTATCTCGTTGACTTCCTCGTACAATTTGACACTAAGTAAATGCTTGAAGTGTTGCTTCAAAGTGTTCATTATTGAGTCTTGCAACACTGTGTCGCGGCACACGAGGTTTACTATGAACTGGCCTGGAACGGGAAAACAATAAGTTAGTTAATATAATTAACTAGCGGACGTCACGCGGTTTCACCCGCGTAGTTCCCGTTCCCGCGGGAGTTAAGGGATAAAAATATAGCCTATGTTACTCGCTGCGTTTCTGACTCAGCGAGTAGCGTAGAATTAGAACTATACTTGGATATTGTTACCAGGATAGACGTCAAAAAATGGAGATGGGTTGGACATATGTTACACCATCCCATTAACAAATGTCAAATCAAAGTCAGAGTCAAAAATATCTTCATTCGATTGGACTTTCAACAAAAAAGTACTTTCAAATCGTCAGAATGACATCATTATACAATTGGCGCCCAACGTGGGGCAACGTGATATTATGAACATGTCATCGATATATCAAAAGATCAGTGTATCCTGGAGGGCAGCCCCTGAGCGGAATCTATCGATGAGTCGCTGAAGGGTGGCTGGAGCAATATGAGACCAAATGGCATACGTTGTACTCCGAAAAGAGTGACAAAATCAGTTTTATCCTGATCTTCAGTCCTTTACCTGCCAGTACCCAGATTTCAGGTCTATAGTATACATGTAAGTACATACCATGGTCGCCGAGCACCGAACTGACTTGATGCAGCACTTGGGGTGTGAGGAATTGTTGCGGAGGACACGAGAGGCCCAGGGAGCGGTCCTTGCTGTCCATGTCGTACAACACCGCTGAATACTTCGCACCTGGAGTCATATAACAAGGAGTTCAAGCTTGTATTTCCCGAAGGGGTAGGTAGAGTTTGCAAAACACCCACTTTCCACCGAAGATTAAGTGCCAATGTGACAGAGGGTGTGTCCATCGCTGTCTCAGACACTATACATATGTCTTTGAATTACTTCTCAGACATATGCAGGTTTCCTCACAATGTTTTAGAATAGAATAGAATATTTGTTTATTTGTGACGCTAACGTACAGTAGAGCTGTAGCAAACCGTATGTATTCGTTACTGAGTAACGCCATCTAGTACCGAGTAACGAAACTTTACTCACGAATATATTTCGTTACTCGCATGTTTCGTATCATGGTTACATTCGCTGTTTCAATGACGTAATGTAACGCTGCGTCGATGCGTGTATAAAAGTATATACTTGTGAAGAAGTGTTTTCATAAAAAGTTGAAATTATTTCACTGTAAGCCGCGCCGGGGTTGTACGGGTACGTTTTCCTTCGTTACTTTTACACCGCTAACGTACAGTTATAAATATACATGTTGATAAAACAACATAAATAAATAATGCCAAATGCTATAACAAGGCTTCAAATCAGCATAATACTGGCTACAAGCCAGCGCTGGTCTTCCTTGGAAACCAGGGTGTGAGTGACATCACTCCACATAAATGTTATCATAGCGACAAAAGAAACACAACATCTATGAAAATTTCAACTGTCTAACTACCACGGTTCATTGGATAAAGCCTGGTGACAGACAGACCGACTGGATCGTTTAGCGTATCCTTATTTAAAAGGAGAACTCACCGCTCTCACTTTCCTCCTTCAAGAACTCCAATCCGTCTTTGATATGGACCTCTAAATCCTCATCGACTTTCAATTCGAAGTAATCTCTCGCGACGTCCAACATGGCGGGGTCAAGGTCCACTGCGGTGACCTTCAGCCCCTCGTAACACTTCCTGAGGAACATACAGAGGCTGCCCCCGCCCAACCCCAACACAGCTATGTTCGCCTTAGGGGTTGAAGCCAGCTGTACCCCCACGCACATGAACGAATGATACAGGGAGATATGGCCGAAGTCCACCACTAATTTCGTCTTGTTTTTTCTCTTCACTGAAAAGTTTGAAGTTAATATTAATTAAATCTATCTATACAGATAAACAAAATTGAAGTGTCTGTAATTCCAAAATACAGCTTTTCACAAATTATAAAAAAACTTTTTTTTTTATTTTTCTATTGGTCTTGTCTGTCCGTTTGTTATGTCTTATCTCCGAAACGACTGGACCGATTTCAATGGGACTTTCACTGGCAGGTAGCTAATTTAAAACGGTGTAATTAAGGCTACTTTTTATTTAAAAAACATTAGGTATTCGCGGGTCACCCATGAAATTGAATCTACGAGGGTAAAACCGCGAGGCACGGCTAGTTAATAATATTTTTAATATTGTATTGATGAAACGTACTTCTCAGAAGGCCAGTTTCTGAACCTTCTCAGGTATATACAGGTTTCCGCACGATGTTTTCCTTCACCGTAAAGCACGTGGTGTAAAAAAAGTTCTGCACACCGCTGGGATTTGAACTAGCATCGCTTGCGTTGCTGACGGCTGCTCAAACCCTACGGCCACCACGGCTCTTCAAATACTAGAGAAATATTTTTTTGAAATTAGTTTCAAAAAAATTCTCCTTCCTAAACACAAACTTATAAATGTAACTTATAAGTAATTATAGATGTATCTCACCAGGTTTGAGTTTAGCTTCAGATTGCACCAGGAACTGGTTATCGAGGAACACGAGCCTCCTGTGAATGTTCCCTTCGACCGCCACGTCTTCCACCACATAGTCTCCAGACAGCGAGGAGCTGCCCGCGAACACGCGCTCCCTGCTGCCCACGTCACTGCCCAGGGACAGGAATGGAATCTGGATAGAAACAACAAAATCACATTTTCGTCACAGAGAAACCGCTTGTGGTACATACATATCAATCTATACAAACAGTTAAATAAAATTTAAGTGTCCGTTTGTAATACCAAATAAACAACTTTTCACTAAATACATATGAAAGTATTCACGATATTGACATAGAAAAACAATTTACTTCTCTGTCTGTCTATCTGTTTAATCTCCTAAACGACTGGATTTCAACGAGACCTTCGCTGGCAGATAGCAAATTTTACAAGGAGGAACTTAGGCTACAAAACATTAAGGCTATCCCATAAATTTAGTCTACACAGGCCCAGCGATATGGTATAAATACCTGTCCAGTAAACCCGTAAGGTATGAGCATCTTGGCGCAGTGCGAGAGCTCCTCTTTGACGGCGTCGAGGCTGGTGAAGGAGTGTCCTCGGCGCAGCGCCGCCACCACCAGCCGACCGAAGCACGCGCTGCTCTGCAACTGACGACGGCCGCCCGGGGTGCCGAATAACCACTCTGATTCCCTATAGCAAGGAACATACATACATATAATCACTCCTGTATTCCCCGAAGGGTTAGCCAGAGGTGTTGTAACCACCACTTTTCACTGAAGATGATTAAGTGCCAACGTGACAGATGGTAAGTCCATCGCCGTCTCAGGCACTTTACGTCTTTGAATTACTTCTCAGACATATGCAGGTTTCCTCACGATGTTTTCCTTCACCGTAAAGCACGTGCTGTGAAACCACTGCACATAAATTTTTAGAAAAACTCATTGGTACCGGCTTCGTGGGGATTCGAACTTACGTCGCTTGCATAGCAGACGAATGGTCAAACCACAAGGCCACCACGACTGTACAAAGACACATAACATTACAAGGAAGTAAAATTACGCATTAGAACGTTAAGGCATACAAATAGTCACGCCTGTATTCCCCGAAAGGGTAGGCAGAGGTGGGAATCAGTAATGATTGCCAAATATGTTAAATTTGCAACCGACCGCTTAACGTGCTCTCCGAGGCACGGAGGGAACTCGGGCGGTCACCCATCCAACTACCGGCTAGGGTTACAGTTTTATTACAATTTAACTACAATTATGAATTAATAGTGTCGTGTTTATTCCTAGGATATAATTAACAAACTATTTTTAGAAATTAACAGGAAACATTTTGTTTTGAACAAAAAGCCAATGACTTCGGTCAACAAAACAACACCCACGCAACATTTTCCAATGCTTGTACGAGCAGTGCTGCCAACTCTCCTTATTTAAGTAGATCTACGTATTTTAGGCCTATCCTGGAAAGCTACTAACTACAGTCCAGAATCTAGGTATATTTAAAAAAAATTCCAAAACTGGTCTCATTAGGATAAATGGGCGTAATTCCCATTACGCGCTTATTACCTCATGGTTATGTTTCATAACAAAGGCACACTCAAAAGTCAAAAGTCAAAATTATCTTAATTCGATTAGACTTTTTACAAAGTACTTTCAAATCGTCAGAATGACATAATTATACAGGATTATACATGCTACCGCCAGGTGCGGAAGGTTGCTTTTACTGACAAGAACCTGGCAAGAAACTCAGTAATTACTCTTTTCGCCTAACAAGATAGATACTAAATAGGTACCCAACCAATAAGAGGTTTTTTGCGACCAATCTGATGAACTTCTCAGAAATATGCAGGTTTTCTCACGATGTTTTCCTTCACCGTAAAGCACGTGGTGTGAAATCACTGTACATAAGTGTTTTTAGAAATACTCATTGGTACAGGCCCCGCTAGGATTCGAACTTGCATCGCTTGCGTAGCAGGCGACTGCTCAAACTGCTCTACGTATTAGTCAAACTCCGACTACGCATTTTTCAAAATCTGAGTTGGCAACACTGTTTCAATGCGACGCACGCTGTTCATCATCACTCGCTATATATAACCGACAGTGCATAAAGTGTGGCCTATTTATTGTTAAGTGTTAAAAACATGTACGCTAGCTTTCCCCGGAGACTTCGGCTGCTTAATATATTTTTTTATTTATATGGCTCAACCTCTTATTCAACATAGGGGTAGGCAGAGGAGTTTTAATAACTACACCTATTTTACGCCGAAGATGATCAAGTGCCAACGGGACAGATGATGAGTACATATGTTTTGATTTACTTCTCAGATATAATATGCAGGTTTCTTTACGATCTTTCTTCCTTCACGAAGGAAAACTCCTTCACCGTAAAATACTAGTTTAGAAGATATTAGTTTAGAAGAACGATGCGTCCAAACAGACAGAATAATTATATTTGAAAATGGCTTCAATCTATACCAAAGAAAATATACATATACTACTGCACCTGCGATTTCACCTGCGTAGATTTTATTTGATATTTCCCGCGGAAATGTTTTTTTTTTTCAATAAAAGTGGTCTAAGTTACTCCTTGTAGCATTAGCTATCTGCCAGTGACCGTTTCGTTAAAATCGATCCAGCCGTTTCATAGAAGGTTTGTATGTAACGAATTGGCTCAAAAAGTGCTGGACTGATTTTAGAAACTCTTTCATCATTTGAATGCTACATTATCACTGATTAATATAGGCTATATTTTATCCCCGTACTCCCACGGGAACGGGAACTACGATGGTGAAGCCGCGTGACATCCTAAAATGAGTGACAGAGACGTGTAACGCTATAAATATAGAACCGGCATCTTCTCCAGCGTGTGGGATGTTTATGAGGTTAAATGGATGCAGATAAGCAATAATGTGTCAACCCGCATAAACTTGGTTTTGAGAAAATGGCGTCTTAAGATGATTGTATACGTGATTTAAGATTTGTTTTATGACATAAATCCATTTTTTACGTACTTTTATGTTTCAGATGACTTGAAACACTTTTTTAGAATGTTAAATACGTGATGCATTATCAAAATATATCAAAACCTTTGAATTTGAGTTTTTGTGGGTTGACACATTATTGCTTATCAGCATCCAAATAAAGTGATGTATGTACTGATGTTATTTTAGTTAACATATCATAGCAGTCGTGGTGGCCTGGTGGATTACGTACATGCATGCATCGCAATACGCTAGCGACGCAAATTCAAATCCCAGCGATCTTGACCAACGAAATTTATGTAATTCCCATACACGTCTAGGCCTACATGTGATGTGAACGAAAACATCGTGGATTTCTGAAAGACGTAGCTGAGACAAATAAGGCTATTTCATTCTATCTTTCGGGTACCCCTTATGGGTAGGCGCGAGATATACGCACTGTAAACGAGCTTCGTTCCAGAACTGATATTTTTTCATACAATTTGTGTGAATTCATAAAAGTCTTACTAAATATTGTCAGTTATGCTTAATGCTCTTTATTTACTTTATATAGATTTTCATAGTTTGTTATTTTTTATTGTTTCTCTATTTTTCTAATTTAATTATAATATAAGTAAGTAATTATTTATATATGAGCAGCATTATCGCATTGGGTACATCCTGTAATGGTAAATGTCAGCTTTTAATAATAAATAAATAAATAAATAAATAAATATATGTAAGTAACACGAAACGTGTACTATTCTTAAAGATCCTGTAATGAATCCAACTCAGGTAAGAAAAAAAAAATCTAGTCAAGATCTTTTTCGTATATTTACATACATATGCTCACGCCTGTATGCCCCGAAGGGGTAGGCAGAGGTGTTGTACTCACAACACACACTTTTCACACAAGATGATTAAGTGCCGACGTGACAGATGATGAGTCCATCGCCGTCTCAGACACTTTACATACGTCATTGAATTACTTCTCAGAAATATGCAGTTTTCCTCACGATGTTTTCCTTCACCGTAAAGCACGTGGTGTGAAATCACTGTACATAAGTGTTTTTAGAAATACTCATTGGTACAGGCCCCGTCGCTTGCGTAGCAGGCGACTGCTCAAACCTCAAGGCCACCACGGCTCTTTCGTATATTTATTGTTTCTATTCACTTCACAATCTGTAACAATATGTGGTCTAGGTTCAAGTTTCGCGTAATAAAGATGATAAAACTTTTCGCTTAATAAATATTATGTTTAAAAAGTAACCTTATAAATCAACTAGCTGTGGCCCCGCGGTTTCACCCGCATAGATTTTTATATAATTTAGCAATAAATTAAAATTGCGACTATAATTGGAGATTTAAACTATCCTATCTCTCAAGTTGGATCGAACTGCACATGGTGTGCGAATTTTATTATAATCGGTTAAGTGGTTTAGGAGTCCATTGAGGACAAACATTGTGACACAAGATTTATATATATTAAGATAAACTTAATAAGTAAGAAAAAAGTCGGTTTAAAAATAATACATAAATGAGGTACCTACCCAAAAAAATTGCAAATAAGTAATCCTTTCCGCAAATTCGAAAAAGCTTCACTGTATTAAAAAAAATCTAAATCTTATTTTTTTATTTTAAAAATAATTTCGCAGTTAATTTCCGAGTGCACAAACACACGACCGACCGTTTCGTAGCCCGTTGTTTTTTATGCGTCTTTTGCGGGTGTGTCTATACCTACTACAGTGTTATTGTATACTGTAGGTATAGTGTATTATTGTGCATGGGCAGGAGTCCAAAACGCCCCCAACACTTGGTGCAAGCTGAGAATTTTCTCGAAAGTTATTGATATAAACAAACTAGATTACTGCACGGGACTTCATCTGTGCACAAAGAAGTATTTCTAAAAAAAAATTTTTACATTCATATGCTCACGCCTGAATTCTCCGAAAGGGTAGGCAGAGGTGTTATAGCAACAACACCCACTTGACACCGAATAAGATCAAGTGCCAACGTGACAGAGGGTGTCTCTGAAATACTTCTCAGACATATGCAGGATTCCTCACGATGTTTTCCTTCTCCATACAAGATCTAAAATTACCACTGTGTATTCAAAGCCAGCGATCATAACTTGTGACGGGAGCTTTAAGACATTTAATCGAGTAAATTATTGTATATAGTAGATTATATATTAAAAATAAGCCTACTGGGAAGAACAGACAACCCAGCATCTGTTACATTTTAAACACAAAGATAAAAAAATATATTGTATAATTTAGCTTACCAACGACATTGCCCGCGTAATATTTTTGAGTCCTATGCGCAAAGCTACTATATATATATTGTCTCTGCAAAAGTTACAGGCGTAAAAACTCACATTACCTAAATACATATTTATGTATTGTATAGAAAGACAAGTAATATTTATGAAAATAATACGTAATATGAAAAAATTATAATAAATAATATACAGACGGACAGATAACCAGTGTTTCTATTATAACATTAGCGAGCCAAAGTTCTTGTAAACAAGAAAAACAAAAATAGAATCAGGTGTGATTAATTTTATTCCAGTATTTGTGGAGCGAGGCGAGTGCGTGCGTATTGTATAGTTTGTAAACATGTGGCAAGGTTTCCAATTAATACAATTTGGATTGTTAGGGTTCCTTACCTCAGAAAGAACCCTTTATGTCCGCCTGTGTCATCATATCTTCTTAAAGAGATAAGGCATAAGGGGACTAGCGCACCGTCTATGCCCCAAATATAGGTTTTAATATGTTTTTAATTAATTTATTTTAAAACTGTATTACATAATTGCATAAACGAACTTAATGCCCTAGCATTTTCTATCAGCCTTTGGGTGATGCATAAAGAGACTTGGCAGGTTTAGCACACGTGAGAAATGTAAGACAGCGAATTAAAATATAAATTGTACATACATATTTATTTACAAATAATAAAACATTACAAATCAATACTAATCTAATATATAAAATGTCCATGTCACAATGTTAGTTACCGTACTCCTCCGAAAGGGTTGGACCGATTTGTGTGAAATTTTGTGTGCATATCGGGTAGGTCTGAGAATCGGGCAACATCTATTTTTAATACCCCTAAATGATAAGGGTGACCACCCCAAAAAATATATGGCAATACAACGTTTGCCGGGCACAGGTAGTAATATATAAAGAGGAAAGGTTTGTATGTATGTTGACATTCAACACGTATGATGGTAAGCGTTTACAGTAACCGTTATAAGACTAATTGGCACACTGCCGGGACTATTCAGTTCACTCGTGCCTTCTATTCTTCAATGGCTTTATAGGAATTCAATGAATGGTGTCGAAATAATTACTTCACGATGTCAGTGCACCAAGTTTTACATGTCATAACGTGTCGATTTCGTTTGCGTATTCGATGCCTGAACCCCAAATAACGTTGACTATATCGATTGCGTATTTTCATCGTTTGTTATGGTTACGTAAAAGCGCCCCAAGCGGCGAATGTAGGAAGTTAGACGTATACAATACATTGTTGGGATAATTCAACCCGATGTGGCTGATCACCTGATTTTTATACGAAGCGACTGCCATCTGATTTTCCTAACCTCTTCTACGCGGAAAATCGGTAATCTGGGTTAAACCAGTTGTCAGACTTTCTTAGGCCGCCGACTGACCTGTAACGATTGCCAAAGATGTTTAATTGGCAACCGGGACCGACGGCTTAACGTGCTCTCTGAGGCACGGAGGGTGTTCGGGCGGTCACCCATCTAATTACTGACTTCAGGGTTGCTTAACTTCGCTGATCGAATGATATGCGCAATAGCAACTGTGCCACGAGCCCCTCTCACTTCCCATACAAAACGAGGAAATTACGATGTCGATACAGTCAACGTTAAAGCTTGTTAGAACCTATATATTTTTGACAATTGAGCATTTGAACTGTGTCCATGGGATTATATTCATGAGACCGTAACCAATAACATTGTATAATATTTTTTTTAAAAGAGTAATTGTTGAGTTTCTTGCCGGGTTCTTCTCAATAAAAGCAACCTTCCGACCCCGGTGGTAACATTTATAATAATGTATAATGTATTTTGTGTCCTTCTGTCGATTTGAAATTACTTTGTAAGAAGTCTAATCAAATAAAGATATTTTGTATTATATTTGTAGTACATTTCACTCACGCGCACACCGCTATTATCATACACAAACAAGTTCTGAAAATTTTTCATGCTAATAATATAAAAAAAAAACATTTGTACTACAACGCATCCTGGATGACTATCACAATTTTTTTTTTTGCTGACGAGGGAGACCTTCAAAAGGTCCCCGACCGCCCTGGGAGAGGCAGATCGGGGTATGTGGGATTCTTGCGTGCTCAGGGGGGACTCCGGGTACTCTGATAGAACGCACCGGTGTCCCCCCACACTTTGCCGGGGCACATCCCCGGGGCAGCTGGATGATTATCACCATGTGCCAACGTGAGAGAGGGTGAGTCCATCGCCGTCTCAGGCACTATACATACTTTGAATTACTTCTCAGACATATGCAGGTATCCTGACGATGATTTAATTCACCGTAAAGCATGTGGTGTGAAATCACTACACATAACATAGAAAAACTCATTGGTACCGGCCCCGTGGCGATTAAAACTTGCGTCGCTTACGTAGCAGGCGACTGTTCCTGAGGCCACCATGGCTCCATATAAAATTATTGCCATCATACCTGCCCTGTGGCACGATGAACACAGCATATTTGTTGACGGCCTGCACCTTCTTCTGGTCCACTATGTACAGAGTGTACCGTGGAGACTCCTCGCCGGGCTGCATCAGATCCAGAGATACCTGTGATACATATTTGTTACCTTAACATTTAGTATTCACTACTAACAATTTCTACTTCCATTGTTTCATAGAAAGCAATATATAACAACCTAAAAAATATAATATTTTTTTCGCAGTAGGTACTTAGTTAAATAATAAATAATAAGGACTATATATATAAAAAAAATGTATCTTATAAAGGGGCATAATTTTTTTTATTAACAATTTACAATGGTTTGCCAAATGACCTCATACTGTTATAATATTATTTTAAACAAGCTGTGCCCCGTGGTTTCTCCCGTGTAGATTTAGTTTTATATAATATATCTGTATAAAATTGACAAACTTTCATCCCCTATAGAATTAATCAAAATCCTTTCTTAGCGGATGCCTATGTCATAACATCTACCTGAATGCCAAATTTCAGCTCAATCTATCCAGTGGTTTGGGCTGTGGGTTGACCTTTGAGTTATATATATTTAGATATATAATAGATACAGTGATCAAGTGAAAGTTATAAAGTAATATAATAAAAAATATTAGTTATTGATAGGTATTTTGATACAGATATATTTGTGATTATTGATATAGAATAATAGAAATAAATTCAAGAAAATATTTCAAAAGTTCTAGTCATGCCTCTCACATTGGTGTGCCCCAACAGGGTTTATGATAGTTTCTCTTAGGATATCATTATAATTAAGATTTTTATGTAACTAACTTAAATCCAAAATATATATGAATGAATATTTGTATTCTCATTGTGAAAGAACTTCATGTCTTTATGAGGATTTAAAAATCTTCAAACCTAATCGATGTTACGACCAATATTGTATGAGCATTGGTACAAGCTGATTGACTCAATAAGCTCTGTGTTTGATTTAAAATAAGATACTAGAGTAGTAATTACCTCATTATCATCATCAATACTAGTCTTGGCCAATCCATTGGTGATGAAAGCCGTGTCCTGGGCTGACTTCACTTGACTCTGAATCTCATCTACACTTTGTAATCTTTGCATCTTGTCGCCCGCCATGCACACTTCTAAGATCTGAAATGTGATGATTGTCATTTATTAGTTTAAGCATAAAGGTAGCTTCATTTTATGATTTTTATGTAATGATAATATTCATAATTATGATCTCCTCCAAATTTTGGCTAAGGTGGATCAGGCATCTGCGCAGGAGATATTATAGAGCACAAGTGTGTGCGCAAACACAGGTGCAGTCTCTATTTCCTCACTCTCATAGTCCGATGGGAAGGAAATCTGACACGAACTGTGTGATATGGTTACCTAATATAAATTTCAGTACAAGAGACATTTGAGACTGAAATTAATGCGTTCACTGCTAACAACACAACTTTGTGTCTAACTGTTAGAGAGTTTACAAAGCAGATGAAATGTTAGCAGTAAATGTGTTAAAGAAAATTATGCAAAAAGCTCACCAATTGCGGTAGACCTTTAAACTTTGTAGCAACAACAACAAACACTGGTAAAGTGGTGCCATCTCCATTCTCCGCATTCTTCTCCTCGGCTTCATGGCACCTCACTACTCTGAACATCCAGTTCTTGTCGCAAAACACGTTCAATAACTTCGCCAGGATATGACTCTGCAGCAGTGATATACAGACATACCTCCCACCAAGCTTCAGCACTCTTTTAACTTCATCGAAATACTTATCTATCCTCTCCTGCGTCTCCTCAGTATCATCCGGCATCAGCGCATCCAAAGTACCTTTATCAAGAACAACGCTAAACTCTTCATTTTTAAAATCCATGTTCATAGCATCCATGCAAAGGAATTTCATATCCATTCTCTGCGTATTTATAGCCTTCATTTGCTTAATAACTACTTCTGAGACGTCTATGTTAGTAATATTTGTGTATCCCATGTCATATAAATCGGCGCTCAGACTAGAGTTTCCACAACCGGTTATTAAGACTGTGTCTTTCTGTTTTATATATTTGTGCAAGTGCGCACATAGTTCCAAGTATTCGCCGTACCTTAAAAGTAATTCCGGACGGTTAATTTAAGCTATTCACATGATTCTTGAATCAAATCCATACTTTTTGAACGCAATTATAACCTACCATTCAAATGCTTTGTTTCCTCTTTTCTTGAAAAACTTGTTCCAGTAATCTTTTTCACTGAATTCTTTATGGCTTTTCGGGAGGAGATTCATTTTGTATAATTAATTGATTGTATATTGCGAGAATGCGAGTAACTGCACGTGTATTTCGTTAGTTTGTTTATTTTGACTTTGTTTTTTTTTACTACAATGACATATGACACCACAGATAAATGAAAAACTCAAAATTTCCTTTTCTTGTCTTGGAGTAGATCATAAGTAAATACTGCCTCATCTTTTAGTATTTTGCCATAGGGGTTGAGAACCGGTTGTCTAATTTCAATCATTATAACAAATATTATAAATACTTCAAAATTGAAACTCTCTGGTTAGGTTTCGGCTACTGGTTAATTAAGTAAGTTCAGACTTATGAATCATGCTTAGTTAGAAACTAAGCATTTTCCGGTTTAATGGGAGAACGAAATGTGTGTCTCATATTTAATTAACCGCATTTTTCAAAACCGGTTCCGCGCAGCATAGTGCTTCTATGTAAGCGTACTGACAACTTCTTGACAGATAGCAGGAGCAGAGATTTGACTTTTATTTGAGTGATTGAAGTGAAGTGAAGAAATTGAGTGAATGTGGAGTGAATTGATGTGTATGAGTTTCTGTGGTGATTATTTTAGTAATGTTGTTGTTTTTCCATGATTTTTTGTCAATTTTAACCGTTTGAGAAAGAGCCCTAAAAGTAATACATATTTCGCAAAAAATTAAAATGATATTTCTGGAAATTCTGGAATTGACAGATAGAAAGTGTTACTCAACAATTCAATATCCTTACGACTTCCACCTGTGATTTTTATTCAATAAATGGTTAGCAACGAAAGGAAAGACATGGATAAGCAGAAACTTGATAAATGGGAAACTTTGCAGACAGTGAAGTCCTTTGATTTAGGTAAGAAATTTAATGTTCAATATGTATTCATTGATAGAAACCGTTAGTTTTGTAACACAATACCGAAATGTACGTGCTATTTAGCGTGTAGCCTTGAATTAACCATTTAAATATAGATAGGTATGTATACGTAGTTGCAATTAGCTCACATATGTAAAAAACACGTTTTTTTTTTGTTGAGAAATAAAAAAAACAAATGCTAATAGACAAAGTTTTTTTCGTATGAAGTTCCTTATGAACTTATATAAGTATTTAGTGCAATTTAATGTTATTTGGACATTACGTACAGACACTTGTATCTGCTTGCAAATTTATAGATATTTTAAAGTTGGGTAATAGGTAAACTAAAGCATTGTTGCTGAAAACAATTTAATGAGAGCAAAATATTTTTTTTGTGTATATTTATTGGCCATTTGATACTGATTACTATAAAGATGAGAGTTGGCTTGAACATTGCTAACTCCAGGAACTACTAGTCTGAATTAAAAATTTCTCTCAGATTTACATAGCCCATTTATTGACGATGGTTTTAGGCTATATAAAATCGCAATTAATATTTGTGATATATTTTGAATTTGAATTTTGTATGATGATTTCATATGATTTATATTGTTTTGATGAATTGTACATAAAGCTAGCAGAGTTTCTTGCCGGTTCGTCTCAGAAGGCTAGTTTCCGAACCAATGGTAAATTTTCAATGTTAACACGTTCACTGCTAACGACGCGTATATGCGTCCAACTGTTCGAGAATTTACGAAGAAGTTGAAATGTTAGCAGTGAATGTGTTAATAAGTGCCTTTATCAGGGCTCAAACTGAATAAATATTTTTCATTTACATTCAGTGCTAGCCCAAAGTAACTATTCCAAACGGACAAAGTCATGGACAGAAGTTAGTACAAATATGTATGGCACACTTCAAAGCAACATACACTCTTTGTGGTTTACAATTGCGGACCACTAACCACAACAAATAAGGAAAGTCCTATTATCTACCTTGACTACATTATAATATAGTTCAATTTAAATTGATTACTAATATTGCTTAAACACCATCTAATAATAGACCCAGAGTATGTGATCTAAAGCACATTTTATAATGTGTGAGATGATGCAACAACTGATTGCTTTGCATGTAATTTGTACATCATTATTGTGAATGAAAACTGATATGAAGGCCTTCTAAACTCATGCAACACTAAGTAGTAAGTTTAGAATTCCAAGTTAATTTATATAATAAATATGCTCACGCCATCCCAGAAGGGTAAGGAGTAAGTAGATGTGCTGTAACAACAACACCCTCATTTTTACCAAAGATGATTAAGTGCCAATGTGATAGGGTGAGTCCATCACCATTTTAGGCACTATACATACGTCTTTGAATTACTTCTTAGATTTCTTCCAATTAGCAGATTTTCTTCACTATAACAGATGTGGCGTAAAATCACTGCACATATGATTTTAGAAAAACTCATTGGTACAGGCCCTGCTGGGATTTAAACTTACTAACTTAATTTATGAGTTTTAACTGTAAAAAGAAAGACTGCATTGGTCTGGTGTTCACAAGTGCAGCCCATTTCCATCTGTAATTTTCCACTAACAGCCCGAAGTCTAGATTAGTGCGTTAATGACAATAGACTCATCCCCTATCACATCAGACTTAAACATAAGAGGTTAAATTAAGTACCTACTCCTGACTATCCCTTTGGAGAATACAAGTACCACAGCAATTTTTGTCTGGTCGATACATAGTATTAATGAACCCTTCAGAAGCTACATTTTAACTTAACAATCTGAATGCTCAGTGGACTAGGCTGGCACCCCTGTGTGTACCCTTTGTGCATAAAAAAAGAAATTCCATAAACATAAACATATTACCTATTTAAAAATATATATTAGATTTATTCTAATGAATGTAAATGAATGATCTAAATACTTACAATTCAAGTTTAAGTTTATCAGCAAACAGAAACTGCTAATAGTAATATAAACAACTATTTATGCACTTAAAATTTCTGTGTTACAGGTATAGTCCACAGCAGTCATCAGGAGTCAGTGTTCCAGCAGTCACAACAAGTTGAGATCGTCAACTCAGCCACGACCACACCTATCAGCTTACTAGTCCAGTCACTTGTCAAACAACTATGCACTTTATTAGAAAAAGACAACTTGCGGGCCAACCAGTTATACAAGACAATATGCGAGAAACTCCACAGCATGCAATTGATAGACAACTCTTATTCCATGGGGGAGTTCGAAGCCATGAGGAGTCAGTACCAGAGAGCTCTCTATCAGCTAGTTACAGTTGCTACCGGTGCTGAAATTCCTCTCAATCTATCCGCAACATGGCCCATTTTACAACCAACTTGTATGGAATGGTCCCGTTATCTCAGAGAATTTGAGGAACTCTATTTCATTGCTGGTGGAGGGTTCGGCAGCGTATTCAAAGCCAGACATAGGTTGGACGATGTGGAGTATGCAGTGAAGAAAGTAAATATTAAATCTTCGGATGTCAATTCTATTATGAATCATTTAGCTGAAGTGAAGACGATAGCAAGTCTGAATCACCCGAATATAGTGAACTACAAAGCGGCGTGGTTAGAACCGATGATTGAATCAAAGATTAAGAAGAAACGCAAATTCCGTATGGATACAGACAGCGATGATTTTTCACTAGGAAACATATCATCGGCGCATCCAAATATTATCACATCATTCAAAACACACAACTCCAAAGAGCTGACTAAGCAGCAGAGTCAGTCAGACTTTATTATATCATTCCAGAATTCCAATAGCTTAGAGGGTGAGGATAGTTTGAGTGGTGAAACTGACATTGAGTCTGAAACTGACGATGAATCTACTCCATCCACTCCGGAAGAGAATGCTCTATGCAAGTTCTACTCCGGCAAAGACTTTGAGAACTGCTCCAGAATTAATTTAAAATGGGCGACACTCTACATCCAGATGACTTTTTGTCAGCAGACCTTGAAACAATGGTTGGACGAGCGAAATAACCACATGGCGGTGACGAGGAAGAATTCCGAAGAAATTATACTACACCAATTTGACTCCCCGGACTGTTCACCCGATTCTTCGGACTCAAGTTACCCAATAGCGTGGACGCATTTAGACTTGCTCATCGATATGTTCACGCAACTAGTTCGAGGGTTACACTACATTCATTCCCGAGGGATCATCCACCACGACATTAAGCCTAGTAATGTGTTTGTGGCTCAGAATGAAGGAGGCTTGTTGGTGCAACTTGGGGACTTTGGCCTGGCGTGTCCGTTACAGCAGTCTCATAGTGGGTTGGCCCTCGGTACGCATCTGTACGCGGCGCCTGAACAGCTCGACGGACAATGCAATCCTAAGGTATACAATTTTTTTTCTACTAACTGTGCCTCGCGCTATTACCCACGTAGGATTAACTATAAACAAAATGTTACTTAGTGATAATTATTCCCGTTTTTGTAATATTTTCCATTGTTGCTTCGCTCTTATTGGTTGCAGCCTGATTTTATAAAGCGTAAAGCCTTCCTCGATTAATTAGCTATCCAAAACTATATTACTTTTTCAATTCAAACCGTTAGTTTCTGAGTTTAGCGCGCTAAATCTAACTAATCAGTTTTATAGTGCTTGGGGTATATTCTCTCGGCTGATACTCGACTTTTATAAATAATGGATGGTAAAAATATTGAATAATTTTATTCTTTAATCATCGGCATCAAATTTAGCTAGGAAACCTATTTGCGATGTATTTAAAATAGGGACCCGCCCTCACTTCCCTTCGGCTTACGATGTTTTAAGACCATTAGAAAACTAACCAAATGACTTTAATGTGTATTAAGGACTTTAGCTATAAATCCATTATAAATGTTAGATTGTTTTTTGTATGACACACATGTTTACATTCTATATTATTTTATAAAAAATGGTCAAGAAAAATGAACACGAGGCGGGAATCGAACCCACGACCTCTGCAAACCGTGCAGTTGCCCTGCTAATTGAGCTACTCGTGACCTACCTCATGCGTCGAATTTTTCCTTCACTTGTTTTGCGGTTCAGGGGCCATCTGTTGGTTGGTGTATCCAAACTCGACAGGGTTCCAGTCCTGCCTCGTGTTCGTATTTTTCTTGACCATTTTTATTATATAGAAACCCATTATAGTTCAAATCGAACGTAGTTTTAAAGAACGATGCGTTGAAATAGACAAAATCATTATGTATGGAAGAGCCGACTTCAATTAATACTATTTAAAGAAGAGACCGGATCTCGGACTATTCGAAATAAAACATAGAGAATCCGTTCGTTTAAGAAGTAGACTTAAAATGAATCCTAAAATTTTCTTTCCAGAGTGACATGTATAGTCTTGGTATAATTCTGCTGGAGATGATAGAGCCTTACAGCACCGACATGGAAAGAGTGAAGACCATTACAGACCTTCGGAAAGGTCAGATACCAGCTCATCTCACTGCCAATTACCCAAAAATAGCCCACATCATCGGCAAATTGGTCCAAAGACGACCGTCGAAAAGGCTCGATACTAATCAACTGTTGGACGAGTTGAGAAACTTGTCGGAAAATAAAGATGACACCATACGATCTTTGAGAGAAGAGTTGGCCGCCAAAGATGAGGAGATCGTCAAGTTGAGGATGATGTTGGCTAAATTTAATTACAAATCTTGAAGTGTACTTAAATTACCGTGTGTTCGTGTGTGCGCTTATTTAAATATAGTGTTTGGCTGATTATTATGTGGCTTTCCTTTTTTAATAGAAAAAAATATACTCGCGCCTTCCTAGAAGCGTCCCCGAAGGGGTAAGCAAGGGTGTTGTAACAAACCACCCACATTTCACCAAATTTGATTAAGAGCCAATGTGACAGAGGGTGAGTCCATCGCCGTCTCAGGCACTACACATAATGTCTTTGAATTACTTCTCAGATGAAAGCATCGTGAGGAAACCTGCATATGTCTGAGAAGTAATTCAAAGACGTATGTATAGTGCCTGAGATGGCAATAGACTCACCATCTGCCACGTTGGTACATAATCATGTTCGGTGAAAAGTGGGTGTTATTATAACACCTGCCAACACCTTCGGGGAATGAGCATATGTGATCCACCTATCGATGTCCTGTGCCTAAAAAGTCAACACCCATTTTTAAGTTGTAGGTATCATTAATAAGTCATATTATACAAATATATAAAGTACTTTATTTACAAGAAACACAAACAGGGTGTGTATAAGTTATGTAACCTAATTTATATTTACAGTCTTATATTAAGGCTTAATATTTAACGTACAGTAAATGGACAGAGACTTATATTTAAGTGTAGTCAATTTAGTGGCAGAATAGCCTTGTTGCACGGAACTAATTTAATTCTAATGAAGCATTTGAATAAAACCAATTTAAAAAAAATTGGTTCTATTCTCTATGCTTCACAAAATTTCGGTATTCCATGCAACAGGGCAGCTTCACTGAAGCTAATTTGAGCGCTATCGCTTGGGATTACAGTATATTATCGATTGCATGGATGACTCCGTTGGTCGCAGGTATGTTGTGGGTTATCACTTGTGCGTTGTTCACTTTGATGCGGCCTGAAATTCAAATATAATATTGTATTTAGTAATTAAGCCTTTGGTACTTATTACTATTTAGTTTAAGTAGTGTGATTGAAAAACTCTAAAGCGAAGTTGTAAAATCATCATAGTGTTGGATTCAATCAATGTTATGCCGATTTTTAAGTGGTCATTCGAGCTAGATTTCAACTGAAAATGGTCCTTCGAGTCGGAGCGTTTGGCATATAATTTTTTTTCCAAATAGTGATGCTTACCCGATTGTTTCTGCAAAGTCAAAGGCTTGGAGTCTTCCATGGAATTACGCAGCTGGTAGTATCTCATGCCGGCACTATACAGAGTGCCGGGCACGACATGCCTGGCGACCAGAGCCCGCGCAGCCGCCGCATCTGAATACTTGTTTAATTCTGTCGGCGGCAGGCGGGCGAAGGCTGCGTCCGTCGGTGCGAATACCGTGTAAGTTTTGGTTTCTGGAAAAAAAATACTTAGGTCCAAATTCACCGATGAAACTAATCGCGATTAGATCCAACGAAACGCAGTTTTAGAGCTTAATCTGGATTAGAGGCACATTTTGCATTTCACCAGCACAAACATAACTTGGATCAAGCTAAGCTTAGTTTTCATTCTAAACGCCCAATTTTGGCCAGTTAACGGCTTTAAACGCGATTAGCCGCTGTCACTTGTTGTAAATGTCACAATAATAACTAACATAAAAATGCTTTGTATATTATTGATGCAACCATTCTTTATAAACAGTAAATGATAATACGAAAAAACAAATTTACGCACGCTATAAATAAAAATGATATAAAGAAAGATGTAAAAATTTTCGTACAAAGAAGAATATTGCCAATAGTGAAAAAAAATCGTCACAAATAATTACATTTCATAAGTTTTTACATTAAAGTAAAGGTAAAACAATATGTATGGAATAATATATTTTAAATTTTTATAAAATGAAATATATACCTCACTCTAAATATTTTTTTATCGTATTACCTATTTAATAAGAGAACATTTTCTGAGCTTGTAACACTATGAACGATCAAACACGTTTCGTTATTACTTCTATACATGAAATACGTATGAGATCGTAGATTTTGACGTAAAATGAAACGCGGCTGCGACATTTTAGGGCTCTCGCCAAGCGAAATGTTTGTTTTATCTATGGCTTTCGTAAACGCAGTTAAAATGGTGCTGGTGAAATCAGTTTGACGTTAAACGAGATCAACACTGATCTGTAAACCAGATTACCGGAAACTTAGCTTCATTAAACTAAGATTTTATAGCGATCGGTGAATTTGCCCCTTAGTGGATCAGGGGGCCTACTATCATCGGTTTCAGCAGAACGTATACACTTTGGTACCTTCGAATATAATAAGTTCTTATAACGCTGCTTAAATGATCATAGTTAGCCCCCAGGTGCCGTATCGAGTAATGAGCGCACAATGAAAATAGTGGGGATAACTGCGCATGTATTTCATTGACTCATAAAATGACTACTGGCTATTAAGGTCAGCGCTCATAACTCTACTCATTACATCTATAAGTGTCCGAGACGACATTAGCCCTTTGGGAACCCTCCATTGAGGAAGGCGAGAGTATGTCTGTGAATCTTTTCACTTGATGGTTTATTTTTACTAGTTTTATACCTTTATATTACTCACATTATGGCGCGTCTTATTTATAAGAAAAAAAAAATTCTTTCTTTCTAAACATTTTCTTAACAGTCAGAACTGGGTAATATCAGAACATTTATCACGAGTTTGCCACCGTTTTCTTAATCTATACTCGCGACCCAGTTGTATATTTGTGTGAGATATTGTAGTGTCTCTTAGCGGTGACGTGAAGAACTACAATCTCATATAATATTGTTGAAGACGCAAGCGAGTATGGATTACAAAAATAAACATAAAAATGTTACCAGAAAGAGTGTCCGCAAATCCGCTGGTGTGCAGAGCTTTGAGGAAGGTGGTGAAGCGGCGGTCCCTATCGGCCTGCAGCGTCTGCACCAGGTCCCCCACGGGCAGCGGGAACATCACGCGGTCTACGGCGTGGGCTATGCCCTGGAACATACGGCGAAGTAGCCAGTTAAGTAGCAGCCAGAGAATTTTAAAATTTTCGTTTTACCGCACGATTTATAAAAGCAGTTATATGGACTTTGGGACCATCATCTGTCTGCACTTATCACCAAAATATATTTTGCCTGTCCGAATTGATTAGCAAATTCACACCAGTTCACTCCTAAGTACTTAGCATACATACATACATATGCTCACGCCTGTATTCCCCGAAGGGGTAGGCAGAGGTGTTGTTATCACAACACCCACTTTTCACCGAATTTGATTAAGTGCTTACGTGACAGATGGTGAGTCTATCGCCGTCTCAGGCACTATACATACGTCTTTGAATTACTTCTCAGAAATATGCAGGTTTCCTCACGATGTTTTCCTTCACCGTAAAGCACGTGGTGTGAAATCACTGTACATGAGTTTTTTTAGAAAATCTCATTGGTACAGGCCCGCTGGGATTCGAACTTGCGTCGCTTGCGTAGCAGGCGACTGCTCTAACCCCGAGGCCACCACGGCTCTTCTACTTAAGTACTTTTTGATTTATTCCACATTCTCATCTGATGGAAAATTATGATGTGGTCGAATATGGATTCCCTTGCCTGCTTGAGCCATTCACTCGATACTTGACATTTTAAGTCCTTATCGAATTTTCTCCTTTCGTATAAAAACACCAGTAGGTATGTACTCCGCAACTTTAATGATAGCTACTCAATCTAGGTGAATAGGTATATAGGTACCATACCTGACGTCTTTGATAGAAAATATAGAAAGAAATAGAGACTTTGAAAGTCTATTGATCAACGCTTAAACTCGGTCGTCAACTCACTTGAGGTATAATAATATCCTTCTTCTCCTCAAGCACCCTGGCCCCGTTGATAGTAGTGACCTTGACTTCGTTCCACTCGACGTCGTGCATCTCGTACTGGTTGACCCTGAGCTGGGTGCCGGCCAAAGACACGCCGGTCATCTCGTCTTGAAGGGAGCCTATGTCGAACGCTCCCGGGATTACGTGGTGGAGGAGTAGCTGGAATGTCATAGAACCTTTGAATCTCAAAAGAACCTTATATGAATTTGGGATGAAAATGGAATGAAATAGCGCATTTGCAAATTGATGCCAGGATGTGTAAGGTTCGCCAGCTCATAAGTTAACAAAGAAGCAGTAAAATTCTTTAGTGCGTAAAAGAAATCTTAATTAATGAATTTTGTCAAATATGTCGAATAAATATTTGAAAAATTATTGGGTCTTTAACAGACGCTTTCGCGGGCCCCCGTGACAACCTAGCGACCCGGGCCTTGCCCCCCTGGTCTGAGGGTAAATAAATACTCCTATACTAAGCCTCTGCTGGGTGCCAAAACCATCTCAATCATTTAAGGTGTTTTGTTGTGATTACTCATGGAGAAAGAATATTGAAAATTTATGGAACTAACCTTCTGAGAAAAACTTACGTTAATTTTCCCAGAAATCACAATTTAAAAAAAGTCTTATCTTTGGGAATTAACGAGAGAACGGATTAGAAGGACCGAATTCGATTTGATCACACAAATAGGTTCAGCAGGGTTTGACCACACGATTAATACGTGGATGATATTGAGATGTAGCGAAATAAAATTAAAATTTACTTACCCCACTTAACAGTCTAGGATTGTCGCGGAACTTCTCTTCAGCTCTGTCTGGTCCTCCGAGCTGTACCAATAGCGTCCTAAACGCCTTATCAGTAGGAGCGAAAATCGTGTACGGCCCAGTCTCATTTAAAATCGTATCCAACCCTGACTGACGCAAGTATTTAGAAGTAGCAAATAGTCCATTCTCCTTCAAAATTTCCACAAGACCTGGATTGGACTGCCTTGCAAATTCAGACTTGTCCTCAAAGGTTGGTGTTGTACTTGAGCCAATGACAACCAGGTCCTTCGTACTTGGTGTAGGGCGGAATGAAGTCGTCGGAGAGAACGTAGAGCTAGCAAACGGATTTCTTGGCGCTTGATTGATACTGTTCCTACTTGACGTGTACTCGTAGGTAGGTGTGCTTGATTTGACGTATCTCTCAGTAGTAACGCTTACAGGCGGGGAGTAAGACTGTGTGCTTCTAGTTGCTTGGACTGATGTCCTGTAAGTAATAGGCGATGCAGTAGTGTATGCTATAGGGTTTGTGTGTCCTGTAGAGCCTCTGTTCGATGTTGTGACGAAAGTAGAGTAGGTGGAAGGAAGGTGTGACGACGCTGCGATGTAATCTGGCTCCGTAGCTGGAGTTGGTGTCGTCGAGCTCGGAATTCCATTCGATATTCTAGTTGGACCTGGTAGTTGAATCTCTCCGTTCTTTATTTTGTTCAGAATGTTTTCAACTTCAGGCCCTTCCTCCGTCTGCTGACCGTTAGCTTTTACTCCTTTCACTTTGTAAGATCCGTCGTCTTGTTCTTCAAGGAAAACGAAGGTTACTTTCTTTTTATTCTGAATAGCGTTTGGTATCTTAGACACCTCCTCCAGCTTACCGTTCTCAGATTGCTTTATGAGTTCGAAATTAGCTCCTGGGGGCAGAACACCTTTCGTCAAGTCTTCGAATGATAGGCGACTTTCTTTCGACTCTTCAGCCGCTGCCATGATCTGTGCTAAGTTCGAGCTTTCAGCTGATATAGCGCCTTTTGGAATCAGATTAGGGTTCGTTGTCCTGATTACTTCAAACTTCTGTCCATTGAGAGAAATCTCCCTGGATGAGTAATTCTTTTGGCTGAAGTCTTCTGGGTTTTCCGCTAAGGCCACTCTGAGTTGCTTTAAAATGTCTGGTTTCTGTAGTAACTCGGCACTTTTCTGTCTTAAACTGTCATCAAAGCCTTTTGTTTCGCTTTCTTCGAGGAGACTTTTGATGTCATTGTACAGTTTTTGCTTATTTTTATCCTGCGGTGGGTTTCTAGGTTTGGGTTTTGCTCTGGACTTGTATCTCGGCGTAGGGGGCGGTGGAGTCGTTGTAGTTGTGGTCGTTGTCGTCGTGGTCGTAGTTGTAGGATGATCCTTTTCGTATAGCTCAAGGGCTTTTCTAAATAGATCTGTCTCGTGCGGTTGAATGGGCCTGCGTCTCTCGTGAGTCCTTTGATAATAGTCTTCGTAGTTTTCCGTTGTTGGCAAAGTAGGTATTGTTTTTGTCGCTTGCTTGCTGACGAATTCCTCGTGAAGTTTCTCAACTTTTTCCTGTTGCTTCTGTTGCTGTTTTTGGACAAATTCTTGGTGCTTTTGGATTATGCGCGCCCTCTCTTGTAACTCTTTCAGCTTTTCCAAGTTCTCATTAGATTGTTGTTGCAAGTATTCCTGAATCTGAGCCGACTGGCCGTTAGAGAAGATGGGCGCTTGACCCAAAGCTGGTTGGAAAGGAATCTGGGCATTATGGAGGTTCAAGTTCTGGGGGCCTAGATTGGGTGCTGGCTGTATAGTTATTGGGTTAGGTTGACTAAAGATCGACTGAGTTTGAGAGGAAGACACGGTCGGTAAAAATGCTGCTTGTGTTGGCCGCTGGTGGCCAATATTGACAGTATTGCCAGGATTTTGGTTAAACGACTGCACATTTTGCGTATTAGCTATTCCATTATTTTGGAACGATGACAGCGTTGGCCCAGGCTGGGCTAGATTTTGGTTCTGTTGTGGTATGTGCCTTAAATTTTGCTGGAAGTTGCTTTGTAGCACAGCAGGGTTAATAGACTGGGACGGGGTGAATTGATAGTTGTTTGACAGAGGTGCGTTCTGAAGGCCGACATTGTTAGGAATGTTTTGGCTTGGCACGTTGCCGTTGAACTGCGGTATAAATTGTGGTTGAGGTTGCGAGAATATCTGCTGGGAGAACTGCTGGGTTGGTGCTGGACTGGTTAGCGGGATGTTCTGGGGTTGGAAGTTCTGAAGGGGTGAGTTGATACCGAATCTGGTTTGATGTTCAGTGAAGCCCTGGTGTCCAAGCGCAGGCTGTGCTTGCCTCCTTCTATCGTAGTCATTCTCTAGCTGGAAAGAAGAAAAGATATTGTTAAAATATTATATTTAGGAACATTGCGATGGTCAGATGGCAGTCGCTTCGTATAGAAATCAGGTGACCTCAATGTATGGGATAAGTCCAGAGAGATGTTTATATCAAGGAACGTAATACTTATTGGAACTGCTGCGTGACGATGATTGGTTAATGAATATGATAGATGTGGTATTATATTTTCTGTTAAGATGTCCATCCATTCTTTCTTTTTAAATTATTAACAACAAACTACCGTATCCGTGGAATGTTTTGAAATGATCACAGAACGTAAAAAAACCTAGTGGAATGGAACGCATCTGAATGCACCGGGCAGAGAAAAAAAGTATACACAACATTTAACTAGTTATGCCTTCGTGAGTTTAAAATACCAATTAGATGCTATCCGCCGTCATGTGAACAATTTGCTTTTGTGAAAGTAACGCAAAGAGGTTCTTGAGTAACAGCTTTATAAGACCACACAATAGGTCATCAGGTACGCTACTAATGGCTAGTGCCACCGTCTTTTGTCGTCGTAAAAGTGGTCTTGACACTAAATTGAATCGAGATCGGAAACCTTAGTAATGTCCAGATTGATAATGACCTTCCTATTTCTAGTTTCCCAACTAAGCCTTTCGCTCTTCTGACTAAATTACAATAATGCTAACACAGTGTGTAAAGTTGAAATATCTGGCACTTTGCGGTGTTAAAACCTTTATTAGACCTTTTGGTAGAAGCTTTCAAAGACGTAGGTCCCTACCTAAGGCGTCTTAGTGCCTAAGTGATGGACTCCCCACCTTTCACGCTGGCAGTTAGCAATTAATCATCTTCGGTGATATGATTGTTGGAACACCTATGTCTGCTTATCCTTCGGGGATTCTTCTAGGGCATATTAATGTTAAACTTCTAAGTATATGTGTATTCCAAATAGGTCTTTTTCAAAGCTTGTAGAAACAGAATTCCTACAACATGAATTACCAATAGCATCGAGATAATCAATGTCCCCTTAATTACATAACACGGCTTTAACCAAGACTAGACCAAACTAGGACTAAAACTGGGTCCATCCCTTTTGAAATCTGTATCACAAAAAGAGATAGCAATTTTGAACCAAGGATTTACTTACGCGTTGTTTTGTAATAGATTTGTATTCGATTTTTATGTTACATTACAAAATAACTGAAATGCTTTAGTGCTTGCTTCTTATTGCTAAAGTTGGTTACACTTGTTGGTGGTGACAATGGTTGATAAATTATAGAACTCTATTACTTACTCTAAGCCACAGTAAGGCAAATAATTTGCCTTTATTACGGAAGCGAGGTATTTGCACCATCGTTCCAAGTTGCGACATCTTAGTAATCAATTGTGGGTTTTATAAGAGAGAGGTGACATAGTTGTTGCTTCGCAAATAGATCGATTTGACAAACAACCATACAGCCCGCCTGGTGATAACCGGTTACTGTGGTCAATCGCTTGCAGTGTTATGTGCAATTTGAGTGGCGACAGTAAGCAAGTAATCCGAAATCTTGTCCACAAACACGACATTTTAATTAAATAGAGCAGTGATTTTTGGAGTTCCCAATTAATTTTGTATGTTTTTTTATTAATTAAGTAGAGTCGAGGGGCTTTTGTGTTCCATTGTACCATTAAAATAATGATGACTTCCATCGCTGTCCCGTTTTCCCCTCACAGATAATTATTAAATCCAAGGTCCTCAGGCGGTGCCACCGGTAACCAAGCACAGGGCGTAGACTCTCGGGGCGCAAGAATGGTCAGACCTGACAGAACTATTATTTTTCCGGTTTGCAATTAGATAATTGGTTCACAAACACCAAGTTCCTTGTCCTTTATTTATTAACACTTGTTAATGGTCTCGTTAATAGCAGTTAAAAAAGTACTGGTCTAAATATTAATGACTACCGATCCATCAAGTGAAAATATATATATAGACAGTTAACGTAGCTGTAATTGTCGTGTGTATACTTTTCTCTTTGAATTATCGCGAGATATCTCGAACATAACACATTAATTACCGACGTTGGGTTGCGTTTCGCTAATTTAGTCAAGCGACCAATTGCTTGATATCACATCTACATAATCTATTTATTTATACTCTGTGATACTATTACCATATTTATTTAATCTGTAGTACGATACATACGATTGTTACGATGCGATACATTCGGCGTATGATTTAGA